>OU452244.1:23504408-24718806 GCA_911728495.1 Furcula furcula | reverse complement strand
ATTTTCATATATAAAGATTGAACCATCGAAAACCGTAAAATTATCTAGGTAGGTTATGATCACATTATCGTCTACATAGTTATACATAATTCATGTTTCTTCAGAAAAAAATATCCGATCGTAATGAAATTTACATGAAATCTTCATAGTAGTTTACTCTCTCGAATAAAAAAAGAATCATCGAAATCGGTTCATAATTGTCAGAGCAATGTAATGGAGAACATCAGTTTTATGGTTTTTACCAGATAAATTCCTCCACATCGTTCATGGTCCTCCAGGAAGTTCTTATCCGGTTATAATAAAATTCATACAGATTCAATACAGTGGTTTCTTCTTTCGAATAAAAAAAGAATCATTGAAATTGGTAAATATTTGCCAGAGTTATGACCATTTTTGTCCTTAAAAAGCGATAAAAACGTCATCTATATAGGCTTTCTTGCAGCTCTCAGTGCGCAGTCACCATTCTTCTTTTTTCAGGAACTACTTATTACTAAGCAATATTTTTTTTATGGGACTCAATCAATGGATTGAAGAATGGATGGAAGAAAGATTTTTTCAAATCGGTTCATAATTGCCAGAGTTATGCGCGAACATACATAAAAAAAATATATATATATACAGACGAATTGAGAACCTCCTCCTTTTTTGAAGTCGGTTATATTATAAAGGAACTAAATATTAAAATAAATATATCTTATGTATCACATTGCGTGTACGTACATTTTACTTCCTGGGAGGTTTAATTGTTTTCAAACGAAGAGTGGCGAGGGATGGATGACTAAAGTATTGGATGTGATTAGTGGATAAGTACCCTTAGCATCATAGTACATAATACCTTAATTCTTAGCATTGGAGATTGATATTTGAAAACTAATATGTAAGCAAAAAGTTGAAAGAAGCGACATCGTCAAACTGCGGACAATAGAACTACGGGGAATAAAATAGTCTCACTATTTCCACGGCACAAAGATTGATGGAACTACTGGAATCGCCAATTCACGCAACAAAAACTGCCCTACAGACCCTACAGTCCCCTCACGCGTAAATGTCAATTGACACACGCAGGGCACGTGAACTCTAAGTTTTCAGACACTTCAGTATCAAAAACATTATATTGTTTACTAGCTGTCCCGCGCAGCCCCACCCGGTTATTTTACATTAACTATGCTCCAATATAACCCATCGGTATGAAAAATATGTACTTTAAGACCTATACTCATACCTACCAAATATATGTACTCTGGCGGTCACAAGCGGTGTATCACCTTTATCACGACAATTGCTTGCACGAACCGGCCCAAAGTACATGCGGGCGGGGTAAGCGCACGTAACGTCGTTCAAACGATTTTGATTGAAAACTGGTACACCGTTCGTGTCCGCGATAGTACATCAAAATCATAAAAATCGGCCAAGCCGTTTCGGAGGAGTGCCATCACAAACACCGTGACACGATATTTTTATAATACGGCGATATAAGATAAATGGTACATTGAGCCATGCTTTATGGTACGGCTGGCTGGATAGGCTTAATGACTCTACTAATTGTACAAAAAGACCAATTCAGACAACTGCGAGCATTTGTGAGTATAAAAATACGAGAGGTTTCTAAAATTGAGACGCAAGTTAAACTTTTGACACATCGACACGAATGTTCTACATCGATGACATTTAGAACGCGATCCACAGAATCGTCTGAAATTTTCGCAAATACATTTTTCGCTAGCGACTATTCAAAGAACTCTCAATATTACTGACAAAATTCTAGTAGCATGAATGTTTGGTACACAAATCAACAATCGATGTCTTATTTAACAGCTTTATGTGCCTATACATAATGAAGATATATAAGTCTTACGATAACATTTCCCCAGACATCATAGCCGAAAGAAGTCTGATGTCAACTACAATGTCAATGATTTTTTGTTGAAATTTTAGCTTGGCTTTTATATACTAAACCTCAACAAATGTAATGTGATATCTAATGATGGCATTATTGATGTTTTGAGTTAGGTAAATGTGTTGAAAATATATGGCAATGAGGATAATGGGTGTGGAGTAGTGTTTAGCAGGTCGTGGGTTCGATTTCCACTCAGGGCAAACATTTATCTGCATGAAGTTGAACATGTCTGTTTGTCTTGTGTCAGATTGTGTTTAAAGTATAATCTATGTGTATCCATCATTCTTCTAGTGACCATACAGTACATGATTTGCCGAATTTGTGATATCAGATAATCGCATGTGTGGTGGTCCCAGGATCAGCATGTTATTATTTACCCCCTGGCGGCAGGCAAGGCAGGCACTGAGGGGTAACTGGTGCAGATCCCACCCGAGAGCCCAGGTGCCTAACCACGGGGGTTTCAGTGGATAAGAATCCCACATACCCCGGTTGACCCCCACAGATCCCGGGGATCTATTGAAGGTCTCCCCGCGAGAACAAAAAAGTAAGTTGAAAAATATACGAATGCGGCATATACAGCAATTCCGCGATTCATGCCGTTCGAATAATCATTGCTCGATCCAGCCGAACGGACACAACATTTGTGCATTTTGTAGGTGACACAAATATTCCCGTTGCCATTGTGCGCAGAGGAGAAATGATGTCGGCGGAGAATGAAATGTTTTATTTGCCTCATATTTTTTCTACTCGGGAATTAAAAGTGTTGAAATTTGCCACATAATTTTTATACTTACAACATTTTCTTGAAATACACTTTTAGAGATTCACTTTGATGTAGAGTTGCGGAGTAATTGATCATCATCGTCAATAGCCAAAAGACGTCCACTGCTGAACAAAGGCCTCCTCCTTAAAAGGGAGGGATTGCCATAATCCCCACGGTGGGCAGGCGTCTTGCGAGTGGAGTAGTGGTGCGGAGTAATTACATGACTTGATTTCACTAGTCCCTTTCTATCATAGGATGACGGGACACACGGAGGCTACGCACCCTTAATTTTTAAATCGCCCATCAGTACGGACTAAGCGATTTGCTTCGTCATTTATATTACGTCCGAGTCCGTGTAAGAATAGCACCTTCCCGTTGGGTGTCCGTAAAAGGCGACTAAGGGAAAACAAGAAGACGGGCAGCAGCGTCTTTCTATTGGATTACCTATCACCTATACTGAGACCCCCAAGCCGCCTGCGTGGGGATGCATGCGTGGGGATTATGGCAACCCCTCCCTTCTAAGGGAGAGGCCTTTGTTCAGCAGTGGACGTTTCGGCTGCTGATGACATACAGCTAAGAACTTATACGATTACGATTATAATGAGAGTATCTCGGCATTCTACAGGTGTGTTTTGAAGAGTGTGCGTAAGAATTACACGACTTGATTCCATCGTTACCAGAAGGGTAATCATCGGATGATGAAACATACAGCGCATAGTCATAGTCCGGACTAAGCGATTTGCTTCTTCATTTATAATAAGGTCAGCTAAGGAATGGAATAATTTGCCTGCGTCGGTTTTCACGTCCGATTATAATGTGGATGTTACCAAGACTAGAGTGAATAGGCTTTTAAAGTACCTACTGTGCTTCACCGTCCCCTTTATACAGGGTACGTCAACTATTGCCCGTTACAACATTACAGTAACCATTTATATGGTAAATGATTTGTTAACTTGTTAATTTTCGAGCATGTAATGAATATATTTTATGCGGAATAATATTTATTTTTTAAATTACATTGCTAATTTTCTAAAATAATAATAGTTACTTAATTGCCTATTAATTAATTGCCTATGCACTGTTTTTGTGCATAAATAATAAATAAATAAATAAACATTCCACAAATAATTAATTTATTGTTTTTAAATTAAAATTAGGCTTTACCAATAAGATACTTATTGTTGGATCTCGTTATTGAAAACTTATTATTTACCAAAATGCACTTGTAGCAGGCTGGATTTCCTTATCCTTCATCCTTTCCCTAGTGCGCCTTATATAGAAAAAAGAAGAAATGTGACGTGAATTTCTCCGCCGCCGTCAAATATTTTCTTATGGCGTGATCGCGATATTATTTAAAAATCATACATATAATAATTAATTCCGCCCTCGTTAAAAGCAAAAGAAGTGCCAGGACAATAGCAGCAGATACAACTATCTAATTTGTGGAGCAGCAGAGGACGCCGCCATCATCGCCTCGCAGCCGTTCAAGGTAGGGCGCACCATCCGTTCCTTGTAGCAGCTGCGATTTATTCCTTTTGTGTTCCCTGCAGTTGCTAACTTCCTTGTCCTTGCAATCCAGTATGCTGCGAATGTAGTATAGTTTCTTTTGTCCGCGTTTTTAATATATAATTATATATTTATATTTACAGTCCACTAGAAAATTGCTTTAGGAAAATTTTTAAACTCCTTAACCCGCCACTTTTTGGTCCTTCGAGCCGGATAATGAATCTTAGATTTTTCCGAATATAATTTGTGCTTATACTATTATAGTAAAGCAAATGATATGGTTATTCTTAGCCACCGCTTACAACTTACGTACTATGTCTATATACGTATAATTTAACGTAATTGGTATTGAAATAATTATCAAATTTATTGTTTTAAGTCGTATTCTTACGCATCCCGCATTGATAATTGTTTCATTCCATTACATAAACGCATTAGAATACTCTTATTCTACCTATTATACCCATTAATATTTTCTATTGAGAGTGATTTCGCATATATTTATTATAGTGCAAAATTAATTGCAACCGCATCGGCTGTCAACGCAGTGCACGTGTGTAGCTTTTGTTTTAAGGTCACGCCTGAGCGATCCCTCAATACTCGCAAAAAGGATTTATTATAAGCGTTTGGAGTAATTAAGGTTACTTCATATATATGCGTTCAGATGTATTAAGGCAACTTCACACATGCCTTTGAAAATTCATATTTATCTTAATTTTTAATTTCTTGTATTTACCAACTGATTGAATATTGTTATAGTTCAACGGTGTTTTATGACTGATTTAACAGTGACATAAAATATATTTTATTTGTGTACCCATTTTTAATTATCTAAATATTAATAATGGGGAAGGGTAAGAAGGCAGATAGTGAGGAAGAGTTTGAAATATCTAACGAGGATCATGTCCAGTTGACTATCCTGCGCTCTAAGCGCGATGTATTATTTGCCAGGCTGCAGTCTATATATGATTTATCTAAGTCTGCTGCTACCAATGAATCCCAACGTGAAGTTTTCCTGTGTAATGTGAGTAATATTGATACTTTGCGTAGTGAGTTCGAACAAGCGACAGATAAATATAACACATTTAAATTGCAAATAAACCCAGAGGATAAAATTGATTATCAGGCATGGCTTTCATTTGAAGAAATGTACTGTTACATAAAGCGAGTTATGTCACAAGTAGACGCCGCTAGTAGTAAAAGTCACAATCAAAACTTTTCTTCAGCATCGAAATCCAAGCCTAAGTTGCCTCCTATTGAGTTAATGTCCTTTAATGGAAACGCTCGCAATTGGCCACTATTCTACCAGCAATTTAAAAGTGTTATACATGACAATGCGGATTTAACTGATGGTGATCGTGTTTACTATTTAGTTGGCAAGTTGACTGACAGCGCAAAGTCTGTGTGCGCTGGTTTGCCACCAACCGCCGAGAATTATAATATAATTTGGAATGCACTTATTGATAAATATGATGACCCTCGCGTATTGGCTGGTAGTTATTTAAACCAGTTGTTAGAATTTAAACCGCTGAATATTAACAGTGCTTCAGCTTTTGAAAGTTTCATTAATAATTTTAATTCGTCTGTAGAAGCACTTAAACAACTAAAAAATACTGATTTATCGGATTTTATATTCTTACACCTTGCGTTACAAAAATTGGATTTAAATACGATCAAATTATTTGAAACAATGTATCGTAAGCAAAAAATTCCATCATACGCTAATCTAATTGAATTTGTAAAAGAGCAAAGCAAGATTATGTCTCGTTCTATTGGGCAAAGATTTTCAGTTCCAGATTTCGATAAATCACGTAATAAAGTTCCAACGCCAAAACTAACTAAGTCTTTTATTAACACTGATGTTAACCTTACAAATAAAGTGAATAAAGTTTCTTGTACCCTGTGCAAGAATAGCGCTCATGAGCATCTGTATCAGTGTCCTGTCTTTATGTCAAAAACACCATATGATAGGTTTATTTACGTAAAAAATAATTCATTTTGTAATAACTGTTTAAGTTGCAAACATAGAACTTTTAAATGCACTTCGCAAAAATATTGTTCCCACTGTTCCGCTAAACACCATTCATTATTACATTTTGGTGAATTAAATAATTTTAATAATTGCACTTCCAATAGAAGTGTGTCCGCTCCACCTCTACATGTGACTCGCGGTGTATCTCAATCGGATCATATATCCGCAACACCTGCAAATAGCGACTCTATGTCTAATAAGAATAAGGTCAATCAAGTGAGTGTTGCACCTACCGCTATACACACTTCTGTGTGTAATGTTTCTCGCGATCATTCTGATCGTTCTTTATCTACTACTTTATTAGGAACCGCAAAAATAATTATTATTGATAACAATAACCAGCATCATATTGTAAGATGTTTGATTGACCCAGGTTCGCAAAGCGATTATATTGCATCTGCTTGTTGTAAGCGTTTATCCCTTCAAGTATCGACACAAAACCGGTTTACTGAAGTACAGGGTATCGGTGGAAGTTCACAGCGTATTCTTGGCGTAACTGATATCAAATTTAGCTCGCGTTTTGGTAACTCCACTGTGTATTCTATCAAACCGTTAGTAGTGGACAATATTACAACACACTTGCCAGACTCTTATGTTGATACTTCAAGCTTAGATTACTTGAAAAATATTCCACTCAGTGACGATTCCTATGGCGTACCTGGACCGATTGAAATATTGTTGGGAGTAAATATTTACTGTCAAATTTTATTATTTGATCGCATTATGCGTAATAATAATATGCCTTCCGCTATTGAAACTACATTAGGGTATATCGTAATGGGTAATACGCCTGTTGTTATGACACCCAACTTATCCCGCACTTTTTGTTCATTCACTCAAGACTCGTTTGACAAAGTTTTAGAAAAATTTTGGACCCTTGAGGAATTACCCGCTAATAAATTTTTAAGTCCTGAAGAGGAAGAATGTGAAAATATTTTTATTTCCACAACTACCCGCAATAGCACTGGCAGTTATTCTGTAGTGTTGCCTTTTAAAGAAAGTCCTGATAAATTAGGTAACTCTTACATTACAGCTAAGAAGAGGTACTTGTCTCTGGAAAATAAGCTAGACAAGTCACCTGAGTTACGCACTCGATATAATGATGTCATTCGTGACTATCTGGATAAGGGTATAATTTCGCGTACTCCACCAGAGGAGTGCATACAGCCAGGTTTTTATCTACCGCACCATCCTGTTATCCGCGAAGATAAAGACACTACAAAGTTACGTATTGTGCTCGATGGTAGTGCCAAAACGGATGCTGGGGTTTCTTTAAACGATATCTTACATACTGGTTGTAATCTTCAGGCTGATATATTCCGTATTCTTCTTAATGTTCGTATGTTTAGTGTAGCATTTTTTGCTGACATACGGCAGATGTACTTATGTATTGAAGTACATGCTGCATACCGCAGATATCAAAGAATTTTGTACCGGTTCTCTTCCGATGAACCGCTAGATACTTTCGAATATAATAGAGTCACGTTTGGTTTATGTTCTTCACCCTTTTTAGCGATGAGAACTTTGCGAATGTTGGCTAAGGATGAGGGTCCCAAATACCCACTTGCCGTGGATGTGTTGGAAAGGGATACGTACATGGATGATGTATGTTCTTCGGCATCTTCTGTATCTTTGGCGGCTGATATAGCCTATCAGCTCATCCATATGCTTAAGGCCGGGGGGTTTGAGTTGGCGAAGTGGGCTAGCAATTCTTCAGAATTTCTAGAGCACATACCAGTGTCTCAACGTAAGTCTGAGTCAATCTCTTTTGACAGTGACAGTGGCTTAAAGATTTTAGGTCTACGTTGGCTTCCTGCTTTTGATAATTTTGTTTTCTCCACTTCAGCTCCTCAACCAGTAGGCACAAAGCGTGCAATTTTATCGGCTACTGCCCGTCTTTATGACGTCTTAGGTTTGGTTGGTCCCGTAATTTTATATTCCAAATTATTAATCAAAGAGCTATGGCTTCTCAAATTGGGATGGGATGACATACCTCCCCCGCATATTTTAAGCTTATGGCATCACTTTATTAGTGAGTTGCATCTAATATCTGAATTAGACTTCCCGCGACATATGGGAATTGAACCTGGTTGTAAATTGTCGTTGATAGCATTTTCTGACGCCAGTGAGAAGGCGTATGGATGCGTCATTTATACTCATGTTACTATAGGTGATCGAGAACCAATCGTTCGTCTTATTTGCTCAAAATCACGCGTTGCTCCAATTAAAACTGTCACAGTTGCTCGATTGGAACTGTGTGGTATCGTTCTTATGACGAAGTTATTGCGTATGGTGTGTGACACATTATCGCAACGATATCCTGTTGATAGTATTTATGCTTTTTCTGACTCTGAAGTCGCACTGTGTTGGGTGAAATCATCTCCGCACAGATTTAACACATTTGTTGCTAACAGAATAGCACAATGTCAATCTTATATTGACCCTGAAAATTTATATTATATTCCGGGTGTGCAAAACCCCGCAGATGCTTTGTCGAGAGGCCTTTTGCCTTCCCAATTAAAGGACCATCATCTATGGTTCAATGGCCCTTCATGGTGCACTCTACCTATTAGCGAATGGCCTATTTCAACTTTCTCTCCAAGTTCGGTAGCACCACTAGAATCAAAAATTGTCACTTGTGTAACCGCTAGTGTAAAGGAAGATCCAATATTATTGTTGAGTGATAGGTGCTCTTCATGGAGTAAACTGCTCCATTGTGTGGTTTATGTTTTAAGATTTTTGAAACAACTGCCTCGCAACGATGTAATTACCGCTAATGATTTAAATACCGCTGAGATATATTTAATAAAACATATCCAGCATTTTTATTTTTCTAACGACATTAAGAATTTACAAACTGGGAAAGCTGTTTCATCCGCTTTGCGTAAGCTTATTCCATTCATATCTTCCGATAACTTATTAAGAGTTGGAGGACGTTTAAGTTATTCTTCACTTAAGTATTCTCATAAGCATCCTGCTCTCTTGCCGAGAAAGGGACATGTGATTGATCTTTTAGTTGATTATTATCACCGCACTTATTTACATGCTGGGCCTCAATTATTGCTCTCAATAATAAGACAAAGGTTCTGGATTCTGTCGGCCAGACGCATTGTAAAACAACGCATACATAAATGCAATACTTGCTTTCGTATGAACCCAAGGCCAACTTTCCCTATAATGTCTGATTTACCTGAGTGCCGTTTAGAACAATGCAACGCATTTACTCATACAGGGGTAGATTATGCTGGCCCTTTGTATATTACAATGGCTAGGAAGCGTGGGATTCGCAGTCAAAAGGCATATCTTTGTCTTTTTATATGTCTGGTGACGAAAGCTGTTCACATCGAATTAGCTTCTGGTTTAAGCTCTGCCACATTTTTAGACGCGTTTAAACGCTTTTTGTCAAGACGTGGTCCATGTAAATTTTTATATAGCGACAACGGAAAAAACTTCATAGCTTCAAAATCGTATTTAAACGAGTTGCATGACTTCTTAAAGTCTGATGATTATTATAAAACTTTTCAAAATGAGCTTACTAAAAACCGCATTATTTGGCGTTTTAATCCTCCCACCGCCCCACATTTTGGAGGGATCTGGGAGGCAAATATAAAAAGTGCCAAGGCTTTACTTTTTCGAGTTATAGGTAAACAAATCCTTACTTATGAGGAGATGCTTACGATTCTTAATCAGATAGAATGTGTTCTTAATAGCAGGCCACTTTATCTCCTAAGTTCAGATCCATCAGAACCCACAGCTCTTACTCCTTCACATTTTTTACATACCGCTCCTTTGGCATTCTTACCAGCAGCGGATGTGACCAATGAGAGAGCTAATTTACTGTCCAGGTTTTCTTTGATGGACTCGATTGTCCAGTCTTTTTGGAAGAGGTTTCGTTCTGAATATCTTCATAACTTACAAATGCGGGAAAAATGGAACACTCTTTCCAACCCTGTAGCTGTAGGTACGATTGTCATAATTAATGTTGATAATGCGCCTCCTCTGCACTGGCCATTGGGAGTTATAACACGAATTGCTCGTGTTGCAGAAGTGCAAACTAATTGTGGTACCTACGAGCGACCTATAGTACGGTTGTGCCCGTTACCAACGCAGTAGCATTTTTACTAATTATTTTATTTATTATTTAAGTTTAGTAATTTATGTTAGCGACACACAGGTTGTAAGCGGTGGTAACCAACCAGTTTTTTGTTATTTATTTTAATTGAAGACTTATATAGTCAATTTAATATAGATTTTATTAGTCTATATTTTTTGAAGGGATTCCTTCAAGGCCGGGGGGATGTTGGATCTCGTTATTGAAAACTTATTATTTACCAAAATGCACTTGTAGCAGGCTGGATTTCCT
The DNA here is from genome assembly GCA_911728495.1 of Furcula furcula. Lineage (NCBI taxonomy): Eukaryota > Metazoa > Arthropoda > Insecta > Lepidoptera > Notodontidae > Furcula > Furcula furcula. The sequence continues at coordinate 24,708,245 of OU452244.1, read as the reverse complement.
TATCCTTCATCCTTTCCCTAGTGCGCCTTATATAGAAAAAAGAAGAAATGTGACGTGAATTTCTCCGCCGCCGTCAAATATTTTCTTATGGCGTGATCGCGATATTATTTAAAAATCATACATATAATAATTAATTCCGCCCTCGTTAAAAGCAAAAGAAGTGCCAGGACAATAGCAGCAGATACAACTATCTAATTTGTGGAGCAGCAGAGGACGCCGCCATCATCGCCTCGCAGCCGTTCAAGGTAGGGCGCACCATCCGTTCCTTGTAGCAGCTGCGATTTATTCCTTTTGTGTTCCCTGCAGTTGCTAACTTCCTTGTCCTTGCAATCCAGTATGCTGCGAATGTAGTATAGTTTCTTTTGTCCGCGTTTTTAATATATAATTATATATTTATATTTACAGTCCACTAGAAAATTGCTTTAGGAAAATTTTTAAACTCCTTAACCCGCCACTTATTTAATTCTTTATTTGATCTTTTTTACCAATAATGATGTTATACTATATATTTTATTTAAAAACAAGTGTATTTTTTTTTGGATAGTCATGAATAAGCCGATGAAAAATATCAACATTAGGATGTTTAGAATCATGTACTGGATCCCTGGTATCGGTTTTCGGTACGATGTACACCCGTTATAGAATTAAAAAAAAATACTTTTAGATTGTAATTAATTAAAAGACAACATTAATACTATTAGACATTCGTGTTCCTTTATAACTTAGATTGACGTTTCGAAAAATATACATTGTATATTCTCAAAATCGAATATGACGGCGCTTGATACATTCGTTTCAAACTAGGTCCAATTATGATCCGCGCATACATTTCGAAAACCCAATACACCGTGCCGCAACTTGAGTCTAGGCACTTTGGTGACAAGATGGGTTCTAGCTGGCGATAACTACCTTCATTAGTAAAGTCGACAAAATGTTCATTCAGCTGTTACTAATTCAATTAATTAGTACGCGTTATTCTATTTTAGTCTTCATTTTACTAACTAATATTGCACAATAACAGACGCTGGTCTCCCCAGCGAGACGAAAAGGTCAAACGGTGGCGACCTCAGCGGGCATCACCCTATTGAATTACTAGCCAAATCTTCTCAGAGGAGTGCGTTGTGATCCGGTGAAAAAGCCACTCCTCTCTTAGGGCTTGCCTGACGATTTTTAGAGCTCACTAGGACATTAAACTACTGCGCTCTATGAGGTTTTTGTCTAGGGGTTTTGATAGTTAATTAACTCGATCAAACTGACAGTTTTCTCCATACATTATACAGCAGCGCCCCTAGCGGCAACTATAAAAAACTAGTAAGATTTACGGGAGACATCGATATACTATAGTATATCGATGTCTCCCGTAAATCTTAATAAGACAATAAATAACAATAAGATAAGTGACAGTTTGATCGAGTTCGCTATCAATTCCCGTACTGGACACCCTGGTAGAGGCACACATCTATCATGACTACTATAAAACAATACCGTTATTGTAATAAATCATTCGACGATGAAAGATGGACGAATTTAAAATAGATCTATAAACCTTCACGTTGCACTGGCAGAGGTCAAAGGTGTATCGTCAGGATAAGAAACCATAATTTAATAAACGGCCCAAGTGTGCCTTGTGAGCCAGACACATCTTATGAATGGATTCTATTGCATGCTATGATGAATCCCTAGATTTCCTAACGAAATTATTTTCCTTTCCCTTTATGGGTGGTTTTAACTTCAAGCCCTTGCTTTTTAGCGTTTATTGATAGGGCATTACTTGAACGTCTACACCGCAACCAAATAACGCCATTTTAATAGTGGTTTTCAATTCGGTTGAGGATTTTTTTGTTTGTTACCTCATCTAGTAGCGGTTTCTCTTTTTTGTCGTATGGTTAGTAGCTAACCTGATGTCCGAGTTCAAGCTGCCCTTAGGCTTCTGATTTGGCTGAACGACGGCTGTCTAGAGTCTAGACAAATCGCAGCCCACTTTTTACGTGCACGGTAACACCCAGTTCAAATGACACTAAACAGTACGGAATGACCTTGCCTGGCGTTGCTAAACCAACTAATCTATTTACAGAACATATAGGCTAAGAGCACCTCAACACATCCTGTTGTGAGTAAAATTTCTATTACTCTGAGTCGGCACTCAGAGTAATAGATTTTTTTAATTTCGGAGCACGGCTGCTCTGACTGCTATGGAAACATTTTTCCTCCTTTTATGCTAGCAAAGTTGCCATTCTTCTTATAATAAGAAAAGCGAAACAGAGGAGGCAGCTCAAACCGTGCATCAGATATGCACGGTTTCATTCATTTCATTCATTCACCCAAAATCCAAGAAAAGTTGAATCACAAAGTATAAAACAAAAACAGCACTAAGCTCTTTAAAATCCAAAACTTCATCCTCAGGTTCCGCAGTCAAGAAGAAATTAAATTAAGTAAAAACTATTTAAAAAAAATAATAACCGACTTCAAAGTAAATTATCTAAAAAGTATAAAATAACGAAAATATATTGAAGTCGGTGCTAGCGCATCATGTTAACTAAGACTAGCACGAGCTGACACCGACTTCAATTATTTTCGTTATTTTATACTTTTTAGATAATTTACTTTGAAGTCGGTTATTATTTTTTTTAAATAGTTTATTTATCACTTTTTTGTGGCTTTTATTTTAGCAAAATAGGTATCAGCACTATCACGCAACTCGAACGTCTACGTTACAGTAACTTACTGAAAACATAAAAAGTTTTTATCTCTTAAACTACTAGACAGATTTTGATGAAACTTATACTCTACCCTAAGTTTAAAAATATTCTAACTATCGCAAAAAGAATTTTTTAAATCGGACTTGTAGTTTCTGAGAAATCCGCGGACAAACCTACATACAAACATATATACATACATACATACACTCATAAAATTTGGTAAATTTGTTTAGTAGCCCACATAGACTAAGATATATTAATATTACGCATTTTTATTAATATTACATACATACGCGTCGAATAGAGAACCTTCTGTTTGAAGCCGGTTAAAAAGATATTATATCAACGGAATTTTCGTACGTATTTAATTATCGTTGAAACCGTAAAGGATTAATTTATACAGCTTAAACAGTTTACCGCAGTCCGTACGTAGTCCGTGGGACGTGAACAAAGGAATGTTGCAAACGAGAGAGCACATTACCAAAACTCATCCCAAAACAGTTCCATAACCGACATTTTACTTAACTATCTTTTTAACCGATTTAGTAAAGAGACGAGCAGATCGTTCTCTTGACGGTAAGTGACACGCCTAGCCTAAGATAATAGCATTGCAACTTTAACTGATATAGTTAATAATAATAATATCCTGGGACAATCCCCTCCGTGGGGTGACCGCGTAAGAGTAACCACCTTCCGTCTCCTCCCGTTGGGTGTACGTAAAAGGGCGACTAAGGGAGAACAAGAAAACGGGCTGCAGCGTCTAACTATTGGATTACTTTCCACCTATACCTACTGCGATTCCCAAGACGCCTGACAAGCGTGGGGAAAATATAGCAACCCCTCCCTTTTAAGGGGGAGGCCTTTGTTCAACAGTGGACGTCTTTCGACTGCTGATGATGATGATACTGGGACAATCCATACTTACACGGTTATTTGATCCCAAACTAGGCATTAACCTTTACTATAGCAACCAGACAACTGGATATATATATATATATATATACATACTTAAATAGATAAATAACACCTGGACACAGCGTAGGAATCAAACCCACGCCTTATTAGGTAGAGGTCAAGGTGTCTAACTACTAGACCAACAGGCCCGTCAAATGACTTGCAGTCTTGAAGTCAGTATTTTTCTAGCTACACTGAAACACAGCTTGCTTTCTGCTTTTGAGCAATTAGCTGATAATTCTTACCACCAGCAGGCTGAGCACAATTTGCCAAGACTTCGTAATCTTGACAGTTCGGTGTGGAGTATGACGTAGTTATCGACCTAGCTAATACCGAAAATGACGTTTCTACGTCACCGAACTGTCAAGATTACGAAGTCTTGGCAAATCGTGCTAAGACTGCAGGTGAATGTCATAGGGCTCCCGCACATAACTGCAAATTCGCATCGCATCGCAAATATCTGCGAGAATCAAATGCATTTTCCCGCACAGTTATGTATGGGAGCCCTTAATCCACACCCCAATAAGCTCAGTAATAAAATATAGAAGTAAAATCACGCTTGTTCTATACATGTTTATGTTTAGAAACCAATGTAGAGTAGGTCAAAAGTTCAAAACATACCTCACGATTCTTGGCTCCAAAATCCACCTAAGCAACACTTGACTGTCGAGCAGTGAGTTCGAGAACGCGATAAGTCACGCAGCTTCCGAGATGTACCTGTGTTCACAACAATAGTCTCTAATATGGGTTTTTCTTATTATTATTTTGGTGTTTGTATTTTTTTGTCTCGTGACGTCACCAAGAAGGTCTCAACGGATGACCAGCCCCGATTGTTCGTGACCAGCAATATGCTTAGTTGGAACCTTTTTGTGGTGTATCATTATTTTGTTAAGTGTGCGTGTTACTGCCTTGTGTGTGTCATAAATATACGTTTTCCTTCTTCCTCTTCAATAATATTTTTATAGTATCGGGAAATACTTCATTTTTTAACTCCACATTGTGGCTGTAAATCCCAAAGATATCAAAGATTTTTGCAAAATTTAAATAGCGCTTATCCAGAATAAACGCCGCTTTTGCTTTCATATAATTGAGTGACTTTCCCATGATGGAGCACCGAAAAGCCTTACTCAACATTGCCACATAGATTCACCCAAAATTCATCTTATGAGCGAAAAGAGATAGCAGAACAGAGCATGATGATAAATAGGGACCGGATTTATATGTAAATACATATTTTTAATTTCAACAGTTTTTGCTTAGCATGTTGTTTTCTTCACGAATCATGACATTTGGAATGAGAAAATGCAATTTTTATTTTCCATATTTTTCCATATTTTGGCATATTTCAAAGATAAGTCCATATTTTTACAAAAATGAATATATTTCTGTAAAAAAGGTAGCAAATAGATGTATACGAAACGAAGTACCTACTTACGATAAGCGTAGGTAAATAAAAAAAATCCATACGGGGTAGGAACAATTTGCGAATGAGCAAAATATTTCTTTTTCTGTAAACGTGTCACATCGCAGTCACGGGTCGTTACAGTAAGCTATCGGCACTGAATTTATTTCCCCTTATTCACCTTATAAAAAATTACACCTTTAGTAAATCACTGTCGCGAATAGCGGTCCGTCAGTTCAGTGTGCAAGTATGTTCCAGTCACATAAATAAAAATATTTTCGTCCTTGCCGATACGACAACAGCGGCCAATCTTTCATAAGATCAGCAATCTACGCGGGAGATATTATAGTGCACAAGCGCTTGCGTAGACGCAAGTGCACTTTCTCGTCCTTTATACCTCTCATAATCCGATGGGACGGAAGACTGACACGACCGGGGAGAGGTTAGGCCAGAACTGACTTTTTACATGCACATCCGACGCATGGATCATCTTTCTTTACAGACAACCAGGTGATATTGCCTGCATTGTCCTAGCCAGTAAGGAGAAACTACACAAAATTGTTACCTCCTGCAGGATTCGAACCCGCGACCTCAGGTTTGGAAAGCAAGCGGTTTCCCACTGCACCACGGATGCTACAACAGGAGGCCAGTCACACATTGTGATGTTGAAAGATTACAAAGCCTTATTTTGACCAAACAGAAAGACCTTGAATTTTCATCCATCCATTTGTTAAGAGGAGCTACGATACCACAGACAGATATAAGCGTACAAACTTAAACATGCCTATTCTGCATTGGGGGTTACAAAACATGAGATCCGTGTACTGCAACAACGCAAATACTGAAAAGAACTGCCATATACCTGAAACTTATTGTTATTTTTAACTCCATATTTTCGCATATTTTGGGTTTTTAGTCCATATTTTCGATTTTTTAGTCCATATGTATTATATGTACATATTTTGGAATTTTAAATACATATAAATCCGGTCCCTAATGATAAAAAACATTAATTGAAGTGAAGTAGGAAGAAGGAAGTCAATGTAAATGTATTCATAGGTAAGTAAGGTTCACAGACGGTTTATGATTTAACTGCCTCGCAGCCCTGTAATAAGATCAAAGCTAATTCGGAATATGTTCAATTATAAAATTGGCCACATGTGAAAATTAACACCAACACAGAAACGTATTCGCTGATTAACAAGTTCAATTCGGGAATCCTGCGCGAATTTGGTGACCGAATTAAAACATCAAACATTTTACTGGTTTTGCATAAAATACGTTTTTTTTTTGCTCTTAGGTATATTTTTTAGTAACATAGAATACATACATGTATTATGACGATTGGTAGGTACACCACCTGTAACATTAGAACCTGTTTTTTTCTGTGAATAGCATTCCAGTTTACAAGTAGGTAGATATTTATTCAGAGTGTGAAAAGTTAAATGACTGTATTTTTTAAATACCTAATTCTTACAAATCTATTCTAAGTAAACGTGAGATCATTTTTAAAACTACGTCTGGTTGATTTTCTAGCGTATATGTAGTATATATATATGTAGTCAAGTAAAAATACGAAATAAAACAATATTTTTTATCGATAAAAATATATAGTCGTAGATAGATATCGCAAGTCGTAGATAAAAATATAATTATAAGATGGACCGTATCGTAAATCACTATGGAATGAAGAGGGAATTGAAACGTCGACGGCGGCGGCTCGGCGGCGCGGTTACCGCGCGAGATTGGCGGGCGCGTGCAAATGCTTTTAAACTAACTAATCGTTAATTTTTTTTGGAACTACGTCTAGTTTTATAGCGCAGATAAAATCATAGTCGTAGACAAAAAATATAATTACAAGATGGATCGTATCGTAAATCAGTACGGGATGAAGAGGGAATTGAAAGGTCGGCGGCGGCGGCGCGGCGGCGCGGTTGTCTCACGAGGTGTCGGGCGCGTGCGCGGCACAGCGCGGGGCGGCGCGGGGCGGCCGCGGCGCAGCCTCCCATCTGCTGCACTCCGCCGTCGCCCGCTGCCCGCATCGATCCCGCCCGGGCCGCAGCCTCCGGTGAGCCGGGCCCCGACGCGCGCGTCCCGACCGCCGCTCGCGAGCTCCGCACGTTCGCGCCCGCTGCACGCTCGCACCGCCCGCACCCCAAGGTCCGCCCGCCCCCGTTCCATCACAACAACAGTAATCACCAGTGTTGCAGGCTATAATCGCGGCTTACGTAACGTTAGGTACGCACCTATTGACAGTGTTAGCCGCGGCCGCGACATTGCCCAAGGTTTCATATGGTTATGTGTGTAGTACACCCAAGTACGGCGCTGTGCGTTCGCCCGCGCCGTGATATACCTGACGTGTAAAAAATTCATACGAATCCAAATGGCCTACTTATCTTGGTAGCTACGCTGTATTGTTCAAGTGTATCTCTGGGCTACGACCTGGCTGCTACGCACATATAACCTGCAGTCTACGACAGCGAACCGTCGCGCCGTAGTTTTTGGTTACATTCCATAGAAATGTCGGCTCTAATTTCATGCAGTTAGAACTCGAAGTTAAACATAGTGGCTAACTCTTATACTGGTTTTGTTGTAAACATAATGTTTGTGTAATGACTTGTAGTTTATAGATTACATTAATATCATCATTCATCTAATAGTTTAAGAAGGAATAGATATTTACATTTCATCATCATCTAGCTAGCGTAATTGTAAATAATAATGATATTTTTGGTGTTTAACATTTCAAATTAATGAAAGAATTACTTATAGTAATAAATTATTTCTACATTTTGTAACAATCAATAGAAAATAAGATTATTTCTTTAAAAACAGATTATGGTAACACTTAAAATAAATTAAATTGTAAACTTAAACCTACCTAAGTATTTTACGTACTTTCCCTTAAAAACACAGTCAATCAAAACACAAACATACCTAGATAATGTCTTAAATTATACTATAACAGGTACTATCTCGTAAACCAAACACTTTTTTTTTAATACATCGCGCAAAATATATAAAATAAGTATTTCGATGCCAAGAGAATATTACGAGATCTAAATTATGAATTGTAGATGCAATTAGTATTTTATTACTCATCTAAGCTAGTGCACAACCGTCTCCCACCGACGGTAAGGACCATGCAGTTATGGAGGATAACTTATACTTATATAGTACAGATATCTTATGGATGATAAAAAAGTTGGTGATAATCACTACATTGGCAACAAAGAGACAATGTACAGATTCGTAAAATAGCACACCGATATTCTTGTGAGCACGGAAACCATACCGCCACTCAAAAGCGTTGCTGTTTGGTTGCAGTCTTCTATAATCTAAATAGAAGAAGAAAAAATATATTTGTTTGACCAACACACAATGATAATAAATATTTAAAAAAAACTACATGAATAATGAAAGAAAATGTGTGGGCCCAAAAAAGATGCTGCCTCAGCATACTGCTTACAACACAGCGCTAGTATTCTGGCAGTACCTTAAATAAATAGCAGATATCCAGATTACCCATTTAACTCTAGAAATTAAATAGAATATACATATAAAGATTGTCTTTGAACATTGTCGCTCATAACACAAAGACTTTTGCTTGACTCAAAAGTTAATGTTGTGCTTTGGGCTCTAAGAAACGAGATATCGTTTTTAGCTGTCATTTTGCATATAATTATCCATTGGAAACTGTATTACGAGACGTAAATTAAGAGATAACAAAGACGTTGCACTATATCAAATCTTTAGCACTAGAACAATCTTCTATATAACTTTGTGTTACACTTGAACATAAAGTTGCAGGTGAACACTAAATCTTATCATTATATTCGAAAGATAATTATTATGAGGTTTTTAACAATATATTCCGTGACCACCTTGTAATGTGCTGCATCAAATAATATCATTACGTAACGGTATACACATTTAAATATGTTTAAACGTAACAGAACAAAGGAAAAACAAAATTAGGTAAATGTCGCAGGGAAAGAAAAATAAATACTAATCGTAAGTTCAAATAGTTAAACGCTTGTTTAAATTCATTGAAAATTTAAATAAAGAGCATCATCAATGATAACATTAAGCATCATATAAATAGCCTATAATTTTTACAAACCGATTAAAATATGTTTAATAAAGAAGAAAATACATTTACGCTAGAATTGAAAACCGCCTCTTTTTTGACATCAGTCGTAAAACGCAATCATTTCCGTCTCTTCATTTGGCAGTCACAATGCCTCAGGCCTTCGTAGTACGTCGAGGTTTAAAAATATAAAATTTCCGCATAAATAACAATTTATTTTCACAACTCTACGCTTACGGAACTCCATAACATTGCCACATAAGTATTTGTTAATTTACGTGGTCGTGCCGTAAATTTAGTAACCAAACACATTAATTATTTTGACCTACATCAACATGCTAATAAGCTATGACATATTTAATGTGTTATTAGCACCGAGGAACCAATTCAACGTAAGTCCAGAAACATAATAACAACGATAATGAAAATTGAAATTAACGTATAAATAAAATTATTATTTAGACATTTTATCGCCGCTATTTTAGATTTTGGCATTCTTGATGATCCGAAAAAGACCTGAGTGTAATCTATAATTAGTTTATCATAAAGAGTTTTTTTTTACCATAGTTCTCTAATGAAGATGGTCTTCAAAGATATGTGAGATGTCGGAAATATAAAAATAAAAGTTAAACCTTGATAAAATCTATATAAATATGATTTAATTTCAATGCGTAATCCTCTTTTAAATCCAAGTAAAAAAAGGGTAAAATACTTAAAAATCTAACGTGATGTGATCAAAGTGGAATAACTTGTTCCATTTTAATCACCCAGGTGATCAAAGTGGAATAGACCATCTTCTTAATCATATGTAGACGTAATCGATATGTCAAGTTTGCCGTATTAATATCGTTAACCATAATTATATTGGCTTAAAAACGTTTAAGTCAACGTCCGGTTAGCTGTGCGTGCACATCGTGATCTCAAAGCAATTAATACATCACGCACTATGGCGTACATAAACGTACACCATTACCTACCTGTAACAAACGTAGATATTATTTTAACTGAGGCAGTATCTCCGTAGGATGTCTGAGAAAGCTTTAAAAAGTTCTAACGTTTGCTAAAATTTACCTACTATAGGTACAAATATCACAATTCACGAGCAGTGTTAAAATACTAATTGTAAATAGACAGACTAATTGCAAATATTGAATTAAAGAGAACCAAATAGAGTCAAGTTCCGCCTGCGGATATTATAATTTTTATGAGTAAAAGTAAACAACGCGTTGGATATTTGCCAATTTAGTCATTACAAGTCACTCATCGTTCATTAACTAGATTTAGTGGCCCGCGGGTGCGGTCGTATGCACGACTTACCTGTAGAACAGTAATGTGCAGCGGTGTGGCCGTACCTTAATTTCGGACGTGTAGTGTGAACTGCGCTTAAGCATGGCATCCGAAAAAGAGAAGATGGCTGCCGCTGAAGCTAAGTCCCCGTCAAATAAGAGCAACTGCACCTCCCCTGGAAAGAAAGGTAAACTCTAATAAATATATCAATCTAGTTATTATATTATTCGTAGAACAACGCCACCATATCTTAATAGGCACAGTGGCTTAAACGCTTATAAAGTAGAGGCGATTAGCATTTTAGGTACTTTCAGACTTATGACCAACAGAATTATTAGAGGTGGAAATTTCTTTAACTGACTTCATTTACTCACGGGTGTAATTTAGAAGAATCGTCTGCAAAATATTGTTTTTTTTTTCTACTTACCTAAAACTTAATTAGGTTTTTTATATACAGTGAAATATTATCTAACCGAAAACCACTTATGCCGGTCCCAATATCCTATCGATCCCTAACTATAAGTTAAAATCAACGATCAAGTCATCGATATCTCACGTTAAAAACCTCCGTAATGGAGCGATAACTAAAAACCCTGACAGACTGTTATTTGAACAACCAAAAGTAAGCTGCTAATATGTTATTATTTAAACGGAAATATGTCATTATAGCTATCGATGGTAACTATTTTAACTTATAGTAAGGGATCTTTAGGATTTTGGGACAGGCAGTTAATATCCATTTCGTGGTTTAGGAGAAGTAAGCGGATATACAGACAGACAGACAGACGCGGAAAGCGACTTTGTTTTAATCCCATTATTAAAAACAGTTTAAAGATAAACCTAGGTTTAAACTCAGGTTTAAGGAACGATTACCTGAGTTTAAACCTAGGTTAATCGTTAAACTGCTCTTCGTAATAAGAGGGATTATGTTCGCGAATAAATATCCATTCGGGTAGTTTATACTACCAAGGTGGCAAGCCAGCATGCCTGATGGTAAGCAGTCTACGGTGACTGCTTACCATCAGGCATGCTGGCTTGCCTATGGACGCTAGCAATACCAGAAGAATCACTAGCGCATTGCCGACCCTAAAGACTAGATATTAAGTCTCTTGTGGCCGGTAATTTCACCAGCTACAGTGCCATTCACACCAAAACACTGCAATGGACCTACTACCTAGTAAAGTAGTTCTTGTTTTATTCGAAATGCTTTACCAATTAGCTTTGCAGCGTATTATTTTGAAGATAGTACTTTTTAATAAAGTATTAGGGATATTATTACTTCTTTTATGTGTTTTATATTATTTTACTCACATGTTCAAACGTATTAAACAATAATGGATATAGCCATACCTCTTTATTTACAGTAAAAGTAAATATTTACAGTTTATTTACAAATATACAAACTAAGTAAAACTTCCTCCAAGTGGTCGCCACAATGGGAGGGAAGGGTACCTAAAAGACTGGCGGCATTACCTCTTTGTATAGCCAAGCTTAAACGTTGTCTTAGCGTAACAATTGATTGTATTTATGGATAATAAATAATAGGTAATTCAATCATTTTAACGCTGGTCTTAGTTCAAATAGTCCGTGTAAACATTGCATTTATAAACAGAAGGTGCCCTTGAGATTAATAATTCATGTACACACAGCCTTAACCCAACAACGACAAGGCGAAGGAAACTCTACGGAAATAAATTGCAGTTGTTTGGCTTCTCACCTCGCGACCAAGCCGATCAGTCTAGCTCATAGAAATGTGATTTCTGCAAACACACTCTCTTCCAAGATCTTTAGTTTGTAAATGAAGGCATAGAAGTGGAGGTTTTGAAGAACACCACCTAGGAAGGTTTATTTACATAACCAAATCTTTTGATCTGTTTTGTTGGGCTATTAGATGTCCGAGGGTCATACAGAGCTCAAGTTAGGTATCCGCACTATCAGACCTTGGGCTTGGCATATTATGATAAACTGAGTTCCATTTATTGCAGTTAGTACATCTTTTTCTTTGCAGCAATGTATAAACCTAACGTTATTACTGTGTCGAGTCCACTATAGCTGGTAAAAATATCAGACTTAACCCCTCGGCGGTGGATTCGCGCTTCGCGTGTTCGCGCTTAGCGTGTTAACGTGATGCGGATCGGAGTCATCCGCCGTGGAGAGAGAGCTGTAAAAAAAGCGGCAATGCAGTGCCTTCCCATACGGAAACGTGGCCCCTATTAGGCGTCATCACTAAGTGGAACAAAAATAGAAGATAGTTGGTTTGTGGGCTTATTATCCAAATTAAAACCAAGCAAACTTTACCGCCAACGAAAGTAATAATTCGGATAAGATTAAAATTGACATTATTTACTAATTACTTTTACAATTAATTTGACAGTATCCCATAGAAAAGGGTAATTTATCCAAAACATAGCTGCTATAACAATAGCTTTGTTAGTACAGGATTTAAATATCGATAAAGAGAATTACTCAAGGTTGTTCGTTAAAACAATAAAGCTGTCACAGCAACCAACTACTTACTGATAGCTTGTTAATTTTTCACATCGCTGGGCAATTGTGGAAGTTGATTCTATCTGAGCGTGAAGGTATTGTTTCAGGGCTCAATTACCGGTTAACATTATAATTTCCATTGTTTGGGTACAAAGGCTTCGGTGGATGAATGACAGGATCGGGCGGCGCTGTTCGGGTTATGGCTTAAAAAGGCAATATTCGGGATTCCACACACGAATTGGGTCGCTATAACTCGTGTAGTAACGACCTTAATTCCTTGGCATACATGCCTCAATAGTCACAATCAGCTTATAACAGCCTCATTTTACGTCAATGGACAAATTGTGAATGGTCATACAGTTGTAAACAATGTTTGTTTTGGAGATTAATGCCACGGTATAGGTAAATTTTAGTATTAGTTTTTTTTTTTGTTGATAAGAAGGCAGGAAGGAAGTTATTGATGTTTTCGTTACTATAAGTATACAGGTAAATTGACAAATTATTAATTAATTCTTTATACATCTATATACATATTATAAAACAAAGTCCTCCGCCGCGTCTGTCTGTCCCTATGTATGCTTAGATCTTTTAAACTACGCAACGGATTTTGATGTGGTTATTATTAATAGATAGATTGATTCAAGAGGAAGGTTTATATGTATAATACATGCATAATATAGAAGAGAAACACTGATAATTTTAGAGGTTTTTAATGTAATGTCGTAAATAAACATATTTTTTTGCGCTTACATTGCAAACGCTGGCTGAACCCTACGAGATAGATCAAAATTATGTACAACAGTATTGTACACCTTAACAAGGTCTACAAAAAAAATCCCGATGGTATATGTTTATCTCTTAGGGATAACCCACAATAACTATTTTTTATCCTTTACTTTTTATGAGAAATAATTAACTATTAATTAATAAATTGTTGGTAGCATGAATTGGTTCCTTCGTCTATATAACGTAAACTTAACTAATATTTACACCAATGACAAAAAAGCTGAACGTTGTTCATACCGCTAGGTTAAGTTTAAGCAACATAAGGCAAGGTCATTAAATAGATGGGTGAATCGATTTGTATGAAATTTTGTGTGCATATCGGGTAGAATCTGAGAATAGGTTGTAAAGTATATTTCATGCCGCTAGGTTAAGCAACGATAGGCAAGGTCATTACATAGATGGGTGACGGCGGCGACTCCAAGGAGGACGGTGACGCGGTTGCGAGGCCGGTCCCCGTGATCAGGATCGCAGGTTTCCGGGGGCTATAATGCACACTGAGGGGTATTTGGTGCAGATCCCACTGGAGGGCCCAGGTCCCCCCTCTTATGTGGCGATGCGACAGCCGCAGGGGTTTAAATCGGTAAGTATCCCAGATACCATGATTGATGAGGATATAAAGAACGACAGGAGGGTGCGAGAGAGGAGGGAGAGGGAGAGGGGGTCGAAGAGGGGTGAGAGCTAGGGGGATTAAGGTGGAGCAATAGGGGAGTTAGGGGGAGGCAGGTGGGAGAAGAGAGAGGGGGAGGGGTTCAGAGAGGGGACAACGGGGAGATGAAGAGGGGGAGTGTGATGGGGACCGAAGCGGGAGGGGGAAAGAGAGAGGAGAGAGAGAGCATAGAATTAAACTTTTTTAGAGAGAAATGGAGATAGAAATAAATCAAGGGAGGAGGGAGAAAAGGGGAGCAAAATGTAATAGTAGCGCGGGCGGAGCTGCGCGGGTCAGCTAGTATTATATAAATGAATAGCTGCCCTGAAACTCAGAAATGGCTTGATCGATTTGAATAATTTTTGTTTTGTTTTGTTCGCTTTAATCCAGCGTCGGTATAAAAGAAAAAAAAATGGGATCTTCATAAAAGCAGTTGAAAAAACCGCGAATGGAGCTGCGCGGGTCAGCTAGTAGGTAATATTGGCCAAAGTAACAAAGTTGCCAAGCGGTTAAACATCTTGGCCGCTGTCCAATAGGTCGAGGGTTTGATTCCCAGGTATTACAAAAAAATACATGTTTAAAAAAAAAACGTAGGTATATCCTAAGCATTTATCTGGTTACTGGATTGTTCCAGGATATTTTTCAAACTTTCAGTAATAATCGTATTTATCCGTCATTAAATGTATTAAAAGGAAATTGCTTGATTAATTGTAGCTTTTTCGTTTATCCACCTACGCTTCTATCTCAATCGCATTAAAACCGGACAAGCGAGTTTTATGCCGTGAAATATCGTACCAACGGCCGTTTGGAGATAATTCTATTACATAAAACCCTAGATAAATCCTAGATAGCTAGGCCATTACGGAGATAATAGAGTGAGAGAATGTGGAAAAAGCTCTAAATGGTTACGCACAGGAAACGAACGCGACTTTTTTGTCTATACTATACGTATCAGAATAAGTGCATTAAAAAAAAAAAATTTAAAGTAATCTACTTATATTTTGTTGCACACGATTGCGTGCTTCATTTAATGTATTTTCTTTCTATCCATCCAAAAGTTCTCTGGAAGACATTGCCATGATGAGTGATAAGACCGCCTGTGTACTTTTTATTATTGCAGTACTTGTAACTTTATTACTCTTTATTGCCTAATTGACAAAAACCACACAGCCCACAGCAAAACGCACAGTCCAAGCCACTAGCCCAAGAGGATTGTATTTTTACAATACGCACACACTCAAAATCACATCTGAAGCGGTCTAAAAGGGGGTTTCATAATTTATAAAGAAGATCAATAAGCGGTTGGTACTAGAACCTTGAAACTTTACACATAAATGCTTTAAAAATTTAGCATTGTTCAAAATTTTACAAAGAACATACATTTTCCGTTAAAATAAGTATCTAAAGCACTATGCGCACTGAAAACTAAAAGCAAGGAATTCTGAGTTCGATTCCTAAGTCGAGCAAAGCTTTATCGGGTCACAATAAAGTCTAAGAGGCAGTTCCATGTGTTAAAGAAATGTTATATTTTTGGTACCTATATGTAAAGGGCGTCGCGTGGGGAGACTCGTTGACGATAAAAGTTACTGCAGAAAAGAGAATCCGCAATAAAACTTGTCAGTTTGTTAAAATTACTTTCTCCTTTAATTTTATGCATACCAATTGAAGTCAGAAATTAGAAAATACGTTTAAGACGCGATGGAAGTTTCAGGTCCCATTTAAAACTTTTCAGATTGGACCCAAATCCTATGCGCTCCAGTGAAGTTATCCGGCAACCTTAGTAACTTGAGCACATACATAATAAATGGGGCCGGCCGAGCCTTTAGCCGTTGCCTGATATTTCAAAGTTTATGGGTTAAGGGATGCGGTAATAAAGTAATTTTTGTTAGTAATAACATTTGTGTAACTAAATTTTCACTAACGACTCTCAATGATAATTTCAGAATATAGTTATCAAAAATACATCGTGTAACGTTTACCATTACGTTCGTTCTGTAAGATAAAAAAAAATATATACAGACGAATTGAGAACCTCCTCCTTTTTTGAAGTCGGTTAAAAATATTCGCGATAAAACCTTCTTATTCGGTGAGTGCCTGCATTTAACTTCCAATATCATTGGTAGCATCGTTTGTCTATCGAAATTCGTCTTTACTAGAATAAAAAACCGATGTCACGAAAACAGAAATTCTAATATTATGGTATCGTTGAAATTATATTACACTGAAGCTTGGCCCATTTATTGCGAAAGTTTAATCTGAGGCGTATTCAGCTAACACTATTTCGCAGGCACACCTGCTCAATATGACCGTCTCTGAGCACATGCTCTTCTTCCCCAACTCTCATAAATTTGCATTAGTGGGCTAACATTACAGATTTTTTTTAGAACAAAATCAAGATCTGGTTTTTCTCAAATCAAGTCGTGGCCTTCCATCATCTCAACTTGCGCACTTTTTTAGAACTTTTATAAGAAGTAGGCTGTTACCGGAATGGAGTTTGTACAAAGCCCCTTCATTTGCAGTGGAATTTCTATTACTGCAAATAGAACTTGTTCCACTACGAATGGAATCTCTTCCAGTGCGAATGAAGCGGCACCGCAAATGGCTTTAACCCCGCCTGCTGATATTACAACAAGAACACGCTTTATAGTAGTGGCGTTTGAAACATAAAAGTGTTCAGAAGACGGGAACAAATTTATAATGTTCCCCGATTGTCTAATCACATATTCGTATTGAACGATGATAGTCCTAACAATGCTAAATGCTAATTCCATGAATTTCTTGCTTTTTGCTTATTTGTTCTAAATCATCATGTAAAGAATTTCCTCTGAGAAATGTATTAATTTAGAATTACCAAAAAAGTGAGAATTAGAACAAGACATAAGATTATGTCCATGGACACATGATAACTCTGTGAACACTTATTCGGGTAGATATAATTTTCTGAAAACCAAGACGAGATTACAAAATAAAATAACCTGAAGCGATGAAAGAAAATTAATCTTTTTTATCACGCCTCAAACTTTTGATCGAATTCATTTTCTAGTTTGTCTTTTTTATATTATGAGTATTTATTTTCCAAATTTACTCATGGAATAATGCATTGGGTACTTTTGAAGAAATACAAACAGACGCGGTTGCAAACTAATATACTCGTAAAAGAGCTTTTTGCGTCATGCGTTTGAATTACACTGAGCAGAGAAATAATTTTAAAAGGTGTAAAAGAGAGAACTAGGTTTAAAATATTGCTTGATTTTCATACATATAAATATATTTTGATGGATAATATATAAGACAAAGACAATATGTTTCGTAACGAGTAAATTATGCAAACCCGACCACGATTAGTGGGCCCTCGGAGGCCACGCTCTACATTAATTTCACTTTAAACTGCTAAAAGCTTTCGCTTAATATCCTACATGTTTCATAGGGCGGCACGAATAACTTTATGATGAAGAATGTTTTATTAATGTGAAGACTTAAATGGATTATACCTTCAGTTATCTACGAGACCAGTTTTCCAAACGGAGCCTAAAAGTACTGGTTTTAGGCATAACATTTTTAACACTATATTGTGACACACCGTACATGCCGTGCCTATAGGCAGATGCATTGTTCTAATGCTCGTCACCTGAGACAT
This sequence comes from Furcula furcula, assembly GCA_911728495.1. Taxonomy (NCBI): domain Eukaryota; kingdom Metazoa; phylum Arthropoda; class Insecta; order Lepidoptera; family Notodontidae; genus Furcula; species Furcula furcula. Next base: position 24,690,257 of record OU452244.1, on the reverse strand, counting down.
TGGTTATAATATATTTTGAGCCCAATAATATCATAGCATACATACATAACATAATTTTTTTTTGAGTCTCCTTATTGCAAAGTATACGCAACGCACTCAGATTAGAATTGCGCGCTATAGATAAAGGAGTTGTTGCAAATTGGGCTAGGAATATGTACACCACCTCAAAAATTGAGAAAAATCCATAGAATTCGGGAAAAATATAAATATTTCATTTAAATTACTATTATTGTTGTAATTTGAATTATAATTATCATTTATTTTATATCTATATTCAACATGGCGTCTCACTGATGCCAAATTGATCTGTCAGGCAGCCCTTGGAGGAAGGAATCAGCCAGCTGTCAATAGCTACTGCTGCTGTCACACTTGTCACAGTTGGTTGTGTGCGTGAATTGTATAACGTAGTGAATTGATTATCATTGATATTTTAATTATTATTATAATGATGTATGAGAAAACAGAAACAAAAATACAAAGAGTACTGTAATAAAAATACTTTTAACGCCATTGATAATAAAAAATTAAAAATGACACATGACAGTGACACTTTTCCGCCATGCCAGTTTTTTCTATGTGTTGCAATTCTAAGTAAAAATTCTTAAGTTTTACAAGCAAATAAAGCCAAATTAAAGTAAATGGATAGTTAAACTGTTTTATGTGTGTTTACCTATTTTAGAGTATAGTGTACAAATTCCTAGCCCAGGCTCCATACATTTTGGAACATCTCTTTTATTACCAATGTGACAGCGAATCCCCCGCGGGTTTCAGTGGGTAAAAATCCCACATACCCCGTTGACCCACACAGGTCCCGGGAACCTATTGAAGGAGACAAAAAAAGGGATAGCAAAAGTTTTACGCAGCCCAAACCAATTGAAGATACTTATATTCCTCTAAATACCTACTGGTCCGTATATTTCCACTTATACCCGTGTGATTGGCCCTTATAATGTGATCCCTGTAATGGCCTCGACGGGGTAAATAGGATATTGAGTGCGGCCAACGACACTTTCCCTAATAACATGAGGCCTTTAAGTGGTAGTTTTATCTGCTGTATACTTTATTTCAAAACAAAATACCCAATTAAGGGTATGAAACAGTGTGACAGGCAGGGGAGTAGCTACCGCTGCCGCGCCGCATCAGCCGTATCAATGATACGGGGCCCCGGGCGACAGGGGCCCCGAACATTTATAAGCAACAATACGTAAAATCCATGTTATCACATAATCTCTTAGGCCGTACCATAATTTGGGCCCCCCAGCAAATTTAGATACTGGGCGCAAGTAAGGCAAGCTACGCCACTGGAGACAGGGATATAATTTATTTCTATGATACTTATACATTTTATTTCATTACAATTCTCTTGGATTGTTTTTTTTAAATAGGAGTCGACCTGAATATTCGATGAGATGTTAACCTTGTAAACACTTTAACGAACGGTCCTGTAGGTATAGTGGTTAGATACCCTGGCTGCTACCCAATAGGTCGTGGGTTCCCTCCAAGTGTCTGGTGTTATCTATTTAATTATTATTCACAAAATCAGTATATAGATATTAGTATGAGTTGTCTGTTTACCACAGTACAGGCTCTGCCTAGATGACCGTGTGTGGATTGTCCCAGAATATTATTAATAAACAGTACCACTGCATTGCAGCCTATCGTCTGTTTTAGTTAGGTTCTTTTTGCTCGTTTTAACTCCAGCGACAATGCGAATCTTTACGCACCAAATACATTGTTGCTTACCCTAACGGTATTTTGGTATATAGCACAGGAGACCTCTCATAAATTTTATCAGGATTTAAGTATGTTTTGTTAATTTGCCTTGCTGTAAAGTATTTACTGACAATAAGTTCCTCTAACGTAAGTAAGTATGTTTAGGCGATTATAAGTGGCACAGAATTAATGTATACTAACGGAAGAAATGTGATTTATTGATATAGCTAGAAAAGCTTGTGTATTTGGATAATTTTCATAATAGTATTTTCGATTGTTTTGATTCGATTATGGTGATTATTCAATAAAATTAAAACGAAGTGACCCTGTCAATGCTTCCGTGGGTGGTGTGCTACTGATTCAAGTTATGTTAATTAGCTCACCTTTTTCCACCACTTTCGGAGCACCTATAAAATAACTACATCTTTTTACTATTTAATATCATTTATCTAAGCCTATCTATTTTGTTACAGGTAAATGCTGTATTTTCTGGCTGCATCTAAATTCATAGTGATACATAAAATAAAGTAAGTGTCTAGATGTAGACACTATAATAAACTACCCGTCTGGTGTCCGGACAAGAAAAGCACCCCTTCTCATCCCGTTAGCTATTGTAGAAGGCGACTAAAGGAAAGCCAGGAGACGGGCAACAGCGTCTTCTGTTTTTATCCATCTCCGCGTATACTGCAATCTTCAAGACACGAGACAAGCGTGGCAATTATGACAACCCCTAAGGGAGAGGTCAATTACCAGCAGTGGACGTGGTCCGGCTGATGATGATAAGTGGGGGGCGACTTTGGATAGACACTAAAATAATAACTTTTTTTTACAAAATACATATAAACCAGTGCTTCACTGCAGTCAGACCTGATGGAAAGCGGCGACTCAATTTGGGATGGTTAAGCACACTAGCTTATTGAATCACTTTAGCCTTGTAAACACCTAGATTAGGTATAATCGGGAGGGAAAATCCGACTCATGCAAACTGTTCCACTCCTTAACTGTGTGTATTACAAAAGAAGAAGCATATCGTAAGCGATACGGACTAAGTCCGGAATGGAGGTACTTGCCGTGCATCTCATAGACTGGTGATAGAATGGAGATGATGGAATCAAGTGATGTATTTTCCAAAATGCGTCCTGTAAAATACCGAGCAACTATAATTATAACTATTTGTTAATTGATAAAAATCATTATTGTCAATGTTATTTTGTATGCCTACATAACCTTTACTTTACGCATAAGTTATATATATCACTAGCTGACCCACGCAGCTCCGCCCGCGTTTTTATTGAATCTAAACCATTCTCGAATCCCCTTGAACACACACAAAAAATTTCATCAACATCGGTCCAGCCGTTTAGGAGGAGTTCAGTGACATACACACGTACAGTAGAATTATATATATAAAGATTTTATATTACGTTGCTATGATCTAAAAGCGAGAATCATATCAACACACGCTGGGGCAAAGGGATTCTTCTACTTATTCTATAGCCAACCATAGAGTTACCTAAGACTTGTATAAGCCTAATTAATGTTAGATACGACATAGTCCTTATAATATAAACTAGTATAGCTTTTAAATTATGCTTCTAATAAAACGGTCACGTTTACCTCCTCTTTAAACATAAATAGGGACACTTTAGCCCTCCCAGATACTTTAATTAATACCTAAAGCAATCTATTTCTGCGCACCGAGCCCCTCGAAGTTCTCTTCAAATAAAATAATGAGGTACTTATGTTGGCCTTTTATCAAGAGAAAATTACTGCTACAAAAACTTTTTTGTTGGAAACACTTTGCAGAGTTCGCCGTTGATAAATCTTTGCTTAGAAAAAAAGAGGACCGTTGACTTTCCCTTTCGACTTCAATGATTTATGTTCCCCTGGTCCCAAACCCCCCCTGGTCTTTAACTATAACGAATAAAATTAATTCGAATTCTTTCTGTGTACAATTAAATAACGACTACATAATTATATTAGTACATGTTTATTAATTACTGAGCTGAAATCTGTAAATCAAGCATGTTATTTAATGGGACTTCAGAAATCCTATGTACATTTACGTGTATAACAATAGCTAAACTCGTATGTATTTTATCTTCACTAATTCTTAAAATGATAAAATGATCCTTATCCTAGAATCTAAGAACTTTAAGCACTAAGCACTTAATATCAAAGTCAATCAACTATACCTACGTCATTTAAAATTCTATTCCCTACCATTGTGGTATTATGTACTCTCGCGGTCACAAACGGTGTATCAACTTTAGGACGATAATCGCTTGCACGAGCCGGCCCAAAATACATGCGGACGTGGTAAGCGCACGTAACGTCGTTCAAACGATTTTGATTGAAAATTGGTACACCGTTCCTTACAATCTTCTAACGCCATCCTTAATGTAGAAGTTACAGAGCGACAGACTTACTCTCACTATGGAGCATCGAAAAATGAATTCGCTAAAAGTTCCCGATTCCATCGCGGATCAAATAATTCCAGTGGAAAAGAAAATTAGGGCACCGTTAATGGTCGGCCACTGTTTGGATGAGAGCCAAGTTCCCTACCACGCCGGGTTTTCGGGACAATTCCGTTAGAAATCAAAAACTTCATCTGGCTGTAAATTTAGTTGATCGCAGCTTGAATCTGATGCATAGGAGAATAACGGTTTATTGTGTGTGGATTAAATAAAGCTATTACCTAGGTTTTCAGATAAATCTGTAGATTATCGATGACAATAAACCATAGTTGACAAAAAAATGAGTAATAAACTTTCAGGACACGAATCCTAATATAAAAACCCAGTTATCGATTGACATCTCAACGTACCCGTAGCAAAACATACAACCAATAAGTATCAATGTCAATACAATATATTAATGGACATACGTACGAGAACGTATTTGGTTTATTTAATTAATTAAAAACACAGCGGCAGTTTGGAAGCGTAAACGTGTCTAATTTATCGGACCATGACTTTCTACCTTTTAGGCCTTTATTCGAGCAAAAACTGATGTCTTGTTACAATTGCTAATAGATATCCTGGTAATGGACCTCAAGGATTCAATAAATACGATATATATTTCGATAGAGGAAACTGCGAGGCTTATTTTTATGTGACACAAAATTGTATCGTTCTCAGTAGTTTCATTGAAATCTATGATGGCTTCCTGATTGCTTCCTGATTCTCGATGCGAAATATTATCTTTGTAAGGTCAGAAAATAACCCAATGTAGGATAAGTAAAAAAATAAACGCTCTGTTGATTTCCAAGCAATTTGGAGCGAAGCAAAGCGAAATAAAGAAAAAAGCAATTATAATTTCAAATGAGCCCAACGCAGAGACCTTATCATGCAAATTCCGGGTACGGTGGCTTAGTTGCTCGGATAAAGGGTTACTGTATTCTTTTAAAGCTTTGGTCTTTCAGGATTCGTATTTGTTTACGTTTCCGTTGACTAGAGGCGAAAAAAAAAACAACTTAAGTGTGTAGGTACAATTTCCTATTGGTTCATTAGAGATATTTTAATTCTTTTTTTAAATATATAATATATGTCCTTGACAACGTAAGTAAGAAGACGTAGAAATACTAGGCACTGTTTACTAATACATCACTATATGCATATTTGAAATGGTGATGTTTTGAATGCTTGGTATTTTTGCGCTTAACGCCTTTAAATTCTTTCTATATATAGGAGACAGTGGAATATTTTCCTACAATGAACATTGAGGCTACTTATAACTTACTTGTAACAAATACATCTATGCAAAACAAACGAACCTCATAACTTTCTTTGGCTAAAATAGGATCTACTGAAGGTTTGGGTCTACACAAGACAATTACTGCTTTATAGCGAAAGCATACACACAGCACATGTTTTTGATTTAATTTTAATTTTACTATATTGCTTCAAACGTTATACTTTACTATAAAATTTAATATACATTAAATAAATTCGCTCATAAACCTTTAAGAGAAATGTGTGATACTTGGGACAATATGACTAGAATATTCTGTTTCTCTCTTTCTCTCCCCGGTTTCTAGTGTTCCAGTCTTAAGTTTTTCTGCTAGATTCAACCTGTGATTGGAGATAGCGGTGTTAAAGAAAACTCCTTTCGGAACAGTTATAAACTCCAAACGTACTAAAATTTCATGAAACCAGTGTCGTGCTGTGACGAGTAACGTAATTTGCCAAGTTGAATCAGTTAATTAGTTTTCAGAAAGTAGTTAACGGAGCAACTTTTGCTCTGAATCTAATAACTACTTCGAATAATAACTTTACTGTTTTCACGTTGCCATTATTCTTGAATTATTCGCATAAATGTTGACTTTGTGTCCATCGGACCCAATTGTTTTCATACATTTTGTCCCAACGTATACCCGTATATATATTTACCACCCAAAAACCTAACACATTTACTTAGTGTGCAACAACATCACAGCTCGAAGTATAGCCAAGACTCTCTGATGTTTACGCGAATATTACACATTAAAATGAAACTAACTTTACGGATTATATCACACCTGTCATAAAACTTTATTGAAACTAAATATTTACAGTTTATTTACAAACATGTACACTTAAACTAGGTAAAAAACTTCCTCAAAGTCGCCGCACTGGGAGGGAAGGGTACCTAAAAGACTGGCGGCATAACCCCTGTCATTATATTAAATTTGAGAAACCACACATCCTCGAAAAAAATCAACGATTCCTACCAAGGATGATTTGTGGATCTATTGAAATTAAAAAACATCCAAAATTCAGTAGAGAAGATGTCCAGTACCAGCTTGGGATCCCGTAATAAATGTAATTAAATCGAAAGACAAGCATCTCACCGCAAGACCTCAATCCAAGATACTGTAAGCTCTTTCTGCGTATATCTGACTAACAATAACAATTAGGAGACCTGCGGGCCTAAAAAGGCCACAGTAAGCGTTACATCTAAAAGGAATTCGTATTCTGCATTTCTAGCAGATTCTTCGCAATTCCTGTAATTTTCGTTAAATGGTCACACGTTTTAGGTGATTCATACACAATTCATTTATTAGCACTAATTAGCAGACTCATATTTAGTGTTAATGTTACCATACGAATAAAAATGAAACTGTAATTTACTCATATTATGATTTACCGAAAGTGACCTTTTTAGACTCGCTGATCCCTAAGACAACTATAACGCATGGACAGCTACCACCTCAGTCCGTCCGTGACCATGAACGCTGTAAACTGTTCGAAACGTGGAGATAGTAAAATAAAAAATAACCCGCTATATAATTCGTAAGGTTAGTTTCATTTCAACGTATTATAGCAAAGGAGATAGAATAGAATGATATGAATGAAACATATATAAATGCCTTTGCAAGTGAATGCTGACGCAATAGGTCACGGGTGGCGGTGATCCATCACTAACCTTAATTAATCGAGATAATTTATGGTCCTCGCGTAATCACCTAGCTGCCACACACCGTCCAAGCACATATGTATGTTATACATTACTGTACCTATTTAAATAGTGAAACATTTGTTTAGATAAAAGCTTAATAATGACTTTATCTCTTTTTGGTAATACAGGATGTAGTAGAAATAGTGCGCATATCTTTGACCACGAAATCCGAGAAATCTGAAACCACAAGGAATAGCTAAAAATGTTAAAAGATTTTTAGTAGCAGATTCTTATAAAAACTTAAATATCATCATTAGATTATTGAAAGATCAATATTACTAGCCGGTAGCCAATTTTGATCGATCGTACATTAAAAGTCACGTTGTTGTATATTATTGCACCCGACGATAGTACGTTTGTGTGAAGGAAACCGGCTCTAAATAAATCAGTTGTACCTACCTATTTTTTTTTCATAATCAACTGTAGCGATTGCGATATTCATTTTTCAAAATAACTATTTTATTATTTTATTTTAATCAAACCGGCCTCGAGACTGCTTTGAGACTTTGATATTTTTTATTTAGAAAATTCAGCCTGTATACTATGGAATAATTCTGAACAATAAATATCGTTTTTTAAAAGAGTAATGAGAGCTCCCATCGAAATTAATGAGAAAACGAAAGGAAAGAATATATATTTTTTTTTTTAATAATTGAAGGAATAACCGACAATCGTTAAGGCACCTTAACCGTCTGTTACACCAAAAGGATCCAATTCCTCTTTAAAATAGTACGTAATCCGTTCGAACAATAGAAAACAAAATGTGCTCTAAAGTTCGCATAATGGCGCGTGATAAGTGGGGTGAACATAACGATTAGTTAGTTCTAAACAATACAATCAACAACGGCTTAGTGGATGGAATTTCTCTCAGAGATACGCGGGCAATTAGTTGGTGAAGTTGGCCGCTCCCGTTCCCAGTTGAATGTGTCTAAGTACGGTTTATTTATTGTTCAGCGCAGATGAGACCTACTTTGTGGGACACACATGTATTAGGTGTTTCTGACTGGGGTTCTCGTAGCTAGTTGTAATCATGATTAGGTAAACGATCAGTTGGTTAAGCGACAGCAGCTAAGATCAGTACATAGAAGGGCGAAACCCTACGGGATGAAATGGGAAGATGTTTTCTGGCCCGAAACCCCCACGGGCAGTTATGCCCGTATCGGACCCGTGATTATTTACTTACAAATACGCGATTCAGATGTACAGAATCTTGATTTTGAATTATCTCCTGACATAACACAGATTATTTTAAGATAATGACGGGCCCGTTTGCCTAGTTAGACACCCTGGCTGCTACCCGATGGGTCGTGGGTCTGATTCCCACCAAGTGTCTGGATGTTATTCACAGCCCCGGATCTATGATTTTTTTCGAACCGGAGCAGAAACTTGATAGTGCCCCCCCCCCCCTCCCTTTAGCGTTTGAGAAATTAAAAAATCTGAAATCGGCATCACAAGTTCACATGTGTGCCTGTATGGCGCCTTTTTCTTACATGTCTAAGGTAAGCCAAGGCTTCCGTATGCTAGGCGCTTTGTGGAGCGAGTTTTTAATTATTAATCATATTATATTATGATTTTGGAGCCCCCTGAAACTGCCGCCCGGGGTTGGTGCCCCGGTTTGACAAATACCCCCCCCCCCCCCTAGTTTCCATAGTACAGGCACTGCCTAGTTTGGGATCGGATGACCGTATATGGATGGTCCCAAAATATTATATTATTATCATATGACAATACGAAACCTTTGCCGAATGATTCCGACTCACACGTAAAACATATCAACTTTGTACCAATTCTCGGTGTAGGAGGTCACAAAGCCAATTACTACGATACAAAGCCTTGAGAATATAGTAAGCTTCTATAGATATTTCCTTTTTTATTTTATCAGCTTTTATTACGAAACGCGTAAAGCGTAAAAATCACGCCGAAATAGGTCGAGACGCGGTTGTAAAGAAGGATCCTTCAAAGCTTCAAATAAAATCCCTGAAGGCGAATATCACCATTTGGGCTCTCGCACTGGCACGTAAGTAAATACTACACGGTACTTGGTACCTTCACGAATGTAATATCGATCGAAAGGTGTCATTGTGTCTCGCAAACGAGTGAGTGTAAATAGGATGTATTTTATAATGGTGTTTGGTTTTCCATTACCTAGCTAATTTTGGTGTGATGCGGTTGTGTGGCGTGAACAAAACAATTTGTATGTATTCTTATTAGAAACTAGCTGACCCACGCAGCTCCGCCTGCGCTATTTTTACGTTAACTAAACTTTTAATAACAGACATTCGCATCGAATACATAACCTCCTTTTTTTATAGTCGGTTAATAACTGGGACCCACTTTTTACTTGCTCTCCGAAGCACGGACCCGTTTAGTTCAAATGGCGTTAAACGGTCACCCATCTATTTAATGACCTTACCTAACGTTGCTTAACCCGATCGATGACAAAACCTTGATATCAACTCTCTATGCGTGTTCCCTTACTAATATTTATTATATTATAAAGAAAAATTGATACAATCTGACCAAGCGTATAACCAAGTACCCATTTTGATTTTAATCCCCTCTCCCAAAAGAACCGTGCTAGATTACGGGATAAAAAGTATCCTATGTCCTACCTCGTAGTAAGATCTCAAATCATGCCAAGTTTCATTTGAATCCATTCAGTAGTTTAGGCGTGATGCTCAGCCGTGATACAGACAGACAGACAGACAAAAATTAAAAAGATTACATTTTCGGCCTCAGTATCGGTTATAGAATGCCCTCCAAAAATAATTTTCAAAATATCTTCAATGTACAGAATTGTACCTGTTACAGTTTTATTATAAGTATAGATAGATTATGTAATTGGTAGTAGTAACCCTTGTGTCGACTGCACTTTTTCGTATACTTATACCATACTAAAATTATGTACAGATACATTTTACAGCTATGTTTCTGTTACGATAAAGAAATCGTATGTTTTTTTACAAGTTTACTTGGAGATGCCTTAAATCCTAGCGTAAACCTATACGAGCTCTATATCTCTTGGAAATGCAAATATTAGAATTTTTTCTACTACGGCTACCCTAGTGTGAGTATGTCACAAATCAACCCTGATAGCCAACCCGTCACCAACCAACACATATCCATAACACATAAAAATAAATCAACAAGAACAACGCATAATAAATGAAGTAACAATTGTTCGTACTTCATTTGAATTTAGAAAATGAAGTTACCAAATAACGTTAGCAAAACGTGTTGAAGCAATATAATCAGCAAAACATATCTACATTTGGACCAAAAACGATTTCCCGGCAACAATTGTGCACAGCGAGTGAAATACCTAAAACTGTCGTGTGTAAATAAAGACGGAACGGACGGTTGAAACTTGTCTTATACCGTGCTAGCTTTTATAGTAATGGCGTCCAAAACTTTGCCACACTACTCTGTCTGAGTTGCAAATTACGAAATTTTGCTGCTGCTACTGTAGCTGTTCGATATATGACGTGAAATTCGATTCATTTGTCAATTCCCACATATCGCGGGGATGAAGGAATCACTAACTTCAGAAATTTCTCCTATTTTTCCACTGTCATTATACCTATTTTCTTTTTTTGTATAGCTGTCTTTCCACAATTATGTATAATTGTGGAAAGACTGTCTTTCCACAATTATATTTAGCTGTCTTTCCACAATTATGTATAATTGTGGAAAGACAGCCATCCTCTTACAGTGACTTAAAGATCGGTGAAGTTAAAGAATACATTTTTAAATGCGTTGAGAATTTAAGGGGCCATATAGAGGGGTCACATTGCTGATCTTGGAAGGACCCCACGATCAGCAATGTTAGAGCGTCACGTCTAAAATGCTAATATAAATATTATAACGTGAATTCCAGCCATAGTAAAGCTAGATTTAAAGCACTATAATTCTCATTTGGGAACAACAGCCAGCCGTTCGGGAAGTTAGTGCGGTATAGTTTAACGTGGACGGTTTTCAACTGAAATGAGGCAAACACTAACTCCTCACTCGTGGACGGCTTTAATCCTGCTGCAAAGTTTTTAACGTTTCCCCGGGCAGATTAAGCTGTGTCTGACTTCAACGATGTGCAGACTCGTGAACATTTTCTCCTACTGCATGACGTAAATCAAATATGTAGTTGACTTTTTATACCATTTAATTATTTTTGATACAGGATTAACATTTTGTTTTTATGATATTAACAATTTGACCGTGTTTTGTTTCAGAATGAAATCATGAGCTTTTTTAAGTATGTAAAAATAAATCTTATGATAATAGTGACTAGTCACCACTTCATCATCATCATCATTAGCAGCTGATAAACGTCCACTGCTGAACAAAGGCCTCCCCCTTAGAAGGGAGGGGTTGCCATAATCCCCACACTTGGCAGGCGGCTTGGGGATCGTAGTATAGGTGGAAGATAAATCCAAAAGAGAGACGCTGCTACCCGTCTTCCTGATCTCGCTTAGTCGCCTCTTACGACACACCCAACGAGAGGAGATGGGGTTGATGCAAATCTGACCCGGCACCCCACGGGTCACCACTTGCCACAAGATAATTATGAATGTAATTATGGCAAGTGACCCCGGCCTTTGCAATAGCCTAGATTTATGTTCATCAAACGATAAACCACATAGACTTACTTGTATAATCTTTCCATGTATTTACAATAGTTCCTACACCTGCCGAGGTCAACTGTTGTTTTGCCATCATTTTGGCTGTTGATCCCGGGAAGTGTTTACACACTATAACGGGTGTAAGGGACTACGTACCGAAAACTTTTTTACAAGATTTCTCATATTGTCTGTTACAACATTACAGAAACTATTTATATGGAAAATGAAATATTACGAACTTATTAATTTTTCAGCATGTAATGAATACGTGCGGAATAATATTTATTTTTCAAATTACACTGCTAATTTCAATCAAGCCGCCTGCTAGACGTGTAGATTATGGTAACCCCTCCCTTCTAAGGGAGAGACCTTTGTTCAGCAGTGGACTTTTTAGCTGCTGATGATTGCTAATTTTGCACAAATAAATAATTTATTGTTTATAAATTGAAATTAGGCTTTATTATTAATCCTAATTTTATTAAAAAAAAGCGCCATTATTTTTTTTGGAAACTCATGAAAAAGCCTATGAAAAATTTCAACACTACAATGTTCAGAATCATGTACTGGATCCCTGGTATCAGTTTTCGGTACGATGTCCCTTACACCCTGTATATTTCATAAAAAGGGCCTCTGCGTATTGGATTTGTCCCCACGCAAGCCTCTGAAAAGTCTAGGTAGAACCCGTGAACATAAATAAATAATAATTATAATGTAATAATAATGTATGTACTAATAATGTTAGTATGTAAAAACATTTTTAACGTTTAACTCTTTCCCGTTTGCTGAATACGCACAAGATCTGAAAGTACCCACGAACCTACGACCCCTTGGGTAGCGGTCAAGGTGTCTAACCGCTAAACCAATGGGTCCATCTACACATATGTCGTCAGAATTTTAAGCATCAGCAGTAAATAGATAAATAACACCCCGACACTTGGCGGGAATCGAACCCACGACCTATCGTGTAGCAGCCAGGGTGTCTAACCACTAGACCAACAGGCCCGTCATATAAATACAATATTGTAAGGGGAATAAGGGGAACATTGTATGTAATTTTATTTTCCATACAAAATAATATTATGTATATCCTGTAATCCGATATTACTAAGCATAAACATACATACATATAAATTACATTTAACAAATGTGCCTACGACGACATTAGATATTGTTTATATTGACGTCGCAACCATAAATTATGATATATCGGTTGGTTCAAAAATATGAAGCGACCGACAACCACGTCGTTAGCGAGAGATGAAACTAGCCCTTTTGGCGACGTGCCAGCGCGTTGGCCAACCCGAATTGTCATCGATAAAACATGTCCCCGACTACACACTAGAACCCCCACATCTGTGCATAACACCTTCTACTTAGATATACCTACAGGCCAAAATATTATAAATTTGTGTGTAAGGCTAGTCTAGCTTGTTCTAGTTATGAAGTATGTTGTAGGTACTAGTGAAGTGGACTTAGCATGCTCGCGTAATAACGTCAAATATATTGCAAATAGTATATTTTATTTTTTCTTTTATTTACGCGCACAATACACCTTGAAACGTATACTATTAACACGCTTTTTTATATGTTTGGGTTAATTTTAGTTTTTATTTTACCGACACGTTTCGAATGCAGCACCCATGGGCACGGGAGGACAGGGACGTTGAACGTCCTTATAGAAGAAAGAAGAAGAAGAAATATATTTATTTGACACGCACAATAGCAAAATAGGTAAAAATTAACAGAAAGGAAAAAACAGAAGTTGTGTGGGGTCAAAAAGGATGATGCCTCAGCATGTTGCTGTGCCAAAAATTAATCTAACACAGCGCTGGTATTCTGGCAACACCTCAAATAGGTGGCAACACCTCAAATAGGTTAATGGAAAAGAGAAAAGAAAATTATGTCATAATTATCTCTTTTTTGCCACAGGTCTTAGTGATTATTATTGATCGAATCTACTCAGAAAGTGTTTACAGTAGCTTAAGCGGGCTTGAATTTCTACGTTTGGTTTTGGATTTATCTCGAGATTCGAAGCCAGTTACCGTACAATGCGAAAAATCCGTTTTATTTTAAACTGGACTACTTATAATGCATAACCTACAAGGGCGATAATATATTGTCATATTTTTTTACAGCTTTAGTATCTTGCTTCTATTACATTTTTCTATTCTTTCGATTTACGTCGGTTCCTTTAATGCTCGCTACATCGTGTAACAAAATTGCTATTCTGTTCAAGCCATTATATAAAAACATTTCGCCACCGAATCTCCCAGACGCGATATGAAACTGTTGTTTACTCCAATCTATGTAATGTACAAAGTAGCGCAGGAAACTACGCCCTGCGGCGACCGACATTTCGCCGGATAAACGATGCGACGTTTTGTTATATTATAAATATATATAGATACTAGCTGACCCGCGCAGCACCGCCCGCGCTTTTTTTATATCACATAGCGGTATGAAATATACTTTATAAATATACATAAAAATAAATAAAAATCTATCGAGCTGTTCCGTGTAAGTGCGACCATAGACAACGTGACACAGGATTTTATATATTAGAAGTAGATATTATATAATTGTACCGACTATTATATTTACTTAGTTTTTCTTAACAAACATAAGTTATGCAGTATGGTCTTTTGGAGGTGTAAGATGATAACATTACCAATAGACCAAACCGCAAATCTAAGTTTGTTTGTCAAAGTTTTTTGAAAATTTCGATAAAACTATGCTACTTATAACTTCATTTATTTTAATGTTGTCTTTTGTTTACGCGAATATTACACATCGAAAACGGAGGACGGAACCATGCGGAGCCATGGGTGCTGCAAAGCATTCGAAACGTCGGGATAGTAAAATCTAAAATCAAACGCTATAAAATCCGTAAAATTAGTTTGATTTCCTGTAATATGAACATACACATATTTTAGGTGCAAAGCTTTTACAAACTTTGACATAGTATACATACATAAGTATTTCCAGACATGTACCTACCTACAAATAACTTCAATTGTCAAAAATATAACGATAATGAAGTGACATTTCCTGTTACAGACTCAAGTCAGATTTACCACATCATATAAGTATTACCACGGATTATATGACAAAAATAATAATTTGACATAGAGAAGGAAAGTACCAACTTTAAAGAAGCCGGAAGGCAGTAATCGATCGGTGAGCTGCGTTACCCTGTCACATCGGCTATATTATCCCTAGTCTAATACCAATGGTTGTATTAGGTATAAGAGCATCCTTCGGAGTCGCTGGACGTTCGGGGTGTGGGCCCTTTGACCGTCCATTGAGTACGGCGGCGACTCCGAGGAGGACGGCGGCGGGGTTGCGACCCCCGTCCCCGTGAGTACCGTGTCAGGTTCCCGGGGGGCTACAATGCGTCCCCCGGCGGCGGGCAAAGGCAAGGCACTGAGGGGCCCCTGGTGCAGATCCCACCGGAGAACCCTAGGGTCCCCACTCTCATGTGCCGATGTGACAGCCGCGGGGGTTTTAGTGGGTAAGAATCCCACATACCCCGGTCGAGCCCCACAGCTCCCGGGGATCTTTGGAAGATTTCCCCCGCGTCAAAAAAAAAAAGGTATAAGAGCATAGAGGTCGTGTATAAAACGAGCGCGTTCTACGTTAAGTATCGTAAAAACTTAACGGAAGCTTGAAGTGCCGAGCAAAGCTACGGAACAGTTTAACGACACGCCCATTACGGTGAAACTAAGGTTTACCCCGGCATATTTCATGAGAGTATTGGATTATTAGGGTTATGGGCCGAAATGAAACGAGGGATTTTAGATATTAATCAACTGATCAATATTTTATTATTGATTTTAAATGCAAGGAAGGTTGTACGTCTGAGAGTTGTCAACGCACAGTAAGAATACTCAGATACGACTGACAGGGAACTCGCCCAGATCAAACAATTAAATACAAACAAAGATGACGGTACTTCCGTAAGATTAATTTTTGCATGTCAAATTCAAATATGCCAACACGCCCCCTCAAAAATTAATCATCAATTAGTACAAACATATTCAGTATGTTTTTAGGTAATCAGAACATATAAGACTTCCTTGCATTGCTCTGGGGAAATACATTATGGTCCAACATTTGTTGCATGGATTAGGAAAACCCAGGAAAACCTAATCAGACCATTTAACAAAAAATATAAGCATATCACATAATTTACAAAACATAATAATATCATTATCAATAACACTTTTACATTTCCCGCAAAAGCTTTCTTTTTATAAATGATATTTACAATATGTTTTTATCTCGTTTAAAATATTAAATTCGCAACTTTAATATTTTTATTATGATCTAACATAATTTCAAAACCATTATGACTCAGGTACTTCAGCACCCTTTTCAATGAGATGTGTTTAAATTAAAATGAATACAAGACATGATATACATTAACACACATTGGACAAATTATAACATTTTTTTATTCAAGTGCTATCTCAAACAGCTAAAACATTCAGCCGCTGCTGAATTTTGCAACACCCTATTTTACAAGTGCTTTTTCTAACAGTTTAAACAAACATTTAATTACCTGCTGAAGGCCGTACAGGTTTTAACTTAGTTACCCGCTTAAGACCGTACAGGTTTTATTCAATTTACAAATTGAATTTTATCTTTCCATGTTATACGATTTTAAACTATAACCGATTACGTCATAGAATTAACAAAACAAATAACTGAATACTAGCTACTTTTGTAACAGGTGTAAATGTTTTATTTTAGTCTGTTAAATATTTCAGACCTTTTTTTTTACTATAAATCCATTTACATTCTAATCATTTTGTGCTCTGACCTTGGTATAAAAAAAATAGAGAGAAAATTTTATTCACCTGTGCGCTTTCCACAGAGTTCGACTGAACTCCCCTTTTTTTATTCAATGAATTAGGTATTTGACAGAAAATAATTTGATTGAACAAACATGAAACAATAATTTTCTGCATTATATGAAAAACAATATAAAATGCACACAAGACAATATAATATTTATATTAATACTTATGCAAGACATTTATGTATTACAATTCACTATACATTTTGCTACAAATATAGAAACATCCTGTGAAACCCATCACTCCTTTTAAGTTAAATAAAATTACCATCTGTGTTTCATGGTGGAAACTAAATATCAGAATGTACATTCACTCTGTTTGCTTTTAGATTCTAAAATATTATTGTTAACTTTGCGAATTTTACTAGAACACACTTGCTCAACAGATTTATACACATCTGATTTCGGACAGTCAGAGTTCAGAGACTATATTGACACTGACTTCAGCATATCAGTTTCGTCATGAGAATTTCTAATATTCCCTTCAAGCCTAGACATTAATGACACTGACTTCAACATATCAGTTTTGTCATGAGAATTTATAATATTCCCTTCAGCCCTAGACTTTATTGACACTGACTTCAGCTGACATCAGCATATCAGTTTTGTCATGAGAATTTCCAATATTCCCTTCAAACCGAGACTTTATTGACACTGACTTCGACATATCAGTTTTGCCATGAGAATTTCCAATATTCCCTTCAGGCACAACAGCAGGCCTGGACTTCACAAAGTCAGTCTCGTCCACAATAACCTCTGACTACAACAAACTTTTCGCATTCCGAATTCCAAACTTTATAACCGTTTGGTTCATACCTCACAAGTATGCCACGTACTATGACTCTAATTATTAGATTTAAATTTATCTAATTTAAAAAAATATATATGGGTCAGATTTTCGAAACTTTGTTGATACCGATTTAGATAACCTATAATATCAGTTTCAGTACGAGAATTTCAAATAGTCTCTTCATGTTTTAGTAAAGCCTATTACAGGGAGTTTCGTCAGCAATATTTTTTTTTACTAATAATTTTATTCGCATTAATAGGATTCCAAACTTTATAACAGCTTGGTTCAGACACAAGTATACGTTTCCATGATTTTGGATCATGTTTAGTTTTACTACCTTTATTTTGCACATAAACCGTCGAGCCAAAACTATTTTATTCGGGACTATTTGTTATACTATATTTCAAACGCTTGTAAGGATTTCAAAGTTTTAGTTGGTGACAAATTAGTCAAACAAACTAAACTTAACGACCAGTAAATGTTTTCCAATCAACCACATCCTAAACTAGAACGTTTTTTTTTTAATGGTTCCAACTACTCGCTCAGAAACACCGTTCAATTGCAAATTGTCAGAACTCACGTAATAACTAATCTCTTTTGAACTAGTTTTTTTTTTTAATTTCGATAGTTTTGATTCTCTACCGTTTTCGCAATACACAGACGCTCAACATAATATTAATTGAAGGTAGTCAATCCAACTTGTAAATAAATAGTTAGTTAACACATTTGGTAGTATTGATAAAGTACAAAATAATTTGTATAATCAATAGTTGAAGGAGTACTAGGTTCACAGTTCCATATGCACAACAAATACAAAGTAATATTATTTTTATTCTCCGCTTTTTGAACCGCAATCGATTCATACATACCTACAACAGAGTCAGTTTTATCTGAACCAATTTCATATGTTTTACATTGTATTACATTTATTATTATCAATATGGCAACATTTGGAAGATTACCTCGTCTTCCATTCAACACGAGTTACATAAGCCACAAATTCTATAAAAAAATAAAAAAATTACTGACTTACCACGTATGGTCAGTTTAGTTTACCTTCCATTCATTATAGCTAGTCCCTCGTTTGTCGAAAATGTAGCCCAAATTTGCATTGTACCTTTTTCTTGCAACATTATAAAAAGTGGTGAAGTGGCACTGTAGAATTTTCTTACTGAAATAAATTTAAATTGATATTAACGTATTATTGATTTTATTAATAAAGGTGAACTTGAACCGATTTCACTTTCCTGTTAAAATGTTAAATCTTATGTGTTTATCAATATTAGCCACTATAAATATAAAAAATAACTATAAAAAGCTATTTATAGGGAAGTATTCATTAGCTTTGACAATTTTTAACTTTATTTCTGCTAAGTTAGGGTAATCATTTCTCAGAGATACCCTAGACCAAAATATCAGATTTATTAATTTTTTTTTAATTTTTATTTCGGAAGGGAGGTAGGAATTGCAAAATAAAATTGAATACTGATCAATATTTACTCAAATTCCTCAATAGGGAATCTAATGAGAAAATACTGATTAAAATATAGTAACAAATCAGAAATCAATAATCTGTAATAATCACAATGTCAACCCGGTAGACAAGATAATACACGGCCAATCCTTTAAACGATCAACCATCTACGTGGGGAACACTATACCCCGCACAAATGCTCAAGTGCCCCGCGCAGGAACAAGCGCATTCCTCTACTTATTCACTCCCACAATCCGATGAAACAGAACACAGACACGATCAGGGAGAGGTCAGGCGCAAGACAGACACTTCACATACCCATCCGACGCATGAATACCACTTGTTCAGACAGGTAATCGGCCTGCACATTTCTAGCCAGTAATTAACCATTAACACAAATTGTTAGTCCCCGTGGGATCCAAATCTGAGAACTGCAAAGCAAGCGGTTACCCGTTGCGCCACGGAAGCCAACAAAGAATAGAACACTTTATAATAAACAAGGTACTTAGCTTTCATTGTTCCGTAGTAACTCCAAATCAGTAAACACATCTGTCGATTACTGAGGTCGATTAGGATTGTTGTCTTTACACCGTTGACTCTAAAACTCTCTAACAACCCTCATAATAGACTACTAAAATCTTTAAATTACGCAGTAATCAAAACACGTACACTGGGCCCATAACCTATTGGATTATTAGGGTTATGGGCCGAAATGAAACGAGGGATTTTAGATATTAATCAAAGAACTGATCAATATTTTATTATTGATTTTAAATGCGAGGAAGGTTGTACGTCTGAGAGTTGTCAACGCACAGTAAGAATACTCAGATACGACTGACAGGGAACTCGCCCAGATCAAACAATTAAATACAAACAAAGATGACGGTACTTCCGTAAGATTAATTTTTGCATGTCAAATTCAAATATGCCAACAGAGAGTTCCTTATTTCCATCCTGTTGATAGGAAAATATAAAGATTTTGTTTAGTCATAGTTATGTTAGTTTCACATAAGATACAACCAGTTTTTGCACCCCCTGATGCGTAAGGATTTATTTGGTCTATTCTATCATGAGGAATAAGAGACCTTTCAGATCATAAAATTACGTGGGTCAAGTGCACTCGCTTCGGCCGTCTACGGAACCGGAGTTTCGGAACTGGTTCCGATCGCGGCTTTTTATTTCCTTGTATGGAACTGGTTCCGATCGAGGCTTTTTATTTCCTTGTATGGAACTGGTTCCGATCGAGGCTTTTTATTTACTTTTACGTAACCAGTGGACCCAGTTCACCCAAAAATGGATATTTTTTGTTAATTAGCAAAATTTGAAACTTAATAGGATTCATTTGTTTCTTTTCACCTTTTTTTTTAATGTGGTACTAGGTAATTGCTAATTGGAAGTAACCCTATATAGGTATACTAACTGACACGCGCAGCTTCGCCCGCATTTTTTTCCTGCACTACAATTTTTAGTTTCTGGTATTTTTTTATATATTTTTCTCCCCCCTCTTCTCTCTCTCTATTCCTGTCCCCATCTATGCTCGTAACTTTGATAAAGACTTCCGTTGTTTTTGAAGATGCGTGCAAATAGTGTAATATTTTTTTCCATACAAACTTGACTAACCTCTAGCACAACCGCGCGCGGGATATCTTTCTTTATTTTGTTCGGAAAATATTTTCAGTGAGCTTCGATTCAATCGACTCGTAAAGTTTCGAATACGATGACACCCTATTTAACCCACTTAAGGATTAAATTTCCAAAAATCACGTCACTCATGGAATCCTCCTTTATATTTAAATATAAGATATAGATTAGAAGATTTGATTTCCTGGTTAATAACTTGGTAAGACTGTAGTGTACTGGTAAATTGAGTAAAGTTGTGGGTAGACAAGTTTATCGTCTCAAGCGGGCACACTACGCAGGCACTGAGTGGGGATGCGAGAAAGACATAAAAGGCCCTCTAGTGTAGGAGGGGAGTTCAGTCGAGTGTCAACCACTGTGCGGGTCAGACGTGGTGTGCGCGTTAACGAGCCGATATAGTTTAGTGTTAACATTAACAAATATAGTGAACTCTACAAAGACCAAATGTTAAAACAGAAATAAATGTTCATGTTTACTTTATAGTTGTATGATTATTTCTAATATACAATGGGGTTAAGTACCTACCTAGTTATTGGTTAAATCCGTTTTATAGTTTTTGCGCGAAACAAGCTTAAACATCCATCTATCCAAACTTTAACGTTTATTATATTAGTAGGAGTAGGATTATACCTTCTGTTATAGACCTGTCTGTGTCTCTACTTCAGTTATGATCACGGCTGGTGGAATACGATAATTACTTGATCGGAACCAGTTCCATACAAGGAAATAAAAAGCCTCGATCGGAACCAGTTCCATACAAGGAAATAAAAAGCCGCGATCGGAACCAGTTCCGAAACTCCGGTTCCGTAGACGGCCGAAGCGAGTGCACTTGCCAACCAACCCGTAGTACCTATAGTAGATCAAATAAGCAGACATTGAAATATTTTTTTTGGCATATCTACACATACATTAGGATACAATATATATTACGGAATTTCCTTTACATTTAGCGAATGGCAAAGTTTCAAGATTATAAACCTCTAGTTCGTATTTATTAATAATATGAATAATATACTTATTGAACTTCAGGAAAAATTTCTCAAAAAACACGTTTGGTTTATTTACTATTTACTTTTATTAAGTTGGCTAATTCACTTCACAATGCCGATGCGCTTCTATTTTAATGATTAATAGTCTATGATCGGCTACAGAAAACGAAATCTCAATCAAAAAGTGGTCAACCGCCACTGGATACCATGGTATCCGCGGGCGGTCAACACGCTTTTGAGCCGTGATACCATGGTATCCGTGGGCGTTCCAGTGGATAAATCTTAGATAATACTACAATAATGACACAAAATGGAAATTATTTTGACACTCCAAAGCACGGAATGGAACACGCTCCAGGCTTTAGGTTTGTTTATAGACAGATCGCTTAGGATTTTGACCATCTCATGTATTATACTAATATTGGCCAGTATTCGTGCTCCTTTGCATCGCGTGCGCAAGCGTTATTCGGGTTCCTAAGTCAATAGTAAGTATTTTGAGTATTACACCCTGTGTTTCTTTACAAAAATAAAAATTAGTGTTAACTAATCATAGACGGGCATTTGACGGGCCCGTTAGTCTAGTGGTTAGACACTCTGTCCGCTAACCGTTGGGTCGTGAGTTCGATTCCCACCAAGTATCTGGGTGTTATTTATCTATTTAAGTATGTATTTACAAAAAAAATATGTACATACGTATTAGTATAAGTTGTCTGGTTTCCATAGCACAGGCTCTGCCTAGTTTGGGATCAGATGACCGTGTGTGGATTGTCCCAAGATATTATTATTATAGTTATATCTGACCGGTGGCTAGCCAAAGACCAGATAGGGTTCAATATATCATTTTCAACCCTACTAATTGTCTTGGCTGGCCACTAGCCAGCCGACACTCCTGTGCACATACTTATTGTTCCATTTCTGATCTTGTAAAGAAAAACACCGTTTATTCATACAAAGTGGAAATTTCATTGATACTACCATTTGCTAGGGCAAGGTTCGAACCGGTGCCATACCGCGTAACAACCAAACCCCTTAGCCTCTAGGCTACCATCACTCTACAGACGTAAGTTATGTAGGTCAAAACCAACATAGTTTTACACTGATGATAGTAAACTAGAGTCCGATTAAAAACTAATTATATAACAGATCGGTCCCTCGTCGACGATTCAATCCAAAAATAATCCGACACCGGTGTGTGGTCGTGTTCAATTAACTCCCGTTGTACCAAACCATTGCTAAAGTATTAAAATATTAATTGGATCCAGGCTTCCACAAACGATTTTCCTGCATGGATATAGATAGCGTGTTTCAACTTTTATAATAATACCCAATTCTAGCCAATTGTGTCCCCTGCTGAAAATAATCATTAAAATATTGCTTTCGTAATATATGTTACAGGATAAATCGCACAAATCAGGGATGGTGCTAAATCCCAAATTATTTTTTACGAAATATGTATCTGGAACTGGATTTAAAAAAATATATACCTTACTATTACACCACTTGCCTACGAAATATATCGCGAATAAATTTTTAACCCCTGGCGTAAAATAAGGAAGAGTGTTAGTTATAATTTTGAAATCTATGTCTTTGTGTGTCTGTGCTATCGTAACTTCCATACTATTGGACGGATTTGTATGCGTGTTTTATATTTGAACGCTGGTTTATTCAGGATGTTTCTAAGCTATGGTTAACTAAAATTGATTCATTCTTTTATTTTGAAACTATCTTCTTATATATTTCTTTTACATACAATATCGAGCACAAATAAAAAAAAACTTCATAGTGGTTTTTTGCTGCATTGGCATCCTGCTCGGTATCTTGCGTTAATAGTGATATTTTCTTGCTGACAATTTTTTTTACAAAATCTGTGAATTTGGATCCCAATTTCCCAAAACTTAAGGTCTACTAACAACGTTTTCCTGTAGTTACAACGGTTAAGGTACCTTCCCTTACTGCCCAATCTTGAATTTCCACCCTGTATATCCATATAGGGCCACAACAAATTATAAGTTTACTCCAGGATACTTGTCCCATTTTAAGTCTTATTCGAACAAGAGTGCTGTTTAAAGGGACTGACCCACGTTTTTCCCTTTGACCTTTCGGCCCCTTGTTTGGGTGGCAACATTATGAAATTGATACTTTTTAGTGACCTTTAAAGACATTTGCATACTTATTTTCTTCTACATTTATCCCTACTGGTTTTCCTTTTCACCGGAACAAAGATAGGCACTGATAGAATTAAATTTTGGCGTATCTTTAAATAACACATTGTTGCCGATTCTGTTGTCACCACTACACTAAACTAGACTAAATTTTAGTTTAGTGGTGTCAAACGATGATTAAGTGCTTAATTTGATTTCGACAGCTACTAAATTGAGTTGATAGTGAGGTTGTCATTGGTCAAATCATGTTAGTTGAAAACAATTCTCTTGTTCATCTGATTACACTAAACTAAACTAAAATAATTCTCCGGCTACGATACTTATATTAATTTTATTTTATTTTAATATATTTTTATATTAATATTTATTTATTAATAAAAAATATTTAATATTTATTTTAATATTGGTTTAAATATTTATTTTAATATTTGTTTAAATATTTATTTTAATATTTGTTTTAATATTTATTTTAATATTTGTTTAATATTTATTTTAATATTTATTAGTATTTATATTAATATTTATTCTATTTATTTTAATATTTATTAATATTTATTTAATTTTAATATTTATGTTAATATATATTTTTTTATTTATTAATATTTATTTTATTTTAATATTTTATTTTTTAATCAAAGATATATTTTTTTATAATTTTTTATTATTTATATTAATATTTATTTATGTTATTTATTCTAATATTTATTTTAATATTAATTTTAAAATTTATTTCATTCTATTTTAGTCTTCTATTTTATTTTAATCGACATCTTTTAGATGCCGACTAATTCGATCTAATTTTAGTTTGAAGTTTCTAATATTAGGCATAAATGACGTAAACTGTGCACAACAGAATAGCAAAATACGTTTAATACTAAGTTGAGTAACTAAAACCATTATAATCTATCAAACTATACCTAATTTAGTTTAATTCATGGATCTCTGAATAGGAAAGACACGTCTAAACTAAAATTTAGTCTAGTTTAGTCTAGTGTGTGACAACAGAATCGGCACCATTGTCGCGGGGAAGTGTGCTGGGCGTAAAAAGGGTGTAAATACAAAATAAAATTGCGAGAGGGGAAACAAAGAAAAAGGGTCAAGTCAAGGTCATGCGTGGTACATTACCGGCACTTGGTGTAGGGAAAGTCCTCTTCACTGGATGGGTGGCTCTGCTGGTCTTCAGGCACACTAGACTAGAAGCACTTCACGGGTTCACAAAGTCACGATAGTAGTATTTTCGGAGGCAGACACACGAATTAGCTTATTAAGGTGCGGCGGACACGTCCGATCCACGCAATGGTCAGTCAACAGTACGGGGCAAAGGGAAAAAAGGGACAGCACTAGTTAAATATGAATATTGGAGGGTACGGAGAAAACTATCTGGCAGGCCGTTGCATTTTCTACCTACATACTAAATTATAAAGCAAACACATGTCATATCGTATCGTATCACAAACAGGAAATTAAGGATATTCTAAACCTGTATAAGTTCATCTATAAAGCTCAAATTTCAGTTAATTGTGTATTCGAAACTCCAATAAACTTTGCGCTTCCATAAAAGATAAAGGTACCTTTTACCTAGACATTTTTAATTAAGTTAAGCTACGGTAATGCAAAGTTTACCTTAATTAATTAATAAGGGACCGGACGCTGCGAGCTCGAATATTAGGAAACCAGTTAGACTACTGAGTACGGATAATGAATGACCTCTGGCTTGACCAATGCGGCCAATCTTTGGAAAGATCAACCAACTATTTACCTCGTAAATACATAGTTGTATGTACAAGTGTTTGCATAGATACACAGCACTCTCGCACACAATCTGATAGGATGGAAACGGAAGACAAACAGATGCGAACGGAAGGCGATCAGGCGCAGGGCTGTTGATTCATGCGTCAGTGTTTAGACTAGCAAACATGGATTATCTTACTTTCCAGACTATCGAGCAGCCTGTGTTGTCCTAACGGTTCTCCGGTTTGTGTTATTAAGCAAGCGGCTTCCGGCGGATGTGTATATACATAAGTATACTAACTAACCCACGCAGCTTCACCCGCGCTTTTTCCAAGACTTGCAACAATTATCGTTACATTTCAACCAATTTACACCAAACCTTGACAAAATATAGTATATCTGAACTTTCCTCATGAATCATTCTATTTAATAGTGAAAACCGCATGAAAATTCGTTCAGTAGTTTTTTGAGTATATCACGAACGGACAAACAGACGCGGAGGATGATTTTGTTTTAATATGTAGTGATGCTGCACTCTAGAATATTCATTATTCTCAGTTTGTTAATGTAATAGAGCCAAACGTTGCCTTTTTCATTAGGTATTCGTATTTCACACACGTATTAGCGAGAGTAAAAAAACTCCGTCGTCGTGAGTCTTGTTCAGCCAAACATTGAAATCAAATGAAGCCATTAATTTCATATTTTCCTTTCACACTTGGTTATTCGAACTGTTGTTGTGAACTAATTAGATACTCCAACATAAATATGGATATGTTATTTTATTATGATTACGAGAAATGTTGCGAATAGATAATGTGACTTTGTTATCTTAGAATTCTAACACTGGAGCCGAAGACGTAGCCTCGTATAACGATAATCGCGATAGAAGCGGCAGAGAATATATATCTAAGTGTCATCGGTACATTATAAAACAGTTTTTATTTTTTACAAACTATAAGCCAGTAACCATTCCCGCGGGGTGTCCGCGTAAGAATAGCATCCGCCTATCTCTTCCCGTTGAGTGTCCGTTAGAGGTGACTAAGGGATAGCAAGAAGACGAGCAGCAGCGTCTTTCTAATGAATTACCTACCAGCTATACTGCGATCCCCAAGACGTCTGCCAAGCGTGGGGGTTATGGCAACCCCTCCTTTCTAAGGGGAGGCCTTTATTCAGTAGTGGACGTCTTTCAGTTGATGATAATGATCATGAGTATAAAACAATTTGTGTTTCATCATGCGTCCTATCCAAAGCTAAGAAACCAACCAAAAGTAAAATATTAACTCCTCACCGAAGTGAAACACCTATTGAATTACAAAAGAAGACCACAAACTGTTAAGTACCACGAACTCTGTACGTTGATATCTCGTTACTGGAAAACCACAAACCGCAACGCAATAAGCGACGCTGGATTTACGCGAATTTTCTTCCCTTTGAAGGCTCAGTTTGACCTTTAGGCCCCTTTGGCATAGGGAAAATTTGATTAGGAGGATGTAGTCACCCACCTGCCTTAGAAAATCTAACGGAAATATCAAAAAGGTCGTCTCTTGACATTCGCCGAGAGCTTTGTTCAAAAATTTGTTCCGTGATTTTGTTAACCTTAGAGAAATGGCGTCTTGATTTATGAATAAAGATGTCATTAATTCATCGCTTTTAAGTGAAATTACTTATACAGAGTGATCAAAAACTCTCTTGTTGAGTATCTCATTTTTTTTCCTGAAACATTTCAGGAAAAAAAATGAGATACTCAACAAGAGAGTTTTTACGGTGGTACATACCACCAATGTGAATATTCCCCTACAAATCGGACAGGGGTTTTTAACACACTTGTACGAAAAGAAGGCTTAATATTAATTGGTTATGCATGGATTGTATAGTTAATAATGATAATTGATTGATTAGAGGAGTGACGATATAACTATGTAAAGTGGCAGGCCAGAACTGGTTAAAAAGCTTAAGATCGAAACCAGTAGCGTGCAATTGGAGTGGCCTATGTCCAGCAGTTGACGAATAAATATAATTATGATGATGATTAATTAATACACGTTCCTACTAAGATTTATAAGAAAATCACTTTCAAATGACATACTTAAAAATTGGAATTTGATCACAAAAAGATATTAATATTATTTTAAAAGTTTTTTTTTTATACCACCAAGGTGGCAAACAGGCATGCGGCCCGCCTGATGGTAAGCAGTCACCGCAGCCTATGGACGCTAGCAACACCAGTAGGATCACTAGCGCGTTGCCGACCCCGTAAAAATTTGTTAACTCCCTTTTTAAAAAACCCCATGCTGTAATTATTCGGGAAAACCTCGGCAGGCAATAAATTCCACAACTTCAAAGTGCGGGGAAGAAAACTTGTTTGAAACCGCAAAGTGCGGGATGACATTGTTTTTAAGATGTGAGGATGAACTCCCTGCCGATGGCGAGAGGTGCGATGGTAAAAAGTGGCCGTGGGCATCATGTCAAACAATTCTTCAGAGCACTGTCCGTTATACAATCGGTAGAAAACACACAGGGAAGCAAAATCTCATCTCACCCGTAGTAATTCTAGACCGTTTGAGAGTTCAGGATCGTCGACAATCCTGATGGCTCGTCTCTGCACCAATAGTAAGCAGTATATAAGTATTAGTATCAGTTGTCTGGTTTCCATAGTACAGGCTCTGCCTAGTTTGGGATCGGATGACCGTATGTGGAATTGTCCCAAGATATTATTATTATTATTTTGAAGTTACAGACTTAGCCCCTCAAATTAGGATACCTAAAACTAGATATTATTAATTTAGTATTTCCTTTATTCAGGCTAGCCAACTTCCGCACTGCGAAAAAGTCTCGAGATAGATACTAAAGTATATAACGACATAACGGGAAAGAAGCAGAAACATTTTGATTTTTATTTCGTTTCGGAAGTTATTTGCTCCGTAATATAACGTGAAGGCGCAGAGCAATTAACCTCAAGATAAAGATTGATTTCATTTGATTTGATTTATCTGTCAGTGCAGGTAAAGCGGTAATTAACTCTATCATCCACACAATCCAGCTACGTACTGCATTTGAATATACCTTGTTTTTCTGTACAAGTTCAAAATCGGAACAATAAATATATGAACACAGAGTGACGGCTGACCAGTGGCCAGCCAAATACTACACTACTACTACTAACTAGGTGGTAGTTACCTTGTGCAAGGAACTGTCCAGGTAGGTACCACCGTAGTGTCAGATATTCTGTCGCCAAGCAGCAGTGTGTAAGCATTGTTGTGTTCCGGCGTGAAGGGCACTGTAGCTGGTGAAATTACTGGACACTAAGACTTAATATCTAATGTCTTAAGGGTCGGCAACGCGTTAGTGATTCTTCTGGTGTTGCTAGTGTCTATAGGCTGCGGTGACTGCTTACCATCAGGCGGGCCGCACGCTTGCTTGCCACCTTGGTTCTATATAAAAAAAAAAAAAAATAGGTAGTAGAGTTCATTATAATATTGAGCCCTAGCAATACATATTATTACGTTATTCGCAGAGGTTGGTTTCAAACACTTTAACATTAATACTGCTTAGAAACTTGCGATTGTATGGTAATTTATACCTCACATGCGAAATAAACTCTTCTAATAAGGAGTAACATCTGCGTTTAATTACTTTAATATTAAAACATCGCTGTCAAATGCCACAGATGGCGCGCTTTCGCAACCAAGTCGTAAGTGAATTAATTAACTACTGTTACGTCGAAATTGTTTGCCATTACGACGTGACGGGCCGCCCGCCACTGTAATTCGGTTTTGCTGTTTGCTGACTGCGGTAGATCGCGTGTATACTTTCTTTGCTATAGGAGTTTGTTTATGTAGTTTAGTCGGCATGATTTTGTCAAGCCGTTTTGTTTTGAGAATTTTATGACGTTGAGGAAACTGTTCAAGAAAAAGGTAGAACAGTTAAATTAGAGTGGGATTGACATCATTTACAGTTATTTCTAGAGTATGCTAATCACACGTTAAAATGCGATCAAATAGTGTTTAAACGCCTTTGGCAATATCGAGTAATGCCAATGAAAGTAGATAATAGCGTCAAAACTTCTTAAGCCGGGTCTGCTGCACCATGTTTTGAACCGAACATTGTTCGAAAATATTTGATAAGGGGCGTGGTTTGAGTGTTTTGTCGAACAAAACCTCTCGAACATTTTTCCGGAGCTTGTGAAAAATATCCCCCGCGTTCGCCTGCGCGAGGGGCGGGGAGGGGTAATCGTTCATTTTATGTTCGATTTTGACGGAGGAAGTAGTTTTACCCGGAATATTTTTTTCGCATGTGGACATTGTTTTGGTTTTACTATGGAGTGGAATCCAGATACTATATCGTTATTAATTGCGTTGATATGTGAAATATCCATGATTTAGGATGCTACCTAAAATGAAAATAAAGATAAAATAAAAATTCCGGGTCGAGATTTTTAAAAAACATTGTTTACTGAACATGTCGCAGTAGACGGGAAATGTTCAATGTCCAATGTTCACTGAAAAATTCTATGTTCAAAAATGGAGCAACAGACAGCTTTACGTTGAAAACATCACTCACAACGCACAACTCGCAACAAAGATATTCCCGGGTTTTATTAATTTAATGGTTTGATGTCCTCCGCAAGAAGTAACATTGTTTCGTGCCTATGTCTTTATGTCTGTGCCTGTGCGCCTCTTGTTGTTACTATAAGCTGAGGTTCACCTAAAAAAATAAGATTAACAATTGTAAATAAGGTTTTAAACACACCATTCACGGTCCTTCATAGCGGCCGGTTTGCAGGGTGCATTCAACTAATAGAAATATTATTAAAATTTTATCATGACACGAGGTAGAGACGTCAATATACGTAATCTAAAGCTATGTCTCTTTCTATTGAGAAGTAAGATTACAATAATTCTGCTATAAGAACTAATTGTATGGACGCAGGGCGTGTTGTACTGAATTGCACGACGCCACGCTGGATGCAAAGCCGCACACAGTCTGTGTAGAGTATGATGTAGTTATAAACACCGAAACGCTTTTAACACGTCATTCCTTATACAAAAAAAATGTGAAATACTACGTCATAGTGACGACATACTCGCACTAATCTGTCAATATTTGCAGTTTTCGGGCTAAGCCTGCAGGACCGTGAATGGGGTGCATAAAACTTCACTCAAAGCCTATATATTTGATACATTTGTATATAAGTATAAGTTAAAGCAGACAGCACACCAGTGCTCATAAAATAAACAAAATGTTTACTCGGTTCATACATGTTTGCTGAAGCGAATACGTAACGGGCCTTGCGGGAATGTAGGCGGTGTCTTAAATATAAGTTCCTACGTGAGCACAGTAAACCAGAAAGATTTTTTTAATTAAATATACGTACAAGTTTGTATGCCGCGGTTAGTTTAGGGTTACGTAGAATTTCTTTACAAAAATGTTGTCGAGACTATCATAGGGTTAATTATGAAACACTAATAACCTTTTAGGTTAAGGTGGATTTTTCATTGCGTGATGGACACAGTTTGTTTTAACAGTTTTAATCTTTATTTTTTTTCTATCTAATATCATTAATAAGTACATACATTCCAATTGTTTACGCTTATTGGCAATAAATATTAGTCGTTGTAAAAATCTATCGGTTGCATTTTTAAATATTTCCCGGAGAAATATTTATAATTAAAACTTTATTTCCATCATCACTCATTCATCAATAATTAAAAAAATAATTAGTTAGCTAGGAATAAATACCCTACTTGTATACAATACATAGTACCTACCTATCTATACTTATAACTAGCTGACCCACGCAGCTCCGCATGCGCTATTTTTACGTTAACTAATCTTTTAATAACAGACATTCGCATCGAATACATAACCTCCTTTTTTATAGTCGGTTAAAAACTGGGACCCACTTTTTACTTGCTCTCCAAAGCACTGATCAGTTTAGTCCAAATTCCGTTAAACGGTCACCCATCTATTTAATGACCTTACCTAACGTTGCTTAACCCGATCGATTACAAAACCTTGATAACAACTCTCTATGAGTGTTCCCTTACTAATATTTATTATAATTATGAAGAAAAATTGATATAATCGGACCAAGCGTATAACCAAGTACCCATTTTGACTTTAATCCCCTCTCCCAAAAGAACCGTGCTAGATTACGGGATAAAAAGTATCCTATGTCCTACCTCGTAGTAAGATCTCAAATCATGCCAAGTTTCATTTGAATCCATTCAGTAGTTTCGGCGTGATGCTCAGCCGTGATGTTTTCATATTTATAATATGAAAACATCCGAATTTAAGGTATTCTCATATAATATGTTGCACAACCCTATAATGCTGTGTCAACTTTAGCATGTTCGTTACTTTAATCATTATGTTGTAAGACTTCTTCCGTATTCCTGTTTTTAAATAGCTTGTAACAGAGCAATGGGAAGCCCGACAACGGCCCCAATGATGCCCGCGGTAAATTACCTAATAGTAATACCAAAGTCTGAAGCAAGCTTAATGCGTCTTTCCTAAATGGACTAAGGAGTATTCTCATATCTTCGCGGCAACTTGCTGTAAAGACAGTAAATTATCGCCATTGAGACACAAATTGAAATAACTTTTTAACGTGTGTGGGACGTGCTAGAGTGAATCTAGAGCGTCTATGAAGGCCACTGGCGAGCATTTAGTGGGTAAAAATCACACATAACCCGGCCTCCGCCTCTACCTTTTGAAGGTTTTTTTTAAATTTATCGGTTATACTTATATAGTACGTCAATGCCGGTGAAGGTGGATTCGCAACCACTTACCTTAGTTTTTTTCTTTTGTTTCGTATTTTTTCACTTTTTTAAAATTCCGATAGCAACAAATTGGCACTGATAAAATGATGTTTGTGAGAACCACATGTACATGTTGAAAAGAAGAAATACATAAAATAGATTTTAAAAAATAACAAGCCCACTGAGTTTCTTGCCGGATCTACTCAGTTGAGGCCACGTTGTGATCCGTTGGGGAAGAAAGGTTCTCGAGTGGCGACCACGTACCGGAAGACGCAGCGTAGGCAGGCCTCCCACTAGGTGGACCGACGACATTGTTCGCGTCGCAGGCAACCGGTGGATGCAAATAGCAAATTGTCGTTCATTGTGGCGGTCTAAGGGGGAGGCCTTTGTTCAGCAGTGGACGTCTTCCGGCTGGTGATGATGATGATGATGATCCGGTGGTAGTTTTTTTCTATAAAATATGACTATTCGAAAGTGCTAATTTAGGCCTTAGTACTTGAAATAAACGGTTCCATTTTCATTTTCCTATATTGGTATATAATTTAAATATTTGTTTTATTTTCAGGCGAGACCGATGACCATGGGCTGCCCACTGAAAAGGACAAGGGCTGTGACACGAACCTCTACCTGTACCATGTGAGTTTATTCAGTAACTTAACACGTATTTACTTAAGAGCAAGCGTTTCGCAGAAAGCCTACTTCAATTCATTGTACAGTGAGATTGCTTATTAGAGAGGCTACCCATGGCTTAACGTGTGCTTAGTAGGTTGTTGTTCAGATACAATTTAGGGGTGTAGTATACACAATCGAACTTTTTTTTACTATTCAACATAAAGCTGGACCGCATTCCCACCTGATGGAAAGCGGCGACAGAATCGAGGATGGTAAAGCACACTAGCTCATTAAAAGCCAATTCGTTCTAGCCTTAAAGACACCCAGATTATAATCCGTCGAGAAAACCGACTCAGGTAAACTGTTCCAGTCCTTAGCTGTTCTTATTATAAATTTAGAAGCAAATCTCTTAGTCTGGACTGAAGGCATGTTCACCACATATAGGTACGACCTGTGAGTTTCGTCGTCCGATGATCCAAGTCATGTAATTCCTGCACACATTCTCTAGAGGCCAGAAATAAATTTCACCTGCAATAGTGCCCTTTTCACCGAACACAGCAATGTTTACACATTACTGCTTGGCGGCAAGATATCTAGCAGATTTTTGGATTCGTCTCCGCCCCGAATAGCAGAACAACTATTAAAATATCGAAAAAAATCATGGAAAATATTTATAAAAAAACACGGATGGAGCTGAGCTTATAATTAGTATCCCATTGTATACATAGATAAGCTGAATTAACCCACACCTTCATAAATAATGGACTGCTTCCCACTGCGATACCGCTAAAACATCTTATTGTATGTAGTAATATGATACAGGCTATTATCAGCAAACAATAGGACTCTCTCTAAACAAAGGGAAATATTTAGATGGAGATACCTGTATTGGGCTTTGGTGACGTTATTTGTAACGATCCGATCACATTGTTCTAAAGTTGTTGTTCCACACGTTGAGTGTGGAACGGGGTCTAAGTCACCCCGTACGCATCTTACGGTACCTACTCTGATACGGGGTCACTTTGACCTAGCACTACACTGAAGAAATAACGAATTCATAAATTATATACTTTATATTAATAAAAAAAAGATTTTAGGTTTTAAAGCTTTACGCGGCTCAATAGGCCCCGTGCCGACACAAAGATAGTTTTGATGCGAGGTTTAAAACGCCTCGTATCGCAGGAATGGAAAGAGCAGCAACAGACGTGTTACCTAATGGTTCTAATACCTATTTTAATCTAGCTCTGATTGCATTTTTTAAGCCGTAATGTCTCGATGTGGGCCAGAAATCGCTTCTTTCGAGAATTCTTTTGGCAATAATCTCGCGCTCTTATTTTTTTATTTTACGAGCACTTTAGCCAGAGGGTAAGCGACCAGATATTTTGTAGGTTTGTAGTCAGACATGCTGCCGCCAACAAGAAATATGTTAGCATATCTGAGTATCCAATTCGAACTGCACTGGTATAATCAGTAGACTCAAGACTTTATAAGAAACTAGCCGACCCATGCAGCTCCATCCGCGCTTTTTTTTAGTTTGTTGACCTTGATACCTATTTTTTGGTCTTCTAAACCACCCCAGAATTAGAGCGAACTAAACAAAACAAAAATTATTCAAATCTGCCAAGCGTGTTTGAGTTTTAGCGAGACTAACGGACAGCTATTCATTTTTATATATATTTTTATATATGTAAGAAGAAGATAGATGTCACGAGTGGCTATGTAGTCTGTATGTAGTAATGAAATAATGTAAATGAAACTGCTGAATGTAATAACTGCTTCAATTCTACCACTGACCCTGACCAAGACCAAGATTTTGATTAATTAGCTGCCTAAAAAAACCAACATCATTCATAGGTATTTCGCATATACTCATAAACGTATAGGATAACCAGTATAGTTATTGCCCAGCATATACATACTATATAGTGATCGCCAACGAAGAATAAGATATAAGCACAATTTATAAAACTTTTCAAGGAACAGTTTCAAATCGGATTTGATACATGTTACTAATATATACACACGTTAATGTGCTTGTTACTAATATACAACGTGTTACAAAATATCCCGTAAAAAATATAATTAATTAATATTATTATTTTCACTTATGTGCAAACCCTATTTCAGTAAAATTAAAGAGTAAACTACGCAGAATGTACATACCGTACCGTACCTACATTTCTACCAAATTCGCGGAACGACAAAAAATTTAAAAGACCTAACCTAACGAAACAACCTAAACGAACACTTACTTTTTCACAATTAACGTCAACAGATTTGAAATTGACAACATATTTTTTTTTCCAGCTTGTCATTTATTATTGAAGCCCGTACTTGAGTATAATGACATCCTATCCTTGTATTGAGGTAGCAAACATTTATGAATGAAAAATAGAAAAACTATTAAAGTAGACAATTATTAGGTAAAATAGGTACGTAGGCCTTTCTGTTAAATAATCTGGTTCCATGACATGACAGCTTACTAGGGTTGACAAAATTTTTGGCTTTGATAATTAATTATATTTTTTACGGGGTATTTTGTAACACGTTGTATACACATGTTATAATATATACATGTTACAATAATGTGCTAACTTCAATAATTATATGCTGGGCAATCAATATAACAGTCACCCCATCTGTCAACCTTATGTTACAAAACGTACGTGTTATATAGAGATCGGTTTGCCTTCCTACTTGCGATACGCTAAACTAAGTTGTATTTATTATAACATTTATTAAGCCA
Source organism: Furcula furcula (assembly GCA_911728495.1). Classification (NCBI taxonomy): domain Eukaryota; kingdom Metazoa; phylum Arthropoda; class Insecta; order Lepidoptera; family Notodontidae; genus Furcula; species Furcula furcula. The sequence continues at coordinate 24,654,728 of OU452244.1, read as the reverse complement.
ACAATTCTACGAATGTCGTAAAAGTCCTGAGAATGTTATAGCGTCGGATATACCTAAGGGGAAAATTTATTCTCCGCGCCGTATTATGTTCAATGAATTTCTATGTTTTTGCCAACAAATGTTTTTCTGCGTACCTACTCATTTTTTTGTTTTATATATTTATGGGTCCAACTTTTTATAACCTATGTGTCTCGGGTAACCCCCGATAATGAAACCCGGATTCCAAGAAGTATTACGGTCTTTGATTCCTTTAACTTGTTGAAAAAAATGTGAAATGAGCTTTTATATTTAAATCTATGAGAGAAGGTTTGTCTTTATTTTACATTCCGTAATGTTTTTCATCCCCTGAATATGAAAAATTAGATAGATTAGGCCATAAATTACTATTGTGGATCAGTATTATAATAATAATAAGAGCCCTCGTTTATGTCCCACTGTTGAGCACGGGCTTCACCTCAAGATGAGGGGGCTTAGGCCATATTCCACCACGCTGGCCCAGTGCGAGTTGGCGGACTTCACACGTCATTCGAGAGCTAGTTAGGCTTTCTCAGACATGCAGGTTTCTTCACGATGTTTTCCTTCACCGAAAGCTGTTACCAGGTTTCGGTGAAGGAAAATGACGCACCTGTGATAATGATCGCACAATGACGATTCGCACATGATTAATTAAAGAAATCAGAGATTTAAGACGGGGTTCAAACCTACACACCTTGTTTCCGAGGCAAGCGCTCGCCCACTGAGCTGTTACCGCATTAATATAGATATTTAGAATTCCAGATAATTTTTGTTAACACAAACAATGTTCTCACATTTGTATTTATAAATTTCTTATTTCCCGGGTTAGGGCAGCATAATAAGCTTCCCGTGTTAGCTGACGTCAGCTACTGTTTATCTCAATTTACATTACGAGAGATAATATTTAATTCATTTAATCTACTCCCGACCGCGCTATCCCAAAGGGAGTCCCGGAATTAATAAGTCATAATGTGTTACTTTTGTTTCTTGTATTCCAGAGTTTCCAATGCACTCCAACCGTAGTAACGCGAGTTTCTGAAGAGTACACGGTTATAGTTTTATAACTACCATAATAAATCATTATACGGGGTGTAAGGGACATCGTACCGAAAACCGATACCAGGGATCCAGTACATGATTCTGAACATTATAGTGTTGAAATTTTTCATCGTCTTACTCATGAATTTCCAAAAAAATACGCTATTTTTAATAAAATTATGATAATATCATTATTGGTATAATAATAAAGCCTAATTTCAATTTAAAAACAATAAATTGCTTATTTGTGCAAAATTAGCAATCATCAGCAGCCGAAAAGTCCACTGCTGAACAAAGGCCTCTCCCTTATAAGGGAGGGGTTGCCATTATCTCCACGCTTGACAGGCGGCTTGATGGAAATTAGCAATGTACTTTGAAAAATAAACATTACTCCGCACGTATTCATTACATGCTCAAAAATTAACAAGTTAGTAATTATAATTTTCCATATAAATGGTTTCTGTAATGTTATAACGGACAATATGAGAAATCTTATATAAAAGTTTTCGATACGTAGTCCCTTACACGCTGTATAATGTCACCACTTAACCCTTAAGTGAATATTTGTATTTTAGTTTCCGAAATCGATTTTTGAATTACGTAGTCATATTTGCGAGGAGAAATTTAAAGGGTATTCGCGTATAAAACGGAATAAATCGACCGCCTTATTGAAATCGAGTTAAGAACGTATTACCCTTGCTACGGCTCGAATACGTGAGCTCTCGACGACCCGCTGCTCGATGGATCGTAGCGCCTCGTAGCGCCTCGTAGCACCTCGTAGCTCCTCGTAGCACTCGCAGCTACCTAGCGGATACATACAGGTCGTAGCACTCCAATTTCTTACGCCATTCGACTTTCTCGCTCCGCTAACTCGCCTCTTGCATATATAACCACATATACATAGTAAAGTTTCTTATTCGTATTTAAAAATATAAATGTCTTTAGAACGGTGACATATCTATAAATAAAATCAGAAATAAAACCGCTAAAACACTATCATGAAATAAAAAAGAAATTGATTATGTTGGCAGTGGCTAACTAGATGCGAGTTAACTTATTACATATGGAAACAAGGTTAAACGCGTATGTTTTAATACGGGACCTGCGAAAAGAATATACATAACCAAATACAAAGAAACCGGAGCAAATTATATTTTGCCAAAAGAGTATATAATATATATATACATATGTACTAATAATAAAAACGTAGTAAGCTGTGCAAATAATCTTTAATAAAATAAACTGTGTTCTCTCCTTTATTCCCGAAGGCCACACCTGTGCGGTGCGTGGAATTATCCAGGAACGCAATCTCGTATATAATTCACGCGCCATTTGCGAGGCTCGCGGCGTGTGCCCCTATTACGTGTACCTATGGCGAAGGAACAATGGCTATAGAATTTTTATGTACATCCAGCTTTAAATAATGATCTACATTTTCGTTTATGCGAATGACAGTACAACACTATTTTGATCAAATATTAATTGAACGCTAAAGAAGAATGTTACGAGGGGGTATAAATCACTACAATGCGAATTTCATTCTTAAACGATAGCTACTAATATAAAAAATAAAAATACCGATAATAAAATAACGATAGCAACTAATATAAGAAATAAAAATACCGATAATAAAATAACGATTGCAACTAATATAAGAAATAAAAATACCGATAGTAAAATAACGGTAGCAACTAATATAAGAAATAAAAATATCGATAGTAAAATTACGGTAGCAACTAATATGAGAACTAAAAATACCGATATTAAAATAACGATAGCAACTAATATAAGAAATAAAAATACCGATAACAAAATAACGATAGCAACTAATATAAGAAATAAAAATACCGATGATAAAATAACGATAGCAACTAATATAAGAAATAAGATACATCACCCGCTTAGGGCTTTCTGCAAATTTCATATCATATGCAGAGCGTTAAAGACACAATAGCCAAAATTCGGTGCATACGAAAGTGATGAATTCTTTAGGAAGAAATGTAAGATGGATACATCATAAATATTATAAAATTGAATGACAATAAAAAGTGAATAAGTGAGAGCAGCTGTAAATAGTTTAGCGGAATTTTAAAACAAGATTGTTATACGATATTTTTGCGGTTATTACTCAAAAAATAGTTATTTATTATGCCCAATGATAAATATGGCAAATAGATTATTCGTATTAACAATAGAGTCTAACGAACCGCGCCTGTGATGACGTAATACACACATCGAGACAAAATACCCTGTCATTTGTAAATCTGGAGCATGTAGATATTTTCAAATGCTTGCATACTAGGTCTTTCTGAATAGGTATGTTGAAGTATTAACGATAGAAAAACTGAAATCCCGTTCGAAGTCACCTGGATTTCTGTCTCTGTTTTTATAGACTAAATATTAATTACATTATTTATGGACAACTAGTATATGTATTTATTGAAACTAAACTAAACGAACTAAATATTTACAGTTTATTTACAAACATGTACACTTAAACTAGGTAAAAAACAGCCTCAAAGTTGTCGCCGCACTGGGAGGTAAGGGTACCTAAAAGACTGGCGGCATTACCCCTTTGTATGGCCAAGTTTATACGTTGGCAGAAAAAGCTACCAGCCCGGCGGTCTCCTGAGACTTCGATAAGTTTGCATGAAATTTCTTTCACCAAATCGTGTGTCTCATGAGACCAAGGCCCCATGGTCTCGACCGCAAAGGTCGCAAATTTATAGCTCAAACCTAGAGCTGCATACTTGCGTCGCTTTGTATCACTAGCGGTCGCCGCAGCCCCTCCAGCCGCCCTGCAAGTTGCCGGGGTGTGGGACGCAGCAAGTGTGTCGACACATGTCACTTCCCACACCAGCGGCTTTCCATGTTGCCATGGTATTAAAGTGACACCATCAGGCCTCTTGCCATCATCTCGTGTAATGCCAACTGGTTCCAGTACACCGGCAGTGACAAGCCCCCTGCGAATAATATCATTAAGGGCGGCATGGCGTGACATACGGCCAGCGCTACGCGAGCAAGACAGCCCGTGGTGACCATATTTATCTACGTACTCCCCACAGCGGCAACGATGAGGAAGGTTGGTCCTGGCACCCATCCGCAAACAAACTGCAAGACTAAGTGTGGTATTGGTCAATAATAATAATAATAATAATAATGAATGTAATTATGGCAAGTGACCCCGGCCTTTGCAATAGCCTAGCTTCTAGCCCATCAAATGTTCAACAACATAGACTTATATAAGCTTTCCATATACTTACAATAGTTCCTACACCTGTCGAGGTCAACTGCCATTTTTTCACCATATTAGCAGTTGATCCCGGCAGGTACTCTACACACCATTTATTTCTTAAAAAGGGCCTCTACGTGTTGGATCCGTCCCCACGCAAGCCTCTAAAATGACCGGGTATAACCCGTGATAAATATTTAAATAAACGATAATAATAATAATAAATACACTTTATTGTACACCAAAAGTTACATGTAAATTTAACAATACGTTGTAGATATCAATGTACAAAGGCAAATAAGGTCAATAAGGTACCAATATGAGACGATGCTAAAGCCTGCAGCCAGTGACCGGACTCCTTCGCAGAGACAGCTAGCAACCGCGCACTATTCAAATCATGCGTGGACACCTTGTTTAACTTATTTCACTCGGTTATATGTAGGATAATATTAAATAATGGGCAGATATTATAGTTTGGTAAACTGACAACCGGTGACCCCCCACTGAATGGGCAGACGACGCGACGACGTCAAGGTGGCGGGATGCCATTGGATGCAGGTGGCCAAAATGGCTTATCGTGGAAGTATTTAAGGGGTAGGTCCCTGTATAGCAGTAGACATTTTTTTTCCGAGATTATCAGGATATTAAATATTGTAATAACACTACGACCTCCTTAATCATTCATTAATTCATTAGCAGCCGATAGACGTCCACTGCTGAGCAAAAGCTCCCCCCTTAGAAAGGAGGGGTTGCCATAATCCCCACACTTGGCAGGCGGCTTGGGGATCGCAGTGTAGGTGGAAGATAAATCCAAAAGAAAGACGCTGCTGCCCGTCTCCCTGTTCTCGCTCAGTCGCCTCTTACGACCAACGAGAGGAGATGTGGCGATGCAATTCTACACGCCACGAGTTTGACCTCCTTACAGCGCACTTATTCTTAATCGCATTTATAATAATATAATAATATTCTGGGACAATCCAACACGGTCATTTGATCCCAAACTAGGCAGAGCCCGTACTATGGTAATCAGACAACGGATACTAGTACTTATATACGTTTTTTTATGTAAATACATACTTATATAGATAAAACACCCAGACAATTGGTGGGAATCGAACCCACGACCTATTGATCAGTGGCCAGGGTGTCTAACCACTAGACCAACAGGCCTGTCAAATTGTGGCATTAGTTTCATATTACTGCTGCGCCACAATCGAAATGATTAAACTGCTGCGCCAGTACTTTTTTACGAACCTTGGTATTTACAAATATTACATTGTGCACTAGTTACCACCTTAAAGTAGGTACTGTTACCAATACATTTTACCTTATAGCATTCGAGTAGAAAATGTGCTATAAAGTGTATTAAAATTCAAATATCGCGTACCAAATCATATTCCACTTATCTGTAGCAAAAATCTTGGTGGGGTGGGACGGATATTGGCAAGCGAAGCAACGCTGTCTACCCAAAGCACCCTACACCGGAGGCCGCTCTTGAGCGCGAGGCCAAGCGCGCCTCAGAAATCAATGTGATACAATATCGTTACTACGAAGGTCGACACTTGCAAGAGTTTAATACTTAAAACTAGATAGAATTCTTCTGAATATATATATAAGTACATATATTCTTCTTTTTATTTTTTCTATGGAGCAAATGCATGTTAATAGTTCAAATATTTACAAACTGTAGTTTAGCACTATTATTGTACAAAAATTAGGTACACACAGTACGTTCGTAAGTTAAGTATACAAATTTCAAATATTCTAGACACGCAGGTTTCCTTTGAGCCTAGTTTTTAATGCGCAAAGGTACATAAACGATTGCCAAGCTTAACTGCCAAATATTAATTATTTATTAATCTTGAAGAAGTATTTTTATGAGAATGAGATTTCAAGACAGGTAAATCTTAGATTGAGGACATGTACAGTGCAGGACACAAGATCAGTTCTTAATTTCAGCCGTTAATTAAATCTGGCATTTGAAACTGATCGAATAATAATAAAGCCTTTATACAAGAAGAGTACATACAGACTTTGATTTTAATACATTATTACATAACTGTCTTCTCCCCTTGTTTGTCAGGAGATAAAGGCCTCCTCCAGAGTTCTCCACCTTGTCCTGTCCCTTGCGGCCCTAGTCCAATATCTGATCGAATAAAGTTTAAAATTAAATGCTGAACTAAAAACAGCAATTCTCCAACAAGAGGTCGACTAAATTGTATTAAAACACTCACGATTTCTCTGCTATGATATTATATGGGTTCCATGTAATACGGGGTGAGTCTGTTGCCATTTGCCGATTAGGTTTTCAGCTTCCAATCTTTCCACTGATAAGTACTAAAAACCCAACCGAGCCAGCAGTCCAAAGACCTTCCTTACCCAATCTCGCAATCTGACCAAAGAAAGTTACCCAACCTGGCAATCAAGCCAAAGATACCACAATGAAATCTGCGCTACGCGTACGGTAGGTCAGTGAAACATAAATGATTTTTATTTGTTAAATATATTTTCAGATTTTGTAAACACTTTACTTGAACGAACCGACACTGTTTACAATAAAATCCATAATTAGAGCTTCATTAATCTTAATTTAATTATTTTATTTTATTATTTATTTATTTTTTACTTACTTTACTTTGTCAAGGAAAGTGTGAAGCAAGCAAATGTGGACAAAGGGACTTCATTACGTTCGCGATTTCCACAGAAACATCCAGTGTACGCCAAATAAACTGCTTAATAATGGCAGTACAAAACAAATGAAAACAAATGGGGGAACAAAGCGGGAACAAAGTGGGTGTAGAGCTCTTTGACAATTGCTTCTGTACACTTTTTTATCAACGTGTTTTGCAATTTATTTTTATGTTAGATACTTATTTGTGTATTCTTAGTTAAAGTAAGGCACCCATGCCTTTGTAATATATTTTTTTAATTATCTGTTTAACCTTATTTGTTGTAGGTTGGTAATTTGACGGGCCCGTTGGTCTAGTGGTTAGTAACCACGGCCGCTGCCTAATAGGTCGTGGGTTCGATTCCCATTTAAAACAAAAACTTGTGTGCATTAACGCATTAACATATACTTAATAAGTATCTCTTGTATCTTGGTATTATCTATCTATATATGTATGTAATTAAAAAAAATATGTTTTTGAATCAGTTGTCTGATTACCGTAGTACAGGTTTTGCTTAGTTTGGGATCAGATGGCCGTGTGTGAATTAGTCTAGAATCACCATTGTCATCATTACCATCATCTGCCGGAACGTGTCCACAGCTGAACAACTGTTTCACCGGCTCACCCTTAGGCCACCATATTGAACGATAGTTAGCCAGCCAGCCAGCCAACGATCCTAGAGGATATATAATATATACAATATTATTTAAACTCGTTCAACTAACTTCACACTCTGGCTGGTACATCGTGCTACCTGCCTTCGCGAAATTAAAAACCTCGGCCTCGTACATAATGCAGTTTTAATCCAATTCCATTATTCTATTCTGAAAGTGACTTCATCACCTTCGTGAGGCCTTCATAAATAAGCACGCTCGCTTTATCATAGACACAATCCGTTTGAAAACAATAGAAAATGCATAGTATACTGGTATTTTCTTCTCCTGTCTACGGAGTTATTCATGCCATTGCAATTCATATTCATGCAATGGATATAATGGTCAACCAGCAAGATCTTCTAGGTCTTATTGCCCCTAGTGCAGATCCCACCGGAGAGCCCTGGGCTCTCATGTGCCGATGCAACAGCCGCGGGGGTTTTAGTGGGTCCCATAGCTCCCGGGGATCTTTCGAAGATTTCCCCCGCGTCAAAAAAAAGGTCTTATTGTCCCGCTTGCGCTCGGCGAACATTTATTATAACGCCGTTCGTATATTCAAGGCTCTTTGATGGTGGTATTTCTTCCTGCACTATGAATATAAATTACCATTAGTAAAAACTCTGCAGGTAGATTATATCCCAATAGCCATCTCTATATATACGTACGCGTTTATCAGCTGCATGGAACAGCTTCTTGAAAATTAAAACCCTAAACAAAATTGAACTGGTGTTAACTGTTTTAAGTACGTCTTAGCTTTAAAACCAAACTTTTTCTTATAGACTTTATTTTATTGACCAAGCATAGTGTGAGTTTCAACCTTCGAAGACTTTTCAAACAAACTTTAACTCGATACAGTATAGACTAGATCATGCCCCGAGGTTCAATATTTATCTTTACTACTTTATCTTTACATATTATAAATCAAAGTCGTTCCCGCTGTTTGTACGCTTGGGTCTTTTAAACTACGCAACGGATTTAAAAGCAGTTTTCAGTAATAGATAGAGTGATTCAAGATATTATTTTTATAATGTAGTTATACATGTATATTATAGCAGGGATATACAAAGATTTGTAATGTGATGTCGTAACAAACATATTTTTGTGCGCTTATAATATTATTAATCACAACACTGTATCTATACCCCCACATTAGTAGGTATCTACATCGCACCCGTGCGAACCCGGGGCGGTCGCTAGTTTATAGATAAATTAATTTTATTCCAACTCTTGTTTGCTTTTATATAAGAACGCTAACTTTAAATAAAGGTAAGGGCTCATAACACAGAGGACTCAATCTACCGCAACCGGCGTTATCGCGGAGACGTCAGGCCCGCCAACTTTATCATAACCGCCTTCAAGATAACAATATTACCTGCGTGTGCTAGAGAATTACGTAAGCTTGGATTAGGCGGTGACTTGGTAAAATTCGGCGCTGCTTTAGCGATAAAAAAAAAGATGTCTTTATGGAATTGTTTTTTTTTGTTCTGTAGTAAAAATGAAATTAGGGGAAAAGTGGGATAGTTGCCCCAGGGGTATAGTTGCCTCGATTGTAATTTCTCTAGTTTGGCGGATGATCACATGTTATTTTATTTATCTTTCGAATGACTCTACAAGTACCACTAAGTTGACCGTGTTCCATGTCTCTGTGCGATTGCATGGAAAGGCAAGGTGAAATCAAAATTTTTGCGGGATAGATGGCCTCTTTTTTCAGCGGGGCATCTATCCTAAACGTAATTTACATAGATTTGGCAATTATCCCCTATATGGGATAGATGTCCCAAAATTTAGAGGTCCGCAAAAATCGCCAATACTTTGGAAATATCAAAGATAATGGTTTTTCCTTTCATATGTTTGAAGATAATAAAACTAAGTACCTACCCGTATTACAAGTAAAGAATTTTGCTTTTATAACTGAGAGATATAAATTAATTTCAAAAAGTGTGGCAACTATCCCACATTTACCCTATTTATTTGAAGGCTTAACGAAAATGAAACTTAAATGATCATTATTTGTACTTTTCAAAAATAAACCTGGTATTTCTTTAAAATCGTAGTAATGAATGTATGAATACAGGAGGAGAACAATTGGTACATGGTACACATGGTATTGGCACACAACCCTCCCAGTCAGCCTTCACTCCTGTGTTTATACGTTGTTTATACCGTTACTGTTCCGATTTTGATCTTGTAAAGAAAAACAGGGTAAAGTATTCTTATTACTTACTAGAACCCCCAAAGAACATAAGCAAAAAAATGTATGTAAAAAAAGTGGTAGATCTCTTGTGCAAGGGTAGGTGCAACTACTGTGTCAGATATTTTACTGCCAAGCAGCAATGTGTAATCATTATTGTGTACCGGTGTGAAGGGCTGAAGTGAAATGGCCAGGCTTAAGAGACTTTTGTTGGGAGACGAGCAACAGTGCAGTGTAGCTGTTGATAGTTCAACGCAGCATCAAATTTTCGTTTTGAGATTTAAAATTGTAACACTACTTTCAAAAGCTTTCAACATCGTTATACTTTTGACGGGTAGACACCCTGGCCTCTACCCAATAGGTCGTGGGTTCGATTCCCACCTTGTTTGTGGGTGTTATTAATCTATATAAATTTGTAAAGTTTTTGACGACGATACGATATCAAACGTTTTCAAGTAGCAATAACCTTTGTCAAATTAAAAACACTATAAAAAATTTCCCCAATAGATTGATATTCCGCTTTGCTGCCAGCTTGCATTGGAAACACGTCCTTACATATTTCAGAATTACCCAAGAGACTCTGCCTATTGTTCTGCCAAATCTCATGTTATTTTTACATATTGTGGTGAACATACATTTTACGTCAGGGACGCGTTCTGAATACAGAATTCATCCAGCGCGACGGGTGATTCTCTAGAATCGATTACATTCCCGAAAACAAGATAAAGGAATGGAGGCTCTTGAGAGCATTGTTGATGTTACCGGGATTGAACGGATAACTTAATTTCCGAGTTTATTATTGGTTTTCTGGAATGTAAATAACTTGCTTCATTTTATAAAAGTTAGTAGAGTTGTTGTTTCTTCGAATACAATAAATGGGAGTGTCTCAAAATGGCACCCGAGTAGTTTGGTGTTATTTTTTTTTCTAAATCATGAAAAACAGGGCCTTTTATTAAAAAATAATATAACCAGCTGCTTAAAATTTTACGCATACTATACGTTAAGTAAAGTCATTAAGTTTATTACATCATAAGCCATTTAATATAAACCAGGTGTAGTAGGTAATTACTACGTTTTGGCTCTTACAGAGCTAATGATAGACATAGAGACATTTGACATTTTATACCCTATCCAAACTGATGTTATTTTTGTCAAAAATTCGCTGAAATATGCAAGGATATATTACTTATTTTTTCTCGGCAGGGTTCCACGATTTTGATCCTACTTATTATTGGTGCATATAAATATTATTAAATAAAAAAAAATTAACGGATTATATCGCGGATTATTTTTGATTTTAATTTCCCGACGTTTCGAATACTTTACCGCATTCATGGTCACGGGTGGACTGAGGTGGTAGCTGTCCATATGTCATAGTTGTCTTAGGGTACCCTCAGGTCTTCTAATTATTATTGTTAGTCCGATCCACGCAGAAAGAGCTTACAGTATCTTGAGGTCTTGCAGTGGAATGCTTTGGTCTTTGGATTTGACTATGTTTATCACGGGATCCCAAGCTGGTGGTAGCACCCAGCCATCTTCTCTATTGAAATTTGGATGCTTTTTAATTTCAATAGCCTCACGAATCATCCTTGGTAGATAGCGCTGTTCTTTAATATTCGCGTAAGTATCAGAAATCATTATATAAAAAAAAATTAAGTTAAATATGTATTTTTGTTAATTTAACACACACCGTGTGCCACACACGTTAACATCGATAGTGTATCATCTTCAGCCGTAAGTCGTCCACTACTGAACAAAGACCTCCCCCTTAGCAGGGAAGTGTGGCCATAATCCCCGCGCTTGGCAGGCGTCTTGGGGATCGCAGTATAGGTGGTAGGTAATCCAATAGAAAGACGCTGCTGTCCGTCTTCTTGTTTTCCCTTAGTCGCCTCTTACAGACCCCCAACGGTAGGAGATGGATGGGTACTATTTTTACCCTTACACCCCACGGGTAATAGACCCATAGTGTATAACGTAGACTAATAACATCCTATTTATTGACAGGAGGAATTGGAGGACCGGCCCCGAGCGGCCACGTTCCTCAGCTCCCTGGCGGACTACTCCAACACCATCCCCACGGCGTCCGCGGCCGACCCTGATGCAGCCAAGCCGGCGCCACCGACGCGCATGGGCACGCTCATAGGCGTCTACCTGCCCTGCATTCAGAACATCTTCGGCGTGATCCTGTTCATCCGTCTCACGTGGGTCGTGGGCACCGCTGGCGCGATACAGGGTTTCCTGATTGTCCTCACCTGTTGTTGCACGGTTCGTACTCTTTAACATATTAGACACTACAGGATGTGGTTTTGCATTTTGTCCATATTTGTAGACCTAACAGTTAAGGATTATGTCAATTGATGAAAAATATATTAATAATTCAGTGGTTAATAATTAAAAGTTAATTAATGATTCATGATTAACGTTCAACCAGAATAAGAGCTCTCGAGCGCTCAGAATAGGTCCCAAGGTTGGCAACCGCGCGTGCTCTTGTTTACCTACTTTGCGCGACGATCGGTGCCAGACGGGTTTATTTTTAACCGACTTCAAAAAAGGAGGAGGTTCTCAATTCGTCTGTATATATATATTTTTTTTTTTTATGTATGTTAAGGAACCTACCTACCTTAAGGAACGTTTCCAATTTCTCGGAGCTAGTCATAATGTTAATTTGCGTTCCAAAACGGATAATGTGCTAAAGGCTCCTTTTACTCAATCTGGCTATTACGGGGACTCTTTTACTATTAGAGCTACGCATTTGTGGAATGATCTTCCTCCTTATGTCCGGCATTCCAAGTCTCTGCCTATCTTTCGGAACAACCTGCATAAGCATCTTCTTGCTAAATCCCTAGTGAGCAACTAACATCTTACCTGTACATTGTGAACTATTTGGTACATGTTTATTTATATATATATATATATATTTATATATATTATATGTATATATACCATAAATAATACCAGTCCTTGTTGTATATAATTTAAATAAAGGTATTTTTTGTGAAATAGGTATTATATAAGTATAGTATCTTATATAATATATATATATTCATTTAAATATGTATTAGTATATAATAATATTTTTATATATGCATAATGTGTTGTTGATATATTATTTATTGTTTATCTACTTTTTATTATTACTGTGCACTATACTGCAGTTTTATTTTAGTATAGCTCCTTTTACAAAGGTTGTCTGGAAGAGATTGCTTTGAGCGATAAGACCGCCTTTGCTCACATTAAGTTATGTAACTGTTTCATGTATTGTTCAACAAAATGTGTGCAATAAAGTATTAATCTATCTATCTATCTATGTTCGCGCATAACTCTGGCAATTATTAACCGATTTGAAAAAATCTTTCTTCCATCCATTCTTCAATCCATTGATTGGGTCCCATAAAAAAATTATTGCTTAGTAATAAGTAGTTCCTAAAAAAACAAGAATGGTGACTGCGCACTGAGAGTTGCAAGAAAGCCTATATAGATGACGTTTTAGTCGCTCGGACTCGCTCGGTCGGACAAAAATGGTCATAACTCTGGCAAATATTTACCAATTTCAATGATTCTTTTTTTATTCGAAAGAAGAAACCACTGTATTGAATCTGTATGAATTTTATTACAACCGGATAAGAACTTCCTGGAGGACCATGAACGATGTGGAGGAATTTATCTGGTAAAAACCATAAAACTGATGTTCTCCATTACATTGCTCTGACAATTATGAACCGATTTCGATGATTCTTTTTTTATTCGAGAGAGTAAACTACTATGATGTTTCCATGCAAATTTCATTACGACCGGATATTATTTTCTGAAGAAACATGAATTATGTAAAACTATGTAGACGATAATGTGATCATAACCTACCTAGATAATTTTACGGTTTTCGATGGTTCAATCTTTATATATGAAAATATCACTAAAAAGGTTAAAATAAAATCTGTTAAAAAAAAAATTGAACCGACTTCAATATCACTGAAAAGTATAAAATAATTTATATATTATTGAAGTTGGTGCCAAATATACACAGCAGGTACGCTAACACCAACTTCAATAATATTTAAATTATTTTATACTTTTCAGTGATATTGAAGTCGGTTCAATTTTTTTAAAAAAAGATTTTTATAGTGACCGTTGCACACGGGATTTGTTTTCGTACCAAACATAAAAAATATTTCATAATTTTAAGTCTATCATTTAATGATTGATTTATGTTCTTTAAAAGTTATATATCAACCTCCGTAAATATGGCGAGAATGCAGAACAACATCCCGTATAGAGGTTTGACAAGATACTAATTTAAATACCTGCAAGATTTAAATGCGACTGTAATGTGAAAAAAAGAAGAAAAGGGAAGTGCACTAGAGTAATTAATTTAGCCTATGCAGCCTCCCTAAATGCAATTAATGATTACTACTACTTGATCATTATAATTTGCTTTAAAAAAAACATTTTAACATCATACACACATCAAAAGTGTCTAGGGATCAACATATATTTTTGCAATAACTTTTCTCCTGATTGATATTAATTAAAATTTTCTTTAAGGATTCATCAAATAAAGTGTTTTCGTTTGTCACAGTAACGATAAACCAAGTCACCTTTGCATTAATAAAGAAATTTGCCATTTTCCTAATAAAGGGATTTTTGACATTTGAACCACTAACACAAAAGTTCGAAAAAAAGACTGAAATAACAGTTTTCTTTAAAATTTTATTGGGTAACTTAAACAATTAATAATCCGTGTTTCTACCGCGAACACTAACAACACAAGAACATCGGTTTGGCATACTCAAAATGAGTTCATCCAAATCACGCTGTGGAATGGCCGCCCATGTTCGTTGCAACAACAAAAAAAGGTCTTCTTGCGACTGGATACCCTCCATATTCGGCAGAGCTCTTCTCTGTAGCATATCCCATGCATGCTCAATCGGGTTCAAGTCTGGCGACTGAGCAGGCCAGGGCAGGACATTGATGTTAGCTGCGGCGAGAGTCTGTTTTACAACTCTTGCGGTGTGCGGTCGTGCATTATCATGCATTAACTGAAATAAGGGACCGATTTGCACTTGTAGAGGAACGATGACGTCAGATACAATCGTCTCAGCATAAATTTGAGCGTTGAGGTTGCCTCTGATCCAAATCAACTCAGTTCTTCCGCCGATCCAAATACCCGCCCATACCATGATGGTTCCACCACTATAAGGATGGACTTCCTGGCAGGATTTTAATCGCTGTTGGCGTCCAGGGGTTCTCCAGTGTCGTATACGTCTTGTATCCGGTCTCATACCAAAACGAGACTCATCAGAAAAGCACACGAAACGCCATTGTTCTTCTGCCCAATTTCTGTGTTCAAGAGCCCATTGATATCGAATCCTACGATTGTGCATTGCTATAGGTGGTACCCGTAGCGCTCTTCGGGAATGAAGGTTCACTTCATGCAAGCGGTTTCTGACTGTTTGGTCGCTAATTAAGTTCCCTGAAGAGTGATGAAGCCTCACGGCTAACATCATGGCAGTTATTGTTGGAGCTCTTCGAGTTAAGATTTGAATATATCGGTCTTGTCTCCGTGTGGTGCAGCGATACCGTCCTCCATGGCGCTCAGCCACGGTACCAGTGCTTCGGTAACGTGTCCAAAGTCGACTGATAACACTCTGACTTGTATTCAGAGCTAAAGCCACAGTACGTTGCCGGGAACCAGCTTCTATCATTCCCACGGCTCTGAGCATTTCTTCCCTGCTTAAATGACGTCGCCGCTCCATAATAACGTTGGTTTTAATCAGTAGTAGGGAAACAGTAGCACTAATAATGTCTTCAATGCGTTGTATGTTTTTATAGGGAAAATATTGACAGCTGATTTTCATCTTTTACTCGAATTTGATTCACAGTTCCTGATTCAAATTATGAAATGCACCAAAAAGGATCCATATAAATTTATAAAATCATAAATTTATTACAAAGCCACATCTCAATCTCAAGAAATCCGCTTAAAAATGCTTGATCCCTAGACACTTTTGATGTGTGTATTTACATCGTCAATCTAACATCACGACAAACCATAGAATAGTTTTGTCGCACATCATTCATTCATCATTAGCAGCCGATAGACGGCCACTGCTGAACAAAGGCCTCGCCCTTAGTAGGTAGGGGTTGCCATAATGCCCACATTTGGCAAGCAGCTTGGGGATCGCAGTATAGGTGGAAGATAAATCCAAAAGAAAGATGCTGCTGCCCGTCTTCCTGTTCTCGCTTAGTCGCCTCTTACGACACCCAACGAGAGGACATAGGGGATGCAATTCTAACCCACCGGGTACGTCGCACAGATTCTCATAAACTTCTGTGCGATGCGCATTTTAATTTATGATACTTGGCGTGGTGTAACGTAATATCTATACGTTATATTTCCTATGCTACCTATCTAATACACTATAGCATTTGCAAGTCTACACTTAATGGGATGACCACTCATCGCCATCGCAGTGTGAATTTTAGCCCTCAAACAGCAGTAGCGTAAATCGCGGGATTCCAAGTGTACACTTGTTACCTTGAATTGCAAAAACTTTTGTTTTAGAGCGGTTACTACTTCGTAACAATTTAGTTATAGCCATAACTTCAGGCTGACATACATAAGCACATTTAATAACATAAATAAACAAAAACAACCCGTGTGGAAGTACGAATACCTAAATCGAGATATTATCAGAACGTATGTTAAAAGGGATCGAAACATAAAAAGGAGGAATGAATCGTTGCGCGAACATCCCGCGACAAGCTATATTTCCCACTGATTGCGTTATTGTTCCGCAAATTTCCCTCGGGCCAGCCCTCTGATGGAATCGTGGCAGAAAACAAGATCTCACAATAACTTATCTAATTTAACTTGTCTACAGTTTATTAAATCTCACAGACGCTAACAAGAGGTAACAAAATTATTATGTTTACCCTTAAAATACCAGACAAGACCTATTTACCAATGACCCAAGCTGACCTTTGTAAGCGGATTAGGAAAGTCAACCGTCTAGCTCCGACACAACTCTTTATAGGACACACAGCAAATAGTAAATAGTCTCATTTCTTAACTCTATATTCGTAAGATGTGCGCCTAGTCTGCGTTAGCAAAGCCTTGAGTTTATCTTTAAAATAAAGGACAGGGGTCAGATGTCCTATCACGATAAAGGCTTCTACCAAATTGTTTCTGGCACAGTTTCAGTAAATAGAAAGCTAATTTCAATCGTCTTGAACCAGCTGAATACAAATGATTTCATGAACTGTTTTTTTGGACATATGACATTCTTGTTACCACAAAAAAAAATCTAATGTTACAAACGTTCAACATCTTAGCTGTGAGCCTAAAATTAACGAACGTCTAGAGACACCTACTATTTTTCTAAATCGCTTTGAAAAAGTGTTTATAAGTACGAAACCATATCATTTGTTAACTCAACTGTTGTGTAATTTTGTTCTAATTAAAATTCTGTTACTTCCGAAATCCAAAAGACAATATTGTATAGTATGTAGTAGTAGTATACCTAGTACGGATGTAGATATGATAAGCAAAAACGATCATACGTTCAATCTGGCCCCATTTCGCCTCTAGCGAAATCTATCGAAAACTTGAGGGATGAAAGTGCAAGTAAAAGAAATAATATATTTTCAGGTGTTGGATTAGTTGTATATATGTTTTATTAAACTCAGTGACGAGACCAGCAGGCCATTCGTCTGATGTTAAGTGACAGGCCTGCTATTAGATATCTGCACTGCCGTTCGACACCGTCAAATTAGCAATTGTCTCTAAAGCCTAGTTACCAGCTTAAACCCTGCACAGTCATGCTTACCCATCGCTGCTTGGCTGTAGAACATCTGACACTGCAGTTTACCAGTGGCGGTCCGAGAGGGTCGTAGGGGTCATGAAAAAATCTCAAACTCATTCACGTCAAATTGACATTCTTGCTTTCAAAAGACTAAACAATTTTATCCAAAATAGGTTACGCACTTGAAACACTCAGTCGCAAGGTGGGAATCGAACCCACGACCCTGGCTAGCGGCCAAGGCACTAGATAAACGGGCCCGTCAACTATGACCTGAGTGTAACCTACATGGTGTTCCCTTGAAACTGAAACCTACCACCTCGTTAATATTATATAATTAAATATTTTTTTCAGACGATGTTGACGGCGATATCTATGTCGGCGATCGCGACCAACGGCGTGGTGCCGGCGGGCGGCTCGTATTTCATGATAGGGCGTGCCCTTGGTCCTGAGTGCGGCGGGGCTGTCGGCATGCTGTTCTACACGGGGACTACCCTAGCAGCCGCCATGTACATTGTCGGTGCCGTCGAGATTGTATTGGTAAGTGCTTCTTCGGCTGTAGCCCCTGCTCCATCATTTGCGTATACGTAACATGTATGTAATGTACATAATAAGTATATAAATGACCTAGCCTACATTACTCAAACATCGTAAACCTTGTCAGTAGCGAATATACACTTAGCCACAGAGTACATTGCACTTAGCCGGTTATATATAGGTACATATCTTTTGACCTTCTACGCTCTGTAAGCTGAGGTCATATACTAGTAGTGTATTTGTTATATGGGTACATTTATAAGCAATATGTATAATTGGTTAGCGGTTCTACATATTGTATATGGAGTGTCACTTATGCTTATAGCAAAGTTACACTCGGGCTAACTTCTAAGCGAAAATTACGTTATATGCGTCTGAACTGAATCCGCTCATCAACAATTAACAACTCATTTTAAGTACATACATTTGGAACCAACGTTATCATTAAATTGCGTTTGTTTGTTACTGACCACATGAATGCGGATATCCATTAAAAGGTTGAGTACTTTTGCGAAAGTTAAAATTAATAACAGAATATTCTGGTCCTAAATCTAGTCAGTTATTTCATTTAGCTTTTAGGAGCAGTCACATATAGAATAAACACTACTGATTTCGATACAGTGGAAGTAAATTGTATACTTTACCCTTCAAACCGCGCTACCTTATTACATAATTAGCCACTTTTACATGAGCACACATTAATATTTATTTCGTAAAATGTAATCTTACTCGTGTGCATAACAAAACAAGATAAATAATAACGTTAATTTTCAACCTTCATATCAAGCTATAAGCTTCATAAGCCCCTTCAATCACTCCTTCATACTTTACCATCGCGACTGACTCCGTTAAATACATATAATAATAATAATAATAATATCCTGGGACCATTCACACACGGTCATCTGATCCAAACTAGGCAGAGCCTGTACTATGGAACCAGACAACTGATACTAATACATATATACTTTTTTTTTTGTAAATACATACATATATAGATAAAACACCCAGACACTTGGTGGGAATCGAACCCACGACCTGTTGGTTAGCAGACAGGGTCACTAACCACTAGACCAACGGGCCCGTCAAACGTATATATATATACCATAGAACACAAATCAGTACAAGTAGGTACTATAGAATGCATTTGCGCTTGTGACAGATGAAACTCATCACTACTTATCGCTTACATAACATTATAACTCATAGAATTAAATAGTTCAATTCACCTGCCTCATAAAGGAAAATCTGCCTACGCTTTTAAGGGGACCATAGACAAACGCGTACTCTATTCTTAACATATAAACTCTATGATATATGTATACGTATATATATATATGCATAAGTATATTCTCATGCAGACGTACATGGCACCGTCTATCTCCATCTTCGGCGACTTCACCAAGGACCCGGAGGCGATGTACAACAACTTCCGCGTGTACGGCACGGGGCTGCTGCTCGTGATGGGCACGGTGGTGTTCATCGGGGTCAAGTTCGTGAACAAGTTCGCCACTGTGGCCCTCGCCTGCGTGTTGCTATCCATAACCGCGGTGTACGCTGGCATCTTCGTCAATTTCAATGGGAACGATAAATTACAGTGAGTTTTGAGCACATTTTTTTATTTATTAAGGGCAATCCACAGGTATTACGTCTATTACAACTATCAAACATTTTTATAAAAATAAAGTCTTAAACTAATTATACACAATTAATTGCTACAGTGTGCATACTGATGTTAATGGTACTTACTAGGCGTTTCAGCTAAGAATGTGGCCGCCATGATGATCGCGACTGCGGAACTTCTCGTTTACTACGATTTTTGTAGCGGCAGCAGAGTAAATACAAAATCAAAAATTCACCCCGGTTTTGATTATTTATTGTAATGTCTTATTTTGCCATGTATTTTTGTTAAAACATCATTATATATTTGAAATGGCAAGATGGCGGCCACATTCTTAGTTGAAACGCATAGTGTGAGTCGCTATATTTTTTAAAAATCTATGTCCGCGCCACTTGTTTGTGGCACTTTAGGTTGTTAACCTAACTCCTTTATTTCCACCTCATACTTTTCAACACCTGTACGGTCTGTCATAGCCGTCACCGCACGAAAAAGAAAGCTGCTGTCAAGCAGTCTGTGAACCGCCCTCGCCGGTCGTGGCTGCCATACACCGCTGCAGAACGTTCCGTCGAATAACGTTCCCCGCCTATAGTTTTGATACAGCCGCGTACTAACGGCTGTCCGCGTGTGATAGTCATACTCCGCTACTATCGAAGGCCGCCGGAACAAGAAGACCCAGCCTAAGAGCCGCGCAACCCGGGACGCCTCTGCGCAAACCACCACAGGCAAGTGCCCGATCGAGGGTTGTCTTACATGTACTTTTAGTGCGGCACGGATAGGCCGACCTACAGGCGTTTTGTTCGTTCCATTTATATATACCAGCTATCCTCTCCCCGCTAGTGAAAGCGCGCTCCGCTATATTGCTTAGCGGCCGCGCCGACACATTCTTTGTGGTCCTTCGAGCCGGATCGAAAATTCGTAAGGTTTTAAATTCCCCTTTTCAATCGATTTATATCGGTTACCGCATATTTAGTATCTCAATATACTTATTCCCGCAATATTTAACGTATTCCATTATTCTAGACTGCATAAAATCGCTTTATAAAATATATATTTCAGCGATTTCCGCCATATTTGTTCATTCTGTACATCGTTGCATGTTGCAGGCACTAAGTCGGACTTTCATATAAACGTCCATTTATAAACAAATTCTTTAAAATGGCTTCTCAAAATAAAAATAAGGAAGTATTTGAGGATGCTAAAACGCTCGATACTTCTGAAATAAAACGTCTAACATTAATTGGCAAACGTGACGCCATATTTTCTCGTTTGCAAACTGTGTACCAATACTCATTGAATGCCTTCCAAGACGATTCTGAGAAGGAATTATTCTTATATAGTATGACAACTATAGAAAGTTTACGTACTGAATTCAACGAAATTGTAGACAACTTAAATATTGTCGAATTGACTATTGACTCTACGTACGTGGTAAATTACCAAAGTACAAATGCTTTTGAAGATATGTACTGCCGCTGTAAGTTTGTTCATGATAAACTTCAACCAACCGCGAATAATGCTGAAACCTCTGGTTCTCTAGTTTTACCGCAACGTAAATCCATTCGTTTACCCGAACTAGAATTAATGACGTTTAGTGGTGATCCCATTAGATGGCCGATATTTTTCGAATCTTTTAAAAGGATGATTCATGAAAATCCTGATCTCACCGATCATGACCGCGTGCAGTATTTAATAAATAAATTGTCAGGTCGGGCTCTTTCGGTTTGTTCTGGAATTGTTCCGAACGGTGACAATTACCGCGACATATGGCAAACGCTCGTCGATAAATACAATGACAAGCGTAGTTTAGCCTCCGCATATTTTGATCAATTGGTTGATTTTAAAGGTTTTAATACCGCAACAATTAGGAACCTTGAGTTATTTCTAGAAAAATTCTGCACGGCTGTGTCAAGCTTGAAGTCGCTTAAGCTGGATAACTTGTCTGATTTTATTATTTTGCAGCTTGCATTAAAGAAAATTGATCCAAACACAGCACGTCATTTTGAGATGTCTAAGCGAGGTACATCTATGCCTACTTACGGTGATCTTATTTTATTCATCCGCGAACAAAGTAAAGTTCTAGAACGGACTATGCCTACGTCTCATAGCCGTTACAGCGATGCATACAAATCCGCACAAATAAAACCTACGCAATCCTTTGTTACGTCGTTAACAACTAATTGTCCCTTTTGTAAACAAAATAGTCATTTTACATTATATCGATGTCCCGCATTTAATAAACTTTCTGTTGATGATAAATTGAATTTCATTAAACAAAATAAAGGTTGCACGAATTGTTTAAGTGTTACGCATAACATGAATCGATGCAACTCTAAATTTAATTGCCGTCATTATGGATGTAAACATCATTCGCTGCTATGCCGCAAGGCATCGTTAGAACGCGACTGTCACCACTCGCCTAGTGATAACATCGCCCGCACGCAGCAATCTTGCGCGCCCGCTATAGCCATCGCTGCGCCACCGCTGCCGCATCGGATGGCTCCCGCTGCCCGCGCTGCCTCCTCTGGCCAGGTGACGGATCATGTTCGTTTATCCGAGCAACAAAATATTTCGTTGTGCAATATTCAACCTCCTGCTATATTTTCACAAAATAGCACCTGTTTATTAGGAACCGTGCAAGTTGACGCGACTGATTCTGTTGGTCAGCGTCATGTCGTTCGTGCATTAATTGATTGCGCTTCACAAAGTAATTTTATAACTTCAAAATGCTGTACTAAGCTTAATTTAAATTTTGAAAAGGTATCTAATAGCATTGTGAAAGGTATAGGTTCGTCTAGTAACCATATCAAAGGCGTAACGTCCACGATTCTGACCTCTCGTTTTAATAATTATTTTATTTCACTCAACGCGTTTATTATTGACCGCATTACGGACAACTTACCTCCAGTTCAGGTTGACATTTCATGTTTGTCGTATCTGAAATGCCTGCCTCTGGGAGATACAAGTCTCTCCTCGCCTGCTGAGGTAGAAATCCTCATTGGGGCCCCTCTCTTTTCTGACATTTTGCTATCAGGGCGCGTCTCTGGTCCACCTGGTACTCCCACCGCATTCGAAACCATATTTGGTTATATAGTTATTGGGAACGCTCCCACTGTACCTACTCCGCATGACCCTTGTCTAACCGCTTCTAATGACTCTTGTCATACCGCTTTTAATGACCCTTGTCATACCGCGTCGCAAGACTTAGGCCATACCGGTAAAACTGTCTCGTTTGACAATTCCGCCGCTTGTATTTCCCTCTGCTGTATGGTAGAGGAACCGCGTCTGGACTCCGTGCTCCAGAAATTCTGGCAACTCGAGGAAGTTCAGCACACCCCTGCCTTGAGTGCAACCTCTCTTGAGAACGAAAAGATTTTCGTTAATAATTTCTCTCGCGATTCGTCAGGGCGCTGTTCTGTAGCACTGCCATTCTCTCACGATCCCGCTACCACCTTCGGCGATTCTTTTGCCACCGCTCAAAAGCGTTTTATGAACTTAGAACGAAAACTTACCGCTTCATCGCAGCTACGCGTTGAATATGACGCGATCATAAAAGAATACATCCAAAAGGGATATATTTCCCGCGTTCCTGAGCGTAAGTCAGGCTATTATATACCGCACCATGCCATCGTCAGGTTAGATAAAACTAGTACAAAATGGCGTATGGTTATGGATGCGAGTGCTAAAACTAACTCAGGATTATCACTGAACGATATTTTGCACGTCGGTGATAATTTACAGAACGATCTCTTTACAATTCTCTTAGATTTTCGTCTTTATGAAATTGCTTTTACCTCGGACATCAAACAGATGTATCTTCAAATTTTAATAAATTATGATGATCGTAAATATCAAAAGTTTTTATATCGTTTTGACCCCTCGTTACCTCTCGACTCTTATCAATTTAACCGCGTTTGTTTTGGTTTACGTAGTAGTCCCTTTCTTGCCATGAGAGTACTACGTCAGCTATGCGCCGAAGAGCGCGCTCGCTTCCCGCTCGCCGCTGAGGTGATAGAGAATAACATGTATATGGACGACGTATGCTACTCCATGCCATCGTTGTCTGACGGTTTACGTCTCCGTGACGATCTCCGCGAATTGCTCAAGGCCGGGGGCTTTGAGCTAGTCAAATGGTGCAGTAACTCGCCTGACCTTGTTGCTTCTCTACCAATGACGGACCGCCATAGCGCTGTCATTGACTTTGAGCATCCCGACTCACAGTCACAAACGAACATTAAGGTTTTAGGGCTTCAGTGGTCACCAAGCGGTGACGAGTTCATGTTTACTGTAAATATTGACAATCGTCCTGTCACCAAACGCAATATGTTGTCATTGATTGCCCGCCAGTATGATGTACTTGGTCTTATAGCTCCAGTTATTCTATACGCTAAATTAATTTTACAAAAACTTCATGTTTTAAAGCTCGATTGGGATGAGCAACCGCCGTCAGATATAGTTCGCATATGGCAAAACTATACACGTGAACTACCGTGTGTACAGAATTTGCGCTTTACACGCCACCTAGGTGTTTTTCAAAATTCAAAACTTCAGATTGTGGCTTTCTCTGATGCCAGCGAAAAGGCGTATGGCTCTGTCATTTATATTCGAACGCAAACTGACCCTAACACGCCTCCGGTTACCCGCTTAGTTTGTGCCAAATCAAAAGTGGCCCCGCTTAAAACGGTCTCCATTGCTCGTCTAGAGTTGTGTGCCTGTCTATTAATGGCGAAACTTGTTCGTCGTATAATTGATACATATGGTAGACGCCATCCTATAGATGATATATTTTGTTTATCTGACTCTATGGTAGCGTTGCAATGGATACATGCTTCACCGCATAGATTTAAAACTTTTGTTGCAACTCGAATAACTAAGGTTATCGAATCTATCCCCGCAGTTCATTTCTTTCACGTCCCTGGATCACAGAATCCCAGTGATTGCTTGTCCAGAGGACTCACGCCCGCTCAGCTACTGGATCACCCGCTGT
Organism: Furcula furcula; assembly: GCA_911728495.1. Lineage (NCBI taxonomy): Eukaryota > Metazoa > Arthropoda > Insecta > Lepidoptera > Notodontidae > Furcula > Furcula furcula. The sequence continues at coordinate 24,629,989 of OU452244.1, read as the reverse complement.
GGTTCACTGGGCCCGCTTGGTTATCCCTTGATGCCAATGATTGGCCAATAATGTCAATCGACCGCGCTAATTTAGATTCGAATTTGCCCGAATCAAAGGCTCTAACGTCTCTTACCGCTACTCATGCTGTTCAGGAGAATTTCAGCGTATTGCTAAACCTCTCCTCCCGCGTTTCTACATGGCTGCTGCTCCTGCGCACAGTCGTTTTAATCTATCGCTTTATAAAGAGACTCCCGCATGCTAATAGTTTTTCGTCGGACGATCTCAATTTCGCCGAAATTAAAATTCTAAGAGCCTTACAATCATTTTATTTTCCCGACATTATAAAAGCTATAAATAATAATGACCGCTGCTCTCGCGCGATACAACGACTCGTGCCATTCATAGATTCGGATGGTCTAGTACGAGTTGGCGGCAGACTCCGCAACGCCAATCTTTCATACGATCAACAACATCCGATTTTATTACCGCGCAAAGACCGCATAGTTGAGTTGATCATTACTCATTACCATCGTAAGAATTGCCATACAGGCCCGCTCGCGTTAATGTCAATTCTAAGACAAAAGTACTGGATCCTTTCGTGTCGTAATATCGTCCGATCGGTTATTCATAAATGCAACGTGTGTTTTAAGGTTAAGCCCAAACCTACCTTCCCAATGATGGGAGACCTACCCGCGTGCCGTGTGAACGAATCTAAAGCGTTCACCCACACTGCTGTGGATTATGCTGGCCCCATATCTATAATCCCATACAGAAAACGTGGAGTACGCTCGATCAAAGCGTACCTCTGCATTTTTGTGTGTATGGTGGTACGTGCAGTGCACGTTGAACTCACCACTGACTTAAGCACCAAGTCATTTTTATCCGCGTTCAAACGGTTTCTCGCCCGCCGTGGAACTGTTTCGGTTATATATTCCGATAATGGGAAAAACTTTATCGGTGCAAAAAATGCATTATCTGATGTTAATACGTTTGTCACTTCGGATGAATTTAATCAATCTTTCTCAGATGAATTGTCCGCTAACCGCATACTTTGGAAGTTGAATCCACCGCGAAGTCCTCATTTTGGAGGCCAATATGAAATTTACGTTAAAGCATTTAAAACTCATCTTCACAGAGCCATTGGTACCCAGTTACTTACATACGAAGAGATGCTGACAGTGGTCACACAGATCGAATTTGTTATTAATTCACGCCCGCTTACGTTATTGAGTGAGGATCCCTCTGAGCCCACTGCATTAACTCCCGCGCATTTTTTAATGTCTGTACCGCTTAAACATATACCCGCTTGTAATGTTAATGATGAACCTACTAATTTGATTAAACGTTTCAATTTGCTAGATCAAATGGTTCAGTCATTTTCCAAACGATGGAAAGCAGAATATCTCCATTTATTGCAGTCTAGAAGCAAATGGAATACACCCGCAAACCCAATAGTGATAGGTTCTATAGTTCTTATTATAACTGATAACCTTCCTCCGCTATCCTGGCCCCTTGGTGTTGTCGTTGCTACATACCCAGGCAAAGACGGCATCAGTAGAGTTGCTTCGGTGAAGACGGCGACTGGCGTGTACAAACGTCCAGTCGTCCGCCTGTGTGTTTTACCTACTCAATAAGTTTTCTCCTGCTCCCCGGTTAACACCGCTTCTCATTTTTCTTAAACCGCATACCGCTAACCTTCTCCCATTTGAATGTTTCGTAAAAACCGATGGTTTTTAGACCGGGGGCAATGTCCGCGCCACTTGTTTGTGGCACTTTAGGTTGTTAACCTAACTCCTTTATTTCCACCTCATACTTTTCAACACCTGTACGGTCTGTCATAGCCGTCACCGCACGAAAAAGAAAGCTGCTGTCAAGCAGTCTGTGAACCATGAAGCAAGTAGGTCAATAATGGAGCCCAAACTCCAAATACTTGATTGAGGCATACGCTATCCCTTTCATTGAGGTCCGATGTGTGGTCCATGTTATAATTGAAATTACCCGAGAAATGGATACCCTAATATAGAAATGCTTTACTTACACATCAAAAGAATGTTTTCCACCCGAAAACTTAAAATACGATGACAATCATGTCTAATAAAAAAATTATTGGTACTGTTCTGCGAGTTCGATTAGAATAATGCTCTATTGTGTTTTCGCCAATTATACTCAAATGCAATTTTAATTACCGATTTTAAGGGTTCGTATTTTGTGGCAACACTGGCGCTTATTGTCAGCATGAAACTGTCTGTCATTTAAATCGATCCAACATTTAAATACCATAATTTCACGATAAAGTGAATTAAACTAATAAGAATGGTGATAAAATGTGTAGTACTTAGTTGCAAAAATATGTTGTACCCCTTAGATGATACCGAATATCACTCGTAAGTCCGATTTGTTCACTAATGTACCTACCGATGATCCCTTTGGATTATGCACCATATTTTCGATCAGTTCTTCTTTCGATAGGCACATAACACGTTTTCAGTTCGTTTGTTAGTATTGGGTTTAACTTTCTATTAATTTGTAGTTGAATTATCTAATTTAAAATATTTTACATTGTTTTCATAGAGTAACCATGGTAAAGATTTTTTGAAGACTTTCCGTTTTGGGGATTTTTTTTACCGCCACTTTATGATAAAAATATACGATGTAGGTGTTTAGTTCAAAGGGTTGATATGGAAAAAATATTGTATGTTCAAGTGTGTATGTAGTTTTAAACATATTATTAAAATCATATTTATTCTTGTCGCCTCCTAGTCCTGTCGCGTCAAGTAGCCTCCGTGGCGCAATGGGAAACCGTTTGCTTGCATGCCGGGGGTCGCAGGTTCAATTCCTGCGGGGAGCAACAACTTTGTATATTTGTTCCTTACTGGCTAGGACAATGCAGGCCGGTCATCTGATTAAAGTAAAGTAAAGGTAAGGTAAAGTAAGATGATCCATGCGTCGGATAGGCATATAAAAAGTCGGTCCTGCGTCTGACCTCTCCCCGGTCGTGTTGATCTTCCGTATCACTGAATTGTGAGAGGTAAACGGAAGAATGAGTGCACTTGTGTCTACGCAAGCATTTGTGCACTGGCTAATGGCTGATCTTGCGAAAAATTGGCCGCTGTGGTCGTATCGGCGAGAGTACCTATATCATTCCATAAATATACATGCTGTTTTATTTTCCTCTGGTTCTATTTTTTTTTTGTAGATTTCCTAAAGATATTGAGCGAAGGAATATATGACTATACATTGTCCCATTCGAAAAAAAAATTATGAAGCTGCAATGATCTGCAGTTGGTCCAATGGAAACCTAAATTTACCGCAAATGCTTTTTCTATCGTCTAATGTGTGGGTTACAAGTTAATTGCATATAATGGAAATTGCTATTCAATATCTTGTGATTGATCGGAAATCGTTAAGCGTACTGAATAAATGATCTTGTAATACAATTTTTTTTTATCATAACTTCATATGCTTTTATTTTCACAACCATTAGCTTATTATTTATTTATCACTTGATTGTCTGTAAAGTAAGATGCTCCATGCGTCAGATGGGTATGTAAAATGTTGGTCCTGCGCCTGGTCTCTCAACGGTCGTGTCGGTTTTTCGTCCCGTGGTATTTTGAGAGATAAACGGAAGAGAGAGAGTGCACTCGTGTCTACGCAAGCACTTGTGCACTATAATATCGTTCGCGTAGACTGCTGCTCTTTCAAAATATCGCCCACTGTGGTCGTATCGGCCAGAAGGAGGACCTTATTTATCATCTGTTTCCCAATCTACCACAGTTTGTTCTTCTCGTTCACATTTCTTCCGTATTTGGACTGCTCCAAGCCATAATCAGACTGATTAAGCAACTAGACATATTTAATCGGTTTAAACTTATAGCATAAACAAGCCAAGTAAGTCGTATTATGCGACGAAGTTAAAAAGATGTCCGGATTTTTCATGATACATCAAGGTTGCCCTCTTAGAAAGGGAGCTCCGACCTCAATGAAAGGGATAACGTTGACCTCAGTCATGTATTTGGGAGTGTTTTCTCCACTTTGACCCTATATCTTCATGCTGTGAACCGCCCTCGCCGGTCGTGGCTGCCATACACCGCTGCAGAACGTTCCGTCGAATAACGTTCCTCGCCTATAGTTTTGATACAGCCGCGTACTAACGGCTGTCCGCGTGTGATAGTCATACTCCGCTACTATCGAAGGCCGCCGGAACAAGAAGACCCAGCCTAAGAGCCGCGCAACCCGGGACGCCTCTGCGCAAACCACCACAGGCAAGTGCCCGATCGAGGGTTGTCTTACATGTACTTTTAGTGCGGCACGGATAGGCCGACCTACAGGCGTTTTCTTCGTTCCATATATATATACTAGCTATCCTCTACCCCGCTAGTGAAAGCGCGCTCCGCTATATTGCTTAGCGGCCGCGCCGACACAATCTAAAATAATTATAAATATTAAAATCTTGACTGGGTCCCACACAAATGTTTTAGAAATATAAAAAAAGCTTTTGAATTTATAATGTTTTTTAAAATGTTCTTTATTTTTTCTAGCATGTGCGTCCTCGGAAAACGGTTACTGAAGGACATAAATATAGCAAACTGCACAAAAACTCCCGGAGGTCCACTGCATCAGGTCTTTTGCCCCAACAACACGTGTGATCCCTATTACATAACCCATGAAGTTACCGTCGTCCAAGGCATCAAGGTAAAATATTTTAGGAGTTGATTTTCCTGCCTTTTTATGAAAAAATATTCGACTATTTATTAAAAACCTTACATGACGGGTAGAGATTCTGAATGACTAAAACGGGCTGCTGGCCCCAGAAAGTCTATAGCTATCATTGGTTTCTTGCTTACCGGCTGAAGGCTACTGCCTCACCATAAGTGGCACGCTTAACGACAAGACGAACATATTGGATGTAATACGAGTGGTGGCCCACTCGCGAAATGGGACGCTTGGCACCTCCATGGTAGCCTCGACTATTCAGCTGTTGACATTGAAGTGTGCTTCAAGCGTGCAACTTACGATGGGTCTTACGAAGTCGAAGAATGGTTACACGAGGTGCTGAGTGAAATAAAACACCCGATGTGCGTACAAGCGTGATAGTTGCTACAACAGTCACGTCCCAAGAAATATAACGTTGAAATATATTCAACTCTAAGGTTACTGGACTGTTGAATTATTTAGCTCCTTCGTCGGAATCGTCCAAATCCTATCAACTCTTTACAGGGCTTGTCCAGCGGAGTTTTCTTCGACAATTTACAAGATTCGTTCCTGCAACTCGGACAGTACATCGCTTACGGAAAGGAACCTGATGATATTGAACAAATGGAGCGACCCACTTATAACCAAATCTATGCTGACTGTACCACTACGTTTACCATTCTAATAGGCATCTTCTTCCCATCAGTGACAGGTATTTATAGACTAATTCTTATGGTTATTTATATTGTACATACTTCATTCATTTATTTTTGAATATCAATGAAATTTCGATACATAAAGACTTTGGTAATCTTCTTATTGCTTAGGCAAAATGTATATCAAATCAAATACGTTACGTTAAAATTATTCTTTCATCGCTACCATTTCTTGTATTGTGGGTTTTACATTAGGAAACAAACTTAATAATTTCAGGTATCATGGCTGGATCCAATCGTTCGGGCGACCTTGCCGACGCTCAGAAGAGTATACCTATCGGCACTATTTGCGCCATCCTCACCACGTCCACTGTATACTTATCCTGCGTGTTGCTGTTCGCGGGAACTGTCGACAACCTGCTACTTAGAGACAAGTAACTTTTATTTTAATAGCTTATTCAAGCAATGAGCTACACTAATACGCTTGCTAATACTAATGGACGGGGGTATTGCACTGCCGCTCGGCTCCTAAAACTTAAGTTATCTTGGGCCCAGTAATTTTACTACCTACAGTGTACTTTCTACTGAAACTGCTGTTTTGCAACAAAATGCAAGTCTATATGCCTATATGGTATAGTACAGTAGTCACAGCTGATCTTTGTGTATCTGAAGTTAGGTTTTGCGAACCATTGCGCAAGTGCAGTCGTGAGTTGTGAATACAAAAATAGCTACTGCGCAGCGTCTTGCAGCCAACTTCAGACACACAAAGATCCGCTTTGACTACTGTAAGTTCCGTGGCCATCCGGGTAGGTACCACTTCAGTGTTGGATATTATATCACCAAGCAGCTATGTGTGAACAGAGCTGTATTCTAGTGTGAAAGGCACTGTAGCTAGTGAAATTACTCAGTTCAGGAGACGACTAATGTCTTGGATAACGAGCAGCATTGTAGTGTAACTGTCACTAGTTTGAATCAACCAACCTCTCTTAAATGTGTATACATTTCCTTGTTCTATAAACTGAATTATATCTACTTTTTTCTAGGTTTGGTCAATCCATTGGAGGTAGACTAGTGGTGGCGAACATGGCGTGGCCGAATGAGTGGGTGATCCTGATCGGGTCGTTCCTGTCCACTCTCGGAGCCGGCCTGCAGTCCCTGACCGGAGCCCCGCGTCTACTGCAAGCTATAGCCAAAGACGAAATCATACCGTTCCTTGCGCCATTCGCCGTCTCTTCAAGTCGGGGTGAACCTACAAGGTTTGTAACAGACGCTGAAAATGCAGCTTTGCTACAGTCTCAGCATATACTAATTATAGAGGAATCACTTTCAAATGGTGTTCTGTAAACAGGTAGTGCACCAACGAAACCCATTAATGATTTGCTCGTGAAAGATATCGCATTGGACTGCTTACAATTCTTTAAAAGTCGTTTCTGATATGTCCAACAACTTTTTAAGAAACCTATTAACGACTAGCAGTACATTGGCCTGAAGGTAAATTACAGTTGCAATGTCTCTTGAGCAGTAATATACCAGCTACGGTACACACACACACAGGAATACAGCAATGTTTACACATTACTGTTTGGTAGCAGAATTGTCACTGCGGTGGAGCCTACCTGGATAGCACAAGGAACCAACCATCTCCTAGTAAATATCTCTAAAATAGATAGACAATTCTTTATTGCGCACAGACAAACAGATACTAGAAGAATAAGATACAAATTAATAAGACATGCAACAATGGGTGGCCTTATCGTTAAAAGCGATCTCTTCCAGGCAACCTTTGGATGGAGAGGAAAATAAAGAAGTTACAAAGAGCAGAGGGTAAAATAAAAGTGTCTAAACCAAATATCTCTTCAACAGAGCCCTACTCCTTACGATGGCTATCTGCCAGTGCGGCATACTGCTCGGGAACGTCGACATCTTAGCTCCACTGCTCTCTATGTTCTTCCTCATGTGCTACGGCTTTGTGAACCTTGCGTGCGCTCTGCAAACACTCCTCAAAACCCCCAACTGGCGTCCTAGGTTCAAGTATTATCACTGGTACGTAGATCATACTAATAACTTAACAAATGCTGTGTTACGGATAATGTTTAATGTAGATTTGCCTAAAATGACTGTTCTTTGCCGCAACTTGTCGTGAAAACTCGTTTCACATATGAGACATCGGGTGTTAATCGAAGTTCTTCTTATTTTCGTATCGACATAAACACTGAGTATTAGGTATGTTATTCACGTCTTTGTGGAAAGGTTGGTCAATTAGCAAGTTGTCTATAGTGTGTATATGTGTTTGTGTATATGTGTTTTGCCATCATGTATTATTTCATGATTCGAGAAGGCTCTATTCGCATATCCCCATCAAGGTGTACAAAGTTTATACTACTACTAGAGGTACTCGTAGAATAACTGACAGATACCCCACCAAATATGTCTCTTACTCTTACCTAGTAAGTAATTAGTATTATGATGATACTATCTATATCTTCCATACCACTGAATAATTGATCACGTCCTGTAGGTCCTTGTCCCTGGCTGGACTGACTCTATGCATCTCCATCATGTTCATGACGTCCTGGTTCTACGCTCTCATCGCTATGGGCATGGCGGGACTCATCTACAAGTACATCGAATACCGCGGGTAAGATCACTACATTATTTTCTATTTATCTTTGTCTTACTTCACCGAATTTCATTTTTGAAACCACCTAAATTACTTATTTTTTAGAGCTGAGAAGGAATGGGGTGACGGGCTCCGTGGTCTCGCCCTATCTGCTGCTCGGTACTCCCTGCTCCGCCTGGAGGAAGGTCCTCCACACACAAAGAACTGGAGGCCTCAGGTGCTGGTGCTCGCCAAGCTGAATAACGAGTTGGTGCCTACTTATCGCAAGATGCTTTCTTTCGCTAGCCAGCTCAAAGCTGGTAAGATTATTTTTCATGAATCATAACTTTATCTAATACCCATAAAATCGTATTTTTTCGACTGTTTATGACTTACGAGTAAGTACTGTAGACTACTGAACATAAGTATAATCCCTACGGAATATTAGAGCACAGCTCAGTATAAATATAAAGCACAGAAATGTAAACAGCTGATAATTAGATTTCTGGGTTCGGAGTACATGCCACACTAGTGTTCCACTCAAGGAAGTTGAATATTACATCCGATTTGTATTTAAAATTGTAGAGACGTGCATACACATTTACGACTGGGTAGGCAAAAAAGCACATTACCAAAATATCTAGAAGTTCTTAAATTATGATTTTTTTTTGTTTCTCTGACTGATGATATTATACATTTTCCTTTTAAAAACGGAACCTTTTTATTTAAGATTATATAAATACAGAGGTTCATAGGATAGGCAACGTCTTTTTGGCTGTATAGAATTCACGCCACTGACATCGCGTATGAATAAGGCGTATTGAATAATGATTTCTGATAGGTATTTACGCGAATACTACACATTGAATCAACTAACTTTACGAAACGTCGGGATATTAAAATAAAAAATAAACCGCGATATAATACGTAGCATTAGTTTTATTTCACGGATTATTGAATATCAACCCGTGGCCATTGTCCAGGCAAGGGTCTGACGGTGTGCGTGTCGGTGCTGGGCGGCGAGTTCCAGCGGCGCGCGGGCGACGCGGCCGCCGCCAAGCAGAACCTGCGCCGGTGCATGGACGAGGAGAAGGCCAAGGGGTTCGTCGACGTGCTCGTCTCGCCGCACATTGCTGAGGGACTGAGCCATCTGTGAGTATCATTTTATAGACAATAGTCTCCTATTCATATATTAGCAACTAGCTGACCCGTGCAGCTCCGCCCGCGCTTTTATTACGTTTTGCTCGTCTCTCTTTCCCTCCCGCTTCGGTCCTCGTCACACTCCGCCTCTTCCTCTCCCCGTTGTCCCTTCTCTGAACCCTCTCCCTCTCTTCTCCCAACTTGCTCCACCTAACTCCCCCGAACCCTCACCCCATCACCCCCTCCTCAAATCCCCTCTCAGTCTCTCCTCTCTTGCTCTCCTCCTCCTCTCATGTCCTCTCGTTCTGTATGTTATCAGCGGCATAAAATATACTTTATGACCTATTCTCAGACCTACCCGATATGCACACAAAATTTCATACATATCGATCGGTTCACCCATCTAGTTAATGAACTTGTCTTATGTTGCTTAACCTTAACCTATCGGCATGAAATATACTTTACGACCTATTCTCAAACCTACCCGATATGCACACAAAATTTCATACAAATCGGTTCACCCATCTATTTAATGACCTTGCCTTATGTTGCTTAACCATAATTTACCGAGATAAAAAGTATCCTATGTCCGTTTCCTGGTTCTAAGCTTCCTCCCCACCAATATTCAGCGAAATCGGTTCAGCCGTTCTTGAGTTATAATTAGTGTAACTAACACTTTTTTTATAATTATGTAAAAATATTAAAGTTCTTTAGTGATTGTATGTTCAATTTCACCGATAGATGGCGCTGTTCATAATTTAAATCACGCTAACATCGTAAATCACTGTCTAATGATATTCGATAATGAAAGTTCTAAAATTTTCCGCATCTTTTATTCTTACGACTGTGATTCAATACCTATACACTACCTGGACCCCCCCCCCCCCTGAGCCCTGACCTTGAAGCGTTGTTTGGGAGCGCTGTTCATTGTGTGTACTGTGAATTGTAGTTGTACATTTTATTGCGTTAGATTAGATCATTTCGAGTCATTTTAGGTCTTTTACCTAAGTAAAAATTTTGCAATTTCGTATTCTCAATTTCTACCTACATAGACAAATGTAGCCTTGGTCGTGCAGCGGACCTAACCGCTGGCTTTTAAATGAAATGAAATGGTATTTTTCCCTTGCCTATTTCTTTCCTAATCTAGTTTGGACTCGCTCGGGATTTACAGATTTTAACTTTTCAAAGATATAGGTAATGTCATATTGCTATCAGCAAAGTACTTAGAACAATACAGTTTAATGAAAATGTCCTGGGTGTACCGGACCGGCTTACCCCTTACAAAAATTTACCCTTCGCCACTGCCATATCTTATGCAAACTAAATGTCTGCTCAGTCCCTATTGTATATAGCGTAATAATAGATATCTTAATGATTAACTGATCAGTTTATAATTACCCTATTCACATACAAAGGAAATTACGTGGTAATATGTGCAAGTAATGTTTCACTGCTTAGCCCTGAAACATAGCGTGATGTTTTATATACCAACTTATACCCCTACTTCTACACAACACATCAGTGAAAGTCCTATCAGAATCCATCCACGCGTTTTCAAATGATACCTGGACGAACAGAACGACAGACAGACAGACAGACAGACAGACAGACAGACAATAATTCCAAAAAAAATTGTTTTGGCCTCTATGTCGATAGTATAGTATCCCCACATAGAAATTTTGGAAAAATATTCAATGTACAGAAAAAGTGCTCTTTGAGTTTTATTATAGTATAGATAGATTAGTGACTCGAAACTAGATGGTTGGCAGAAATGTCAATCAAGCCGAAGGGTATGTATATATTGATACTAAAGACTCCGGAAAAAATTACAAATACCGCAAAAAGTGATATTTTGAATTACATAAAAAAAATACTTATTTATATGGCCCTAAAACTGTTCCTAAGCTACCCTGTGTCATTGTGCCTACTTCTTTGGAGCCAATGTTTTTTATTTTATGTGTCCGGCACACAATGTCCCTGCCCTGTTTAATAAGAAATTCATTCATTTTTGGTTAAATAACGAACAAAATTTTAAGGTCACTGCACTAAAACTGTTGACTTTTTTTATTATTTTCTTTCACAAATTAATTGCTTGTGGGTTACACAATACGTCATTACTGGCTTGATACCCTATTTCTGGGGCATCCTGTTGAAACTCTTTTTGGACACGAATTTTTATTCTTTCTAGGGTCCAAACGGCGGGTCTCGGTGGTTTGAAGCCGAACACGGTGATCGTCGGGTGGCCGTACGGCTGGCGGCAGGCGGACGACGAGATAGATCGCGTGGCAGAGCCGCGCTGGCACAACTTCCTTCACACAGTGCGCGCCGTCACCGCCGCACGCATGGCCATGCTTGTGCCTAAGGGCATTAACTTCTTCCCTGATTCTAGCGAAAAGGTAATTAGACTAACATCATCATCATCATCATTAGCAACCGAAAGACGTCCACTACTGAACAAAGGCCTCCCCTTAGAAGGGAGGGGTTGCCATAATCCCCACGCTTGGCAGGCGGCTTGGAAATCGCAGTATAGATGGAAGATAAATCCAAAAGAAAGACGCTGCTGCCCGTCTTGCCGTTCTCGCTTACTCGCCATTTACGACACCCAACGAGAGGAGCTGGGGGGATGTAATTCTAACTCGGCACCCCACGGGTAGACTAACATAAGTGTGAAGATTCTGGTCGAGTATATTTGAAGAAAACGATTAAAAGTGTCAGCAGCCGTGTCAGAAACACGTCCACACGGGTTACGCGTTTTGGGGATCGCAGTTTAGGTGGTAGGTAATCCAATATAAAGACGCTGCTGCCTCGCCTAGTCGCCTCTTACGGATACTCTATGGTAGGAGATGGGAGAGTGCTATTCTTACGAGGACACCCCACGGAAAAATTATAAGTGAGTGGAACAAATTGTGCTTCTGATTGTATATAATAAGTTCGTTGCTACGTTACTCTTGGGTAGTCTTCATGGCGCAGCGCTTTAAAATTCGGAGATCTAGGATTTGGATCCTGCGGGGAGTACCGGCTTTACGTAGTTCCTTACTGATAAGGAAAATACTCGATCACCCGATTGCCTTAAAAGTAACATGATTCATACTTCGAATGGATATTCAAAAAGTTGATCCTGCGCCTTATCATGAAAGATTAGCCGTATCTTATAAATTTAAAAATCCCTTCTTATTGATTGGTTAAGCCATAAAATGAACCTCCTGTCCAAATTTTGTAGTCCTAGCTTTGGTAGTTTCGGCTCTGCGGTGTTGAGTCACCCACGCGAAAAAGGCCTACCTCTTTATAGTATAGTATAGATAATTTCTTGGCTGTTTTTCATCCGCATCATTTTGTACCAGGTCTCCGGCAATATCGATATCTGGTGGATCGTGCACGATGGCGGGATGCTGATGCTGCTGCCGTTCCTGCTAAAGCAGCACCGCACCTGGAAGAACTGCAAGATGCGCATCTTCACAGTCGCACAGATGGAGGACAATTCCATACAGATGAAAAAAGACCTCAAGATGTTCCTCTACCAGCTGCGTCTTGAGGCCGAAGTCGAAGTTGTTGAAATGGTAAATGACTTAACATACATAATAATCTATAAGTACTCAATATCAATACATAATACTTTTATCGTTTTACCAAAGAAACTGCGGTTATAGCAGGGTACTCAAATTGATAAGAAGTATTTATTAGTAAAACCCAAACCATATTAAATTTTGTATGATTAAATGATATGACAATAGCTAGTGAGAACATGGCGCAGCGCGGATGATGTCCGGTACAACGTATAGTGGAAACTGCTGACTCAATACAAATCTTTGGTTGCACCATGAACGTTTAGTGTTTCTCAAACAGAATTTAATATATTTTTTTTTAATATCTTGTGACAATCCACACACGGTCATCCGATCCCAAACTAGGCAGAGCCTGTACTATGGAAACCAGACAACTGATACTATACTTATATACTTTTTTTTGTAAATACATACTTAAATAGATAAATAACACCCAGACACTTGGTGGGAATCGAACCCACGACCCATCGGGTAGCAGCCATGGTATCTAACCACTAGACCAACGGGCCCGTCGATTTAAATAATGAAAAGACTATGTATACACTCTTAATTTAGAACACAGTTCAATAGTACACACGGCGACACCTCAACCTTTACCAACCCAAGTTCAAGTTAAACGCTGCGAATCGTGCGAGAGAGTGCGATATGTTGTTGTTATTGCGTCCCCCTCGGTGCGTGCGGTACGTGGCGACCGCCGGCTGCCGCTTGCCCCTTTCCAACAATTCTCTGTGTTGTATGTAGCGGATTTATCGTTATATAGGGTGTCGACCTTGATATGTAGCTGTGTGTACTATACTATTTTTTTATTTTATTTTAGACGGACAATGACATATCTGCTTATACCTACGAACGTACCCTGATGATGGAGCAGCGCAATCAAATGTTACGAGAGCTCAGGCTTAACAAGAAGGAATCCATGGGAATGGTGAGTCGAATAGTCTGTATCACCTTGCCAACACTTGTCAATGAAATGTGTTAAACCGTCACTAAGTGTGAATATGTAGTATATCTGTAAAAAGCTTTATACTAAGTCTATTGTGACATAGAACTAATATGTTTGTCTGTCGCTATATACAGATGCAAAATTTCGTGGATTATCGTGAAAACGCTGAGGAGAAATTGCCTTTGGTAAAATTGACACTTTAACCCTGATACACCCTATTAATTTTCTTTATAATCATTTTAGCTCATTATTAATTTAGCATTCATATCCTCACATTTTCCTAGTATTTACATCAGAATGTGATTTTCGTGTGAACGATATGTAAATAATGATAATATTATGTACTTATATATATGTTCGTATAAGCTTCTATATAAAATTTGGTGTACATTAGTTACATGTCGTCACCAATATTTGGCCAATATTTTTCATTATATTCTACTTCACCGCATCTACACCATGGGCTAACTCACAAAAGCTGTAACAGCATTAACATTTCGCTTTTGATGTTGTTCTACTTCTCCTATCTTAAATTACTGTTCATATTTTCTGTCTATATTTAATCCATTTTACTATATTACAGTTGTATTTTCTTGTATTCCATTTTATTACATTTGTACAATCTTGTATTCTTCACTTGCACAGTCTTTCTCTTTGTATCTTTTGAATAATTATCTGCATCCTATGTTGAAGGTTTTTGTAATAACTGCATGAGAAACTGTTACTTACTTTAAATATTTATGAATGAACGTTTCATCGTTATATGTGATTAAACATTTATATTGAATTATTAAAGGCCCAACCTTTTGATCAAAGGCGTTTAAGCCAATGGAATTTAGGCACACTATGGGTAAGGTTCGGTTAGCTCATTAATCAAAACAGCATGTTCTGTTGCTTTGGGTATTTGAAAAGATATTTTTTAATAATTGCCAATACAATGCATTATTATGTTTACGGGTATGGGTAGGTAGGTACAAAAGGAGACAAAAACATTTTAATTAATCGAGATAGTTTAATTGATATAGTTAAGTCAAAACCAGCGAGCCATCATGGGACCAAATATGAAAATATAGTATGTAGACATATGATAGTGTTTTTTGACATTTAGTTAATTATACGTACCTTGCAATGGACTGTCATCATTATAGCGAAAAGTTGCACATTTATATCCCGAACAATTTTTTTTTAAATATTAATTCGCAATTATATAATTAATTGTGCAACTGTTAGTGATTCACTTGATACAGCTCCTCTTAGTAAATAGATAGAATATGTGGAACAAAGTTTTAGTCAAACGTGGTCTACGAACCAATGCACTCATTACTGATTAAGCTGGCGAGTTTAACGATGTTACAATTTCTATCTAATTTCTACATAATATATGGATATTATTTCTTTGAGTGTAAATTAAAGAACAAGAATAAGCGAGAGCATGGTACGTGCAGGTACAAGCGATAGTCGACCATCATCACGCGGACGTTAAGACAGCAAGTAAGGTTCGTTTCGCCGAACCGGGCAGCGGCGCGGGCGACACCGACGCACCCTCCGACGCGCCCTCGCCGCCGCTCGCGGACTCCGAGGAAAAGGACAAGGACGACAAGGTGAATATCGTGCTTGTACATCATTGTGTATATCGTAATAATTACTACACTCTCGATTCTAGATAACTGTAGCTTCGATAAACTCACTATTCCAACCCGGCACATATTAAAAATCGTTTGAACAACGCGACGTTATGCGTTTACCCCGCCCGCACGTATTTTAGGCCTGTGTGAGTGATTATCGTCTTCGTCTTTAAAATTAATAAAATTTCTCACTTTACTACTTCTCACGTCACTATTCGTGTAGGTTAGGTTAGATTAGAAAAAAAAGGTTAGGTTACGACAAATGTGCCTCTTCATTATTCTAATCTATAGTTATCGATTGCCACTATTCTAAACTCACTAATGTGTAATATAAATGTAGATAGACTAAAAAATAAATCTAAGTCCGCCAACTTCAAAGGACTGGTAGCATGTTGTGACCGGGATGATCAGTGTTTATATAATAAAGAAGGCTTTGTTCGTTCTAGAATTCCTAGGTAATGCAGAAAATGAAAATATAAATAAGAAGAAAACTAATTATGTTTAGAATTTATAAAAAAATTATTTATTTTTTATATGTATTTAAACTATGTCACGTATGTGTGTTTTCCGTGGGGTGCCGGGTTAGAATTGCATGCCCTCATCTCCTCTCGTTGGGTGTCGTAAGAGGCGACTAAGCGAGAACAGGAAGACGGGCAGCAGCGTCTTTCTTTTGAATTTATCTGTTACCTATACTGCGATCCCCAAGACGTCTGCCAAGCGTGGGCATTACGACAACCCCTCCCTTTTAAGAGGGAGGCCTTTGTTCATTGGTGGACGTGTTTTCAGCTGCTGATGATGTCTAATAATTATAAAGTAATTACAGGTAGTTACAGCCAATTTATGTCACATACCTTAAATTGTTTTTAATGTTTTATTTATCGAAATATGTAATAAAATTAATCGATCATATCTAAATAATAGATCGATGCATAATATAGTTTCTTACTATGCTAACACACTGTTTATTGAATTTTTATTAATTATAATAAATCAATTCGTAAAGATTTCGAGAAGCTATGAGTATGTTTGTTGGCCTATACATCTTGAAAACAATTTAAGATTTTATTGAAGTACCGATAATCATTACTTCCTGTTAGAATACGATGCAAGCCATGAAAACAGTGTGATAGCAACAAAAATTAAAACGCACGCACTTTAAGTCACAATCATTTCATTTCACTTGTTTTCTTATGTTCTTCATTAATATACATACCTAAGTCACCAACGAGTCCTAGCGAATTTACACACGGTGGTCATATGTTTGCCGATTATATCATTCACGTTGATTTGTTCACTTTAATTCATTTATTTGTCCACATTAGATAAGTTTGGATGTTCTCCCCGGTAGTGTATTATTGTTTAACAATTAAAATAATATATGACATCCCGTGTTTCATTCGCCTTGAATCCGTCATGTGCAACTGTCGGTGCGCGATACAAAATTGACGCTTTGGAATTAATCTCAATTGGGTGACGTAGGACGATTTCCGAAGTAGTTTGT
The DNA here is from genome assembly GCA_911728495.1 of Furcula furcula. Classification (NCBI taxonomy): domain Eukaryota; kingdom Metazoa; phylum Arthropoda; class Insecta; order Lepidoptera; family Notodontidae; genus Furcula; species Furcula furcula. The sequence continues at coordinate 24,613,288 of OU452244.1, read as the reverse complement.
TGCACATAATCGATTCAATGTGGGACTCGTCCGATGAACGGTCGCAGTGCGAGGACGGCAACACGACCACCGCCGATGACAAGCACAAGGAAGCCGGCGCCAACGGGGACGCACTCAAGCCCAAACCCAACATGGCTGACATTACGCCGTGAGTATACACTTTACATACTTAATATATACCCTATTTTAAAGCCATCACTACTACATTCCATAAATGTAGGAGTGGTGGCTGATCGGTGGCCAGCAAAAGACAAGTGGTAGGGTTGAATATGACCCGGAAACACAAAAAAAAACAAACCCGGATCTAGGATTTTTTCGAACCGGGGTACAAACATGATAGTGGAACCCTCCCTTCAGCGTTTGAGAAATTACTTAAAAAAAACTCAAATCGGCATCACAAGTTCACGTGTGGTGTGGGCCTATGTGGCGCCTTTTTCTTACAAGTAGAAGGTGAGCCAACCAGGCTTCCGTATGCTAGGCGCTTTGTGGAGTGAGTTTTTTATTTTTAATCATATTATATTATGATTTAGCGTCTTACTATGATCTCCAAGACGCCTGCAAAGCGAGGGGATTATGTCAACCCCTCCCTTCTAAGGGAGAGGCTTTTGTCTATCAGTGAACGTTTTTCGGCTGCTGATGATATTATGGTTTTGGCGCCCCCTGAAACTGCCGCCCGGGGCCGGTGCCCCGGTTTAAGATCCGGTTTTTCCGGGCCGGGATGATATATATAGGGTTCACCCTAGCAATTGCTTTTGGCTGGCCACCTGTCAGCCATCCATCCTGTATACAAACATTTATTAGTACGATTTTGATCTTGTACAGAAAAATAGAGTATACGTGTATGTGGCCTCTGGTGTGCAGTATGAAGCCGCTCACTTTACAATCCAGATATCCCGGGTCCGGCGGCGAGCAACAGCTATATGTAGCTATCGCTTGCTGATTAGTGCAACAACGCCTTTTTTTTTTTTTTTGACGCGGGGGAAATCTTCGAAAGATCCCCGGGAGCTGTGGGGCTCGACTGGGGTATGTGGAATTCTTACCCACTAAAACCCCCGCGGCTGTCGCATCGGCACATGAGAGGGGAGACCCCAGGGCTCTCCGGTGGGATCTGCACCAGGGGCCCCTCAGTGCCTTGCCTTTGAGCCCGCCGCCGGGGGGCGCATTGTAGCCCCCCGGGAACCAGTCACGGTACTCACGGGGACGGGGGTCGCAACCCCGCCGCCGTCCTCGTCGGAGTCGCCGCCGTACTCAATGGACGCTCAAAGGGCCCACACCCCGAGCGTCCAGCGACTCCGAAGGGGTGCAACAACGCCTATCACCTTATTGTCAGTAAAATAAGATAATCCATATGAGGCACATGTACAAAGTCACTCCAGCTCCTAATCTCACCTTAGTCGGATCAGATTATCGCCCCATCTTATAAGGAAAGTCTGCGTAATCACTGGGTAATTACATAATTTAGACTTTGAAATCAAACTACTATTACGGATTTTATCGCGGTTTATTCTAGATTTTACTATCCCGACGTTTCGAATGCTGTGCAGTACCCATGGTCACGGGAGGACTGAGATGTTGAACGTTCTTATGTCACAATTATGCCGGTGTACCCTCAGATCTTCTTAGTTATTATTGTCGGTCCGATCTACGCAGTAAGAGCTTATAGTACGTAGAGGCCGTGCGGCTCCCGTCCCAAGCCGGTGGTAGATAATTTAGTAAATGATGAATGCCGTTGTGACCTTATAGGTTAGGAGAACTTCATTATAGGGCAAAACTATTTAATGGTCTATGATTTGGTATGCAGTGATGAAGGTACAGTGAGGCGCATGCACACTGCTGTGAAACTGAACGAAGTGATTGTGACGCGGTCACATGACGCGCAGCTGGTTATACTGAACCTGCCCGGCCCGCCCCGGGACACCAAGTTCGAGAGGGAATCTAACTGTGAGTTCTGAACCATATTATATAGATACATAATTAGTAAAAAATAATCGACGTACATATATTCCTTGTTCTAGAATACTTGATGAAAAAAAAAAACATAGAAAAGGTTACAACAAACACTAACAACAAAAACTAATTTAAAAAGTACTTAATATATTAGGTAGGTACCATTGTTCATCCGTCGCGCCGTCGTTTGTACAATCTTGCCTTACTACGGAGTTATCTACGCCGTAGCATTTGCTACGACGTGTGCTACGGCTGTGGTTACGGCGTAAAACTGGCGTTTCCGGATGTGTACCTTTTTTCCTGATTTTTACCTACCTCCTCCTATGTTCATAAACTTATTACTACGATTTTAATCTTGTAAAAAAAATCTGTTTTTTTTACTATACTTACCATATTTCTCATAATTATCTTCTGGTAAATACTGAGAGAGAAAATAGACTATTGTAAATAAATAAAATAAAAATATTTTATAGAGCACTTACAAATGTTATCAAATATTTCTTCACTACCCTAAGGTAGACTGTTAGAAAATGCCTAAGGCATTAAGTCCGCCTACAGTGCATACAATTAAATAAATAAATATAATTTTATAAAAAAAATACCTGTGCTAGGAACGCTCTCTCTTCCTATACAATACATGACAGTACATATTTGTATTATTAATGCCATATAATCCCGCGGCGTGCAGACATGGAGTTCCTGGAGGTGTTGACCGAGGGCCTGGAGAAGGTGCTGATGGTGCGCGGCGGCGGGCGCGAGGTGATCACCATCTACTCGTGAACGCGCTGCGCCCTCACACCATCTGTTTGTGATTCTATCCTAACTATTAGTGCTATATTTTGAACGCTCCGGTCGCTCGGCTCGCGTCTCGTTGATCGTTCGTAAAGTATCGCATAATCGTTCTCGAAAGACTGCCGAGACCATCGATATAATATATAAACTAGATAAACGTTCACCAACCAAATGAAATCTAAAATGTGGTCACTTGCTGGTGGCGAAAACGTGAACTAACTGTTTTATTATGATAATGACGTGCAGTTTGACAGTTTCATATCGACAGTAGCGACACTCCTGTCGGCAAAAGTAATTTTGACAGGCTGTGGCTTAAAAAGAAATAGCGACACAAGGGCGCAATTTCTGTGTACCACTTTTCGGGCCGTAACACCTAAATCTAGTTTAAATGTTATATGGATGGCCGAGACGAACGTACCACTCGGTTCTTACGTCATCGTTCTGCAATATCGCGTCCACCGACGAGTATTCGGTGAATGGAGCTTAAATGAGTTGTTATTAACTGAGGTTGTCTGTCACGTTCGATACGATGAACGCGTTATTGCGAATATTATGTTAAAATATTATTGTATTTTCCTACGGTCATTGTATTCGATGTTCGTTTACTTGTAAAGTTTAGTGTATTCTACGATATATTTTGTTGAATTTGCTGTTTAGGGGTGTGTTGTTCTGGAATTATTCACTGTTGTATAGATTTATGGATAAATGTATGCATGAGTCTAATGAAGAGCCTTAAACTGTCGGAAGTTCTAGCTCTAAGTTCGTTAATTTGTTATTACATACTTAGACTAGCTAAGAGTTATTTTAAGCACCTAAGTGGTCTCTTATTTACCAATATACTGTACTGTATCATTTATCTTATGTTGTTTATAAGTTCACGCGTAGCGGTTGTTTTATAAATTTTATACGTGTTTTATTTTTAAGTTAAAAGATCGTAGATACTTTATAAGAGTATATACATTTATTAATAAAAAAAGAAAACAAAATTTTTAACTATATAAAAATATTGTATTTTGTAAATATATTCTGTTTTAAGATTTTACATCTGCTCAACTTAAAACTTGACGTGGGACTGACGGAAATATAGCCTTTTAAATTGTTACTATCCCGATTCCAAATAAATCACATACCTAATTGTTTTAAACAATAATAAGTTCTAGTCATCATTTGGTGTTAGTCACATCGTAATGCAAAATTATTATCTTTACACCAAAAATATAGTAAAAAATATTAACATTTTTCTCAAATATTTGACAATCCCTCGACTTATGTGTGTAGAGTGTGTAGAGTTATGGAACCTTTCCGAAGTTATAAACGATTCGTGTTTTAATGTTAGCAAGAAATGATGGATGCATTCGTGTGCCACGTTGCATACTCGACGACTAACTCGGTAAATAATTACGCACACTCGCGTAGGTAGATGATTTCTTACTGTGATCGTTTATATAAAGTTGTATTGTTTTAGTTCACTAGTGGTAGCGGTAATATGTGAAAATGTCTTTAGTACCGTCAAAGAACATTCAAAAATACCTTTAACTAGGTAAATCGTAAAGGTATATTCCTTGTTCTAGAATATTTCATTAATTGAAGTGTGACATACCTTACTATCTACACATCCCTTATTATGTAATACGGAACACAGAAATGGGAACTAGCCATTCATTCGTACATTATTGTATGAATATTACATTTGACTTGTACCTACCTAGATTCCGCTAAGATACCTAGTAATTATGTAGATCAAATTCATATATAGCTACATAAGAACACTCGTGTGTATGTACGTATAAAGAAAGTTGTCAATTTTTTTTATTTACCATAACACTGCATTAGTTTAAGGTACTTTCTTATTCGTATGGACATGTTAGATGACTGCCGAATAGGAATCAATGTTGTAAAATATCCTAGTTCGTAAGTGAACTATCATCTAATAATAATTTCATTTTTCAGAAATGAATACTCACAAAATTTGATTAGCTACATCCAATAATTCCTTTGTTAAAAATCATAGAGGACTTGTTTAGAAAAAAAAATATTTAACTTATTTTTTTTTTATAAAATAAATGAAGCCTAATATTTAAAAAATCCTCAGTGGTATCTTAAAATAATTGCAATAGGATTTTGTCATCTATAGAGTTGCATTTTTTAACGACTAGGATTAAAACCGGTACCCAATTCAGAACTAACTAAGTTACCTCTACCAACGAGTCATACGGCCGCACTCACAAACGCCAATTAACTTTAATCCTAATTAAGTCGCTTTTTAAAATCTATTTATTGCGACTGTCGGAGCCGTTTATGATTATTTGCCATTATTGAATCCGAGATAATTGATATCTCTACTAACTATATGTGTATTAAGTACTAACTGGCTTCAATGGTCGAAATAATCCCATTTTAAGAAATGGATTAATGAAGTTTAACTATAATTGACGTTTGTAGGTTCGGCAGATAGAATCAAAGTTCGTGCACTTCAGCGCAACGAACTAACTAAAAATGAATTCTAATGCATTTCATTACGTACTCCTCTTCGTCATGGTTGTAGATGCCATAATAATAAAATAAGTAAGTAGATGATAGTTACTAATATATTATATTGTCTTTCGAAATACCGTCTAAGAAGTAAACCAGTGTGCGACTAAAATTCCAATATAGTCTCCGGCGATTGGCCCTACTCTCTACAAGCGAGGCGATTTAAAGAGAATTTATTCACTTAATAAGATTAAGTATAAATTATTCTAAATTATTATATTTCAATCATTATATGACGGAAACTTGTATGTTTTAAATTGAAGGTGTTCTCGATCACCCAGTGATGTAAAATACACATTATAATGAAATAGTGATCACATATCTTCCTTTTCACATAGATAAAATATATCTACAAAGTTATTTATGCCTATTAATAGGTAATGGACGATAATTTATTTGAAAATAAGTTTATTGAATAATCAATTTAAAATGTTATTATACTAGATGCCTATTAGGTATCGGTTACGTAGTAAAAATTTTAAAATTGTGGTTTCAGGTAGAACTTGCAGTTTGGACAAACCTTAAAGTTTATGTTTAGATTTGACTACACCAATGCTTATAGTTAAAGATAATACGGATTTTGCAAATAAAAAGTATTTTATTGCGACCAAATACCTATTGGTTGAATATTGAAAAATATATACTTAGAACAAAGAATTGAAAATCTCGAGATTACCATACATTTGGCAATAAATTTCAAGCTTTATAAGCTGTTGAAATTGTAGTCACTCATTAATGATTAGGTCATATATTTATGTGTGATGCCATCAACAACATCGTAACTCGTACATGTGCCAAACAATATAATTTGAATTCATTAATGATACGATGGCAACACTGTAGTGTACGTAGGTCGTCCTACTCACACACTTAAATTAGTACCTGTATCTACATAGTACTGTCATCTCCAATCAGCAGTCAGTAAAGTGTGTTAATTGAATTAGATTTTGAAGTTACATTGTGTGTTAGAGTCACGTTACTTAACGTAGTTGTATTCAGCGAATGCACATACTGAGATACATAGTTACTTATTTCGAATAGATTTAAAGTCGTATTCGTCATTGCAGACGTACATTGTAGCTTTATGGAAGGTTTAAAGTCTTGGATATTCGCCTGATTCAATGACAGCCTCGGTTGTATGCTGCAGCCGATGAAAACAGACTGTACATTGTCGAGGGTGGAGTAATTATCGATGTAAAACTATAATTAAAATTACCTATTTTAGATTATAGGCTGTGAGTCAGCATAAACACATTCTTTACAATTTAATATTCAGGCTAGAGTTGCTGTGATACACCATTATGGCTATAAAATTATAGTGTAGTCATTTCTGGCATGTGTAACGAATGGTTAACGTGGATGTACGTTCTATACGCCATATTCTATCTGTGATTTTACCGACTTATAGATGCACCCTTATCCGCGTAAAAACTAATGGAAATTTCATCGACTATTTCCATATGGATATATACCTAGTATGATTTTTTATTCTCAGTTACATATAAACTGGTAATGATTATGTATTCAACATAATGAAAACAAGGCTGTCTATACTTTGATGACATTTTTTGAAAAATGTATTTTATAACGCCTATTTATGTAGGTAACGGTAACAGCCAGAAATGTAACTAATAGATTGATCATCATTGATCTAATATTTCTTGTAGAAGATCGATGACATTTTTGGACTTATAAAACAGACTCTATTTAATCTTTAGTTCACATTTTAAACTCAAGATACTGAGCAATAACGAAAATATTACTAACTTAGATAGTGGTCGCTGGGCGGTATGCTAGTTATCTTAAAAATATTACGTATTTTGATCTGGAACGAGTTTTTCATAGAAAACAAAAATATTTCGAAGTGTAAAAGTTGTTTAATAAGAAATTATTAAAATATTCAAATAATAATTCTAGTGAGTTAGTCAATGAATAAATTATAAGAGAAAGATGTTATGAGTATAATGAATTAAAATAATTAATAATCATTGTTATTTTTATTGCATCTAACCCTTGGACTTGGTGGCATCATCGCATGGACACTTTTTTTCCAGATAATCAAGGTGATTGGCCTGCATTGTCCTAGCCAGTAACTCCATTAAGGAACAACTAAGTATACAAAGTCGCTCCCTGCGGTATTAGAATCTGTGACTTCCAGTTTACAATGCAAGAAATTTCCACACCGGCTACACCAATATATTGGTAATATACGAAAATCGAAATTTTATCGCATGTACAGATTGAACACCTACTTTAGTATAAATAAAAAAAATTGTATAATATAATAATATTCTGGGGCAATCCACACACGGTCATGTGATCCCAAACTAGGCAGAGCCTTTACTATGGGCAGACAACTGATCCTAATCTATACATATAATAAAATCGTAGAAAAGTAAAAACTGTACATTGAATATTTTTTGAAAATTTTTATTGCTACGTGTTCTAGGAACGATACTGATTCCGAATATATGATTTTTAGAATTTTTGTCTGTCTGTATGTCTGTGGCTTTGTGTAGACTTGACGTCAAAACCGCTGAACAGATTTAGTTGCTATTTGGCAAAAATATTTATTGATAACCTAGAAAAATTATAGGATATAAATTATCTCGCTATTTGTTACGGGGAATGAGCAGTGTCGAAATATGTACTTTTTCTACTAAAATTTGCCGTGAAATTATTTTGTGTTGAAGATTTGTGCACATACTGTTCAACAGATTTAGTTGATATTTAACGGACATGTTTACTATAGACCTGATCAGACTTAAATATAAGTAATATCAAGCTATTTGTTACAGGGAATGAGCAATATTGTAATAAGCACTTCTTCATCTTAACTTTTCCGCGAAATTGTAAAAAAACTAGAGTAATGTTACAATATAACAGAATAATTGTGGCTTTAAACTCCAAAATTAAAATCATTACGCTATATTAACATAAGGAGCTAAGCAGTAACTATCTATAATGCTACGTAAGGAAGGGAATTTCGAGATGTATCCTAACGGCTGATACAGCGTAGCGGTTGAACGGTCTTCCGACATTATTGTGTTTCCGGGTTCGATCCCGGATGAACTCTTCTTTTTTTTTCCTTTTTATTTTACTTTTCATAGTACTATTACGACATATCGGTACATTACGAGGTACTTCTACAACTTAAATCGATAGGTATTGCTTTCAATTTTTAATAAAATAAATTAAAATGTTAATTTTTTGAATAGTCTCAGTTAGATTATAAAATATGAGTTCCCACTGCTGCATCTCGATTTAAAGAAAGTAAGTAACCAAGTAAGGAAATTGTAAGTTATAAGCGATTGGGAACGCTACAGTGAAGCTTGCGCCTGTAACATCTCCTCACAAGGACAAGCACCTTCTGTTTTGCTAAGCGGTACACACTGTGTACCTACTTATCGATTCCTTGGTAACAGTGGCGAGTGTGAAGCTTAACTCAGTTATGATCGAAAGCGCCACGGTCAATTGCATTTCTTAGTGAAAGGAATGGTCAATCACCAAAATATCTTAGATTGTTGGCCAGGTTGCGCCCGTTAAACTGAATATAATATTTTGCCATTTGAAGAGGCTCTTTCCGCGCACTTCAGTTCATAGTTTTCCCTGTCAACGTGAGCACCATAGTGCCGCAGCACTGCATTATTATCGCCATACGCGTGTCAGTCGACGCTACTGGGGTTCTATCTGTTACAAGAACGTGACAGTGACGTGTCCAGTTCAAATGGTCTAAGGCCCTCTGCGTTATACTCAGTCTAAACAGAATACGTTGCAGATTATATACCTACTGCCAATGTCTATAGTATAGACATAGGCAGTAGTCATCTGATGTGCACAGTATTAGACTCTTTACCGTGGACATCATATGATGAATCCAAGTATCGTCGTTCGGATGGCTAACTTTAGTCAAAGTTGAAGAAGAGAAGTGGTCGAGAAAGTTAGGAGTGGGTTTTTATCTACATACATAGGTATGTTACTTATTAACTTCACTGACCATGAAAAAAGAGAGAGGAGCCCAAAAGCATGAGTTATACGTTTCGCTAACGTATACAAGAACATTTGGAAATTTCAAAAGTCTGTAGTGTTTTAAGAGGTCAGCATCCCAATTTATTAATTCACCTTTCAAATGACACACACGAGTCAAGCGCAAAGTTTAATTAAAAGTTTAAGCTACCCTTAGGCATCTGACCTGGCTTATCGACTGCTGTCTAGCTGACAACTTGGACTGACTTTTTACTTAGGTACCCGCCGAACCATGAAAATGCTCAGTTCAAATGATACCTTAACGGTCACCCATCTAAGGAATGACGTTTCTTAACCAACTGATCGTTTGCGAACAGTGATAATAACTGGCTACGAACATGCCAATTTTTCTGTAAGCGTATGGTTCTCAAATCAAAAAGTAGCAGGGACAGACACTGAAGGCTGCATGTCGGTCGAACTGGGTCGAATGGCTCCAGTTACTCTTAGGGGTCGCTGGATGTTTGGGATGTGGACCTTAGACGTTCATCGAGTACGGCGGCGGTGACTCGGAGGACGGCGGCGAGGTTGCGAATCCCGTCCCCGTGAACACTTTGACAGGTACCCGGGGGTAATATGCTCCCCGGTAGCAAGCTCAAAGGCAAGGTACTGAGGGGCACCTTGTACAAATCTCATCGATTGATCCCCCACAGTATCTCAGGGACCTTTAAAGGTTTGAGGTTTTGAAGGAAAAAAGGCAGCTCGAACTTCATGTAACAGAGCGGATTCGGAACATAGCAAGAGGCCCGGGCGCAGAAGGTGGACCATTTTATTTTTTGACGCGGGTAAACTTTCAAAAGGTTCGCGGGAGCTGTAGGGCTCGACCGGTGTATATGGGATTCTTACCCACTAAAACCCCCGCTGTTGTCGCATCGGTACATGAGAGGGGCCCCAGGGCTCTCCAGTGTGATCTGCTCCAGGGTAACCCCTCAGTGCCTTGCCTTGCACCAGCCCGCCGCCGGGGTCGCATTGTAGCCCCCGAGAACCTGTCACGGTGCTCAGGAGGACGAGGGACGCAACCCCGCCGCCTTCCGCCTCGGAGTCGCCGCCGTACTCAATGGACGTCCTGGGGCCCACACCCCGAACGTTCCGCGACTCTGAAGGGCAAAAGGCGGACCAAAGCCAACCTTATGCCCCCGTATCAAGAATGTGCAGAAAGCAGGAACGAGGGGGAACTGCTGCCTGTGCACCACTATATTACACTCTCGCTAATATGGCGTGCTAAAGAATTCTGGCATGCCACCTGATGAGATTCTGCGGGCCTTTTATAGCGACAGGCAGGTCCGTGGGCTTTACTTACACCCACGGAAGATGATGGGCTGGCCAGCCGCTGGTGGGACTCGAAATTGTATACAGATAGACACGTTTCCGGTGCCCATCAACATAGCGGAATTTGGACACGAAGGGTTTGAGTCAGTAGGAGTCATACTGAACCCACACTGTCACTCCCGTGATGGTATGGGCGACCCTTGGGATTTCTCCACGTTAAAAAAAGGAATGGCTTAAGTTGAATCAAGCCAAGGCCTTGGCTCACCCCAAGGTGAGGTTTAAACGAGCGCCTTACGGTGTACCATTTGCTTGCTTGGCAATGACGTTAACATTGCTTGAGCTCATCAAAAATACAGGCTGCGGGCAAAGCCGCGGGTACTGCTAGTACATATATATTATTTTTTTGTAAATATATACTTACATAGATAAAACATCGTTCGAAGAACCGACAACCGTTGAAAGGTTCTCGAGTGGCGACCACAAAGCGGAAGACGCAGCGTAGGCAGGCTTCCCACAAGGTGGACAGGCGACATTGTGCGCGTCGCAGGTAACCGGTGAATGCAAATCGCCAATTGTCGTTCATTGTGGCGTACCAAACGGGGAGGCCTATGTTCAGCAGTGGACGTCTTCCGGCTGGTGATGATAGATAAAACACTCAAACACTTGGTGGGAATCGAACCCACGACCTATTCAGGGTGTCTAACCACTAGACCAACAGGCCCGCCAGTATAATCACCGGCTGATCAAGGGACCTTCATTACAGCGCGCTTTGCTAGTGTAGGTACATGTCATGCGATGTGTTCTTCTGAGGTAAATGAGACGCCTGCCCTCTTTTGAGTTTTATGTTCGTCTATTAGGCCCAATAATTGTCCTTCACATCGGAACACAGCAATGTTTACACAGTTGGTGCAACAGAAGGGATATAAACGTGGTCTTTTCCAAAAGGGGCCTAAGATTTACATCAGTGGCGTAGCTTGTCCGAGACCGGCCTTACGTACAGTTTACAGAATGAGACGAGGATAACATTTTCTGAAGTTTTGATTACACCCGTTCGTTGTAGCCCGGGGGCGCCATTTAATTGATACGGCACTAGCTATGCCCCTGATTTACACCCTACAAAATATAATACATTTGTGATCGCGCCTACGGGATTACGTTTAATGATTACACAGCTAGAAACACACTCTCAAATCACTAGGGCTGATAAGATGGATTATAATTTATTATTGACTGTTGACATTAAAATGGAGCACTGTATCGCTGGTGATGCCGAAGGATGAATGATTCCCTAGCGACTACATGCTTGGTATTTGTGGTCAATTAGTGGTGGTGGCCAATACCATCGATATAGGTAGGCATTATTTTAAATAGTAATAAATCTATGTCGTACTTGTTGATACAGCCGATCCAAATAAAATAGCACACTGCAAAATATAACGTTTATTAGAAATATTTTAAACAGGACTAGAAAAATATTTTGCTATAATTAATACATAATATTGGTAATGTTTAATTATTTACAAACAGGGTGGAAAATACGCCACATGTCTTTAATAGACATGTAAGTAGGTACAAGTGATAATTATTAAAAAATGCGAAATCCCCGACATTTAAAAATATTTCTTTATTGATCAAGCTTATTGTTGCTAAGAACGAACAGCTTTTAATTTAAAAAGCACACAAAACCGTCCATTTATTTTGGAACTACAATGCCACAAATACAAGAATAGAAAGACATAGACGCGAACTCCTCCTTTTTGCGTCGGGGCTTAAAATTAAATTGAATGAAATTCCACCGACTACCGTGACGAATTATTGTAAAAAATTTGCGGTACCTAATTACATAGCTTTTAGCAATTACTAAGCATAAAATTAGTTTTGTATAATATGTATAAGATCGATCCCCAAACCGCCTGCTAAGCGTGGGGATTATGGCAACCCCTCCCTTCTTCTCCCTTTGTTCAGCAGTGGACTTTTCGGCTGCTGATGATGAATATTTATAAGTAATCGTCAATAATATACTACCCTTTTCTCTCCCCCGGTCGTGTCGGTCTTCCATCGGATTGTGAGAGGTATAGAGAGAGTGCACTTGTCTACGCAAGCGCTTGTGCATTTATCTCCCGCGTAGATGGCTGTTCTTGGGAAAGATTGGCCGCTGTGGTCATATCGGACAGGAGAACCCCTTGTAGCGTCTGTGTTTACTACCCATACAGTGGCATGTGAAATACAATATACTTATATTATACAACTAACTAGCTGATCGCGCAACTCCGCCCGCGTTATTTTCTAAATTTTCTACGCAACTTCCTTTTTTTTCAACCTTCTTTGTCATATTAACACTCTTATATTTATATGTATAATGTAGATATTAGCCTATATTGAATCTGTTTGTACAATATACATAATTATATTCCCAACTAGCAGTACCCGCGGCTTTGCCCGCAGCCTGTATTTTTGATGAGCTCAAGCAATGTTAACGTCATTGCCAAGCAAGCAAATGGTACACCGTAAGGCGCTCGTTTAAACCTCACCTTGGGGTGAGCCAAGGCCTTGGCTTGATTCAACTTAAGCCATTCCTTTTTTTAACGTGGAGAAATCCCAAGGGTCGCCCATACCATCACGGGAGTGACAGTGTGGGTTCAGTATGACTCCTACTGACTCAAACCCTTCGTGTCCAAATTCCGCTATGTTGATGGGCACCGGAAACGTGTCTATCTGTATACAATTTCGAGTCCCACCAGCGGCTGGCCAGCCCATCATCTTCCGTGGGTGTAAGTAAAGCCCACGGACCTGCCTGTCGCTATAAAAGGCCCGCAGAATCTCATCAGGTGGCATGCCAGAATTCTTTAGCACGCCATATTAGCGAGAGTGTAATATAGTGGTGCACAGGCAGCAGTTCCCCCTCGTTCCTGCTTTCTGCACATTCTTGATACGGGGGCATAAGGTTGGCTTTGGTCCGCCTTTTGCCCTTCAGAGTCGCGGAACGTTCGGGGTGTGGGCCCCAGGACGTCCATTGAGTACGGCGGCGACTCCGAGGCGGAAGGAGGCGGGGTTGCGTCCCTCGTCCTCCTGAGCACCGTGACAGGTTCTCGGGGGCTACAATGCGACCCCGGCGGCGGGCTGGTGCAAGGCAAGGCACTGAGGGGTTACCCTGGAGCAGATCACACTGGAGAGCCCTGGGGCCCCTCTCATGTACCGATGCGACAACAGCGGGGGTTTTAGTGGGTAAGAATCCCATATACACCGGTCGAGCCCTACAGCTCCCGCGAACCTTTTGAAAGTTTACCCGCGTCAAAAAATAAAATGGTCCACCTTCTGCGCCCGGGCCTCTTGCTATGTTCCGAATCCGCTCTGTTACATGAAGTTCGAGCTGCCTTTTTTCCTTCAAAACCTCAAACCTTTAAAGGTCCCTGAGATACTGTGGGGGATCAATCGATGAGATTTGTACAAGGTGCCCCTCAGTACCTTGCCTTTGAGCTTGCTACCGGGGAGCATATTACCCCCGGGTACCTGTCAAAGTGTTCACGGGGACGGGATTCGCAACCTCGCCGCCGTCCTCCGAGTCACCGCCGCCGTACTCGATGAACGTCTAAGGTCCACATCCCAAACATCCAGCGACCCCTAAGAGTAACTGGAGCCATTCGACCCAGTTCGACCGACATGCAGCCTTCAGTGTCTGTCCCTGCTACTTTTTGATTTGAGAACCATACGCTTACAGAAAAATTGGCATGTTCGTAGCCAGTTATTATCACTGTTCGCAAACGATCAGTTGGTTAAGAAACGTCATTCCTTAGATGGGTGACCGTTAAGGTATCATTTGAACTGAGCATTTTCATGGTTCGGCGGGTACCTAAGTAAAAAGTCAGTCCAAGTTGTCAGCTAGACAGCAGTCGATAAGCCAGGTCAGATGCCTAAGGGTAGCTTAAACTTTTAATTAAACTTTGCGCTTGACTCGTGTGTGTCATTTGAAAGGTGAATTAATAAATTGGGATGCTGACCTCTTAAAACACTACAGACTTTTGAAATTTCCAAATGTTCTTGTATACGTTAGCGAAACGTATAACTCATGCTTTTGGGCTCCTCTCTCTTTTTTCATGGTCAGTGAAGTTAATAAGTAACATACCTATGTATGTAGATAAAAACCCACTCCTAACTTTCTCGACCACTTCTCTTCTTCAACTTTGACTAAAGTTAGCCATCCGAACGACGATACTTGGATTCATCATATGATGTCCACGGTAAAGAGTCTAATACTGTGCACATCAGATGACTACTGCCTATGTCTATACTATAGACATTGGCAGTAGGTATATAATCTGCAACGTATTCTGTTTAGACTGAGTATAACGCAGAGGGCCTTAGACCATTTGAACTGGACACGTCACTGTCACGTTCTTGTAACAGATAGAACCCCAGTAGCGTCGACTGACACGCGTATGGCGATAATAATGCAGTGCTGCGGCACTATGGTGCTCACGTTGACAGGGAAAACTATGAACTGAAGTGCGCGGAAAGAGCCTCTTCAAATGGCAAAATATTATATTCAGTTTAACGGGCGCAACCTGGCCAACAATCTAAGATATTTTGGTGATTGACCATTCCTTTCACTAAGAAATGCAATTGACCGTGGCGCTTTCGATCATAACTGAGTTAAGCTTCACACTCGCCACTGTTACCAAGGAATCGATAAGTAGGTACACAGTGTGTACCGCTTAGCAAAACAGAAGGTGCTTGTCCTTGTGAGGAGATGTTACAGGCGCAAGCTTCACTGTAGCGTTCCCAATCGCTTATAACTTACAATTTCCTTACTTGGTTACTTACTTTCTTTAAATCGAGATGCAGCAGTGGGAACTCATATTTTATAATCTAACTGAGACTATTCAAAAAATTAACATTTTAATTTATTTTATTAAAAATTGAAAGCAATACCTATCGATTTAAGTTGTAGAAGTACCTCGTAATGTACCGATATGTCGTAATAGTACTATGAAAAGTAAAATAAAAAGGAAAAAAAAAGAAGAGTTCATCCGGGATCGAACCCGGAAACACAATAATGTCGGAAGACCGTTCAACCGCTACGCTGTATCAGCCGTTAGGATACATCTCGAAATTCCCTTCCTTACGTAGCATTATAGATAGTTACTGCTTAGCTCCTTATGTTAATATAGCGTAATGATTTTAATTTTGGAGTTTAAAGCCACAATTATTCTGTTATATTGTAACATTACTCTAGTTTTTTTACAATTTCGCGGAAAAGTTAAGATGAAGAAGTGCTTATTACAATATTGCTCATTCCCTGTAACAAATAGCTTGATATTACTTATATTTAAGTCTGATCAGGTCTATAGTAAACATGTCCGTTAAATATCAACTAAATCTGTTGAACAGTATGTGCACAAATCTTCAACACAAAATAATTTCACGGCAAATTTTAGTAGAAAAAGTACATATTTCGACACTGCTCATTCCCCGTAACAAATAGCGAGATAATTTATATCCTATAATTTTTCTAGGTTATCAATAAATATTTTTGCCAAATAGCAACTAAATCTGTTCAGCGGTTTTGACGTCAAGTCTACACAAAGCCACAGACATACAGACAGACAAAAATTCTAAAAATCATATATTCGGAATCAGTATCGTTCCTAGAACACGTAGCAATAAAAATTTTCAAAAAATATTCAATGTACAGTTTTTACTTTTCTACGATTTTATTATATGTATAGATTAACAATATTCAGAATACTAAACTATCGACTATAACTGTATTTACCTACCTACCATTATTCTAAAACTCTGGGAGTTGAAATTTCCTCAAACCTTAACTTTGGGCGGCTCATAGAGTCCAAGGCTAAAATAGTGCAAGGAAGTTGGGTGTCCTTGCAAAGGTCCGAGTCAGCTTCTGATGTAAAAAGCGCAAGTCCAGTCGTATGTGGAGTACTGTAGTCATATATGAGATAGTGCTGCAAAATGCCATCTAGCAACTTTGGACTTAGTATAGAGCCGTGCTAAGTGGCTAATTGGTAACACTAGTTTAGTGGAATCTCGTAGTAGCTAAGGACCGGAACAGTTTGCCTGCGTCGGTATTCCCGCCCGGTTATAATGCGAGTGTCTTTAATCACCTTCAGGTGTGACTGCAATCAAGCACAATCTTGTGATGATTAAAAAAAAACTACATATAAAATCATTTTCCAGACCTTGAAAGAATTAATCAAGGCTTAAACTAAGCAGGTTTTTTTGTTAGGACTATTATTATTTACGTTTTGCCCCCTTATGCGCGACTACTATGTGCCTGCAGTGTGACTGTGACTGTGAGGATCCTGATTAAACTTCCAGGTTGGACCACAATATTACGTTTCATCATCATCATCATCATCAGCCGGAAGACGTCCACTGCTGAACATAGGCCTCCCCCTTAGAACGCCACAATGAACGCCAATTGGCTATTTGCATCCACCGGTTACCTGCGACGCGCACAATGTCGTCTGTCCACCTAGTGGGAGGCCTGCCTACGCTGCGTCTTCCGGTTCGTAGTCGCCACTCGAGAACCTTTCTTCCCCAACGGTTATCGGTTCGGTGGTATATTACGTTTACTGTCTTGTAATTCCTAGTAGACCTATTCACATTACAATTATGTATGAATAATAACATTAATAAAGGGCCAATTACACATCATATGATCACATTTGACACTTCATTAAAATTTAACAATGTAACCTTGTAACAGCGGGCATAAAATATTATTAATTTTTTCGTGTCCGTTTCGACTGCTCGGCCACAGCATCTTCGAAAAAACGACTACGTCAATATTTCGAAGGAAATTTGCTAAACACTAACGATGAAGGTCGCAAATTCGCAGACCCTATATTCAGAGAGTTATGAAGGCATAACCGTGGCCGCGCAGTCGACCGATGGAGAACTGCGCGACCACGCAGCTCTCATAAACGGGGCTCAGTAGAGGTCTCATTCATTTTGCTAATCGCTAATACGATTTCGAAGAAAATGCAGAAAGTATAAAAAACCCCAAATGTATGGACTTTACGACCTACGGGACTTAAATCTCTTCGTGTTAAAAACGCCTATGATTTAAGAAAAGGCAATAAATTCATGATCCTGAAGTGATTGCTTACCTCAGTTTCATCGGCACTGAGATAACTTTTGCTAATACAATAGTTACCTACATACCAGTGGCGAAGGCTCCATATAACTCGATTCCTACCGGCTTCCCTTTGAAAACAGGCGTTTGTTACGACGATCTAATAAGACATTTATTTACTAACATAACGTTAAAAACATAGGTTTTAATACACCATCAAATAAAATTAATCTAAAAATCGCCTTATAATACATTTTTATTAATAGCAAAAACTTACACTTTTCATTCACTTCAACCGCGCGCAAGTCGTGGCGCGGCAAGCCGCTCGCAAGATTAGGAATTGCATGCGCAAGTACCATGTAAAATCAGTACCGAAAACGTTCCCGCGCAGACGCATAACTCGCTTAATATAGGAACGACGGCAACCCGGTGACCACCGGGTTTTAATGGGGCGTGGTTATGTTAATGGATAGAAAAATGACATGTATACGAACGAAATAGAGTGTAGTATTGCGTACGCATATTTCGATCGACTATAATCTTTCGTCTTCGTTTATATTTATTTTGTATCGCATATACGGTACATGACAATTTAATTCTATTTAATATTATAATATAATTAGCATCTAATAGATTCTATGGTTGTTTAAAGTTTTGTTTAGTGTGTTTAGTTTATATAAAAGTACTATTTTATAGTGATTGCGTGTCCAATTTCACCGATAGATGGCGCTGTTCATAATGTAAATCACGCTAACATCGTAAATTACTGTTTAACGATATTCGTTAATGAAACGTACAATATCTTCGAATCTTTTATTGTTGCAATTGCAATATTATGTATGTATACATACTATCTGGACTTGAGAGTTACATTTCATGAACCTCTGAGCCCTGACCTTGAAGCGTTTTTTTGGGAGAGCTGTTCATTGTATGTAGTGTGCATTGTACCTACATGTTATTGCGTTAGATCATTTCATTGATATGAGTAATTTTAGGTCATATATCGATGAGATTTATCGAAGTAATTTAATTTAGCATATTCGTATTCTTAATTTCTAGTTACCTACCGATACATATCGTCGGCTTAGAGTGTAAACCTGCTAACTAACTTCAACATAATTTTACAGGGCAGACAAAAAACTTCTTATAATTTATATTTGTAGCGTATGAACCAAACCCAAAATATGGGTGATTTATTATGTAATATTCTATAGTATAAACTATAAATTAATAAAAAAAAAATTGTATTTACTGGTTTATAAGCGATTTTGCGACATAGCAGGTTTTATTATGTGTAAGTTGTACATTGCGATGTGATTTAGCAGGTTTTCTGGTTTATATAAAGAATTACGTTACTATAGGAAATAAGTATTTTAATCAAGAAATAAAGTAAGTTTTCATTCAATTAGACTCCCATAAATAAAACAATCATACATATAAACAAAATATTTTGGAAAAACATAATAAATTAAACGTAAGTTTTGTAATATATTCCATTCCTGGGCACTATAGATACGGAGTTCGCTTTCTGTGGCGTGTCCGCTATGGATACTAGTGAGGGAATTATTCACGGAAGACCATACGGGGGTGTCGCGTTGCTATGGCGTAAGAGTGTGTTCAGAGAGATATCTGTAGTGCAGTGTCAAAGTGTGCGTTTGACGGCAATAAAGGTGATATTAGCGGATCGATCGTTGCTGGTATTCTCAGTTTATATGCCAACGGACTCCGCAGACAACCTTAATGAATTTGCTGAGTGTTTGGGGGAGGTTGCTGCCATTGTGGACGAATATGCTACAGACTCTGTGTTTGTATTAGGAGACTTCAATGCACATCCCGGCAGTCGCTTTGGTGTTGAACTTAGTGAATTCTGTAAGGAACAAAAGTGGCGTTGCGCGGACGTTGAAGTATTAGGACGCTCTTCGGGCTCCTATACATATGTAAGTGATATTCATAACTCCAATAGTTGGTTAGATCATTGTGTAGTTACAGAAGCAGCATGGGAGTCGGTTGTGAATGTTAAAATACACCAAAATGTATATTGGTCTGACCACTACCCTTTAGAAATATGTTGTAACATTAGTGTATTAAAGATTAAAAATGGAGGACAAAATAAAAACGAATATGACTCGGTTAAATGGGGGGAAAGAGACTGCGAGCAATCTACAATGTATCATGACTTTTGTCACAAGAAACTTGAATGTATTGAGTTGCCTACTGAATTAATTAAATGTACTGATTGTGTCTGTAGTAATATAGAGCATAGAGTAATTATTGATAAATTATATTGTAGTGTAGTAGAAATTCTGCGAGAAGGGGCAATAATTAGTTACGGTGAAAATGTCACGAAGCGGCGGCGTAAACATGTGATAGGGTGGAACAGATATGTCCGACAAGCTCATGAGGAGGCTCGGCTTGGCTTTCAAAATTGGGTAGTATATGGCAGACCTAGAGTAGGACGTGTATATGATATTATGGTGGAGACAAGAAATACTTTCAAAAAGAAATTAAAATGGTGTCAAGATAATGCAGACAGAATTAAAATGGACATTCTAGCATCCCACCATACGAATAAACATTTTGGGAAATTTTGGAAAGAAACTAATAAACTGAGTCCCAAGCCGAGTCAACCAGTGAGTGTAGGGGGTGCTAGTGAGTCTGCGAAAATAGCCGATCTATTTAAGAGCCACTTCCAGATCTCACCGCCATCAGTACATAGAAGTGATGGAAGCCCTCAAACATTAAATACGGGTGTAACATGTTTTAGAGTCTCAGAGGAAACAGTAGCGTCAATTATAAAGAGTATGACAAGGGGGAAATCGCCCGGGCATGACTCTCTTAGTATAGAACATCTTCAAAATGCAGGCAGCCACTTACCTAGGGTACTTGCCATGCTCTATACATTGTGCGTGAGTCACACGTATCTGCCGAATAAACTAACAGATACGCTAGTGATACCTATCATTAAGAACCGAACGGGTGATTCTTCAGACGTAAATAATTATAGACCAATTTCATTGGCTACAATTTTGGCAAAAGTGCTGGACAGTGTGCTTGATAAACAATTGAGTAGACATATACATCTTCATGATGCTCAATTTGGTTTTAGGCCCGAGTTATCTACGGAAGCAGCAGTTCTTTGTCTTAAGCACACTGTTAGGTACTATACGGACAGGAAAACACCCGTGTATGCATGTTTTCTTGACCTGTCAAAGGCCTTTGACTTGGTGTCATATGATACGTTATGGCAGAAGCTATACGAAGAGACAACTGTGCCTGGTGATTTGATTGAAATACTCAGATACTGGTATGGACACCAAAACAATGTGGTCAGATGGGCAGGCGCACTCTCCGATTCGTACAGGCTGGAATGTGGAGTTCGACAGGGGGGGTTATCATCGCCTCGCCTATTCAGCCTGTACGTAAATCGGCTGATTGGGGAGCTCAGCAGTGCCATGGTTGGCTGTTCAGTAGATGGGAAATTTATTAACAACATAAGCTACGCTGATGACATGGTTCTCCTGGGCCCCTCAATTAGTGCTATGAGGAAACTGCTTAGAATATGTGAACGGTATGCGGAGACTCATGGCCTCAGGTACAATGCGAAGAAGAGTGAGTTGCTAATGTTCAGGGCTGGCAACAAATATACCCATGGTATCCCCCCCGTCACCCTTGGAGGCACTGCTCTAAAACAAGTAACAGAATTTAAGTACTTGGGGCACTGGGTCACCGCATCTCAGTCCGACAACTTAGATGTTGAACGGGAGCGTAGGGCGCTGGCAGTAAGAAGTAATATGTTGATTCGTAGGTTTGCTAAGTGTACTAGACAGGTTAAAATAACAATTTTCAGGGCATACTGCCAGACATTTTACACTTGCAGCTTATGGATCAACTATACGCAAAAGGCTTACAGCGCCTTACGGGTCCAATATAGCAACGCGTTCAGGGCACTGCTGGGGCTGCCGCGATATTGTAGTGCGTCCGGGATGTTTGCGGAGGAGCACGTAAACGACTTTCACGCCATAATGCGGAAACGAGTCGCGTCACTAATGGGGAGAGTTCGCGGTAGCAACAACAGCCTCCTGAACGTAATCGCAGAAAGAATGGATGGGCCATTCTTAAAACACTGGACCCTAACACATGTGTCGCCGAACGTGAAGTATAGAAAATAAGTTAATGTTGTGTTGTGTGTACCTAATTGTCAAATATTGTTTACTGTCTAAGATGTATATGTGTAGTAAAAAAAAAAAAAACCTGTGGGTATTGTTCTTGTGTAGTCCTTGCTTTTGTTTTGTTTTGTTTTATTTTTGTTTGTTTTGTGTCAATGTACCTACTAACAGTAGAATTTAAGATTTATGTTACTAACAAAATATGGAATTATCCGAAATAAATAATTGAATTGAATTGAATTGAATTTGTTTTTATAAAGATTACTTTATTATTACTTTTACGCGTACTTAGTTACTTACTGTTGAGGAACAACGGTTTGATAGGTCTGTTGGTCTTGTGGTTAGTCACCCTGGCCGGCTGTTACCCAATACGTCGTGGGTTCGATTCCCGCCAAGTATCTGGGTGTTATTTATCTATTTAAGTATATATTTACAAAAAAGGTTCCTATATAAGTACCTATTAGTATCTACCTAGTACAGCCACTACCTAGTTTGGGATCAGATGACCGTTATTTTATTATATCGTCAAATTATAATCAACGTCATCTGTAACAGAGAGCACAGTAAATAGATACTTATTGTCCGAAACATTAAAACTTTACGTAACCTTTTGGTTATTAAATAAAATTATATGTTTTATAATTAACAATCGTTAAAGTTGTTATGTACTTTTATAGTTGGGTGAATCTCCAAGAAAATGTTTAGAGTAAACATACAAAATACTAGCAAAGTCTTAAAACTGCTCAATAATACTGTTTAATAAAACTGTTTCAGGTGAATGTGATTTAATTTTAGTATTTTTTTATATATTTTTAGATAGTTTTTAAATTAATTGATCTTAATTGTTGTTACTTTTTTCAATTTGTCCATCCTTTTGTCTTGTTAGCTTTAATTTAGCGTATTGAATATTCTTAGTTGGTATATGGTTGCGTTCGTGGGGTCACCTAGGGCTTGCCCCTGAAAACCAGCGCTGTGTTGTGGCTTGTTCCACACCACAGCATTAAGCTGAGTGGGAGCCCTGTTTCACACAGATGACGTGCATTCAATACTGTTATTAAATTATTTGTGTAATCTGTAGTCTGTTTGAAATAAAATTCATTCTATTCTATTCAATAGTCTAAAAAAACTGCTAACACTGCAACAGGAGCAGTTTAGGTAATGTATTTCAAACCAATGATATCATAAGTAATGGATACGTTACATTCTAAGCAATCGACAATTAAAAGTGACACAGAATTAATTTAGAAGAAATAATGAAATGTTCATTTCCAGTTTTGTTTCTGTACTTGGATAATTTACATAAATAGTATTTTCGATAATATAGATGATCGATTATTCCATAAAATTCAAACGAATTGACAAAACTTCCGTGGGTGATGTGCTACTGATTCAAGTTATTCTCACGTTTAGTTCACCTTTTGCTGCAGCTTCCAGATCGCCATGACCTATTTTTACTTATAGGTAATATTGTTTCAAACCATATTTTTACTAAAATATCAATGAGTTCATCTAAAATAAAACTGAGTTTAAATAATAGGTACCTATCTACCGTTGGAAATATCTGTCATCAAGTATTAGAACACGAAATATACTATTTTGCAGCGGAGTAACAAAACGGCGGCAACACTGTAATACAAAATAGCGGTGGTGCTGGATTTAGCTGTGAATATTTGAAGTGACTCAATTTAGCAGTTTTACTCATCATACTTTTTTTTACACTTGCAGTCTTAGATATGAGTAGCCGATTTGTTTGGACGATGCGGCGTCTCTTTCTCTTTCGAACGGTATTAATATGTCAGAAATGATAAAAAATGGATTTGGCAGGTTTACACTCTAAGCCGACGATATGTAGCCTTGGTGGTGCAGCGGACCTAATCACTGGCTTTTAAATTAAATAAAATGGTATTTTTCCCTTGCCTACCTATTTCTTTCTTAATCTAGTTTAGAATCGCTCGGGATTTACAGATTTTAACTTTTCAAAGTTATAATATCATGTTGCTATCAGCAAAGTAGAACATTACAGAAATATAATGAAAATGTCCTGGGTGTACCGAACCGGCTTACCCCTTACAAAAATTGACCCTTCGCCACTGCTACATACGTAACTTGTACCTAAGATCTTTAGTTCTCTAATATTCTATTCCCTAATAATCTCTAAAACGACGCTTAATTTTGGAAATGTCTGATAGACGCACCACAAACCTTGGTCACCCTTCTTCTAACTTGCAATATAAATAATATTTAACACGAAACATCATCATCATCAGCCGGAAGACGTCCACTGCTGAACATAGGCCTCCCCCTTCGAACGCCAACGACAATGAACGACACTTGGCTATTTGCATCCACCGGTTACCGGTTAACACGAAACGTTTTAAATTATTTTATTACACACCATGATATCAAGTTGAATAAAATTTTTATACTTTCTGCATTTCCTTTGAAATCGTATCAGCGATTAGCAAAAAGAATGAGACCTCTACTGAGCCTCGTTTATGAGAGCTGCGTGGCCGCGCGGTTCTCCATTGGTCGACCGCGCGGCCATGGCATTTAAGTCCCGTGCCGTAGGTCGTAAAGTTGAAACATTTAGGGGTTTTTTATACTTTCTGCATTTTCTACGAAATCGTATCAGCGATTAGCAATAAGAATGAGACCTCTACTGAGCCCCGTTTATGAGATTTGCGTGGCCGCGCAGTTCTCCATGGGTCGACTGCGCGGCCACGGTTATGCCTTCATAACTCTCTGAATACTGGGTCTGCGAATTTGCGACCTTCATCGTTAGTGTTTAGCAAATTCCTTCGTAATATTGACGTAATCGTTTTTTTTTTTCTACGACACCGTGGCCGAGCAGTCGAAACGGACACAATTTTTTCGAAGAACTGCACAATTGCTTAACTTTTTTCAATTACGACTAAGCACATACTTACCTATAGCAAATAAAAAATTAAGTACATACTTAAATAAGATAATGTTTATACCATCCACCGTCTATTTGGAATACGTAGCAGTCTATATCAGTCATATAAAACTATCTTTCTTTGTTTTCTTTTTTAACTGACTTCTAATCCAAAAGACATCATTGGCCGCATCTATTATTATGATTTTAGAAGTTGACAATACGACAATACCATACTAACCAGTGTCTTCAACTTGGTCTTCAAGCCTGTCCTTCCAAGGAAGTTAAATAGCCCTTACTGTTAGCTAAAAGCTGTTCCTATATCCCGGCCGTTTAGTATAGTTTTCTGCTGATAGTCTATCGGCTACTATTAGAAAGTAGTGCCCGAGTCTCCAACACCCAATACAGATTCCGAGAGGGCCGGTCTAACATAGACACGACCCTTCGCGTCAAGGCCCTCTCGGATGCGGCAGTGTCTCAGTGTGGTGTCATGTTGGCGGTGTCTCTTGACATCACCAATGCTTTCAACACTTCAATTCAGATATGTGATGGAGGCTACGGCTATGGTCTCGGCCTATTTTAGGCGAGTAGAGTAGGGTCCTATTTTGAGGAGGACGGTCTATTGCACTGTCACATGGCGCGTGGTGTTCGCATGGTTCGCTGCTCGGCCCTCTTCTGTGGATACATCTGGGTGCTCCATAGCTATTTACACTGCGGGCTCCAGCTCGTCTGTTACGATACGACTGGGCTAAAAGGTGGTCCTGGATAAGACCTAGACCCTGTGTTTCCACGGACCTAGGAAGAGGCCGCGCCCTCATGGTCCGGAACAGCTGCCAAGGGTGTCACGAACTAAGTTGGGAGCCAAATGAAATATTTAAGCCTTGTCCTCGACCCGAATTGGCGACTCGTCGTCCATTTCAAGGGTCTAGCCGAAGCTGATTCAGCTGTGGGTACTCTGTTGCAGCTCCTTCCAAATCCAGGTGGCCCGAGTGATAGTTGCCGTTGCCTGTATATTCATATTCATATTCTATGTATATCGGGGTAGTACGAACGATAGTGTGCCATAAAGGGACGGCGCACCAGTGTAGGCCGAAATCCTGACTGCCTAAACCAAGACCCCGTTGCAACGACCACAGAGAGTCATGGTGGTCTCAGTGATACGAGGATATCGCACAAATTCGTGCGAGGCCGCATGCGCGCTGTCAAGGCGCGCTACCCTGGGACTTGGAGGCGCTGGTGTTGACCGCAGTTAATTGACAGAACACAGAAGTGCCGGGATGGAGCACCTCCTAGTGAAGTTCAGTAGTGGCGAAGGGAAGCACAAGACGACACCCTTGTGTGGTCACAGGAGCGAGTGGCGGCCCCAAGTGCCGCCTACTTGAGCATATCGGCGGTGCACCCGGCCATGACAGACAAAACATAATAAGGCAGTGAAAGGGCGTGGTTGACAATGGCCTCCATCTGTGAAAGCCTTATTTAGCAGAAGGAAGCAATGGATCGGTTTATAGAGAGCGATCCCGTTGCTGATCCGCGATGCCGCAGGAGGCCCGTGCAGAAGGTAGCCCAAGGCCAAGGCTGGCGCGCTAAGGTGTCTCGGCACGCTACCAGATGATAGTCTAGTAGACTGTAGACTTGGTCGAGTACACACGGACGTACCCGTCAACATAACGGGATGAGGACACCATGGAGTTTTAGTCAATAGGAGTGACATCCCATGACATGACATGACATCACACTCACTGCTACACCAGTATGGGTGTTCATGAGGATTTCCCAACGTAAAAAAGAAAAAATAACTCTTGGTATTCTACAGAATATTATTTCAGTGAGTGTGCACAGGATTTTTACATGATTTGATTCCACCTTCTCCTTTTTATAATCGGACGATGAGATCCACGGCGTAGCTACGCACTCTTACGTTGTAAACGTCCCAACGGATAAAGCAGTTTGCTTCGTCAATATTTACAAATGTAGACTGGAATAGCGTGTTTTGCCTGCCAGTTGCCCAGTAAATTTTTTGTATATGCAATTTTTTGCCTTCTGAGAACGTCTAAATAACCTCACTATAGCAACAAAAAAAAGTATGCAAGTCAAGGGCCCCGTGTTCATATTTGCTACGGGCCCCGCGCTGGCTTAATCCGGCACTGGTTGTATGAGTGCGTTTACGGAGAAG
Source organism: Furcula furcula (assembly GCA_911728495.1). Taxonomy (NCBI): domain Eukaryota; kingdom Metazoa; phylum Arthropoda; class Insecta; order Lepidoptera; family Notodontidae; genus Furcula; species Furcula furcula. Next base: position 24,586,394 of record OU452244.1, on the reverse strand, counting down.
CGATTTTACACGCGTTTGCTTGAAATGGAGCGTGTTTTACGGCGGAGCCCGCGGATGGCATCGTCACGTCCCACGCGGCGTTAATCGCGGCGGCGCACGCAGCGACGATTCTCGATGAAGCGATGCCTTTGGCGGAACCTTCTGCCAGTCTATTTGGTAATCGTGCAACACAGACGTAGTCACTATCGCAATGGAGTATGATATGATCGATTTTTTTTTTAGAAAAAAATTGTATGTTAAAAAATGTGAGTTGCACCGCCGTTGCGCCCGCGGCGGGCGCCGCCACTCTTCCCGCCCCGCGTCTCTATAAACAGCATCATATATTGCTATAAGTCTGTGTTTACGCGTGCGATGATACGTGCCGCTTCACGCGCCGCCGCTACGTAAACAATAAAAACGTCCGACGCGCCGCGAGACGCCACGCCACACGCGACGCGCGACGCCCCGCTTCTCCGTAAATGAGGCCTAACAGATGAACAAAAAAACTGACAGATGTCAAATGTGATCTATTAAACTGGCCCTACACCAGTTAGTAGTAGTATTATTTTCAATAATAAGAAAAATATGGCTGCAATATATTGCCAAATGGCTTTATTCAATTACATGGTTCAGCTTTGTTGATTCTGTCCATAAGATATTGTCTCAATCCATTTTTATTGTATGAAGTATAAAATTGACTTAATGATGAATACTTAAGGCTAACTACTTTCATTCCCAATATTTTTAAATGTCGTTTTTTCATCACTTGAGATCCAATCAACTGTTCATCATCTGAGCAATAATGATCAGGCAGGTGGATCAAAATGGCAACATTTTCATTAGGTAGACATTTAGATTTCCAATTAAATTTGTTGCTACCCAAACCAGCAGGGTGTAACATAACATCCAATAGATATGTTTCATCAGCGTACAAGTATGGAATTGACACAGCAATTGACAATTTTTCAGCATCACCCGCTACATTTATTAAGCTGTCCATGATTTTCTTTATTATGTTTTTAATACGGAAATCTTGAGACACAGGCTTGGAACATTGATCTTTCGGCAATAGAGGCCCTGAGTAAGCTTTACATTCCAGAGACAATGCTGTGTCAATTAACTGAAGTTTCTTCAAAGTCTCTGAATTAGTCACTTTAATCAAATACTCCGCACTCATCATTCTACTTACTAGGTCCAAAGGAAATTTCCCAACATAAATAAACGCCAGGACAATTGAACACAGATCATCTGTAGATATTTTATCAAAGTTCTCATGCAAAATTTTATCAGCAACAGTCCAAAACTCTTCATTATTAGGATCAAAATACAAATATCCATAAGGGTAAATAAAAGATTTAAGAAAACTACTTGGCACAATTTTCCAATTTTTTAAAAAGTACTCACAACACATATTCAATATTTGCTCATTACGAATTTGGAATTGCATACAAAAATTTAAAATTCCAACTATGAGCACTTGACTCTCGATCCTAGAGCCTTTGAGTTTCATGTATTTTTCAACAGCCTTCATCACTTGGTCATCAGTATACTTAAGTCTAGTAAGTTTTGAAACTATATCTAGCAATGCGTCTTCATCTAATGCATGAATATTAGCATGTAGCCAGCTGCCAACAATGCTAAATGATTGTATTGATAAATATTTCTCCTGCACAAAGGTACTGAGAATTTCTTGCATAACTGGTACTTTTATTTTACACCACAAATCAGACAGCTTCTGTTCCAACAAGTTCAATACTATCTTCTTGCTGGCTTTCAATCCATGAAGGATGTTGAAGACATGCACTATATTTGTTTCATCAATGTCAGTTTCTTTGGCCACAAACCCCACCCACAATTTGTCAATTGTTTCTGCATATTTTGCGTCACTCTTATTTTTGTAAAGAAATATCATAAATTCACACAGTTGTTCTACAGACAACTTATTGTCTGTTATCCTCAACACAAGTTCATCACTAAATTTATACTTGTATGGTTCCATAAAAGATGAAGCTGTGTTAAGAATATTCAAAATGGTCTGTGTGTCTTCAGTTTTCAGCACCACTCTTAAAAGCTTATCTAAAATAGCTCCTTTTGCTAAATTTATGTGAATGCTGTTGGAATCAACTATTAAGGCACTTGGGTTTTTTTCAATATCATAAATGCGCTCAATAGCTCCTAGTGCAATATTTGGAGTTATTTTTGTACATTTTGATAGCAATGAGAACACGTCTCGCAGATCCAGGCACTGCTTAAATTCTTCTTGAATCAAGTGATAGTTTAGTGAATCATGAGCACTACTTGTTGTCTCATTACTTGGTTTATCGTCGATGTCTGAGAAATCTTTCAACCTCCTTACAATAACTGGAAGCTCTTGAACACTGTAACCGTTTTCAATTAGGATTGTACTACTGCCAAACTCAGGGCTGTTCCCGGTTTTATCGTCGCTAAAATTTCGACGAGCAGTGCAAAATTTTATGGTCGTGTTGCTAGACGATAGTATATTATTTTTAGCTTTTAGATACGTTCTTCTTAAAACTAAAGACATTTCTAAGCACAATGTTCTAAGATAAGCTGAGAAATAAATAAACTGAAAAGAAAGTAAAAACACAACAAAACAAGCGGAAAAGGTCTATTTTAATGATTGAATCATAGAGAAAAGTAATACTTGAATCAAATAGAGCATAGAGTAAAGCAATGTTGCAATCATTTGAACCCCTTAGACTACAGTCCAGCCGCCGAGAGAATGCGTTCCTGACGTCTGTCAGTTGGTCATGACTAGGGATGGGAAATATTTAACGCTATTAATTCCTGATCGAAGAAAAAAGTAACAAAAGTTTCAATAATTGTTTGTTGGGATTTGTGAATGTAACAAATTAGACCCGCACTTGGCCAGCGTGGTGGACTATGGCCTAAGCCCCCTCATCTTGAGGGGAGGCCCGTGCCCAGCAGTGGGACATAAACAAGGGCTGGTATTATTGCACAATAATATTACACATTATTATAAAATAAAGAAAATTAATGCACAAAGACGTGCTTAACCCAAACATTGAGTTTTCTGACAGCTAACCTTTAAGTGATGGAGAATTTGGAGAAAAATTTAAATACTGTCTATTGTTATCTTCAGAAGTAATGATTACCATATCAGAAAAATATTTGTGTAACTAACGTATTATAGAAAATAAAAATGTGATAGAAGATATATGTATTTATTAACTATATTTAACAATATCTTGATAAATATTTGCGACTGACACAAACTTTAATCCGATTCTGATTCGCTTGAGGAGGTTCTGTCGTCATCGTCATCTTCACCTACACGTATTATTATATTGTTGTCAATAATAGTATCCATTCTGAGATCTCGCTCAAAGTTATCGAAAATAAGGGTTTTCGTTTTTTCGACCACCTTCGCCCAGTCATCCTTTGTTACTCTCATGCAGGCTTCTTTCAATAGAATCATCATTTTTTTTGTACCGAATGGCGGAGAAGTATTGTGGTGGGCTGCATAACCTTTTATTTGAGCCCAGATTAGCTCAATCGCATTATATTGGCAATGATATGGAGGGATTCGAAGAACGCGATGACCGTATTCCAGAGTCAATTCATCAATTTCGTAACGAACTTTTGCCGGCTTATGGTCTTTAACTAATTTTATTAGTTCTGCTTTTAGCATTTCCATATTTGCGTCGATGCCGTTCGTTTGTAGCCAAGCCACCAATTCTTCTTTTCTATTGGCTTGAGTAGATGCTTTCTGTGTTTGCACTGAATGATAAGGGGCTTTATCCATAAATATTACAGAAGGCTCTGGCAGGCCCGGCTATTGCCGGCTATGTGCTATTGCACATTTTGGAACCACTCTTTAAATGTAGCGGCATTCATTTCTTCATGGTAGTCAGTAGTAGTTTTTGATTCAAATGCTAGTAAGCTGTTCTCTACGAAACCGTATTTTGCAGAACCAGTGTGGCATATTATAAGCCCTTTACCCATTGGTACTTTCGACGTCGACGCCTGTGTATCATCTGTCCAAGAACGAGAAATAGTGTGATTGGCGTTTAGCCATGTCTCGTCAATGAATACGACATTATCCCAACTATCAATTTTTTTCGCTTCCCTTAAAAATGTTATTCGTTTTAAAATTATATCATAACGTTCTAAAAGAACTTTTCTTTTGTCTGTTTTTTTATAACAAAAACCAATATCATTTAAAATTTTGGATAAAGCAGTTTTACCTCTCTTAAACAAATCAGCTGCTTTCAATGATGCCAAAAGCGTCCTCCTGTTAAATTATTCATTCCTCGAATAATAACCATATATATGATTCCTTATGCATCGACATCAAAGGTATCAATACTCGTCACAGGTTTCGTCCTAGTGATGTGAACCGATTACAATTTTCAACACCGGTTTTTATCGATTACTTTTTTAAAAAAACCGGTTTTTTAAAGGTTTTTTTAGGTTTTCAATGAAATACACTAAAACAATATCTAATCATAGGCTTAGTGTTTATTTATCATAAGATAATCACATTAATTGTACTTTAGAAAATAATAATCGTCAAACATCAGTGGATAACTTGTCTTGCCCTAATAGTTGTCAGAAGCTATAGAAGAAATCGTGAAGGGAATAATATTATGTATTATATAGTTACAGTGTATTAACTTGGTAAAACAGAGCCTAAAAATGTATTGAACCTTAATACTGTACAGACGTGACAGTTCTTGACATCTCGTCGTATTTTCTAGTGATGCTCAATGTTTAGATCTTGATGCATATTTTTCATTAACCCTTCGGAGCCCGGGCCTATTTTTTTTGCGCGGTTTTTTCTTGTTACGATTCGAGCCAACGGGCTCCGAGTTATTGCACATTTTTCGAAGTCACAAACTCATGATCATGTTCAGTTGTCCACTTTAAATTGTCTCTCTCAGCTATCTTTGTCTTCATGTTCTCCTTTCTCTTTGAGCTCGGTTACTGAGGGGTTTAGGAATTATATCATCATAGTATTCATAAAATTTTTGTTACCAATACTTGTCCAAGCTATCACTCAGCTATCAAGTGGTTTGATCGTATTCATATCTTTGTGCGCGCTCCCAATCTGTCCGCTTTGAGGAGACATCATCTGTGGGCTTGAGGCGGGTGTTCCACTGGGTGGCGTACTTTCTCCTCTTTTCCGTTTTCATCAATATCATCACGAGGGTTTTCTAACTATCATCTCTATGCAGATCATATGTAGCTTTATCGTCATGCCGATATTGATAGATTATCTTGGAGAAGCGATATATACGCTTAATAATGATTTAGATAGCATAAGTAAGTGGGCAAAATCGTTTGGCTTGTTAGTGGACCCTACTAATTCTCAGGGTATATTTGGTGGCAGATACATGATGAAACTGATTGTCATTAACTCACTCTCTAGTTTAGTTTTCAATTCCGTACCAATTGCATACTCGAATAAAGTTAATTCTTGAAGTTCTGTTTCATTCTAATCTTTCTTGGGAATCTCATGTTGGAGAGTTATTATTATATGATATCAGTCTCACAAACGCCTTCAAAAATTTCTTCCGCGTAAGACAAAAATCTTTTTAGCTTAAACTTTACCTCTTTTCGATTATGCAGATGTATGTTTTCTAGATCCAAATGAGGAGCGATTGCAATATTTGTGTATTCGTTTTATCTTTGGCTACGGATATAATATGGTTACATTATATTATCATGGAATTTCGGACTCAACTAGAATGGCTGCCAATCCGTCAGCGACGGGACTGGCATATTTTTTTTCTAAATTGTATACTTATGAATCTTAACTCTCCTCTTTATCTTCGTGAGCGTTATTCGTTGCCTGAATCTTGTGACAAGCCTTGGTGTTCCACTGCATCTCTTATTTTTAAGTTCCTCCTCATTATTCTAGTCACTATAACGTTTTTTTTACCATGCAAGCAGTGTGGCTATGGAATTCTCTTCCACATTCCTTGTGTGCTAGTTGTAAATTAGTCTTAAAAAACAATTTAAAAAAACATCTCCTCTCCAGATAGATTTATTTTAATATTTTTATTTAGTGTATTTATAATAATAGAGAGTTTTTCATAAAATAAAACTTACCTATTATCTTTTCATCAATATCCGGAATCCATCTTGAGTCAAGCACCTGTCTTTCAGCCAATAGTGTGCGTTTCCTATTCCCTCTCTGATGTAAGCGCCCTCTAGAGTCTTAGTTTGGAACTACTTACGAGGCGCGCGAGCACCGGGTGATGTTTCATCATTATGGCACTCATGATGCACCAGGTAGGGCTTACCTGGATTCCGGATATTGATGAAAAGATAATAGGTAAGTTTTATTTTATGAAAAACTCTCTATTATCTGTTTAGTATCAATATCCGGAATCCATCTTGAGTGATTTGTTTGTTATCACCTGGTGTGTAAGCTATGTAGCTTGCAATAGACGCTATAATGTGTAAGAATAGGTTATATTATTAAAAATCATAAAATTTAAATCAGATATAACATGAATTATTATGTTCGATTAAATAATAGTAATTAAAAATCCATACTTCATTTTTATTTTATGAAGTACGACTAGGCACTAAGTATGTACACTAATTAAGTTTGTAAATGCAAAATAATACTACCTACTGTGTGAAAAATAATGAATGGGATCAAAGTAAGGTAAATGGCAATAATAAAATATGATCTTCAGATAGTAATTTTGGAAGGTGTACGGTACAGTCTTCCAGTTTCCTGATATGAGGATTTTATCAATAACAATGTGTAGTATTTGCGCCAATAAAAGATATTATAACTAAACTGTCACCCGTTTAGGGATGCTATAGCTGGGCCTACAGAGCCTGGTGAGGCTTTGATTCTAGCATATGCCATTAGAGAATTTATCCAGCCGCCAATAATGTTTCTGGATAGACAAATTATTAATTTCGGTATGTCGAGTTAAGGTTAACGTCAACAATTGTCTGATCCATAACACCGCATTTAAATTTCTATCAGACTGTCTCTCGCTATTGGTTTTCGAACCAAAAGCTGGCCATAAAATAACATAATTATTAAACTATCGCTTTCAATACGCATTATGTACTCTAAAATCCGATGCTATTAGCAGTAACATGGCTACTTTTGATTAATTTCTAGTAAATATATTTTCATTTAGAACATTATAATATAACAGCAATTTTAGATTCCCATTAGGAGGCTTAATAGGCTTTTCACGAGCAAATGTAAAAGCTTTAAACATATGCTAAAGAAATTTGAAGATATATTTTATAGAATTCAACTCGTACCATTTTGAACTTCGGCTCCCAGCTGGTTGTTCAACTCCGCCAGCTTCACATTAAAAGTTTTTGTTCCTGATCTGTCCTTCCAGATAATGAGTCTTGCTCCCAAAATCAGTCATACTTCAAATTGGAAGTCTTAACCTTTGGTGGATGTGTGCCTGTGACAGTGTATAGGCTAGATGCTCTGTGCTTGATATGAAATCAGATAATACGAATGTAAAATTCTGCGTTATGCATCTAGAAACCAAAATCCGTTATTCCACTATCAGTAGATACAGTCCGCTGGCTCGATTCAGGTGGTTCAGCCCCTACTGTTGAAATAGGGGTTAAAGGCGGAAATAACCTTGCAAGACTGTAATGCCATGGGTGGCAAAACGCATCATAAGACATGTTGATCCTGGACGTCTGCTGATGCATATTTTGGTGTGACACGTGCTGTTCTCGAGGCGAACAGATCTATTTTCAGTGTCCCACACATTTGGAATAGCTACTCTTTCTGTTGCTATTGATGTGAGATGTTGTGACAGCACGGGAAGAGATTTTCGGTGAGAGCGTACATTAAACATGCCTGGAAAATACTGAGCCTGAAGGCAAATGTTCAGTTTGTCTAAAATAGAAGAAGTTGAGTTTGTTCGAGAAACATTTGATTTGGTCCCGATTTCCTTAGTTATATAAGACAACGGCCCGATTGTCTGTCTGGAGAAGTATATGAGCATTCATTAGTTGTTGCTGCCCCTGCACTGTGGTTGCCTATAAGGCGAACATTTCCTTTTGGACTTTTGACATTTGGGTTTCTGTCCAGGTACCTACTATGTCTTTTTCGTCCAGGCGTGCTATCCAGCCGAATCGGTCGCATCTGTGTGTGTGTGTGTGTGTGTGTGTTAACAAGTGAATTATTGCACTTGCGTATACTAGCAGAAGTTATCCGATAGCATTTCTCAATCATATAATGGCTAAGGAATGCGAACTTGAGGGTAAGGTTGGTTCGCTAGCAACTGTCTACTGAAGTGTGCGACAGTGAAGCTGGCCTCTCGGTGTGACGAAAGTGGCAATGTTGAGTCTTCCTGTCTAAGATTGATATTGTTTGAGGGACTAATTACCTTTTTAAAACTGTTCGTAAACTGCTTTGCGTAGCGATTGGCACTTCGGTTCAGACAGGGATTGCGTTTCGTTTTGTGTCCCAGGTCATACCGAGAAAATGAGGCATTTTGTCGGTACAAAAACAACGTGGCAAAGTTGAGTCTCCCCATTAGAGATTGATATTGTTTGAGGGATCACTTGCCTTTTTCGAGCTGTTCGTGAAGTGATTTGTGTAGCGATTGGCATTTTGGTACAGACAGGGACTGCGTTGCGTTTTGTGCCCCAGGTCATACCGCGAAAATGAGGCATTGTGTCGGTACAAAAACAATGTGGCAAAGTTGAGTCTCCCCATTAGAGATTGATATTGTTTGAGGGATCAACTACCTTTTTCGAGCTGTTCGTTAAGTGATTTGTGTAGCGATTGGCATTTCGGTACAGACAGGGACTGCGTTGCGTTTTGTGTCCCAGGTCATACCGCGAAAATGAGGCATTATGTCGGTACAAAAACAATGTGGCAAAGTTGGGTCTCCCCAATACTCCCCATTAGAGATTGATATTGTTTGAGGGAACAACTGCCTTTTACGAGCTGTTCGTGAAGTGCTTTGCGTAGCGAATGGCACTGTGGTACCGACCGGGACTTTGCGTTGCGTTTTGCGTCCCAAGTTATGCCGAGAAACTCGAGGCATTATGTCGGTACCAAAACAGATTTCTCGTCTAACCCAGTCTCCTACAGATTTTGATGGTAAAAGCTATGTCATCCTTTAGCTGATATACAGATTCTCATGCCAGAAAAAAAAAAAAATCTTGCCAGTATACCACGCACCGGATACCATGATGGCACCGAAACTTCGCTTCGCCACCCAATCGGTTAATGAAGCGAAGGTACTTGGCGCTGAAGAAAGTTAGTGTTGGTTTTGACCGTGATGACATACGAGCCCGGAATCTACGATGATGAGCAATTGATACTTAAAACTAAGCTAGGCTCAGGTTTAGTTTCATTATCCAGTCCTAGTCCTGCAAAATGCTAGGACACGAATAAGATTTAATAGACGAAACGGTTTCGTTAGTCTTTCAATTGTTTAAAGATTTAAAATTAGGCGGTGGCTACCGTTTGACTTGGGTACCAGGAAGAATGTAGATTGAGCTGTGTGTACATTCTGCCTGTTGATAGCCACCAAACTCCAAATTATGTAGTTGGATCTGCGCTGACGTATCGAGCGATGTTTTGTTCGATAACTTTGCATGACTAAGGAATTTGAAAATAATAGTGGTTTACGAAAAAAAAAAAATTAAATTCGCGCCCCAATTGGCAGCTTGCAGATGTTCTTTGGTCACCCAGATTCCCGAGTACTTGATACCGCTTCCATTCGCTTGTTTGCTTGTCGCTGGTTTTTGCTTATGTTTATAAAGGCATTTTGATTGTGATTGAGACACTGGCCGGGATTCATTAAACTTTTTCCTTGCCCCCCCAAATTTTTTGAAGGTAATTTTGAACAGATTCGTCAATAAATAACACTGCAGAACTAGGGGGTATTTTCATAAAAACATCACGATGTAATTTTTCAGAAATTTGACGTAGTTTAATCAAATCCGCTTGCCATCCGCAAACCATTTAAAGTAAACCGTCCATTACATTATTGTACGGTAAACCTTCAGAAAACAACGTCTCTATTTTGTTAAGTAATGCTTTAAACAGTTACTAAGTATCGTTAAAACAACATTTGATTCAACAAAACATAGGGTAGTTATCTAAATTCTTTGGAACTCCCGTAAATTTAATAGTATACAATCTTCATGTGAAATAAAAATTATAAAAAATTATTTACAAAATGCAGGTATCTTGTAATTTTTTATATTAAATCTGCTTTGGTCGTACATTAACAGGATCTTACAAATTGTTTTTAGTCAAGATAAATGTTTAGTATTTGCTTAGTCTGCTGCAGGTCGGCCTAGATTTAAATCATTACAAACAGGGAGGGGCACGGCAATTAAGTTTAGTATTTGCTTAGTCTGCCGCAGGTTATTTAAATCATAATAAATAAAATAACATAATATATCCTAATAATCATAATAATAAACAGTCTGTATTATAATTATTATGGACGGCGGCTTTGGCGATATTAAATCCGTTAAAATGCCACTCGTCGGGATAATAGTTCAATGTACATAACTCACGGTTTGATCTTCTTTTCCGGATCGGCGTGAATTCTGCGACACACTTTCACTACTCGTTGATTTTTTTTTTTCATTAGAGAGGTACTATACTAAAATACTTAACTAGAATACACTGATTTGAATTTATTATAAGTATTGAAGTGCATTGCACGAAAGACGACGCTATAATGATGAAACATCACCCGGTGCTCGCGCGCCTCGTAAGTAGTTCCAAACTAAGACTCTAGAGGGCGCTTACATCAGAGAGGGAATAGGAAACGCACACTATTGGCTGAAAGACAGGTGCTTGACTCAAGATGGATTCCGGATATTGATACTAAACAGATAATATAGTTATTTTTAAATTTATGTACGTATCAGCTCAGACTTTTCCGCCGCCGCGCCGTCGCTCTTGGCCAGATCAACCAATAATCATTTAAATCGCCCGGCCTTGCTCTGACTGGCGCACACGCGTCCCGCTAGCTCTCCTACTTTGTTTTGATAAAACACTGTATCTTGCAATGCACGAAGATTATTTGGACTGCATCTTAAATTGCCGTGTTTAATTATTTCAGGCCTGTCGTTTTAAGTAAATACAGTGTAATTTGCATTGCAATATCTCAGTATTTTTCAAATAAAGTAAAAAAACTATGAATGCCATAACATCAAACAGGTTAATTAAAAGAAATCAAATGAATGTTGTTAATTCAAAACACTGTATCTGAAGTTACAGTGTATTGCATCGATATATAATAAGTAACTCTAAATAATATATCGATGATGTATTGGATTCTAGGGTACTATTGTAGGTATTTAATGGCTAAATGATTATACTTCGTTTATTTCACGAAGACAAGTCTGATTTACTTGCAGCAGACGGGAGATCATGCTGCCCAAGTCACTGATTTAAAGATATAAATACACATTTTTTTAAAAATAACATTCACTATTTTGACTCATTTCCCGGCAATAGCATGCAACCGGTCGCCATCTTCATTACGTGATTTTGTGATGCCCGAGTCACACGTAAATTTACCTCCACAAATCAAATAAGATTGGATTTAAAGAAAATTTCCGCTAGTGAAGATATTGTATCGTCATAAGATGTGTCAGCATAATATTGGTAAATTCTTTACTTGTTGTAGTTGTAATAAAACTTCAAGGTGAGTACAAAATTATATCTCAAAGTACAGACTAATATTTTTCTTTTTGGCAACTACCCACTTATTATATTTTTATATTAATTAAATAATCTACATTGTGATTAAAACATCTCAATCATAAATACGCCAAGGTATGTCGTACGTAAATGCTCAGTATCACAAAACCTGTATCGTATGTGTGTCCCAACATAGTATCTTAAGGGCGTTTGCGTGCTTTTGTGTACTTTGGCATTTGGAAAGAACATAAATAATTAAGGTAGGTACCTATCATGAACTATATTCTATTTGATGCTCATCGTATGATGTACTCGTGATATCCCAACGTATTTATTTTGCGCGGGGATGACGTGATATATGATATTTACGTATTTGAATTATTAATCATAGATCAGATATACCATTTCGATATCACAATTTCAATGTTACGAAAATATTTATGCATACACTACCTACTTTGCGTTATGAAAACGTGTTACGTACGTGAATACACAATACACGTATATAGTGTACGGAAGGTGCCATGAAATAAATAAATATAATTATAACCATACTTTTCTGTGATGTCTTTTTGGTGTGGTATTTGTGAATAGCTAGGAGCTGTCATCGTCTTCGGAGTTGGTCAAGAGGCGTTAGTCGTATTGTCCTCACGTAAACCGTGTATGGATCATATGACATATGTATACAATGTTACCTATGATGTGTATTCATTGTTTAATCCTCGCGCTAGTCGTGTAAGGATCATTTGACGTCTATCTACACTGCGAGGCGCATTCATCGTTTAATCCTCACGTGAATCGTGTAAGGATCATTTGACGTCTAACTACACCGCGAGGCGCATTCATCGTTTAATCCTCACGTGAATCGTGTAAGGATCATTTGACGTCTAACTACTCCGCGAGGCGCATTCATCGTTTAATCCTCACGTGAATCGTGTAAGGATAATTTGACGTCTAACTACACTGCGAGGCGCCTTCATCGTTTAATCCTCATGTGAATCGTGTAAGGATCATTTGACGTCTAGCTACACCGCGAGGAGCATTCATCGTTTAATCCTCACGTTAATCGTGTATGGATCATATGACGTCCAACCACACTATAATGTGCATTCATTGGTTAATCCTCATGGGCATCGTGTAAGTATCCCGTGTAAGTATCAGATATCCAACTACGTCGCAGTGTGTACTCACTTGATCCTCATGTGAATCGTGTATGGGTCCTGTGACAAAATGCACAATATGTGTTTATTGATTGATCCTCACGTAAACTGTGTATGGGTCCTATGGCGTGTAACTATCTTACAACGTTTATTTATTGTTCGATCCTCACGTACACTGTGTAGGGTTCCTGTCACATCAAAATGCCTTACAAAGTGTATTTATTGTTTGATCTTTACGTAAACTGGTTATGGGTCTTATGACATCGAACTACCTTACAATATGTATTATTGTCGAATTCCCACGTATACCGTATATAGCTCCGATGGCATCAAGTTAATACATATAACAATCTTTGATGCATTGTATAGTACCACACATAATATCAAATTACATGCACATATTGGTAGATATGGATTTTATGAACCACAGCTAGGTATGCGGGAGGTAGCGCATAGACCGAGATATAGCAAAATATGTCTCCCAGAAAGCGTAAATCAAGTAAAAAGGTATATATAATAATACTGATTGTGACTACTGGTTGTGCATAATAATATTGTGCATAACTTGCGTATACAAAACATAATGTTGTAAATTACGAGATCCTAATAATCATTCAGATTTACCACTTCCAAGGTCATACTATACTTAGCAATTATTGCGCCAAGGCCCTGCGTAGGATACATCATTTATAGAATGCTTAAATTCAGTATCATTAGCAGTATTAATTCCAGTATGGCGGAAGCTTGCTTAAACTTATATTTCAATTTATTTACTCGTAAAACCTTAGAACAACCTATATTATACCTACATTGATATTTCTGTACCAATGGGTAGTAACAATATCAGTTATGCAATATAAGAAAATCAAGAAGGTTCAACAGCGTTGCCTGCACAGCTCAAATATTTTAAATTCTTATTAAGTAACAACGTCTACGTTAGAACTGTGAAACTAATATTATTGCATACCGTAAGGTCAAATATGATGCTACTATATTTGTATAACACCTGTAATCATATTTTGCAATAAATAAATTGAATTGAATCGGAAAATATAACAAACCACAGAGTATACAGTAATAAAAAAAAAAAAAAAAAAGCTTATTAGTTATATGTAATTTAATTTCGCACCGCACTTTTCAGAAGCTTTTAACGTATGGGGACAGCCTAGAAGCCGTATGTTTATCCCTACCACAGGCCTGTGCAGATCCTTGAACATCGATGACATCACTTTCATCATGCCCGCAGGCCAGTAACTACGCAGGAAAACACTACGAGCCGAATATGCTACAGGTACACCGGACGTGCGTAAGTAGATGTCTGTATTCATAATTAATAAAAAATAATAATAATAATAATAATCTCGTAAGCCACGCACTGCAAAGATTGTGCAATTTGTGCTACGGCGAAATCCGTTCTGCCGACGAACATACATGTGTATGTACAAATATGAATACATAATTTATTGTTACATCCCCATGCTGGACGCGTTCATCCAAACAGTTGTCTTGGCTGGGATTCAGCCCTCGACTTCGGGGTGGTGGTTGAGGTTTCTAGCCACCGCATTATACGTCCCGTCAATCAAACATTAGTTTTATATAATAAGTTACAAGATCATTTGATTGATACATAATAGATGGTAATACAGATTAACATTATAAACTATAGATCTCTATGTCCACTATCATAATTACTCACATCAATTATTGGTTTATGCAATTCTGACTTATTAGCATTGACATACTTATATTAATCGTATTATAATCGAATTTTATTACTTGTTGCAAAATACCTAGTAGTCTAATGGTAAAAGAAAATAAAGTCTTTATATACACATGAAATATATTAAAAATTAATATCACTAAAGTCTAAAAATAGAGTGAAAACATGTTAATACAGACTTAGAACCTTCAATTTATGTGAATCGCATAGTGATAATTGGGCATATTATAGCCATATAGATGTGATCAGGGTGTACCGCTATCCCTTGATAATTGCTACGCTATCATTTATTTTTTACAATACATATTATTCTGGTTACACTCGCATTACTGAAATCAGAATCTGTTATTGTTACCCTAATGGACAACAATGATAACAATAATATTATAATAATGAATTTATATAGCCAACAAAATAAGGTTCTTCAAAGGAGTAAAGTAAAACTATTTTTTTTACTATTGAAATAATAAATATTGAAATTTACCAAATATGAAAGTTTATTTGGAATACAAGTCGGCTAGTTATCTTAGAAAATGAGTGCTCAAAACTGTACAACATTACAAATTTTTCAGCCGCTTATTATGTTCGTTTATGTATAACATGCATATATATTATAAATATGAACACATGCATATCTATTTCCTTTTTCTTCATGTGCACTGTGTCCACTTTTCTCTTCTTTTCTTTTTTTCAACTCTCCTCTTACACGTCTGCTGGAATAGATTCCATTTGAAATAAGCAGCACCTTTGTACATTTTTTCCTATTAATTTTATGTAATTGTTTCCTTCTGTGTAAGGAGTAGTAGTAATGGACATCTCTAGTGAGTACCACATCACTAGAAGTGTACAGTCTGTGGTAGTCGGTGAACGGAACATATATCATGAATGTTAACTGTAATGATGTTTAGAACAATAAAAGAAGTCTTTATAAATAAGTGATCTTTCAATATATAAAATATTAATCAACAATATATGGCGCAGTCTATTATTAAAGAATATTTAAGGTAACTATTATATTATCAAGGAAAAATGGATAATCTCAAACAACCACCGCCATTGTTATTCGCTTCGGGCGACCTAAGTGAAAATTTTAAGAAATTTAAACAGCAGTTTATGTTTTATTATACGGCATCGGGTGCCAGTCGCAAAGAGCTTACAGAGGAAGAAAAAGTTGCCTTGTTACTTCATATTATTGGAGAAAAAGCGATAGAAATTTATAATACTTTTGAAATATCAAAAGAAGAAAAACCGACGTTGGAACAAGTGTTGGCTACGTTTGAGAAATATTGCACCCCAATTAAAAATGAAACTATGGCTCGTCACTTATTTTTCACCCGTGAACAGCGAGAAAGTGAAAGTTTTGATGAGTTTGTTATCGCCCTGAAAACGCTGTCCAGTGACTGTGGCTTTGATAGTCTTAAAGACAGTCTGATAAGGGATCAGATCATAAGAGGAATACATAATGTAAATTTGAAAGAAAGATTACTGAAGGAAGGTGAGTTGGATCTACAGAATTGTTTAAATCTATGTAAGGCATCGGAGATGGCTTCAATAAATCTGAAAAATTTAACTGAAGATAATATGGTAAACAGATTAAAACAAAAATCCCAATATAGTGGTCAAGCGGAGACACCTAAAAAATATACACATAAACAGAGTAGTAAAGAAGAACAACACAAAAAGTATGAAAGAAAAAAGTGTATGAGATGCGGATATGAACATGGATATAAGTGTCCTGCCTTCGGACAAGTATGTGCAAAATGTGGGAAGTTTGGGCACTATGCAAAAATGTGTCAAACTGTAAAAGTTATAACAAAAGAAGAGGACAGCAAAGATGATTATGTGTTAGGAAGTATAGGTATAAATAGAATTAAGGACAGGTCTCAGTATGAGTGTATTGAAATAAATAATAAATTAGTTGATTTTAGGTTAGATACAGGAAGTGATTGTGATGTATTACCAATAGATATATTGAAAAAACTGGGGTTAGACAACAAAATTGACAGATCAATAAGTTTTAATTTATTTAATTATGATGGAACACCGCTCAGAAGCATGGGAAGAATAAAGTTATATGGTAAGTTAGTAAATGGCAAAAATGTTACACTTGACTTTCAGGTTATTGATCAAAAAGGAGTATGCCCTGTGTTAGGTGACAAAACAGTAAAAAACTTAGGTCTTATAGAAAGAAAATATTTAAATAATATAAGTAATAACAATGAATATGATATGCTTATAAATAGATATAAGGATAACATATTCAATGACAAAGTGTTAGGTTTATTAAAAGGTTGTGAGTATGACATCAAATTAAGAGAAGGATATGAAGGAAAAGTGGCCCAGCCACGTAGCATACCAATTAAATTGCATGATCCATTAAAGTTTGAATTAGACAGAATGGAAAGAGATAACATTATTGAAAAAGTAACTGAACCTACTGATTTTGTTAGTAACATTGTGATAGTGAGAAAACCCAATGGTAGCATAAGAATATGTTTAGACCCCTGTTATTTAAATCAGTGTATAAAGAGAGAACATTTTAAATTGCCAACGTTTGAAGAGGTGTCAGCCAAGATGACCGGCTCTAAAATCTTTTCAAAATTAGATGCCTCTACTGCTTTTTATCACATTAGGCTGTCTGAAGGTAGTACAAAGCTTTGCACGTTTTCTACACCTTTTGGGAGATATTGTTTCAAAAGATTACCATATGGTTTATCATCAGCACCAGAAATATTTCATAGGCAATATAGTAAGATATTTGAAAACATACAGGGATGTGAAGTGTTCGTCGATGATATCATTTTACATGCTAAAAACAAGTCAGAACATGACCAAATATTAAAACAGGTGTTAGAGATAGCCAAAGACAATGGAATACAATTTAATTTAAGTAAATGTCAATTCGGGGTTACAGAAATTGCTTATTTAGGACATATATTGAGTAAAGAGGGTATAAAACCAGATCCAAATAAAATTGAGTCTATAGTAAATCTAGAAAAACCGAAAAATGTAAAAGAAGTGCAAAGATTATTGGGCATGTTAACATATGTATCAAAATTTATACCGGCCATGTCTCAAGTTTGTAATCCATTGAGGGTCTTAATCAAAAAAGGCACTGAATGGAATTGGTCTACAGAGCAGGAATATGCATTCAATGATCTTAAGAAAATATTAATGTCTGAACCAGTTCTTCAATTTTATGATACAACCAAAAAGTGTAAAATCTCTGTAGATGCATCAAAAGATGCTTTGGGGGCAGTGTTATTACAAAATAGTTTACCAGTTGCTTATGCATCAAAAACAATGACATCAACGCAAAAAGCATATGCACAAATTGAGAAGGAAATGTTAGCTATTGTGTTCGGATGTTTACGTTTTCATCAATACATCTATGGAATGACAGTTGAAGTTGAGAGTGATCATAAGTCGTTGGAAACTATATTTAAAAAACCATTATGTGAAATACCATTACGGTTACAAAGAATGCGGTTACAGTTGCAAAAATATGACCTAGTGGTTAAGTATAAGCCAGGGAAAGAATTACTATTAGCAGACTCATTGTCTAGGGATGTTAAAAATACTGATGATGATTGTATTGTTGAAGAGTTATATGAGTCACAAGTAGGTTTGGTAAAATGTAATTTTTCTATATCAGATAACAAATATAAAAAATTTAAAGATGAAGTGTTAAAAGATGAAGAAATGCAAATGTTAAAAAGATTTATGGTTGAGGGATGGCCAGAGAATGTATATCATATACCCGAAAATTTAAAATCTTACTATACTAGTAGAGAAGAATTGTTTTTATATGACGGTTTAATATTTAAAAACCATTGTATTGTAGTACCTAAAAGTCTAAGACAGGATATGTTGTATAGAATTCATTATAACCATGTAGGAGTTGAAAAGTGTAAGAACAGGGCTAGGCAATGTCTTTATTGGCCTAACATGTCAAAAGATGTGGAGAAAAAAGTTTTATCATGTAGTACATGTGATAGATTTAAAAAAAATAATAGTAAAGAGCCAATGATTATAAGAGAGTTGCCAGATAAACCATGGTCTATGTTAGGTACTGATGTATTTCACTATAAAGATAAAAATTATTTAATTGTTGTGGATTATTTCAGTAAATATGTAGAAGTGCTTAGATTAAATGATTTGTCAGCTGAAAATACTATTGAAGCCCTAAAATCTGTGTTCAGTAGACACGGCATACCAGATAAGTTATATTCAGATAATGGAACTAATTATTCAAGTTATAAGTTCAAAAACTTTTGTAAAGAATGGAATTTTATACATGTTACCAGTAGTCCAATGCATGCACAGTCTAATGGTCTTGCCGAAAGATACATTCAAACCATTAAGAATATATTTAAAAAAGCTGATTATGAAGGGAAAGATAAACAATTAGCATTATTAGAGTACAGAGCCACACCAATTTCAAATTTGGATTTTAAAACACCTGCAGAATTATTAATGGGTAGAAAAATTCAAGGCTTATTACCTAACTCAATTATTATTAACAACGAAAATAAAAATGGAGATGTAAAATGTAAACTATATGAAAATGCTTTTAAACAAAAACAGTATTATGATAGAAATGTAAAAAAAATGTGTGATTTGAACAAGGGTCAAAAAGTGATTGTAACAAGTGATAAAAAACCATTGATTTATGCAGAAGTAATGAATAAGTGCGATAGACCTAATTCATATCAATTGTTAAATGAAAATGGAAATATTATTGAGAGGAATAGGAAACATCTAATAGAAAGTAAAAATGATAGTAACTTTACTGTAATTGGAAAGGAGGTAGATGTAGATAATAATTTTAATAATGAAAATAGTATTGTAAACAATTCTGATGGAAATATTAATGATACCATATTATGTGAAAGTGACAATAGTAAAGTAAGTAGATCAGGAAGACAAATAATAAAACCTAAGTATCTGGAGGACTATGTTTAGATAAGGTACTTATAAATTATAATTATTTATAGGAAGGGAGATGTAAGGAGTAGTAGTAATGGACATCTCTAGTGAGTACCACATCACTAGAAGTGTACAGTCTGTGGTAGTCGGTGAACGGAACATATATCATGAATGTTAACTGTAATGATGTTTAGAACAATAAAAGAAGTCTTTATAAATAAGTGATCTTTCAATATATAAAATATTAAACAACAATATATTCTGTGTGCATAAATTGAAGAATAAATAATGAACCTTGCAGGGCAGGTTCTTTGAATGGGGTTGGAGATCGCATCGCGGTCTGGATTTAGAAAAAGTATACGACTGACAGACGTGGACGGAGTCTTTATTTCTATAATAATAATAATAATACCAGCCCTTGTTTATGTCCCACTGCTGGGCACGGGCCTCCCCTCAAGATGAGGGGGCTTAGGCCATAGTCCACCACGCTGGCCAAGTGCGGGTTGGCGGACTTCACACGTCATTCGAGAGCTAGTTAGGCTTTCTCAGACATGCAGGTTTCATCACGATGTTTTCCTTCACCGAAAGCTAGTAACAATCGCACAAAGACGATTCGCTTCGATTTTATTTCTATATTGTTTAAAAATTGGAAACTAGAGATGCCGCAGAGAGACATGTATATCTCTGCCATTACAGAAACGAAAATCATTGTCGCGGTATTTAGTATGAAGAGTATATCTTGTATGAAAAGTAAACAAGAAATGTATTAAGTATATAGATAGGCAATACGCCTTAATATCTTTAATTAATTTTTTTCGATGCTCTAAACATCCTGCAAGTAAATCAGACTTGTCTTCGTGAAATAAACGAAGTATAATTAAGAATCAAACGAACTTACCTTGTGAAGTTTGATGTCTAATTATATGAGTTTATTGAACGAAGACAAGTATACTCCCGCCCTCCCTCAATATTCCCGAAAAGTATCGAAAAAAATCAGCTCTAAAAGTAATGAAGATGGCGACCGGTTGCATGCTATTGCCGGGAAATGAGTCAAAATAGTGAATGTTATTTTTAAAAAAATGTGTATTTATATCTTTAAATCAGTGACTTGGGCAGCATGATCTCCCGTCTGCTGCAAGTAAATCAGACTTGTCTTCGTTCAATAAACTCATATAATTAGACATCAAACTTCACAAGGTAAGTTCGTTTGATTCTTAATTATTGTCGGACCAAAAAGCAACCGCACTTCTAAGAACAGTTGTCATTGTCTCTCTACCTAAATATATCATTATCTTCATGTTATCCTTTGGGTTGCCTGGAAGAAATCGCTCATTAGTGATAAGGCCGCCTCAATGATTCTGTTTTCTTTTTATATGTATTCTGTAATTTGTGTTTGTACGAAAGTGTAAATGAATAATATTGTTAAATTAAGCTTATATATTTGAACAAATATCCATAACGTGTGTATCGTGTAACTATGTTGATTTTTTGTTCTTATTGGCGGTACGCTAGCTGAATGTCATGCCATCTTACTGGATACATAGGTAATCGGTTTTTTGAATAAAAAACCGATATTAACCGGTTTCTACAAAAACCGGTTTTTTATCGGTTTTCCTAAAACCGGTTCACATCACTATTTCGTCCTGCGTTTCTTCTTTGGTGTTCTTAAAATATTATCTTCCGAGCCAGTTGGGCCGACCTTTTCTTTATTAATATTTGATATTGATCGTTTGCTTACTCCAAGCGCTTAAAAACACGCTCTTGTACCTGTTCGACAGGTATCAAGGGTCCGCCATTTTGCCTTTCACGCTCAAAGTAATCTTGCAGCTTAATGATTAGCTCACGGGTTTCACTTTTCATTGTTTGACCACGTTTCGACATTATTATGCACCAAACGTAGGTACAATAAAATACAATCTAAGTCCAATTTAACGCCAATGTCAGTATAATAAACAGAATCAGTCAATTAAACGAAAGCCGGGTCACAAGAAAAACAGAACGAGAAACACTTTAGAAGGTAGTCTATGCACACGAAACGACAAGAGACGACTGTTGTAGTGACACAAAATGGCGGCCCAACAAGCCATTTGGGGTTGCCATTTTTACCAAAAATATAAAAATAATTATAACTACACTGTACTTATATTACGCTACTTCCCGCGTCCGCGTCCTTTTTGTGTGTTCGTTTCGTCTAGACTTTCAGTATTTCTAACCTTATTAGTACATTCTAGTATTATTAAAATAATATTAGAAAGAAAAACGTATTATATTTATAGCTTAACGAAAAATACCGTCAAAAATACACCGTTGGTGTATCTTTGTAACAGCGTAGTATGGATTTAACCTACACTTAACAAAATAAAGTATTCTTATCTTTTTTAACATGAAATTTAGCGCAATGTAATAACATTTATCTATATGATAAGTTAAAATTCAGTGACAAATGTGGCACTAGATTCTGTCGACCACCTTTAGCAGGACATTCACATAAGACGGCTGCATTTAGGGGCAGTTTCCGTTATCAGGCAACGAAATGTTGGAACAATCTACCTCCTCCAATCAGACACCTCTCTTCGCTGTATTCTTTTAAAAGTAACTGTAGGTCTTTTTTATTAGAAAAACAAAAAATAGGCATTCCATCGCATTACCTGTAATGGTTACTGCTGCTAAGCGATTGTCCTACTTTGAATCATCTATTGGAGTCAGAAATTATTTTGTAAATCTATCTGTAGTTTATTAATTTATCTATTATTATTTATTTCTATATTATTTTTATTTAATTTTTATATTTACCATATTATTGTACGTACACCTACATCTTATAACAGCACCAATCACACTAGTATGTATGTATCGCGCATTAATTCACGCATCACGCATCAATGGAGGTACCATTGGCAATAGCTGAAAATCAGTGTTTTTGCTTCTTGAGCAATATCCCCACTGAGCTACTGCCTTTTTGCATTGCCACAGCACACACATATATACAAATAATCAAAATGTGTATTTTGTTGTGTATAATTGATAGTTACCTATGTATATTACTGTGTTGTTTGTATGTGTGTGAACTTGGCTGCAAATAAATGTTTTATCTATCTATCTATCTATTTATTTTAAGTTGACTTAATAATTTCTTTTCTAATGATATTTGTTCGTTAGCAGGGCAAATAAACAATAAAAAATTTTTATTGTAAATGTAACGCCACTTCAAAGTTACATCGTCCATTTTATCATAACCTGTCAGGAACGCATTCTCTCGGCGGCTGGACTGTAAAGTCAGAATACCTTAGAGGAGCAGAATACCCTTAGAAGCCTCCAAAAAACATTTTCATGATCTTTATTTTTACTTGTGAAGTTTATTCTTTAATATATGATAATTTACTTAAGAAAAAGGCACGTTCTAAAAGAGCTATGCATTAGTGATGGAATAATTAGCTTTCGCATTCTTTGTTAGCATGCTAATGCTTAATTAGCATTTCACAAATTAAATGTGTAGTTGCGAAATTCTGTGAAATGCTAATTCATCGCTTCATACGCTATCTATCACGCAGCGTCGGCGACGCGCGCTTTCCGTCGCATTCACATTCGGGAATACTAAATCTATCTGTTTCATCTACCTTTCACGCGTGAAATTAATTTTAGCAAGTGTTGCGAAGAATAATGGTAAGCAATTATTGTCTTTGATAAGCCAATTAGGGTCGTATATAGATTGAATGGTTGTGATTGTTAAATTCGTTTAAATTATTAGCAGGGTGGTGCAAAGAATGAATTAATGCGTGTGAGCTGTGATTTTAATAATAATTTGTGTAACACGTGTGTGGCGGGCGCGCGCCGTATTGTGTCAAGGTTCAGTACGTTTTGGCAAGTGATAGTGAGAGTTTAGTTCACATATTCGATATATGTATGTAATTACACCCTTTCGTCATATGAATAATGTAATAGATGCACAATAGGAGACGTACGTCTTAAGGTAAACGCACTCTTTAATTCACATATGAACAAAAATCATTATCATTAACAAATAGCATAGCAATTAGCATGTTAAGACTAATGAATTCGCATACTTATCAAATTAATACGAAATCGCAATAATTGCCATTACTACTATGCATGAGTAACATCGTGAAAAATCCTATATCTATAGTAACATCAGGGTTGGGCAGTATTTGAATTACTTGTAATTAAAATACGTAATTGAAATACAAATACGTATTTGGTATTTGTAAAACACTGTTTTAAACTTTCATAAAGATTAACAATCATGTTTTGACTCACGGGTTTACTGTCAGGATGATTAATAGTTTTATTCCGATATTTCGACGCTGTTGCAAGCGCCATGATCACGGGATAACTGTCTGAAACGTTCAGCACCGTAAACCCGTGAGTCAAAACATGATTGGTATTTGTATTTCAATTACTTCCTTAAAATGTAATTTGTATTTCGTATTTCAAATACCTGACGTCGAGGTATTTTGTAATTTGTATTTCAAATACTTGCGGCTTCAAAATACATTTTAACATGTACACTGTACGCTATGACTGTACGCTACGTACTGTGCGTCAAAATTGGCCAATATAAAGGGGTAAGTAATATTTGATATAATTACAAAATCTCTAATATTTAGAAGATATAACAACTGAATCTATAATTTTATTTGATATGATATTCAGTTAATTTATTAAACGATTGATATAATTTTAAAATAATTAATTTTGTTAAGCTAAACATTCATTGAATATAAAATCGTTTGATATACCACTCAAAAGACATAAATCTTATTTAGTCTAACATGATAAAACAAAATAATAAAAGTCAAAAAAGTCAAAAGTCAAAAATAGTTTATTTCAAATAGGCTTAACGCTAGCACTTTTGAAAGGTCATGTATTTTTTTTTTTTTTTTAAAGCTACCACCGGATCACAACGCGGCCTCAACTGAGAAGATCCGGCAAGAAACTCAGCGGGCTTGTCATTTTATCACTTTTTTTTTTTAAACAGTGTGTCATGTTACAGTTAGATCAGAGCGACAGTGTGTCTTGCCGTTCAAAAGATCAAATAATACAGGGAAAAAAAATAATAAAATACGACGAAAGTAGGCCACTAACTAAAAAGCCAAAGGGATAGTAGTCGGACCAGTCCCCCCAAGCAGCACCCGCGCACGAGTTGACTCGAGCAGCAGCCATCACTCCCCTCAACCATATTGGAGGGAAGGGGGTGACCCGCCACATAATAAAATTATTCCTTGGTAATATTTATTATTGCTTATTTTTTTATCACAGTTAGTAATCTATGGAGAAGATATACCTACCTGGTAACTGATTACCACCTGCCAAGATAGCTTGACAGAGCCCCGCTTGGTGGGGCTCCTGTTTTTGGGTGGTCATAAAAAAATAACCACGAAGGCTAAGGTGGAAGCTCCGCTCCACTTCGCTCCCGCCTTAGCCTTCTTTTTTTTTTTTGACGCGGGGGAAATCTTCGAAAGATCCCCGGGAGCTGTGGGGCTCGACCAGGGTATGTGGGATTCTTACCCACTAAAACCCCCGCGGCTGTCGCATCGGCACATGAGAGGGGGGACCCCAGGGCTCTCCGGTGGGATCTGCACCAGGGGTTGCCTTTGAGCCCGCCACCGGGGGGGCGCATTGTAGCCCCCCGGGAACCAGTCACGGTGCTCACGGGGACGGGGGTCGCAACCCCGCCGCCGTCCTCCTCGGAGTCGCCGCCGTACTCAATGGACGTTCAAAGGGCCCACGCCCCGAACGTCCAGCTACTCCGAAGCGCATTAGCCTTCTAACCTAACCTATCCAAGTCGGATTGTTCTGAATCGGGATGTTAACCCTAATGATGGTACGATATCAATATATATTTTAAACGTTATATCAAATAACGTTATAGGAAGTTCGTTTTAGAGTATATAAATGTTATATGTAAAGAATTATATCAACAGTTGATTATATCTGACGTTTATTATATCTTGTGAACGTTATTGAAATAAAAATATACCAAATAACTTTATATGAAATGAGACGCACCCAGTATAAAGTATTTAAAAAAAATTAATCGACTAACACTAAAAAGTATAAAATAATTTAAATATTATATACTTTTAGACTTTCGCGTTCCATTATCAAACTTTATTCTAATCGGGAAACGTCAAGCCAAAATATAAGGTAAATCGCGTTAATTCCCGATTAGAATAAAATTTAAATATTATTGAAGTTGGTGTTAGCATTTGTTAGCATACCTGCTGTGTATATTTGGCACCAACGTCAATAATATTTAAATTATTTTATACTTTTCAGTGTTATTGAAGTCGGTTCAATTTTTTTTAAAATATTTTATTTTATACATTTTAGTGATATTTTCACACATAAAGATTGAACCATCGAAGACGGTAAAATTATCTAGGTAGGTTATGATTACATTATCGTCTATAATATACATAGTTGCTTACATCATTCGTGTTTCTTCAGAAACAATTTATCCGGTCGTAAAGAAATTTGTTTGCAATCATCATAGTAGTTTACTCTCTCAAATAAAAAAGAATCATCGAAATCGGTTCATATTTGTCAGAGTAATGTAATGGAGAACATCAGTTTTATGGATTTTACCAGATAAATTCCTCCACATCGTTCATGGTCCTCCAGAAAGTTCTCGGTTGTGATAATATTCATACAAACTCATAACAGACAAATAAAAAAGAATCATTGAAATTGGTAAATATTTGCCAGAGTTATGACCATTTTTTTCCTTAAAAAGCGACAAAAATGTCTTCTTTTAGGCATTCCTGCAGTTTTTTCTGAGGTGCCATTCTTGTTTTTCAAGGAACTACTTATTCATAAGCAATGGTTTTTTTATGGGACCAAAGCAATGGATCGGCCTACCCCTACAAGAAAGAATTATTCAAATCGGTTCATGATTATATATCGCGAACATACATAAATAAAATATACAGTCGAATTGAGAACCTCCTCGCAAAAAACGCAAAAACAAATGTATGTATCCAAATATAAAAAGTTTATTCATACAATTTAACACAAGTTTGCGCTCATCAGGACCTGTAAGAAGATTGTTTTCTTTAGCAGGTTTTATTCACTCTCCAACAAGAGGCTCATGAAGAAAACTCTGGTTTTATTGAATAATTAATCTTGTTTTCATCTACTTTTCAACACGTGCTGGTCTAGAGTATTTTGTAATTTGTATTTCAATTAAAAATAGCTAAAATACTGTATTTTGTATTTTATACTTCAAATACCTTACTTAAAGATATTTTGTACTTCGTATTTTATTTACATGCGATACAGTATTTTGTAATTTGTATTTCAATTAAAGCAAAGCATGTATTTTGCCCAGCCCTGAGTAACCAGCCCAAATTAAGACTATTATTGTGATCAATCAAATATAACGGATATAACATTTTTTTAAATTAATTTCATTTAAATTGACTTATTTTATGTGTTCATAATCTTAGAGGAGATACCACTGCACTGGAGAGATCATGACGCGCTAACCCCACTGCCAAATTTTTGTTCCTATGTTCAGGTCATTTTATAAAAACTAGTTCACGGGCGATTTTTGTACAGTCCGAATCAGGTCGTCATGCATTATACAGCTCCGTGAAAATGGTTGTTTGTGCAATATGTGTATTTCTGTTAACATAGATTAGATACCACAAATCTAACAAATCAAACTATTATTTTTTACGAATATGTTAGTATTCAAAAAATAGAAACCAAATATTGTTATCTCCGTATCAAAATTTCGCGCCATGTTATCCTAGTTACAGCGTAGCGCGAGGACAGGATTGAATGTACGAAAAAATTTAAGTTAATTCTAGGCTAATGTATTAATTATGAATGATGTATATAATGAAGTTAAAATATATTCAATTTATCAAGAGTATCGTGATAAATAACAATAATCTTCTTCTTCTTTTCTTATATATAAAAATCTGGTGTCACGGTGTTTCTGGTCGAACTTCTCCGAAACGGCTTGACTGATTTTTAAGAGATTATCTTTTTATGTACATATATTTAGTATATATGAGGATAGGTCTTAAAGTATATTAAATACCGTTAGGTAAAGCAGCGTTAGCCAGGGTAATTATATAGATGGGTGACCAGACGGTCAATCACCGGTCAGCATTAGACAATGCTCTTTGAACTAAACGTCTCCGTGCTTCGGTTGGAGGGCACACATAAGGGAGAGCGTAAAATTTGAGTCTGACTTTAAAAAAGGAGGTATGTATTCAACGCGTATGTTTATAATACTATTGAAATGCAAAATCCATATATAAAATTATAAATCTCGACTCACGGCATTCGCACTCCTCCAAAACGGATCGACCTATTTTTATATTTTTTTTATGTGTATACATAAAAATATGGTACCAAGGTATAAGAATAAATAGATGTGCGACGTTGGAACTAACCGTATGCGTGCCTGAGAGGGCTACTAAAAAAAAGGAGGTTACGTTCTCGACGCGTCTAAAGCGGTAACTAGTAAAAAATTAAACGTTATTTTATTCGGGAATTAGCGTGATTTACCTTATATTTATCGGAATAATCCGAATAATCTACTTGGACTGTTCCTTGCACATGGAACCTACCACCTATTAAACCCTACAGAAACTCCCGTGGATGCACATGAGGACAACTTTGTTTCTCCCGTGGGATTTGCACCCTCAGTGCCTTGCCTTTGAGACTATTATAGCCCCCGGGAACCTGTCATGGTGCTCACAGAGACGAAGTAGAAAACCCGCCGATGCACCGCGCCGTCTTCATCGGAATCGGTATCAACCCATACGTTTGTGCAGTATAATGCACAAATTATACATACTGTATATAAATAATACGCAAATCATCGCGCACCAGATCATGAGAAATGGAGCAACAATGATTTACGTATCCAAAATCCAGCTAACTATCATGTTCTGAAGAGTGTTAGGGCTGCTCCACGCCCTGCGCACCAGGGACGCACACCTCTTGCGCATAGTAACGTAAAGGCAATCTACGTGTGCGTTCGCGAGCATCCTAGATACGCTACGGAAGTGAGGCAACCACACCAACACTCTGAACACATTATTGTATTGGATACGCAGGGCGTCGTAGGATCCTTGTGTGAAAATTCCCCAGAGGCTGTAAGTATAAAATGCTGTGTAGTACGCGCGAAACAATGTAATTTTAACAGTCAGTGAGTAGGGTGCAAACTTGTGAGCCAGAATATTTGCTCTCACTGACAGTGCCCTCCGCTCTCACTAAATGTCTGCATCATCATTGAGGTCGGGATTAATATATGGCCTTAATATTTGAAATGATATGATAACATAAGTATATAATGATGTACTTATATAATACTAACTAATTTAAATGCGTTACTTGTTTAATTTACAAAATGAATACAATAATCTCCTTATTGAATTATTAGATTCTTTAAAACATTCCATTCTGTGAAACCGTTCATTATAATATATCGGTCTTTGCACGCACCACATCACTACAATTTACGTATGTGGACGTGCAATAAAATTTGTAGGAACGATGAATTCTTTATTTGTTTGCGTATCTTTTTGAATGTGTTGCGAGTTTATTAAAGTGTGTGTTCATAGAAAGATGAAGAGTTTACATTAGACACTAGCTTCATGCATTAGACATTTGCAAGATTATGAGTGAAATTGTATCTGTGCGTGTTTACTTCGCCTCCCGCACCCTGCAAAAATGCCACGAAAAATTTGTTCGGGAATCGACACGATACTAACTCCATTCTAATTACTCTGAGGTTCATAATACCAAATATTATACCCCCAAGAATACCCTTACCGAGTGGCATACTTAGAACACGATCACGCCGCATCTATGGCCTTACCAGTCCAAATTTAGTTTGGGCTGATGTTACTAATGTTTTATTATACATTTATGTAAATTATTATAATATGTTAAATTTTTTTGAATATGCTCTGTTCAACTCTTGTAGAATACCATTACTCCAACGAAAACGTTTTTTGTGGGCTTTTACCGGTAATTTTCTGACTTGATATTAGGGGGATTTTTTTCAAATGACTACAACACCTGGCTTTACTCTTTACTCTATAGTTCATTATCATTAAAATAGACTCGGCCTAGAAATTTACAGGCAAGCAGGCGGCAGTGTTGTTTTTAATTTTTATTATAGTTTTTATTAATTTAATTATTGTTTCATTCGTCTTAAAGTAAGACAACATTAAATAAATAACTATTTTTGATCAGTGGTGAACCTTAGTTAAGCATTTATAAAGTGTTATGATGTTAGTAGACTTTGCTTTAAATTACAGTTGAACTGCTCGTGCTTGTCCACTGACCGTCCACCAAGCAAACCCTAGTCAGCTGACTGACTTGCTTGATTAATAGGTAGTAGCACAGAACATTTTTACAAGGCTAGGAGTTACTTGTTTTTGTGTATCCACAGTCTACACTACAATACATATTTATTATTTATTTTGTACATTGAGCCATTGAATGTAGTTGCACGATTGCAATAAGTACATAAATATTTAGATAGTAAAAAGTGTGATTGCATCTACAATAAATTAATTGTTGTAATTGGTTTTTCTCTACGTATACTTATATACCTGCACGTAAAATCGGGCTTACACTCAAGGTTAAAGTTTAATTCATATTATCATTTTTGGCTCAATTGATGTAGGTATTCTATTTCATAATAATTATGTTTCTTTATAATAATTTTCATTTTTAAGGCACCATATAATATTCTTAATAGATACTTTATCTTCTATATTAAATTAAATAATAGTGCAATAAAGCAAACAAATGCCAGAGGAAACAAATGTGAGTATCTACTAATTTATTAATATTTGTTTATTTAATTTATGGGCAAATAGTACAGAGTGGACTTCATGCCTTAGGCATTTTCTAACAGCCTACCTTTGGGTAGTGCTGAAATAATGGTAGGTGTCAAATAAGTATAGAAAAGAAACTGAAGAACTTAACTATTTATTGATCATGTTTAAATTTATAGATCACTTTTCAACACAGGGACAATAAACACAACAAAACATATTTTTATTGCTCCTAGTATTTATAACAAATACCAGGAATCTACACATGGGTAATGGGGATCGAATATAAATTGTTATCTAACTTGTTGAATCAAATTATTCTATATAATATTATAGTGTATAAAAGAGACAGAAATATTATTTTAAATAAACTATTATTTCATCTTCATAGTATTAATTCAAATCATGCTAAGTGTCATTTGAATCCATTCAGCCATGCAGCCATGATACAGACAGACATACGGACCGACAGTCAGACAAGAATGAATAAAAAATACAGTTTTAGCATTGTTTAGAGAATCCTTCAAAAATAGTTTTCATAATATCTTCAATGTACAGAATTCAACATTTTACAGGTTTATTTATATGTATAGATGTAGATTTCAATTTGATATCATTAGTAGTTGATGCATATATATCAGTGTGACAGACGTTGCAGCATACAGGTTCCTTTTTTATCTCTTAGCACAGTCTATAAACCAATACAATCGCCCAACAAAGCCGTCTAGACCTTCTCAGGGTGCTGATTACGAAAATGGCATCCATTTTCAAATCCAAAATGGTGGATTATTTCTTTTTTCAAATAATGTTATTGGTTCATGTTCGAGATTTCTCGGGGTGCTGATTACGAAAATGGCATCCATTTTCTAATCGTAAATGACTGACATATTTATACATTTTATTAACAGAAATTTCAAATCCAGTAAATATACAAACCGAAAATATTTTTCAGTTGGCCATTTATAATAAATGATTTGGAAATTTATTTATTAATTACAATATATTACATAACATTGTAATACTCTATTTGAATTTGTCTCCACGAAATGCCTTTTTGTATTTCTTACTATGAAGAACTTCAATACATAAAGTGCGCTAATAGAAATATTCTTAACTTATTTAGTATTTTACTATGACCAAATAAGTAATAATATAATATTTTAAGTAAATTATAAAAACAAACTGTGACAACCCTACGTGCTACGGAGTACGCCATGCGGTGTCGACTTTTACTCAAACATCAAAGGCGTCGACCCACTGTAATAGTTTGTACACTGTGCTCTTAGGTAGGAACCTTACAAAGAAGATCTGGGGATCCACAGGGTCTAGTCCTTCGCCGTTCTTTATTTTTTTATTAGGGTGTTTGAAACAGGACAGAAGCGTATTTTTTTTTTTAAATTGGATGAGGAGTTTGTTGTGTTGGCAGCTATGGGGCAATAGTTCATCCCTTATCCCAGATTTGCTACTTCTGAACTAGAGTGGCTTCCATTGAGAGCATCCTTAACTTTTTGAGATGTTCTGAACTGCAGTCACAGATTTTGGAGAAAATGTACTGTCAGTGAAAAAATGCAAAATACGAAATAAGTATATTTTTTTACGGCTATCGATCCTTTTTCATGAAGGGATCAAAAGACTCTATGGGACCATTTAGGGCATGAGTACTGGAATTGACAGAAATCGCTGAAAACTGTTCCCATACATTTTATACACAAAAACGATTAATCTTGTAAAACATAAGTTTTAACTTTCAAACTTCTAATTCGATCTTCAGTTCTTATGTTGGCAATGAGAAAATTCTAAATTGTTATTTACGATTTATGATATTATTAACATGTATTTATGACTGCCGTTTTCACGAATACTTAAGTACACTCAAGGTAGCAGCCGAAAATTTTCTTGAATGGATAACACATCGATATAATATATAAACTAGATAAACATTCACGAACAAAATGACATCTAAAATGTGGTCGCGGAGGTTCCAAACTTATTTGTGCTGGTGGCGGAAACCAGCACAAATAAGTTTGGCGGGCATGGAGATAGCGCCTCAGAAAACCGAGGCGCTGTGGTTCCACGGCCTGCCTAGGAGCCGGGAACCACCGCCCAACTTGCGCGTCCGAGTCGGAAGTCAGGGTGGGGCCGCACATGAAATATCTTGGCCTCACCCTAGACAGTCGCTGGGGCTTCGAGGAGCATTTCGAGCGCCTGGTCCCCCGAGTCGACAGGGTTACAGCGGCCTTGCACAGGCTGCTCCCCAATCTCGGGGGGCCGAGCGAGGAAGTTCGCCGCCTCTACGCCGGAGTAGTGCAGTCCGTAGTCCTCTACGGGGCGCCCATCTGGGCGCCGAGGCTGGCCATTCGACGCTGTAGGACCAAAATCTACAGCGTCCAGCGGAGGATGGCACTGCGGATTGCGCGAGGATACCGAACGGTGTCCTTTCAAAGGACACCGTTCGGTATCCTCGCGCAATCCGCAGTCGCCGCCTCAAAGGAGTCCTTTGAGGCGGCGACCATACTGGCACGCTTTCCGCCCTTAGATATCCTGGCGGGCATGTATGCGAGGGTCTATGACCGGATCCGCATCGCCCGCCAGAGTGGCGGAGGCGAGCCGGTGGCGCTCGAATCCATCAAGCGGCAGGAACGACACATCGCTCTCGCGACGTGGCGCGAGCGGCTCCAGCCGGAGCACATAGCGCGCAAACGCGTCGTTGAGGCATTCCTGCCGCATCTCGAAGCCTGGATACAGCGACGGAGTGGACGACTCACCTATAGGCTTACGCAGATAATCACCGGACACGGTTGTTTCGGTGATTATCTGCATAAGATCGGACGTGAAGCGACGACGAGATGCTTCCACTGCGACCAGTCTGACTCCGCCCAACACACGCTAGAGGCTTGTCCCGCGTGGTCGTTGGAGCGTCAAGACCTGGTCGCAGTCATCGGATCGGACCTCTCCCTGGGCAACGTAGTGTCGGCTATGCTGTCCGGGGATGCGGCGTGGGGAGCGATGGCCGCCTTCTGCGAGACTGTCATATCCCAGAAGGAGGCCGCTGAGCGGGAACGCGAACGCGCTGATCCCGCTCGGCGACGAAGGCGCAGGCCGCGTCAAGCGGCCGCCCAACGTCTCGCTCCCCAGCCCTGAGCCCGGGGCTATAAACGACGGACAACCTTCGGAGTCGCTGGACGCTCGGGGTGTGGACCCTTTGAGCGTCCATTGAGTACGGCGGCTACTCCGAGGAGTACCTGCCCTTACTGTCCCATCTCAAAAATCGACCTTTATCATCTGTTTAGTATATATTTGTCTTACATTATTAAATGATCGAACGAAATTACCTAAGTGAAGTTTGATCTTAATTATCCTGCCCTTGACGAGAAGATTTAGACTCCCTTACTAAATACGACCTTTGTATTGTTGTGCCACCTTCCAAAGATTGATTCTAGTATGGTTATGCAAATCTTAATTCCGGAACAAGGATAAGAATATACTCGTCCCCATATCAAAGGTCACTTTAGGATTTCCTTCTGTTCTTCAATTCCCTTTTAACATTTTTTCCTTGAATGAACTGTATTTCCTGTAGTGCTTACCTTGCTACATAGGTACTTACTAGTTATGTACGTTACGATATGAAGATAAGATACTAGATTTTTTAAAGTTATATACCTTGCATTACCAACACTAACACATTGATTTAGATACATAAATCAATATGTATGTAGATACAGTCATTTATTCCACATTCATTATTTTTGTAGTTAATTTATCTGTAGAAAAATATGACCGTATATACAGGGTGAAACAAACGAACGGGACACGTAGGGGAAGTACATTAAACATTTATAAAAATGTTTAAAAAATAATAATAACCGCATTCAAACATTTAAGAAAAACCTGAACCGAGGATCGATACAAATAAAATAGCGACCAGTAGTTAGATAGCCACTATTTTATTAAACTAGTCGATAGGGTAAATGATAAGGATAAAATCTCTCGAATAAACATTGTATCTTCCATTTAAAGAAAACTTTTAAATTTAACCATTTCTCTTAACAAAATTGATCAATTAAACGTTTCTTCATATACGTTTGTTTGTTCTTCTAATGTACCTGTGTAGGTACGTGTCCTTCAGGTTAATTCTATTGAATTGTTAACGAGTTGAGAATCGCTTCCTTTTTTAAATCTGTTAAAAACGGGACTGTGCAATTAAAAACGGGACGTACCTGTGGACGGGTCGGGACGTTAGTTATACAAACTACAAATAACTATGTACTTCTATGTACCTATCTCAGAGTAATTAGAATGGAGCTAGTATCGCGTCGATTCGCCGAACAAATTTTTCGTGGCACTTTTGCGGGGTGCGGGAGGCGAAGTAAACACACACAGATACAATTTCACGCATACCCACACTATAATAAACTCGCAATACATTCAAAAAGATACGCACACAAATAAAGAATGACCTGACCATATGAACAAAATTTGGCAGAGGGGTTAGCGCATAATGCTATCTCCAGTGGTATCTCCTCTAAGGTACCTATAGATGTACGTGAGTTGCCGCGCTGTACTTGTATTAAAATAATACTCCACAAAAATAATTAAAAATGCTGTGGTTAATTAAAGTTTGTTATTTCATAGTAGCATTGTAGGTACCTACATAGTCAATTATTCTCACGTGCGAGTAGTTAGGCACCTACCAACTATAATAATTAATATCAATCAACGAATGACCAATGAGCAGACCATTCTCTGTATAATTGTCTACATACTTCTTGGTATATGTATACTAGGGATTATGAATCCAGTGCACGAGTTACGCTACATATCAATTATCACGTATCTACTATAGACGCCATTGTATACAGAATTTATTAAGAAAAGTCACCTAACTACATATATTTTTCCGTCATTATTTTTCTGACGACAAATCTCAGTACATTTGCAGCAAGAGGTGATAACAACATTGTTTACTTTGAACATGATTATCTGGAATGATAAGAAATAATGTTTTATGTATGTTGCAAACAACAAATTCTTTATCAATACACGTTTTCTTTTTCATAACTCTTAGAAGTATAGGTATGTAGCCATGTCGTAATACAATATCAGTATCCAACCAAGGTATTTCGTATTAAATTACTGTCTATGTATGCAGTGCTACACAAATGGGTCATTCGATTACTTAATTTAATTCAGGTCATAGTCTAGCAAGACATATAACTAATGTTCTGCGTATATTTAATAAACCATTTATATTGCGGATACTGAATGGTTAGGTACTATCGAGGACACGAACGCTGTACCATTTTTCAATCAAAATCATTTGAAAAACGTTGCGTGCGCTTACCCCGCCTGCATGTATTTCGGGCCGGCTCGTCCAAGCTATTATCGTCCTAAGGTGGTACACCGTTCGTGACCGCGAGAGTACGTATACATTGATCGGATTATAAAACCTTACTCATTTGACTATCCGTTGTGTGAAAATACTTTATTTACTAAACACTATTACAAAAGAATTGGGTATTGGATAATGAATTCAAGAATATTTATCTCAATCATATCACTCGCCTACGTAACTCTGTTCGCAGGGCTTAACAATCTTATCTACCAAATCGCATTACTGCCCCATCACTCACTGCCACCTCTTTGCAAATATTTAAAGTGACTGACTGTAATTTGTATTTTTCCAGGCGAGTATGCAATTAAGATGGGGCATTGCGGGCGTAGGCATGATAGCTCACGACTTCTTGACCGCCATGGGCACGCTTCCCGCAGCCCAGCACAAGGCGATCGCCATCGCCGGGAAAGATCTCGAACGGGTCCATAGATTGGCCACACTCCACAAAATCAGCACGGCATACGAAGGCTACGATTCACTGGCGCGTGATGACTCTATAGGTAATAAAAACTAACTTGTCATTGTTTATGCAAAATGCAAACAACAGTTTACGTTTCAATTGACGACTGCAAACATTTGGCGCAGTAACACGAAATACAATAGCCTCCGCGGCACTAACGCCAGTCGCCTGTTAAGCTAATTACCTTTTCGATATGGTCAATTATTTACCGATTTCGATGCTTTAACATCCACAAATTGAAAATAAACAGCGAAACACGTTGAAATTTAACAGAACTTTAATAGTCTGTTTATTCGACGCAAAAAAAAAAAGTCATTGTATTCAAATCTGCGTTTCGTTAAGTACCTACTTCAGATTTTAATAATCTAGAAATATAACATTTTATTTCACAAATGTGCGCAGTTAACCCTGAATCTTTTCTTTAATAACATTTGTAACTGTAACTCGTATGACCACTTCTGTAACTTGTATATATCTTAAACAAGCTTAATGCCTTTGTATCATTACGAGTTAGCATGACATTGGAGGAGTGCAGTAAGGTTGTTTTCAAGGTGGGTTTCTTCTATCACTAACACGCACGGCATGCGAACTACGAAACGCTCTACATCTCGAGTAAACACGACGTTATTTTCTTATTTCCAGACATTGTATTCGTGAGTGTTCTCAATTTGCAGCACTATGAAATAACTAAATTAATGCTAGAGAACGGTAAACACGTGCTATGCGAGAAACCCATGGGCATGACTTACAAACAGACTAAATCGCTAGTGGACATGGCGCGCGAAAAGAAACTATTCCTCCTTGAAGGGATGTGGTCAAGGTTCTTTCCTGCTTACGACGCTTTGGATAAGCACATATCCTCGGGCGGGCTTGGGGACATCTATCACATCAGCATACAGTTTGGGGTTGAAATTAACGACATTGAGAGAAACTTGTAAGATATTTACTATCTGCTGCTTTATAATGCTTCATCCTTCATACTTAATTAAACTTGTATAATACATTCTTGCCTTGTCACTAGTACCTACAAGTGATAGTTAAAGTTGAAAAGATAAGATCAAGAAAGTTTTAAAAACGCCCTTCTTCGAATTTCATATGTATAGTCGTGGGTTTGTTTTTATACAGTTTTATATGAGTTTTATATACTTTTAGACTTTCGCGTTCCATTATCAAACTTTATTCTAATCGGGAATTAACGCGATTTACCTTATATTTTGGCTTGACGTTTCGGCCGGGTTACACCAGCCGTGGTCACAAGCAGACACTGCTGCCTGCTGCTGCTCAAGCCAAAATATAAGGTAAATCGCGTTAATTCCCGATTAGAATAAAGTTTATATGAGTTTTATTAACCAAAAGTGTAGTTTCGCCTGCTAGTACAAGCCCACCCATAGACATTTGCTCTGCCATAAGGACATCCAGTTTCTTAAGCTCAGTAACTTCTCCAGATACAGTGCCTTTCACACGGCACAAACACTGTCACTTTCTGACCACAGACCGATTTACGGTAAAATATCTGACACTATATCTACGGTGGGGCCTACCTGGACAGTCTCTTGCACAAGGAAACCTTGTAAATCTGAATTGAATCTTATTTTTTTTACTTTAACTACTAAACCTCTATGCTAATGGCAAGGGATGTATTTCCTTATTCCTAGCTTATTCATCTACAACAGTCTAACCACATCGTGCGTTCCCCAGCAATCACACTCATTCGAAACCTTTCAGAATGAAAGACTTAGGAGGCGGAGCGGTTCTAGACCTGGGTGTTTACATGCTGCAGCTAATACAGTATGTATACAAGGAACCACCTACAGATGTCGTGTGCACGGGGCACTTGAGCAAATCTGGCATCGACGAGTCCATGTCTTGTGCGTTGAAGTACAACGACGGAAGGACGGCGACCATGTCTGCCCACACAAGAGCCACGATGTCAAATCGGGCCGAAATTGTTGGGACCAAAGGCGCTGTTTCTGTAAGTGTCTTCTTTAGAGTTAGATTGTGCGTTCGTTTTGTCAAAATAGATCACATATGTTTTTTCTTCTACAGCGAGAAGCTTATTTAATTAGGTTTAGCGAAAAATTATCTAAATTATTGATGGTGAAAACCACCTAAAAATTCTATGCGTGGTTTACGACTAGTTAACGGATTTACAGACAGACGCGGACGCGACTTTTTTATGTGTAAATAGTTCTACTGCGAATACCCTCAGTGAATTGGACAGAGATTTTTTAACATCCTGTATTTAAATTGACTTGGCAGCAAAAACAAAATTGTATTGTGAAATAAACGGACGTGTTTTAGATCGCATAATAAAGTTGTGTTCGTTTTCAAGTTGAAGTATTTGAAATAGGTTATAGTTACTGTATTTCCGGTTAATCGGCTTTAGGACATTGCAATCAACACAACATTACGGCTCAAGACAACATTACGGCTTTAGGACGATAATCGCTTGCTAGAGATGGCAAAAAAATACGTGTGGATGATTTTGTTTGAAAACTGGTTAAGAAAGCGTTTTTACCGCGAACGTACAAGCACTACTTAAACTTCCGTAGGTACTTACGACTACAACAAAATCTATACAGCAATGATATTAAGTAATTTATTACATTACATTAGTTCCTAATGTTCCTATTTATTGAATGTAACTTGCCTATAACAGGAAAGCATTAACACAGATTTGCATTTGGAATGTAATTTGTATTAAAATAACGAGATAAAGCCAATTGATGGACTTTACTATATTAATATCATTGATTAACATGCTCCATTTAATTAATTTGGTAATATCTCGTTTTTCTTCCTGGTAGACGAACTCCTCTTCCGGCTTTAATTTAGATGCATTTAGGCGTGTTTAGATAAAACACACAAACAAACAACATAAAATATATAACCGTGCCAGCGCATAGTCGCCAGATACCTCTAACTACAATGCACTGACTGAGAAAAATAATGAACATAATACGTCGATCTATTATTTGTACTGTCTAATTCAACCACTAGTTTACATAATAATGATTGATCTTGTGAACAAAGTAATCTAACTTGGTGGGGGTACCTACCACCGCAGTGTCAGATATTCTGCCGCCAAGCAATAGTGTGTAAACATTGCTGTGTTCCGGTGAAGTATCACAGTTCATTATTTCTTGTGCTCGGCCAAAACGTAGGTTTCATAAGAAAAACTTCAAATCTTCTAATTTATCTCCATACATTTTACACCTGCACCTGTCTCTAGTGGAAACATAACTACTATGCGCTTCATGTCTCTAGTGGAAACATAACTACTAAGAATGTGGCCGCCATCTTGCCATTTGAAATATATAATTACTACAAAATAAGACATAACAATAAACAATCAAAACCGGGGCGAAATTTTTCATTTTGTGTTTACTCTGCTGCCGGTACAAAAATCGTAAAAAACGAGTAAATCTCCGCAGTCGCGATCATCATGGCGGCCACATTCTTAGTTGAAATGCATAGTAATGCGTTTCAACTGTTAAATAACTGTTAACTACTGTTAAATGTATCAAAGGTAACTGGAGGTATGAATGTATTTACATACGCTACGAAAACTACCACGTACTACCTATATACAGAGCAATGTTATGCAATAATGTGTCAACCCACAAAAATATAAATTCTGTGTTAACGCCATCTATCTCTTGTTATAGGTCTAGGCAACGTTTAAAAAATCCCCATGCCGGTAGCAAATTTATTAGAGCTCTATCTAACAAAAAAATCTTAATGCAGTTTGTTGCCTAGGCCTATAACTAGAGATAGATGCCGTTAACACAGAATTTATACTTTTGTGGGTTGACACATTATTACATAACAGTGCTCCTATAGCTATTAGTGACCATCTAATTAGGCACTTGGTACTTCGCAGCTGGATTACTTCTGGTGTCCTACGGCGCTGCACATATCGGCGGCAAACAACACTGAATGGACGCTGCCCAAAGGGAAATACAAGTTCCATTTTCACAATAGCGCCGGCCTCAGTTACGAAATACAAGAGTGCTGGACTTGTATAAACGAAGGTACGTATGACTAGTAATGCCCTCAGGCTGATACAGGCGATTAAGAATCAACGTAGGAGTAAACGTACAGTGTATCCTCTCTCTCTCTCTTCCATTACTCTGTTTGATGGAATGAAGACTGATTTTATAAGACTAGGGACCGATCTTGGGGGTCTGGGACAAGCCCGCTGAGTTTCTTGCCGGATCTTCTCAGTTGAGACCGCGTTGTGATCCAGTGGTCTTTTTTTTTAAAAAAAAAACATGACCTTTCGAAAGTGCTAGCGTTAAGCCTATTTGAAATAAACTATTTTTGAGTTTGAGATAGTTTAAGAGCTCGATCAAACTGTCAGTTTTATCCCGTACATTCAATTGCTGGTTTCACGGCTGGATGGCTGGTCCATCGGAACCTGAGTTTTCTCCATATATCTCAATGTATGGAGAAAACTGACAGACCTAGGTCGTAGGTACTAGACCGCCAGGCGCAGGACTGACTTTACATGCATTTCCGACGCAAGGATAATCCTTTAATTATCCTCACCAGGAACCATACCATGTCGCTTTGAACTCGTGCATGTTTACAATATTGCTGGGTTCCGATGTGAGGGGCTAGTGAAATTACCTGGCTCAAGAAACTCATCATCATCACCAGCCAGAAGATGTCCGACAATTGGCTATTTGCATCCACCGGTTACCTGCGACGCGCACAATTTCGTCTGTCCACCTAGTGGGAGGCCTGCCATCGCTGCGTTCCGGTTCGTGGTCGCCACTCGAGAACCTTTCTTCCCCTGTCGCGCAAAGAAACTCCGAGCATAGCTCTCTCTATGGCTCGTTCTGTGACTCTGAACTTCGGCTCTACATATACCGCTATAACCGCCCGGCCCGTTATATGGAATAGGGGGTAGGTAAAAGGAAAATAAATATGTTAAGCGTCTGTGGTCAAGCCACATTAGACGGGCGAAAAGAAATACGAAACTTTTTTTCCTCTTACTTCAGTTAGTAGTTTTTCTAATGGATGTGGGTAATTTTTCTTTAAACATAGTAGTATTTAAATTAGTAATAGTTCTTAGAAAGGTGCAATACTATAGTTAATCCATGGCAGTGATGCGTATGCAAGTTTAATTGTGATGAGTCGTTTCACCAAAGTAAACTGGGGCACCAAGAAAAATTTACTATTCCTTAGCAGATTAGGCGGAGCATAGTTGTTACTTTTTAATATTCTTTTAATTTTTTTTTTGTTTCAGGATTACTAGAAAGTCCAAAAATGAGCCTTGACGAGACTGTACTATTAGCAAAATTAACTGACACCATGCGGGCTCAACTAGGTGTATCAGAAATAGAGTTGAACTAATTAATTTATTTTATTTTTTATTTAAAATAAATAAATAAATATAAACAGCACATATTATATCGGCCAGTTACATGAAATAATATCGTTTATACTTGAAAATTCGCTTTAATTATTATAATGCCAAGTGCCAGTGGAACAAAACGAGCGTGATATTTATTAAGCTCTTACTTATTTAAAAGTTACTTAAATGTACAGTATTTACCTCAACTAACTGTGATTACTAGTGCGTTGTGAGAAGTGTTAAACATTATTTAAGAAAAATACATAATTATATTGCACAGTTTTTTATTTTTCATTTGTTCTCTCACAAATAATAAATATAAAAATTTTAATACTTTGAACTACACAATTTTCCAAAACGTGATTTTATACACATCCATTAATTAGGAATAATTCTGGGGATCAGGAATAATTCAAGGATCCTTAAATAGGAATTTATTCTGGGGTAGTTCGTAATTAGGAATGATTCTGAGGGTTAGGGATAAATCTGGAGTTTTTAATTAGAAATAATTATAAGGTAGATCTTAATTACGAATAATCCCAGGGTTTCCTAGTCATAAATAATTCTGGGGTAGCTTATAATCAGAAATAATCCTGGAGTGCTTCGTAATTAGGAATCATTCTGTGGTAGATCTTAATTAGGAATAACTCTAGGGTAGATCTTTATTAGGAATAACTCTAGGGCAGATCTTAATTAGGAATAACTCTGGGGTAGATCTTAGGAATAATTCGTATAGGCGGTATTCCGTGGCGGGTGGTTCAATTATCGAAGCTATCGAAGACTGTGCGTATGATGCGCGCTGCGTCGCGGGCCTGTTGCTCGGTGACGACGAGCGGCGGCGAGAGGCGCACGATCTGACCGTGCGTCGTCTTTGTCAGTAGACCGGCGTCGCGAAGCCGCAGAATCACCTCGTATGCCGGGATACCTACGCAAAACGGCGAGGCTATACTATGGCAACCAGACCACCGATACTTATAATTAATAAACTTTTTTTCGTGTACACATACACCGCAGGCAGGGAAGCGAACCCACAACCTACCGGTTAGCGGCCAGGGTGTCTAAGCACTAGACCAATAAGCCATTCAATATACCTCGCTCGGTCGGTCAGGTATGTGCTAACTGGTCTGTGGGGCTGTATGCCTGTTTGTGCAATGAATGCATTTTTTTATAATTTAAAATAATAAAAAATAAGTTTTAAAAACTAAAACCCGACTACGGATAAAATCGCAGTCTAAAAAGTAGAAAACAAGGAAATATTTCTTGTCAGATATACTTATCTACCAACGCCTTAAGCAATTAATTATCGTCTAGTAAGTAGATAATTTGTATATTTCAATTTAACGTATTATAAGTATAATTACTATAGATTGTAGCCGTAGTCGCATGCCACCTTGCTAATCTCGAATATGGCCAATGTTATATTGTCGCATTGGGAACACAAAATTCCGGATGCACTTCGACGACTAGCAGTTGACCAGAGGGCCTAGCCAAGATGCAATCGCTTCATAGCGAATCTATTTCTTCATTCGCTAATGGTGTCAATTCCCTACAATATGTCACGTGATTTTTCGATGACTTATATCATTCTCATACAATTTTAAACTTTCTATTAGCGATAGCGCTTGTAGAATGTTACATTGTCTAGGGGGACAGATCGCCGACTTACGTATAAACGACAACGCCACGACGGATCACCAGGCATCAGTGGCATGCGACTACGGCTACAATCTATAGTAATTATACTTATAATACGTTAAATTGAAATATACAAATTATCTACTTACTAGACGATAATTAATTGCTTAAGGCGTTGGTAGATAAGTATATCTGACAAGAAATATTTCCTTGTTTTCTACTTTTTAGACTGCGATTTTATCCGTAGTCGGGTTTTAGTTTTTAAAACTTATTTTTTATTTTATTTATTTTGGGGCTTTATAATTCGTTACAAATCACGTAGAATTATTAGAATTAAGTTAGTATCGCTATAATAATTACTTAGTTTTACTAAATATATTTCGTAAACACGTAATTGTTTTTTTTTTCGGCATCTGCGTGTGAAAATTCAAGGCTCTAGTACCAATCGTTCATGAATTATAACGCTTTTTTATAATACATGAAACCCCCTATTTGGACCCCTTAGGATACGAATTTTGAAAATTCCGTTCTTAGTGTGCGTTGAAATTAGGGAGGTGTATTCTTCACAATACTGTGAAGAATACACCTCCCTAATTTCAAGTCTCTAGAGCCAGCAGTTTAGGCTGTGCGTTGTCTGTCAGTCAGTCAATCAGTCAGGACATCTCCTTTTATATATATTGATGATTAAAATAACTTTAATACGTGCAAAGAAGGTATGGAACCCTCGATGCGCGAGTCAGACTCGCACTAGACTGGTTTTTTTTTGGTTTGATTCGGTACCTAGCTCCGAACCAAAGTATCTTACCTACTAAAACGCCCAGTACTCAATGGACATCTAGGGCCCACAACCCAAACGTCCAACCGACAACTCCGAAGATTGGCCGTTATTTGTCCGGGCTTATGGCTGAGGAGTGAGGCGGCAGCTTTTTTTTTTTTGACG
This sequence comes from Furcula furcula, assembly GCA_911728495.1. NCBI lineage: Eukaryota > Metazoa > Arthropoda > Insecta > Lepidoptera > Notodontidae > Furcula > Furcula furcula. Next base: position 24,542,317 of record OU452244.1, on the reverse strand, counting down.
GCATATTGACGCGGGTGCGCACGGTGCAGGATACGTGCGTTTTCGAACACTCTCGACAGGCACTTATTGAATTGAAACCTTGCGTGCACTTAGAAGCCACACTCGAGCTAACGCAGCAGTTAGCAAAATAGTTTAACTAAACAATATAATCTTTTGCCATCACTTTTAAAATCATATCAAATTCAAATTTTAAACATCGATGTCATATTTTAGTTTTAAAACCCATAGAAAAAGAAGAAGAAGAAACATTTATTAGCTCACTGACTTAATTACAAAGACGGACTTAGTTACTAACAATTTTATAATATATTAATAGTCGTGGCTAAAAGGTCGCAAGCTCAGCATTATGTCAGGGGGCAAACACAATATATAACTCATACTATGATATAACTCATACCTACCGCTTATGTCATAAAAACACGGTTTTCAATTACCTTAAGGGGTCCCCCTTAGGATACTAATTTTGAAAATTCCGTTTTTAGTGTGCGTTTTCGTATCCCAAATTTCAAGTCTCTAGGCTAGCGGTTTGGGCTGTGCGTTGTCTGTCAATCAGTCAGTCAGTCAGGACTTATCCTTTTACATATATTGATTAAAATAACTTTAATACGCACAAAGAAGGTATGGAACCCTCGATGCGTGAGTCAGACTCGCAATTAACCGGTTTTTTTTTTTTTTGATTCGGTACCTAGCTCCGAACCGGAGTTTCTTACCTACTAAAACGCCCCGTACTCAATGGACATCTAGGGCCCACAATCCAAACGTCCAACCGACAACTCCGAAGGTTCCCCGTTATTTGTCCGGGATTATGGCTGAGGAGCGAGGCGGCAGCTTTTTTTTTTTTAGGTGGCAGATTGACGCGGGTGCGCGCGTTTGCGAACACTCTCGGCAGCCTCTTATTGAATTGAGATCAATAACATTAATACGCGCAAAGAAGGTAAGTGTAAATAAGGTATGGAACCCTCGATTCGCGAGTCAGACTCTCTCTTGACCGGTTTTTTTTTTGGTTTGATTCGGTACCTAGCTCCGAAGCGGAGTATCTTACGTACTAAAACGCCCCGTACTCAATGGACATCTAGGGCTCACAACCCAAACGTCCAACCGACAACTCCGAAGGTTGCCCGTTATTTGTCTGGGATTATGGCTGAGGAGCGAGGCGGCAGCTTTTTTTTTTTAGGTGGCAGATTGACGCGGGTGCGCACGTTTGCGAACACTCTCGGCAGCCTCTTATTGAATTATAACCTTGCGTGTACTTAGAAGCCACACTTGAGCTAACGCAGCAGTTAGCAAAATAGTTTAACTAAACAATATGATTTTTCCCATCACTTTTGAAATCATATCAGATTCAAATTTTAAACATCGATGTCGTATTTTAGTTTTAAAACCCATGATATAACTCATGCCTTCTGCTTATATCATAAAAAAAACGGTTTCCAATTACCTTTTAAAAGACACCACACGCGAGATTTTTAACTTTGGGGTCCTATTTTGACCTTAAAACCCTCATAATTTCTTAAACCTGACTTCGTCCTAATCCTATCTATCATATTGTAACGGAAAACAGTGAAATGTGTTAAGAAATTGTAAAATATTTATTTTACACAAAAATTTAGGTCCTGTGACTTCTACTTAGAAAATTTCGAGAAATGCAAAAACACGTCATTGTTTATTTGCTTTGAGGCATCTGTGTGTGAAAATTCAAGGCTCTAGTACCAACCGTTCATGAATTATAACGCTTTTTTATAAAACTTAAAACCCCCTATTTGGACCCCTTAGGATGCGAATTTTGAAAATTCCGTTCTTAGTGTGCGTTTACGTATTGTGAATAATACAACTCCCTAATTTCAAGTCTCTAGAGCCAGCAGTTTAGGCTGTGCGTTGTCTGTCAGTCAGTCAATAAGTCAATCAATCAGGACATCTCCTTTTATATATATTGATGATGATGATTATTTACTTTACACGATCATGCTTGGGCAACAGAAATACACATGTGTACCTAATTCCAACTTAATCAAAAAATTTTTTTGTTTTACTTCAGAAGTTTTTGTCCTGTAGATGGCGCCACATTGAAGTTAATGTAATATTATATAGCCTATAACCAGCGGACAATCAAGGCGCTTCAAACGACACCCTTCTTGTCTAATTATGTTAAGTAGATTAGAAGATATTCGGGAACAGATGAACATACATACATACATACATACATAAATACATACATTCTTGTTAAAATCATAACCCTCCCTCCGTTCCGTAGTCGGGTAATAAGGTTCTCGCGGCCGATACGACCACAGCGGTTAATCTTCCACAAGATCAGCCATCTACGCGTATATAGTGCACGCACAAGTGCTTGCGTAGACACAAGTGCACTCTCTCTTCCTTAATACCTCTCACGATCCGATAGGACGAAAGACCGACAAGACCGGCGGAGAGGTCAGGCGCAGGAGCGACTTTACATGCCCATCCGACGCATGGATCATCTTTTTACAGACAATCAGGTGATCGGCCTGCATTGTCCTAGTAAGGAACAACTACACAAAGTTGTTGCCCCCTGCATTCGAACCCGCGACCTCTGGTTTGCCAAGCAAGCGGTTTACACTGCGCCACGGAGACTACAAAAAATACCTAATAATTTATACAAGGCAATCAGCACACACCTGCCAACCAATGACGTTAATTTCCATCCAATTTTCATAAATTGACCAGAAGTTCTTGTGAACCAGACAAAGGACACTTACTGTCATCGACTACCATGGCGCACATGAGTCCTTTGCCGCGCACTGTTTTCACTTTGTTCTTTGGGATTTTTCTTAGCTCCTCGCACAATATTTTGCCAATTTTGAAAGAGTTCTCCGCTAATTTTTCGTCCAGAATAACCTACACATAACATAACATTATAGGTACGCATATCTGTGAGTTAAAAAAATACATAACTTGTGATTAAAATTTGCATTATCTACGCGGCTTAGACGCAAAATGTCCACTTCGCGTAATGTCAACTCGACTTTTTCGCAAAACGTCTACGTCGCATAATGTCCACGTCGCGAAACGTCCACTTGGCAAAATGTCTACTTCGCATAATGCCCACTTCGCAAAATGTCCATGCTGTGATGCGCGGTAGTGCAGTGCAGCTTTCTATAAGCAGTCTTGCTTTTCCCATCACTAGATTTAATAAAAAAAATATATTTTTAGTTTATTGCAAAGTGTGCACCAATGTCAAAAAGTTGTCATTCTGCGATGTGGTCATTTTGCGAAGTAGGCATTCTGCGAAGTGGACATTTTGAGAAGTGGGCATTATGTGAAGTGGACGTTTTGCGAAGTGGGCATTATGTGAAGTGAAGATTTTGCGAAGTGGACATTTTGCAAAAAAGTCGAGTTGACATTATGCGATGTCAACCCGACTTGGACATTTTGAGAACGCTTTACGTTAAGTACTTATAGGTGTTTCCCATTATAAAGGCACTAATATTATACTAATAGATGTGACTGAAAACTACATAGAATTTCGAATAAATGACGAGAATCTAAGCATAAGGCATTTTTTTTATCGACTGTTCATGAGGGTTACAATTAATTTTATTTGTGTAATTCAACACGTTACACGTGCTTAGTGTGTACGCGTACGAGGTATTTATTATCTACTCGTACAGGTATTATACCAACCTTGACTGCTTCCATAGCCACAGCACATGCCAGTGGATTGCCGCCATAAGTGGACCCATGAGTACCAGGCTTGATTACCTTAAAAACAAATACGAACATTGTACGGTGTAACCGTGAATTTCTTTACGTGACGCACACATTTTATACTTAATTAGATTCAGTTCGCATCCAGCCACCAAGGGAACCGTATGTGCTGACTACCAAACAAGTAGTAGCACTTGGGCACCGAGCTTAGGCCAGAAAGTGTGTCTCGTGTGCTAACTAACTTCTGTTCCTTTTTAACCGACTTCAAAAAAGGAGGAGATTCTCAATTCGTCTATATATATATATATTTTTCTATGTATGTTCGCGCATAACTCTGGCAATTATGAACCGTTTTGAAAAAATCTTTCTTCCACCCATTCTTTAATCCGTTAATTGGGTCCCATAAAAATAATATTGCATACGAATTAGTAGTTCCTGAAAAAACAAGAATGGTGACTGCGCAGGAGAACTGCAGGAATGCCTATATAGATGACTTTATGTCGCTTTTTACGGACAAAAACTATTTAAAAAAAAATAAAAACCGACTTCAAAGTAAATTATCTAAAAAGCATAAAATAACGAAAATATTATTGAAGTTGGTGTTAGCGTACCTGCTGTGTATATTCTGCACCAACTTCAATAATATTTTCGTTATTTTATGCTTTTTAGATAATTTACTTTGAAGTCGGTTTTTATTTTTTTTTAAATAGTTTATTTAACACTTTTTAGTGACTTATTTTACCAAGATAGGTATCAGCACTATCACGCAACTCGAACGTCTACATTACAGTAACTTACTGAAAACATAAAAAGTTTATATCTCTTAAACTACTGGACCGATTTTGATGAAATTTATACTCTACCCTAAGTTGAAAGATACTCTAACTATTGCAAAAAGAATTTTCGAAATCGGACTTGTAGTTTCTGAGAAATCCGCGGACAAACCTACATACATACATACATACATACATACACTCGTGAATTTTGGTAAATTCGTTTAGAAGCCCACATAGACTAACATATATGAATATTACGCATTTTTATTAATATTACATACATACGCGTCGAATACAGAACCTCCTTTTTTGAAGTCGGTTAAAAAGCATAAAATAACGAAAATATATTGAAGTCGGTGCTAGCACATCATGGTAACTAAGACTAGCACGAGCTGACACCGACTTCAATATATTTTCGTTATTTTATGCTTTTTAGATAAATATACTTTGAAGTCGGTTCTTATTTTTTCAAAAATAGTTTTTAAAAAATATTTTATCTCATTTACATATAAGGTAATTTTAGACAATATACTTACTTTACAAACCCTTTAGCTATCATATCGTATTTTTTAACCGGCTTCAAAAAGAAGGTTCTCTATTCGACGCGTATGTATGTAATATTGATAAAAATGCGTAATATTAATATATGTTAGTCTATGTGGGCTTCTAAACAAATTTACCAAATTTTATGAGTGTATGTATGTATGTATGTAGGTTTGTCCACGGATTTCTCAGAAACTACAAGTCCGATTTCGAAAATTCTTTTTGCAATAGTTAGAGTATTTCAACTTAGGGTAGAGTACAAGTTTCATCAAAATCGGTCCAGTAGTTTAAGATATATAAACTTTTTATGTTTTCAGTAAGTTACTGTAACGTAGCCGTTCGAGTTGCGTGATAGTGCTGGTACCTATCATGGTAAAATAAGTCACTAAAAAGTGTTAAATAAACTATTTAAAAAAAAAAATACCGACTTCAAAGTAAATTATCTAAAAAGCATAAAATAACGAAAATATATTGAAGTCGGTGTCAGCTGGTGATAGTGTTAGTTAACGTGATTAGCTAGCACCGACTTCAATATATTTTCGTTATTTTATGCTTTTTAGATAATTTACTTTGAAGTCTGTATTTTTTTTTTAAATAGTTTATTTCTGCACATCACCACTATTATTAAAGACATCACATTGAAAGAGTGTATAGTCAAGCAAGGACTGTACGTACAGGATTAAACATTTATTTAACTTGCAACATAGATCAGTTAGTCAGTGTTGTATCTACCTAATGTAGACGATCCTATAGTTGTTTTGATTGAATTAGCAACTATTTGTACTATAATAGAATATGCTGGTATAAGGGTAGGTATATTATTTCGTATGCCTCTGAAAGAAGTGATTTGCTCATAACAGACACGCATGTAGGAATGACCAGATTTAATGTATACTTACATCCATGACACTATTGTTAGCCAAAACAGCTGACACCGGCAACATTCCACCGCTGACTGCTTTGCCCAAAATGAGGATGTCTGGCTTCACGCCCTCGTAATCGACCGCCAGCAATTTACCCGTGCGACCTGCAATTAGACAATTTGGAATAAGATTCCCACGTCACACCAAAAGCTCCATACTTCTCTAGGCTTTAGTCTAGTGCAATCTCTCTTCTTTTACTTTTTGTATTGAAATTAATAACCGATACAAAATCTCTACCTTTCCGACCCAAAGTTATTTTATAAGTTACGAGACCATACTTGATCGTAGATATCACAGATATAGATTTAAGTAAGTACATAGATAACGCAAATGCATGTACTTCGTTCGCGTGTCCGAACCTCAGAGTTCGCCGCTGCACTTTGTCATAAATTATTACCAACAGCTCAACTACTAGTATCTAGCTAGTACTTTGAAATGAAACTAATTTTACGGATTATAACGCGGTTTATTTTTGATTTTAGTTACCCGACGTTTCGAATAGGTACTTTACAACATTCACACTACCTACTAGTAGTATGTAGTAGTCTAAGAACTTACCTAATCCAGTCTGCACTTCGTCAGAGATCCAGAGCACGTTGTATTTGGTGCACAGTTCCCTGACCTTTTTCAAGTAGCCGTCGTCTGGGACCACCACTCCCGCCTCCCCTTGTATGGGTTCCACCATGAAAGCGGCCACGTTTGGATCTTTTAGCTCTTGCTGTTGATAATTTAATGATTGAGTACACTTACTTAGCTACGATTCTTTTTTATTTAACATGGTGACGAGACCAGCAAGACATTCGCCTGATGGTAAGCTACACTACTAGACCCGTAGACAGCTGCACTGCAGTGCCGCTCGTTGTTAAATCCCTGGAGCCCAGTAATTTCAGCAGCTACAGTGTCCATCAAGCCGGAACACAACAGGCAACGGTAACTAACACATTGCTGGTTGGTGGCAGAATATCTAATGTTGTGCTGTAGTGGTACCTACCTGGATGGTCCCTTGGATAAAGGACCTACCACGTAGGTAAATAATATCAGTTTTTGAGTTTAGGTGCATTTTATTCCATTCGCTCTTGACCTGCGCAAGTCTTGCTATAATAATAATATCCTGGGACAATTCACACACGGCCATCTGATCCAAACTAGGCCGAGCCTGTACTATGGAACCAGACAACTGATACTAATACATATATACCTACTTTTTTTTTGTAAATACACACTTATATAGAAAAAACACCCAGACACTTGGTGGGAATCGAACCCACGACCTGTTGGTTAGCAGACAGGGTCACTAGCCACTAGACCAACGGGCCCGTCAAATATACCTATGCATTAACAAACGTTTCAATTCAATTACTTATTGCTATTTAATTCAAATAAAATGAATATTTTTAATGATGATAATCAAGTTGAAAAAGTGTCGAAAAAAAAAGTCGTTTATTCTGATTTGAATAAATCTCCTAAAATCTTATTAGTATTTTAGGTAGGAAAAATAAATGATAAAATACTCCTATTATCGAATTGAAGAAAGATACACTTCTTTTCTTCTGATATTATTTCTACTTACCTCTAATGCTGAAATGTTATTGTAAGGAATGAGCTTGAAGCCAGGCATGTATGGACCGAATCCTTCGAAGCACATCGGGTCGGAGGACGACGAACAGGCTGACAACGTGCGGCCCCAGAAGTTGCCTTCTGCGAAAATTATCTGAAACAAAAAAACACTTCCGAATAAGCTAACACTATTAGTCTTAAATTTTTAACAAGACGTTAATATGAAACACTTTTTTCACATTTTCTTCTAAAATCGTAGTTATAAGGGCTTTTAGTATGGTTTTCGAGTCCTATCATCCGAAAGACTGTTGAACAAAGGCCTCCCCGTGGAAGGGAGGGGTTGTTATAATTTATGCATAATCCCCACGCTTAGCAGGCGTCTTGGGGTCTGGGGATTTTTGAGTATGAAAGGCGGAAAAAATGTCATGCTGCATTAATGAAACTTTGCGAATACATTAATCAAATTAAAGCAATCGAGCCTTAAAATCATCGATATAATATATAAACTAGATTTGGTGTCACAGTTCAAAAAGTGGTAGCGAGAAATAGCACCCTTGTGTCGCTATTTCTTTACAAGCCACACCCTGACAAATTTATTTTTGCCGATAGGAGTGTCGCTACTGTCTATATGAAACTGTCAAACTACGAGATAAGTCATTAACATTATAAAATCGTTAGTTCACGTTTCCGCCACCAGCACAGATAAGTTTGCAACCTCCGCGACCACATTTTAGATGTCATTTTGTTCGTGAATGTTTATCTAGTTTATATATTATACTTATCGAAGCTTAAAATGGTTCAATTTAAAAAATACTGTCTGAACTATAAGTACATTCATTAGTCTTATTTTATATAGGTAAGTAATAATATCTAGGAACAATCCACACAGTCATACGATCCCAAACTAGGCAGAGCCTGTACTATGGAAACCAGACAACTAATACTAATTAGTTTAATGACGGGGATCTTTCGAAGATTTCCCCCGCGTCAAAAAAAAAGTGTAAGACAACCCTGGCTGCTACCCGATGGGTCGTGGGTACGATTCCCACCTAGTGTTTGGAATGGGCCCCACTAGGTGGGAATCGTACCCACGACCCATCGGGTAGCAGCCAGGGTTGTCTTACACTTTTTTTTTGACGCGGGGGAAATCTTCGAAAGATCCCCGTTAGCTGTGGGTCTCGACCGGGGTATGTGGGATTCTTATCCACTAAAACCCCCGCGGCTGTCGCATCGGAACATGAGAGGGGACCCCAGGGCTCTCCGGTGGGATCTGCACCACGGGCCCCTCAGTGCCTTGCCTTTGAGCCCGCCGCCGGTGGGCGCATTGTAGCCCCCCGGGAACCTGACACGGTGCTCACGGGGACGGGGTTCGCAACCCCGCCGCCGTCCTCCTCAGAGTCGCCGCCGTACCCAATGGACGTTCTAAGGGCCCACACCCCGAACGTCCAGCGACTCCGAAGGCTGCCCGTTGTTTATAGCCCCGGGCTCAGGGCTGGGGGGTGAGACGTTTGGCGGCCGCTTGTGGCGGCCTGCGCCTTCGTCGCCGAGCAGGATCAGCGCGCTCGCGCTCCCGCTCGGCGGCCTCCTACTGGGACATGACAGTCTCATAGAAGGCTGCCATCGCTCCCCACGCCGCATGTCTAACCACTATACACTAGACCAACGTACCTGTCAACACACAAGATTGTAAGAAACTTATTTCCGGCATTTTTCGAAGGTCATTGCAAAGTTTGCATGAAGAAGAATTTCCATTTAATACGTACCTACTATAGTGCAGCTATCCAACCAATTATCGGCATCTTTCAAAGGGCATTTACCGAGGGTTACAACGAAAAAAAAATATGCGTGCGTGGAGTCCCTCCGCGCGGAAGAAGTGAAACTTCATTCTCGCTCAGTCGATCAGTCGTTCGGTCGGTCCCTCACTCACTCACACACACACTCACACACTCAACTCGCCCCAACTCACCCCAACACGCCCCAACTCACCCCCAACTCAGAAGTGGAAGTCGCATAAGAAGTTTCACTTCAAAAATTATCATTTTGACACTAAACAAACTCTGTAAGTTCCCTAAAAAACTACTAAGCAGACCGTACATAGTAAAAGTAGAGTGCGCTGTGAGATATATGCTACTTATCAACCCCATAAGTTATATAATCTGGCTTCCGAAAGGAGATCCTCCCTTTATTTGTGAAACCATTTGAGGACTTGATTTTAACCAATCGTGCTAGCGACATCTGTGGCCAGGGTTTAGTTTGTGGAATCACCATCAGTGACCTAAAGACGTCCACTTCTGAACAAAGGCCTCCCTTAGAAGGGAGGGGTTGCCGTAATACCCTCGCTTGGTAGGTAATCCAATAGAAAGACGCTGCTGCCCGTCTTCTTGTTTCCCCTAGTCGCCTCTTATGAATACCCAACGAGAGGAGATGTGAGGGTGCTTTCTTACCCAGACTCCCCTCACAGGTATCGGATTGTGGATTGGCAGTGAATAACCTGGTCTACTGTCAGTCAGTAGTAAAATAGGAAGTTATATAAGTACGTAAATCTGGTAATATCTTTGGGAGCCATACCTTAGCTTGTCCATCGGGTATCTTCTTGACTTCGTAGCCCCATTTGCGCGCGATCTTGCACGCACTCTCACCACCCTCGACGCCTGTATTCATCGGCAGTAATCGGTCGAAACCAAACAATTCTGTCATGAATTTTTCATATCTGCACAGTTTGTCCGAATAGAAAGCCCTGGTGGAGAAAAAATAATAAATATTTAAATCCGTAAAAGTAGTTTGATTTCAATATTCGCGTAAGTAAGTAAAAGACAACATTAATAAATATTGAATTGAAACTTCGCGACTTCCAAAAATGTTATCATTTAACGCGTTAGACGTTAAGCGTTAGACGTTATGCGTTAGACGTTAAGCGTTAAATGATAGGTGATCAAGTGTTAAATGTTAAGCGTTAAACGTTAAATTTGTTAAGGTTATGAAAGCGCTCATGTGGCGCCGTCAGTGAGTGAGTGAGTGGGTGAGTAGGTGAGTGGGCGAGTGGGCGATTGGGCGAGTGGGCGAGTGGTTCGGTGTGGCACGGTGTGGTACTCGGACTGACCGGTACTGAGCGGGACTGAGCGGGACTGATCGGGACTGACCGGGACTGAGCGGGACAGACCGGGACTGAGCGGGACTGACCGGGATTGACCGGGACTGACTCGGATTCAGTCAGTCCGAGTCAGTCAGTCAGTCCGAGTCAATGAAGTGAAACTTCAGCGACTTAGGTTCAGCGCTCCTGGGGAGGGGGAATAGAATGAGATAGAGCTAGAATGAAGTTTCACTTCTTCCGCGCGGAGGGACTCCACGCACGCACATTTTTTTTACTGTTTTTACCATCGAAAACCATCAGAATACTTACTATATCGATGGTTTTTACCATATTTATTTAAGGCAAAAACAAGATTATTTTGGTGCGCTACAGAATCCGTAATCAGGAAATTCACCAATGAACCAGTCACCAACTCTTAGAATCTGCAAGTTGAAGTGGCAATAGGCAGACATAGCTCGAGACACCGATATCCGATTGGGAATAAAGGTTCTCATGCAGCAAAAATAAGCAGGTAGACTTAGCGTAGGCAGGAATCCCACTAAGTGGACTGACGATACTATGCGAGTTGCAGGCAACCAGCCCGGTGGATGCCAACAGCCAATTTTTAATTGATCTTTAAGGGCAGGCCTATGTTCAGCACCGTGGTAGGTAGCCGTGGTGGTATATTCCGATTTTGTTTGGAATGATGCTGTGCGCCGTGGTCCACAGTGGCTCTAAAGGATTTGTGAAGGCAGATGCTGTGGGCTAGGCCTTATTTTGGCCGTGGTCCACAGGTGCCCTGATAAGAGTGTAGAAGTGGGGAATAGGGATTGTACACTCATACGTATTTCGTAGTTCATACATAATATATCTTTATTCTCATATCTACTTACCTAGATAATTTTGTCACACAGAATCAGATCACTTTACAGGATGGAATTGTTTTAATCCTACCCGGACGGAGGAAAAGTAGGTACACTACTCCAAATACTGGAGATACTTAGTAGATTTTACTCTCAAAGGAACCATTTTCCTTTATAAAAGAAACTAATCTGCGTTTAAAGATTTTGAAAACTCGCTTGCCACACTGTAATCGAATCAGCTAAAATCCAAAAAAAAAATACATATTTACATATTATGATATTACTTACCTATTTTATAGCATAAATCGACAGGGTTAATCCTAAGGATCAAGTCTGTTTAACAAACATAATTTTTTATGTACAAATTTAAACATGGTAATATCTGTATGTACCTATAATTATTAATTATAAGTACTTATAATTATTAATTATAAGTACTTATAATTATTAATTATAAGTACTTATAATTATTAATTATAAGTACTTATATCATCACAATAAAATTAAATTTCTTTGTTTTCTTTTTTAATGGATGGAAAAGTCGTGGCGCGATAATGCCCCCTCTGCCGGCAGGCTCGTAGGCAAACCACTGAGTGGTGCAGATCCCACCGGAGAGACTATATGTATTCTGTGCCCGGGAGCTCAGGTCTCGCCTGTAATGTACTGTGACAGTCACGGGGGTTACAGTGGGCAAGAATCCCACATACCCCGATAGACCCCCTACAGGTCCCGGGGACCTATTGAAAGTTTCCCTCGCGAAAAATAGGTACCTACCTAGAAACTAATGTAAGGGCTTCTGCTTGTTTCTTGAGTGCGGCTACGACCCTCGGATGACAATGTCCCTGGTTAATAGCAGAATACCCGCTCAGGAAGTCGTAGTATTTCTTTCCTTCCACATCCCACACGAATATACCTAAAAACGAATAAGTACATTATTTATATTACTACCATACGACAAAATAAAAATTAAGTGTGTATTTGTCATTGATATAATATTATATCGATTGATATTATATTATAATATAATATTTTAGTAGGATATAAATGTATATATATATTATACATTAATAGGTACACCACCATCTGCTCGTATTTAAAACTAGCTGACCCACGCAGCTCCGCCTGCGCAATTTTTACGTTAACTAAACTTTTAATAACAGACATTCGCATCGAATACATAACCTCCTTTTTTATAGTCGGTTAAAAACTGGGACCCACTTTTTACTTGCTCTCCGAAGCACGGACCCGTTTAGTTCAAATGGCGTTAAACGGTCACCCATCTATTTAATGACCTTACCTAACGTTGCTTAACCCGATCGATTACAAAACCTTGATAACAATTCTCTATGAGTGTTCCCTTACTAATATTTATTATATTATAAAGAAAAATTGATAAAATCGGACCAAGCGTATAACCAAGTACCCATTTTGACTTTAATCCCCTCTCCCAAAAGAACCGTGCTAGATTACGGAATAAAAAGTATCCTATGTCCTACCTCGTAGTAAGATCTCAAATCATGCCAAGTTTCATTTGAATCCATTCAGTAGTTTCGGCGTGATGCTCAGCCGTGATACAGACAGACAGACAGACAAAAATTAAAAAAATTACATTTTCGTCCTCAGTATCGGTTATAGAATGCCCTCCAAACATAATTTTCAAAATATCTTCAATGTACAGAATTGGACCTGTTACAGTTTTATTATAAGTATAGATAGTTTCTTCCATTTCAATAAGGTTGTCTGGAAGAAATCGCTATTAGCGATAAGGCCGTCGTTTGTACTATCCTTTATTGTTTGTTCTATATTGTTGTTATTTGTTATTTTTGTTTGTATTAAGTCTTACCATTTTCTTGTTCATTTGTTTGGTGTACAATAAAGTATATTCTATTCTCTATATCGATGGTATTTGTAATCAAAACCTGTCCAATATTTGTAGATTGATGGGGAGCTATGCTCGGAGTTTCTTTGGGCGACAGAATCCGGAATGAGGAAATTCGCCGAAGAACCAAGGTCACCGACATAGACGTAGAATATGCAAGTTGAAGTGGCAGTGGGCAGGCCACATAGCTCGAAGAACCGATAACCGTTGGGGAAGAAAGGTTCTCGAGTAGCGACCACGAACCGGAAGACGCAGCGTAGGCAGGCCTCCCACTAGGTGGACCGACGACATTGTTCGCGTCGCAGGCAACCGGTGGATGCAAATAGCAAATTGTCGTTCATTGTGGCGGTCTAAGGGGGAGGCCTTTGTTCAGCAGAGGACGACTTCCGGCTGGTGATGATGATGATGGGGAACTACTGGTAGGTACGACCTAAGGGTTTTAAGGACCAATTTTAATTTAGAAGAGCTTGGGATCCATTAGTGAGAGTACACTGAGACAAACGTTACTTTGGGTAGACAAATGTAGAATATTTTAGTAAAGTTTGATGGGACCGCCAAATTTCTTTAACCTGGGGCCTTACTATGAACTAATATAGCAGGGCAGTTTAACACGAAAAGTGATATCTGAATATACAATGAGCACACATTTCGTGTTAGGTTAGCCACACACGCTCAATAACTTTGTCACCACCACCACCAGCAGCCGGAAGACGTCCACTGCTGAACTAAGGCCTCCCCCTTAGAAGGGAGGGGTTGCCATAATCCCCACGCTTGGCAGGCGGCTTGGGGATAAAAATAATATTGTCAACATTCTAATAAATATTGTCAGTAATATTGTATTGCTGTATTTTTCAATAGCATAAATATTATTGAGCGTGTGCGGCTAGTCTTAAACTGCCCTGCTATACCTACTAATAAAAGAGTTCATGATAAGGCCTCTGGATTTAGATAAGTAGCAGCAGCCCAGTAAAAACTATTGGTTGATTAATGCGATCAATTATATGTGTACCAATGGTCTTAAATTATACACGTGCCGTTTTGAACGACGATTAAAGAAAATAGGCGGAAAAATACCGACGAGATACTAACGATGGTACCTATTCGTCGTACGTGTCGTTATGGTACGTGTTTATAGCTGAATCCTCATAAAGATAATTAATAAAAAGTTAATATTGACTCTTTTTTTGAGTATATAACTGCTAAAGATCTTGTGACTTATCTTAATACCAGTAAGTATATAAATTACGAGTTTTATTGGTAGCTTATTAACATTTTTATGGGATGAAGCATAATCTAAATAGATGCAATAGAGTTATGTAAGTATGTATTTAGATAAGTTTTAACTCAAGGAATAGTTTCATTTTCACACATCACACAAGTGAAATTTATGTCTTTCCAACTCCTACTATTTACCTTTTTCATTAAATTTGTTGCGCGCTCCAAGACAACTCAGCATTCCCCGGGACTCACCGAGGGTCAAACCTCGGTGTCTTCCTTGGTATCCACCAGCCCGTGGTAACCAGTAGTGGGAATGAGTGGTGGGATTAGTCCTAAAACTAAAGACCCTAATAACTAGGTACTATCTGTTTACCAACTAGGTACTCTTCGCCCCGAACCAATCAATTATTTTTGTCCATTCACTACGATTCCACTACCTAACCTACTTACCATACCCAATAATGGATATCTCAATGACCACCTACCTTAATTCTAATAAACAGTCAATCTCATATGTGTAATTTTTCTATCAATGGATTATGAAAAATATCATAAGTTAGTTTATTTTATTTTGTCGTACCTACTGTTAGTGGCCAACCTAGTGTTAGACTTGTTCAACCCCTTGGATTGACGATTAATTAACGATAATGAATATTGTTCTGTGTTTAGTTTTTATTAATAACATTTGGTATCAATTAAGGAAACTGTAGGTCTGTTTGATAAAATTGTTTAGGTAAGTTCCAGATTTTTATTACTGTGTCGGTGACTACAACCGGGACCGACTATTACCGTGCGGAGACGCTCAGTTCAAAAGACACTAAACGGCCACCCATTTATGGACTTACCTTGCCTGTAGGTAATTGCTTAGTGCCAACTGATCGTTTACTGAACAGTTGATTACAACTGTCTGTGAGAGGCTCTACTAAACAACAGTTAAGTAATTGTACCGAAAACTGAACTCGGCTACATTAAAAAAAAACGGTTTAGGGCGAGTCGGACTCGCGCACCGAGGGGTCTGTACCTTCTTTGGACCCAATGATATTGTATATAATATCATTGTTTGGACCTATTAAAGTTATATTACCTACTATTCGTCTAACACCTCAGATAGCATAAAAAAAACCGCAACACTAAGTTTGTTTGTCGAGGTTTTTTTAGGATTACTAAAAAACTGTACTACAAGATCATTTTATTTTTCCTGTAAGATAGTCAATATGGATTCATTGGGGGTATATCTACTGCTACTAATCTGGTAACTTACACCGAGAGTATTATAGAGGCAGTTGATGCTCGCGTCCAGGTTGATGCCGTCTATGCCGACTTCAGCAAGGCGTTCGACATAGTTAATCATAATATACTTATCCAGAAATTAGAATCGTATGGTGTATCAGATCCCTTGCTAAGTTGGTTTAGATCCTGGCGGGTTAAGGAGTTTAAAAATTTTCCTAAAGCAATTTTCTAGTGGACTGTAAATATAAATATATAATTATATATTAAAACCGCGGACAAAAGAAACTATACTACATTCGCAGCATACTGGATTGCAAGGACAAGGAAGTTAGCAACTGCAGGGAACACAAAAGGAATAAATCGCAGCTGCTACAAGGAACGGATGGTGCGCCCTACCTTGAACGGCTGCGATGCGATGATGGCGGCGTCTGCTGCTCCACAGATTAGATGACTGTATCTGCTGCTATTGTCACTTCTTTTGCGTTTAATTAATTATTGAATGGGCGGAATTAATTATTTTATGTATCTATTATTTATATATAACATAGCGATCACGCCATAAGAAAATATTTTTTTCCGGCGGTGACAAATTCACGTCACATTTCTTCTTTTTTCTATATAAGGCGCACTAGGGAAAGGATGAAGGATAAGGAAATCCAGCTTCAATCATCCATCTTCAATTAAAATAAATAACAAAAAACTGGTTGGTTACCACCGCTTACAACCTGTGTGTCGCTAACATAAATTACTAAACTTAAATAATAAATAAAATAATTAGTAAAAATGCTACTGCGTTGGTAACGGGCACAACCGTACTATAGGTCGCTCGTAGGTACCACAATTAGTTTGCACTTCTGCAACACGAGCAATTCCATCTTTACCAGGAAATAATCGTGTTATAACTCCCAATGGCCATTGCAGAGGAGGCGCATTATCAACATTAATTATGACAATCGTACCTACAGCTACAGGGTTGGAAAGAGTGTTCCATTTTTCCCGCATTTGTAAGTTATGAAGATATTCAGAACGAAACCTCTTCCAAAAAGACTGGACAATCGAGTCCATCAAAGAAAACCTAGACAGTAAATTAGCTCTCTCATTGGTTACATCCGCTGCTGGTAAGAATGCCAAAGGAGCGGTATGTAAAAAATGTGAAGGAGTAAGAGCTGTGGGTTCTGATGGATCAGAACTTAGGAGATAAAGTGGCCTGCTATTAAGAACACATTCTATCTGATTAAGAATCGTAAGCATCTCCTCATAAGTAAGGATTTGTTTACCTATAACTCGAAAAAGTAAAGCCTTGGCACTTTTTATATTTGCCTCCCAGATCCCTCCAAAATGTGGGGCGGTGGGAGGATTAAAACGCCAAATAATGCGGTTTTTAGTAAGCTCATTTTGAAAAGTTTTATAATAATCATCAGACTTTAAGAAGTCATGCAACTCGTTTAAATACGATTTTGAAGCTATGAAGTTTTTTCCGTTGTCGCTATATAAAAATTTACATGGACCACGTCTTGACAAAAAGCGTTTAAACGCGTCTAAAAATGTGGCAGAGCTTAAATCAGAAGCTAATTCGATGTGAACAGCTTTCGTCACCAGACATATAAAAAGACAAAGATATGCCTTTTGACTGCGAATCCCACGCTTCCTAGCCATTGTAATATACAAAGGGCCAGCATAATCTACCCCTGTATGAGTAAATGCGTTGCATTGTTCTAAACGGCACTCAGGTAAATCAGACATTATAGGGAAAGTTGGCCTTGGGTTCATACGAAAGCAAGTATTGCATTTATGTATGCGTTGTTTTACAATGCGTCTGGCCGACAGAATCCAGAACCTTTGCCTTATTATTGAGAGCAATAATTGAGGCCCAGCATGTAAATAAGTGCGGTGATAATAATCAACTAAAAGATCAATCACATGTCCCTTTCTCGGCAAGAGAGCAGGATGCTTATGAGAATACTTAAGTGAAGAATAACTTAAACGTCCTCCAACTCTTAATAAGTTATCGGAAGATATGAATGGACTAAGCTTACGCAAAGCGGATGAAACAGCTTTCCCAGTTTGTAAATTCTTAATGTCGTTAGAAAAATAAAAATGTTGGATATGTTTTATTAAATATATCTCAGCGGTAATTAAATCATTAGCGGTAATTACATCGTTGCGAGGGAGTTGTTTCAAAAATCTTAAACATAAACCACACAGTGGAGCAGTTTACTCCATGAAGAGCACCTATCACTCAACAATAATATTGGATCTTCCTTTACACTAGCGGTTACACAAGTGACAATTTTTGATTTTAGTGGTGCTACCGAACTTGGAGAGAAAGTTGAAATAGGCCATTCGCTAATAGGTAGAGTGCACCATGAAGGGCCATTGAACCATAGATGATGGTCCTTTAATTGGGAAGGCAAAAGGCCTCTCGACAAAGCATCTGCGGGGTTTTGCACACCCAGAATATAAAATAAATTTTCAGGGTCAATATAAGATTGACATTGTGCTATTCTGTTAGCAACAAATGTGTTAAATCTGTGCGGAGATGATTTCACCCAACACAGTGCGACTTCAGAGTCAGAAAAAGCATAAATACTATCAACAGGATATCGTTGCGATAATGTGTCACACACCATACGCAATAACTTCGTCATAAGAACGATACCACACAGTTCCAATCGAGCAACTGTGACAGTTTTAATTGGAGCAACGCGTGATTTTGAGCAAATAAGACGAACGATTGGTTCTCGATCACCTATAGTAACATGAGTATAAATGACGCATCCATACGCCTTCTCACTGGCGTCAGAAAATGCTATCAACGACAATTTACAACCAGGTTCAATTCCCATATGTCGCGGGAAGTCTAATTCAGAAATTAGATGCAACTCACTAATAAAGTGATGCCATAAGCTTAAAATATGCGGGGGAGGTATGTCATCCCATCCCAATTTGAGAAGCCATAGCTCTTTGATTAATAATTTGGAATATAAAATTACGGGACCAACCAAACCTAAGACGTCATAAAGACGGGCAGTAGCCGATAAAATTGCACGCTTTGTGCCTACTGGTTGAGGAGGTGAAGTGGAGAAAACAAATTTATCAAAAGCAGGAAGCCAACGTAGACCTAAAATCTTTAAGCCACTGTCACTGTCAAAAGAAATTGACTCAGACTTACGTTGAGACACTGGTATGTGTTCTAGAAATTCTGAAGAATTGCTAGCCCACTTCGCCAACTCAAACCCCCCGGCCTTAAGCATATGGATGAGCTGATAGGCAATATCAGCCGCCAAAGATACAGAAGATGCCGAAGAACATACATCATCCATGTACGTATCCCTTTCCAACACATCCACGGCAAGTGGGTATTTGGGACCCTCATCCTTAGCCAACATTCGCAAAGTTCTCATCGCTAAAAAGGGTGAAGAACATAAACCAAACGTGACTCTATTATATTCGAAAGTATCTAGCGGTTCATCGGAAGAGAACCGGTACAAAATTCTTTGATATCTGCGGTATGCAGCATGTACTTCAATACATAAGTACATCTGCCGTATGTTAGCAAAAAATGCTACACTAAACATACGAACATTAAGAAGAATACGGAATATATCAGCCTGAAGATTACAACCAGTATGTAAGATATCGTTTAAAGAAACCCCAGCATCCGTTTTGGCACTACCATCGAGCACAATACGTAACTTCGTAGTGTCTTTATCTTCGCGGATAACAGGATGGTGCGGTAGATAAAAACCTGGCTGTATGCACTCCTCTGGTGGAGTACGCGAAATTATACCCTTATCCAGATAGTCACGAATGACATCATTATATCGAGCGCGTAACTCAGGTGACTTGTCTAGCTTATTTTCCAGAGACAAGTACCTCTTCTTAGCTGTAATGTAAGAGTTACCTAATTTATCAGGACTTTCTTTAAAAGGCAACACTACAGAATAACTGCCAGTGCTATTGCGGGTAGTTGTGGAAATAAAAATATTTTCACATTCTTCCTCTTCAGGACTTAAAAATTTATTAGCGGGTAATTCCTCAAGGGTCCAAAATTTTTCTAAAACTTTGTCAAGCGAGTCTTGAGTGAATGAACAAAAAGTGCGGGATAAGTTGGGTGTCATAACAACAGGCGTATTACCCATTACGATATACCCTAATGTAGTTTCAATAGCGGAAGGCATATTATTATTACGCATAATGCGATCAAATAATAAAATTTGACAGTAAATATTTACTCCCAACAATATTTCAATCGGTCCAGGTACGCCATAGGAATCGTCACTGAGTGGAATATTTTTCAAGTAATCTAAGCTTGAAGTATCAACGTAAGAGTCTGGCAAGTGTGTTGTAATATTGTCCACTACTAACGGTTTGATAGAATACACAGTGGAGTTACCAAAACGCGAGCTAAATTTGATATCAGTTACGCCAAGAATACGCTGTGAACTTCCACCGATACCCTGTACTTCAGTAAACCGGTTTTGTGTCGATACTTGAAGGGATAAACGCTTACAACAAGCAGATGCAATATAATCGCTTTGCGAACCTGGGTCAATCAAACATCTTACAATATGATGCTGGTTATTGTTATCAATAATAATTATTTTTGCGGTTCCTAATAAAGTAGTAGATAAAGAACGATCAGAATGATCGCGAGAAACATTACACACAGAAGTGTGTATAGCGGTAGGTGCAACATTCACTTGATTGACCTTATTCTTATTAGACATAGAGTCGCTATTTGCAGGTGTTGCGGATATATGATCCGATTGAGATACACCGCGAGTCACATGTAGAGGTGGAGCGGACACACTTCTATTGGAAGTGCCATTATTAAAATTATTTAATTCACCAAAATGTAATAATGAATGGTGTTTAGCGGAACAGTGGGAACAATATTTTTGCGAAGTGCATTTAAAAGTTCTATGTTTGCAACTTAAACAGTTATTACAAAATGAATTATTTTTTACGTAAATAAACCTATCATATGGTGTTTTTGACACAAAGACAGGACACTGATACAGATGCTCATGAGCGCTATTCTTGCACAGGGTACAAGAAACTTTATTCACTTTATTTGTAAGGTTAACATCAGTGTTAATAAAAGACTTACTTGGTTTTGGCGTTGGAACTTTATTACGTGATTTATCGAAATCTGGAACTGAAAATCTTTGCCCAATAGAACGAGACATAATCTTGCTTTGCTCTTTTACAAATTCAATTAGATTAGCGTATGATGGAATTTTTTGCTTACGATACATTGTTTCAAATAATTTGATCGTATTTAAATCCAATTTTTGTAACGCAAGGTGTAAGAATATAAAATCCGATAAATCAGTAATTTTTAGTTGTTTAAGTGCTTCTACAGACGAATTAAAATTATTAATGAAACTTTCAAAAGCTGAAGCACTGTTAATATTCAGCGGTTTAAATTCTAACAACTGGTTTAAATAACTACCAGCCAATACGCGAGGGTCATCATATTTATCAATAAGTGCATTCCAAATTATATTATAATTCTCGGCGGTTGGTGGCAAACCAGCGCACACAGACTTTGCGCTGTCAGTCAACTTGCCAACTAAATAGTAAACACGATCACCATCAGTTAAATCCGCATTGTCATGTATAACACTTTTAAATTGCTGGTAGAATAGTGGCCAATTGCGAGCGTTTCCATTAAATGACATCAACTCAATCGGAGGCAACTTAGGCTTGGATTTCGATGCTGAAGAAAAGTTTTGATTGTGACTTTTATTACTAGCGGCGTCTACTTGTGACATAACTCGCTTTATGTAACAGTACATTTCTTCAAATGAAAGCCATGCCTGATAATCAATTTTATCCTCTGGGTTTATTTGCAATTTAAATGTGTTATATTTATCTGTCGCTTGTTCGAACTCACTACGCAAAGTATCAATATTACTCACATTACACAGGAAAACTTCACGTTGGGATTCATTGGTAGCAGCAGACTTAGATAAATCATATATAGACTGCAGCCTGGCAAATAATACATCGCGCTTAGAGCGCAGGATAGTCAACTGGACATGATCCTCGTTAGATATTTCAAACTCTTCCTCACTATCTGCCTTCTTACCCTTCCCCATTATTAATATTTAGTTAATTAAAAATGGGTACACAAATAAAATATATTTTATGTCACTGTTAAATCAGTCATAAAACACCGTTGAACTATAACAATGTTCAATCAGTTGGTAAATACAAGAAATTAAAAATTAAGATAAATATGAATTTTCAAAGGCATGTGTGAAGTTGCCTTAATACATCTGAACGCATATATGAAGTAACCTTAATTACTCCGAACGCGTTATAATAAATCCTTTTTGCGAGTATTGAGGGATCGCTCAGGCGTGACCTTAAAACAAAAGCTACACACGCGCACTGCGTTGACAGCTGATGCGGTTGCAATTAATTTTGCACTATAATAAATATATGCGAAATCACTCTCAATAGAAAATATTAATGGGTATAATAGGTAGAATAAGAGTATTCTAATGCGATTATGTAATGGAATGAAACAATTATCAATGCGGGATGCGTAAGAATACGACTTAAAATAATAAATTTGATAATTATTTCAATACCAATTACGTTAAATTATACGTATATAGACATAGTACGTAAGTTGTAAGCGGTGGCTAAGAATAACCATATCATTTGCTTTACTATAATAGTATAAGCACAAATTATATTCGGAAAAATCTAAGATTCATTATCCGGCTCGAAGGACCAAAAAGTGGCGGGTTAAGGAGTTTAAAAATTTTCCTAAAGCAATTTTCTAGTGGACTGTAAATATAAATATATAATTATATATTAAAAACGCGGACGAAAGAAACTATACTACATTCGCAGCATACTGGATTGCAAGGACAAGGAAGTTAGCAACTGCAGGGAACACAAAAGGAATAAATCGCAGCTGCTACAAGGAACGGATGGTGCGCCCTACCTTGAACGGCTGCGATGCGATGATGGCGGCGTCTGCTGCTCCACAGATTAGATGACTGTATCTGCTGCTATTGTCACTTCTTTTGCGTTTAATTAATTATTGAATGGGCGGAATTAATTATTTTATGTATCTATTATTTATATATAACATAGCGATCACGCCATAAGAAAATATTTTTTTCCGGCGGTGACAAATTCACGTCACATTTCTTCTTTTTTCTATATAAGGCGCACTAGGGAAAGGATGAAGGATAAGGAAATCCAGCCTGCTACAAGTGCATTTTGGTAAATAATAAGTTTTCAATAACGAGATCCAACAGATCCTATCTCTCTGGGCGGATGTTAAGAGTAGTAGTAATTGGCCACAGTTCAAATACATATGTAGCTACTTCAGGAATTCCCCAAGGATCTCATTTGGGGCCGCAGTTATTCACCCTTTTTATTAATGACTAGCTGACCCACGCAGCTCCGCCTGCGCTATTTTTACGTTAACTAAACTTTGAATAACTATTGAATATGCCAAAAGTATTAAAAATCTAGGGGTACATTTCAATTGCACCTTGTCTTGGGACGTTCACATTGCAGAGGTAAGTAGAAGAGTTTTTGGTACTTTCCACTCTCTTAAGCGGCTCCAAACCTTTCTTCCTTTCGAGACTAAAGTTACTCTTGCTGTGTCCTTACTTCTACCACTTCTTGATTACGCCGATGTTTGCTTTCTAGATGCCACAGAGGAACTATTGGACAAGCTCGAACGCCTACAAAACTTAGGCATACGTTTTATTTACGGACTTAGGAAATATGACCATGTCTCTCAATTTAGATCAAAACTTAAGTGGTTACCTATTAGACATCGGTGTAATCTACACATCCTGTGTTTACTATATAATATCTTGTACAATCCTAATTCTCCTGACTATCTGCGTGAACGCTTTGAGTATCTAGTTCCTGTTAATGTACCTACTCGCTCTTCCAAGTCTCTTCTTCTAAAAACTCCTAGGCACTCATCAAGTCGATATGACGGCTCCTTTACGGTCCGAGCTGTTAAACTCTGGAATAGCCTTCCCCTTTCTATACGTAAAAGCCCTTCTCTGCCCATTTTTAAAAACAGAACAAAAGAATATTTCCTTTCAATGTGATTTATACAATAAAATCAAATGTATGTATGTATTATTATAAAATATGTATTATTTATCTATGATTATATATATTTTTGTATTTATTATGTATATTTGATATCATAATATATTAGTTTATGTTTTAACGCGGCGTGTATATATGTATTGATATACCTATGTGTGTTATTTATTTGTCTATATGTATGTTTATTTTAATGTAACTTAACTTACATCTGTAGGTACACCTGGTTTTACCCGATAACATTTTGTCTCTATGCCCGGGTTTGCTGGAAGAGAACTCACGTTTTTGAGTTAAGCTCGCCCTTTGTGATACCTTTGTCTTTTGTTAAGTGTTTTTGTACTGTTTTCTGTTTTTAAGTGTACCCAATAAAGTATAATAATAATAATAATAATAAGAGTTAATAAGAGTTCAGGGTTAGGCTATCGGTTGCGGAGAGGTGGTCAGGTCATATCTCACCTGCTTTACATGGATGACTTGAAATTGTTTGCCCCCACTGAAGTCCAACTGATGGGCCTGCTGAAGGTCACAGAAACCTTCAGTAGTTCTATCAGGATGGAGTTTGGTGTGGACAAATGTGCAGTTATGCATGTAAAGCGGGGGAGATTGGTTGAGTCTAGGAGCATACAGCTCTCAGACTCTACCGATCTGAGGACACTCTCTGCAACCGAAACCTACAAATACTTGGGTATGTCACAGGCGTTGGGTATCAATGAGACTGACATGAAACAGTCGTTGCGGGAACGCTTCCTGGGCCGCCTGAGAAAAGTGCTTAAAAGTCTTTTGTCGGGCGGAAACAGGGTGCGTGCCTACAACGGTTGGGTCATGCCAGTCTTAATGTACTCCTTTGGCATACTCAAGTGGACTCAGACTGAACTAGACACCCTGGATAGAACAGTTCGTACACTGTTAACCGCATATCGTATGCATCATCCTCGCTCTTCAGTGATGAGGTTGTATATCCCACGGAAATGTGGTGGCCGAGGCTTTTTAAATGCCAAGACCCTACACAACCGTGAGATATATAACCTCAGGGAATATTTCCTCCACTGCGGCGGAGAGATGCATACGGATATGGTTGCTGTGGACAGTGGACTGACCCCTCTATCCTTAGCCAAAGGGAACTGGCGCAGGCCTGTGGTGCTGACCACTGGCGATCGCGAGGCGGTGTGGCAAAGTAAGGAGCTACACGGAAGGTTCTACCGGGCTCTTCATGGGCCCGATGTAGACTTCTCAGCCTCCGTGGCCTGGCTACGATTCGGTGACCTCTTTGGGGAAACCGAAGGTTCTGTCTGTGCAATTATGGACGAAGTTGTGATGACCAACAACTACCGGAAATATATCCTGAGGGATGGCACCATCGACATTTGTCGGGCATGTCATCGCCCTGGTGAATCCCTCAGGCATATTATTTCCGGTTGTTCGCGTCTCGCAAATGGTGAATACTTGCACAGACACAACCAAGTGGCCAGGATAATCCACCAGCAACTTGCTTTGAAATACCGCCTTGTGACGTCAGAGGTACCGTACTACAGGTATGTACCAGAACCAGTTCTGGAGGATGGCCATATCACCTTATACTGGGACCGATCTATCATCACAGACAGGACTATTGTCGCCAATAGACCTGATATTGTGCTGATAGATCGCACCGAGCGTCGTGCAATGATTGTAGACGTCACTGTCCCCCATGACGAGAACCTCGTGAAAGCGGAGAAAGATAAAGAATGCAAATATCTTGATCTCGCGCACGAGGTTGTCGACCTGTGGGACATTGATAATGCAATCATTGTACCTATAGTCGTATCCGCCCATGGCCTAATGGCCAAGAGCCTCGATAAACACCTCAAGAGGCTCACGTTAGACGGCTGGATCAAGGGCCAGATGCAGAAGGCAGTGCTCCTGGAGACGGCACGCATTGTGAGGAAGTTCCTCTCTCTGGAGCCTTAACCACCGTCTGCTAGGACCCTGTTCCCGCAGCCGGTTGGAAGCGGTTTTTTATATTTTTAAATGTACTTGTTTTTATATTTATATTTAAAAATGTAAAAAAATCAGTTAAAAATGAATAAATGGAATAATAATAATAACAGACATTCGCATCGAACACATAACCTCATTTTTTATAGTCGGTTAAAAACTGGGACCCACTTTTTACTTGCTCTCCGAAGTACGGACCCGTTAAGTTCAAATGGCGTTAAACGGTCACCCATCTATTTAATGACCTTACCTAACGTTGCTTAACCCGATCGATTACAAAACCTTGATAACAACTCTCTATGAGTGTTCCCTTACTAATATTTATTATATTTTATAGAAAAATTGATAAAATCGGACCAAGCGTATAACCAAGTACCCGTTTTGACTTTAATCCCCTCTCCCAAAAGAACCGTGCTAGATTACGGGATAAAAAGTATCCTATGTCCTACCTCGTAGTAAGATCTCAAATCATGCCAAGTTTCATTTGAATCCATTCAGTGGTTTCGGCGTGATGCTCAGCCGTGATACAGACAGACAGACAGACAGACAAAAATTTAAAAAATTACATTTTCGGCCTCAGTATTGGTTATAGAATGCCCTCCAAATATAATTTTCAAAATATCTTCAATGTACAGAATTGGACCTGTTACAGTTTTATTATAAGTATAGATATACACAAATGTTTTTTACACTCACGTATATTTTTATTTGCAGACGACTTTAAAGCCATTAAAGAGATTAGGCACCATTCGGACATGGTTCTGTTTCAAAGTGACCTTAATTGATTGACGGAATGGTGCGACGACAATAAAATGATATTAAATGTTAACAAATGCAAACATATAAAATTTACTCGCAAAAAAAATATTTTACATTCAACTTACACTTTAAATGGAGTATTGCTAGATGAAGTCAACAACATACGTGATTTAGGAGTCCAATTTGATAGAAAGCTAAATTTCATCCAACATATTGATCAAATTTCACTGAAGGCATCTAAAATGCTTGGATTCGTTTTAAGAGAATGCAAAAATTTCAAAAACCCTTCTACAAAACAGATTATGTATAACGCCTTAGTCAGAAGTCAACTAGAGTATTGTAGTGTTGTCTGATCTCCTAGGTACAAAGTTCATATCTCACGTATCGAAAGGTTACAGAAAAGGTTCCTATGGCACTTGACTTATAGTTGCAAATTAGGTAAAAACTTGAAATCTTATCAAAATAAATTAAAATATTTCAAAATGGTAACTCTTGAGAAACGTAGGGATATGTTAGATTTGGTCTTTTTAAAAAAACTTGTAACTGGGTCTATGAATTGTACTGATTTGTTGAGTAAAGTATCGTTTCACATACCGCGTAAGATACCTAGATCTTGCAACAAGAAACTGTTTCACTTGCCAAAATGTTGCACTAGATTAAGACAGCACTGTTCACTGTCCAGAATGTATGCGTTGTATATGGAACATGAACCAAATATGGATTTGACCGTAATGCCGATAGCTATTTTTTAAAAAAACTGTACTGACTGTGTTTTAGTCACTTTTAATTTGCTTTTTTTGTTAATACAGTTTTTATTCTACACTTTTTTTTCACTTTTGTTGTATTTCTGTATTATGTTAATTTTACGTTAATTTAGTTTAATTTTCTTTTACGTAAGTACTAGGTTTGTAGGTGAACATTTTTCGCGCATTTATTTTTAGTGCATGCAGTGCTTTTCTTTAAGTAATGAGGCATTTAGAAATAAGTTGAAATGTATTGTTACCATTTTACAGTGTACTCATTGTTGAAGAGCCAAATAAATAAAATAAAAAAAGTAAAATAATTATTTTAGATTTTTCCATCGACAAACTTCGGAGATAAGGGGGCACGATACTTTTTTAACATTTTTGATTATCAGCCAAAAACTACGTGACTTAAATCAAAATAAACATCTGTTTTGAGATGTGCAAATGAAGCCCTGTCATATGATTCCCACTCGATATAGTAGTCTCAGTTCGGAATTTTGATTACCCTTTTCGACCCGCATTAAAAATTTTTTTTTTCATTTGCGATGAGGTTGGCAAGTAAGATTATTAAAACTATTCCAAGTTTTAAAATCGATAGCGTCAGTGCTCCCTGAAATATATAGGTGTGACACGTAGTGAAAAATCCCAAATCTATGGGTGAGACAGACAGAGAGACGAAGTCTCACCCATAGACTTATTTTTAAGTAAGTCTATAGTCTCACCATAAGGGTTCCTTTTTTACCTTTTAGGTATGGAACCCTAATATAGTAAGTATATAATATAGGTATGTGTACATACGGTAATAAGCCTAATCACTATTAAATCGTACTAAAATAAACTTGTTTTGGTAATAATTGACATTTCATCGCGATAGCGCTATTAATAACATGCTGATAGGAAAATATTTATAGCAATATAATATTGTTATTAAAACTTTAAAGTTATTAAGATAGCATACATCACTCACACGTTCATATACGTAAGCAAATAACCTTAGTAAAATCAGGCAGGAGAGGAGAGAAATGACTCCAGTGTATTAGGAAGGATTTATCAACAGTCGAAATACGTCCACTGATGAAGAAAGGCCTCCCCTTTAGAAGGGAGGGGTTGCCAGAATCCCCATGCGTGGCAGGCATCTGCGGATCGCAGCATAGGTAAGTAATTCAATAGTAAGACGCTGCTGCCTTTCTTCTTGGTTTCCCTTAGTCGCGTCATACCGCCTTGAAAAAAAATATTTTACAATTATGAAGCGATTTGAAAAAATCTTTCTTCCATCCATTCTTCAATCCATTGATTGGGTCCCATAAAAAAAATATTGCTTAGTAATAAGTAGTTCCTGAAAAAACAAGAATGGTGACTGCGCAGGAAAGCCTATATAGATGACTTTATGTCGCTTTTTAAGGACAAAAATGGTCATAACTCTGGCAAATATTTACCAATTTCAATGATTCTTTTTTTATTCGAGAGAAAAAACCACTATATTGAATCTGTATGAATTTTATCACAACCGGATAAGAACTTCCTGGAGGACCATGAACCAAAACCATAAAACTGATGTTCTCCATTACATTGCTCTGACAATTATGAACCGATTTCGATGATTCTTTTTTTATTCGAGAGAGTAAGCTACTATGATGATTCCATGCAAATTTCATTACGACCGGATATTTTTTTCTGAAGAAACATGAATTATGTAAAACTATGTAGACGATAACATGATCATAACTACCTAGGTCATTTTACGGTCTTCGATGGTTCAATCTTTATATATGAAAATATCACTAAAAAGTTTACAATAAAATCTTTTTAAAAAAAAATTGAACCGACTTCAATATCACTGAAAAGTATAAAATAATTTCAATATTATTGAAGTTGGTGCCAAATGCAAATATACACAGCCGGTAAGCTAACACCAACTTCAATAATATTTAAATTATTTTATACTTTTCAGTGGTATTGAAGTCGGTTCAATTTTTTTTAAATAGGTTTTTGTTTCAGGTTTTATGCTCCTTGTTATTTTATTCACGGTTACTACTACTACTTATTACTAAGCAATATTTTTTTTATGGGACCCAAGCAATGGATTGAAGAATGGATGGAAGAAAGATTTTTTCAAATCGGTTCATAATTGACAGAGTTATGCGCGAACATACATAAAAAAAAAAAATATATATATATATATACAGACGAATTGAGAACCTCCTCCTTTTTTGAAGTCGGTTAAAAAAGCACAGTCAATACTTGCCTTCACCGCGACATAGAACGACTGGAACAGGCGCGTAGTTCCTGCATCCATATTTTTCTTCCAAAGCGATGACCTCTTCAGACGAAAGATGTTCCTTCAAATCTGCCATTCTGTAAGGAATAAGGTCTTATTAATCATATACTCCGCGAAAACGTGAATGTATGTATTCGCTATTTCAAGCAACATTTGTACATCTATTTATAAGGAAGGAAATAAAATTGTTATGTAGTTAATAAGTACCTAGTCAACTGGGAAGATATATTATTAGCCAAAAGCCGAAGCTATTGCAACGAGTATCACTACAGCAATGACGGGGACTAAGATAAACTTTCTTCTTATATAGGTATACATGGGTGCGATCTCAAACATAATAACAAACCTAATGATTGCAGCCACCTTGGTACCTACTCTTAATTAAATTGATTACAGTACTCACGACATCGGATTTATAAACAATTGATTAATTTGCCACATTATTGAAAATAATAACAAAAATGACAAAGAAATGCTAGGCGCTATCTAGTAAACAAAACAACATTAGGCGATTTATTTATATGTAGGAGTCAATGCACTAATATCTTGAGTAGAGTTACTATGAATTTATTAATAAAGTAATATTTCATTAAAGACGGCGTGAATAATTAATTAATTATTCCGATAAGTAAGTATAAATAAAACTTGCATTGATACTTTCTAAAGAGATATTACAAGTTCAAATTATTAAAGAAATAATTTATGAGTACAATCTGACCTTATAAATTGATTTTAATAATTCTTAAATGTAAGAACACTAGTATTAATCCGATTGGCTCCCGGGAGAGGTGTGTCAGCTGCCAAATTTGTCTACCAACTGAATTATCGATATCAAAACGATGAGCTAATGGTTACTACCGGAAAAATACTACAGACTGTTAACTGAGACTCTTTATTACATCATGCAGTGCCGCTTGCTTCCCAGTTGCCACGCACGTCGGGCTTTAGCCAATATTCTTGCATATCTAAATCATATAAATATTAATGTAATTCTATTCGCAAACATAAATATAGAACTAATAAAGTCTACATTGAAAATATTGTTAGGGAAGTACTTACTCGGAGTGTAAACACATATTTTGTATCTAAGTAAGTATACACAAACAAAGTAAAAGTTTGTTGTATTAATTTACTATAGGTAATCTTTATACACAGGAGGTAGTTCGTACACCCTGTTGATTGATAACACCAAAGTGAAACGAATCTAAACCATACGAAAAAGAGAAAATGCATACGCTCCGGAAATTTCAGTCAAGCACATAAGAGTAAGTAGTACTTAGTAACAGACGCCAAAAGCGACTTTATACTATTCAGACGTGCAGTCTGTGTATGAAACTACCAAAACTGTTGGATATGAACAAATCACAAAAACTGTACCTAACTACTTACCTACTAAGTACTTACTTTACTTTCATGATGAAAGTTACTGTCTTATAAGTAATTGTTATTAGAACCACATTTAGAACTTACCTACTGCAACCTCTCCCCTATCAACGTTTTTTGTTTTTTGTCTTAACATGCATATGTAGATACTAGAGTTAAACGCTTATGAATTTAATTAAATTATTACGTCAATACATATTATACCTACATGACTATCAATGAATGAATTAAATGTTTTAACATTGGTAGCCGCTGTGAGCTGTCAAACAAGTTTAAATAGGTACCTGCTACCTTTGAGGTGTTCTGTAGATAAAAAGTGAAAACCTTTATACTATCAGATATGATATTTTTGTATATATCATGGACTATCAGTCTCGAGAAGCATCTTATAATCCTTAAAGCAGTAGGTACCTATATATACCCTGTTTTCTTTACAAGATCAAAATGGGAACTAAAAACCCTACCAATTATCTTTGGCTGGCCACACCGGTCAGCCGCTCAGCCACATTGTGAATGCATGAAGTATCTATCAATGTATGTATTATTATCATACCTACTTTACATTCATAACGATCCATTGAACGTTCACAAGCCAGATATCATCTCATAACATGGGACCAACTACGATAACAATTCCAAACAATTCCACTGTACATAATATGTATAGTGAAATAAATGATTAGGACGCGAGACAGCGCGACCCGCGATTGTGACAAATTGAAAGCTAATAGATACAAATGAATGGAATAGTTAAATACAAGATTTGATAAGTACTAACATTTCTTTTTGTCGTCATAAGCTAGTGCTTGATTGCAGACCCGACAGTGGCGACGCAATCGAAGATGGTAAAGCTTATTAAAAACCAATTTACTCTAGCCTTGAAGACACCCACATTATAATCGGCCGGGAAAACCGACGCAGGCAAACTGTTCCAGTTCCTAGCTGCCCTTATTATAAACGAAGAAACAAATAGTCCGGACTAAAGGCACGTTCAGCACATAAGGGTGCGTATGCGTCTCGTCGTCCGATGATAGAAGGGGGATGGTGAAATCAAGTCATGCAATTCCTGCGCACACTCTCCAAAGAGAGATCATCCGTAATGTTTCACTGCTATGCAATGGTCTCCGACTTTAAGTGATCCACATTTACCTATGTTAATAATAAAACCTCTATACTTCCATATCGGTTTTCAGTTAGGTCGGTCCAACTTTGACAAAGAGGTCGCCCGAAGAATCCAACTCGGAGGGGCAGCGTTCGGGAAACTACGCGATATCTTCTCGTCCAAAATACCGCAGTGCCTGAAGACGAAGGTTTTTAACCAGTGTGTGTTGCCAGTGATGACATATGGTACTGAGACGTGGTCTCTAACGGCTGGCCGCCGTTTTTATTTTTTTATTTTAGCGCCGCGCACTTATTTTCGTTCTTATTTTTTTGGTTTCATTAAATCTCTTTGATAGGAGGTCTCCTCTTTCGATGTTGGTTTCCTCCCACTTATTCCATTCCAGATCTCTTAATCCCTCGCTTTCATCGTCTATTCTTTTCCCGTTGTATCTATGCAATTATAGCGCATGCATCGTCGGTCGCTCATCCCTTCTTTTTCTTGTTTTGGTCCATTTCAGCTCATCGCCTCTCTTGGCCGGCTTAGAGATAAGTAGATACCTACTCTAAGTTGGCAGGTGTCTTGACCATATCCAACTTAGAAGTACATATTCATTATAGGTATAATTATTTCATAATTCCTGCAGGGATACTTTAAATGTTTTTTTCTCGAAGTGAAAATAAATACCTACCATGAGAAACCGTTTATTCCTCGTAGTCCGATTAGTAGTTCGATCATCGGACAGATGGGATTTATTTTTAACCGACTTCAAAAAAGGAGGAGGTTCTCAATTCGTCTGTATATATCTTTTTTTTTTTTTATGTATGTTCACGCAGAACTCTGGCAATTATGAACCGATTTGAAAAAATATTTCTTCCATCCATTCTTCAATCCATTGATTGGGTCCCATAAAAAAAAGAATGGAAACAAGAATGGTGACTGCGCACTGAGAGCTGCAAGAAAGCCTATATAGATGACTTTTTGTCGCTTTTTAAGGACAAAAATAGTCATAACTCTGGCAAATATTTACCAATTTCAATGATTCTTCTTTTATTCGAAAGAAGAAACCACTGTATTGAATCTGTATGATGTTTATTACAACCGGATAAGAACTTCCTGGAGGACCATGAACGATGTGGAGGAATTTATCTGGTAAAAACCATAAAACTGATGTTCTCCATTACATTGCTCTGACAATTATGAACCGATTTCGATGATTCTGTTTTTATTCGAGAGAGTAAACTACTATGATGATTCCATGTAAATTTCATTACGATCGGATATTTTTTTCTGAAGAAACATGAATTATGTAAAACTATGTAGACGATAATGTGATCATAACCTACTTAAATAATTTTACGGTTTTCGATGGTTCAATCTTTATATTTGAAAATATCACTAAAAAGTTTAAAATAAAATCATTTTTAAAAAAATTTAACCGACTTCAATATCACTGAAAAGTATAAAATAATTTAAATATTATTGAAGTTGGTGCCAAATATACACAGCCGGTAAGCTAACACCAACTTCAATAATGTTTAAATTATTTTATACTTTTCAGTGATATTGAAGTCGGTTCAATTTTTTTTAAAAATATTTTTTTCTGTGAAAATTCCCGTCTGGCCGACTGGCTGCCGCGATCGAACAGTTAGAAACTGCCCTTTGGCGGCTGAAAGCAGAAGCAACAGAGCAGGGCTGACAGTGCAAAAATTATTGCAGAATAAAATATGAATTACCTACTTATAAAAGAATCAACACAGCACAGCATAATAATTAAGTAGTATACCTACTTATTGCAGAATGGTTCGGAAAGGGTGTGTATCACACAGTCTCAGGGCTCAGAAATAGGTTCGTGTTAAATGGGGCCATAGTATGTTCAGAAAGTTGAGGTAAGTACCTACATAAATATTACCCTTAGAACGTCCATTGAGTACGGCGGCGACTCCGAGGAGGACGGCGGCGGGGTTGCGACCCCCGTCCCCGTGAGCACCGTGTCAGGTTCCCGGGGGGCTACAATACGCCCCCGGCGTCGGGCTCAAAGGCAAGGCACTGAGGGGCCCTGGTGCAGATCCCACCGGAGAGCCCTGGGATCCGCTCTCATGTGCCGATGCGACAGCCGCGGGGGTTTTAGTGGGTAAGAATCCCACATACCCCGGTCAAGCCCCACAGCTCCCGGGGATCTTTTGATTCCCCCACGTCAATAAAAAAAAGTGACATATATTAGCTAACAATAATAGACAAATTCAGTTATTCAGATATCTAATCCGCTAGACTTTACTCAGTAGGGGAGACTGTGACAATTTTCATTAGATCGCCCATAACTTTGTTAGTGTTATAGTTAGCTGGAAGAAAGGTGTTTTTTACAGTTAAACTAGCTGACCCGGCAAACGTTGTTTTGCCATATAAATAATTTGTGGACTACCCCTAACATTTAGGGGGATGAAAAATAGATGTTGGCCGATTCTCATAGATACCGGATAAGCACAAAAAATTTCATCAAAATCGGTCAAGCCGTTTCGGAGGAGTATGGCAACGAACTGTGACACGAGAATTTTATATATTAGACTAGCTGACCCACGCAGCTCCGCCCGCGCTTTGTTTACGTTAACTAAACGTTCAATAATATATGTACATTCGCATAGAATACAAAACCTCCTTTTTTTAAGTCGGTTAAAAACTTGGACCCACTTTGTACTTGCCCTCTGAAGCACGGAGACGTTTAGTTCAAATGGCGTTAAACGGTCACCCATCTATTTAATGACCTTAAATAACGTTGCTTAACCTGATCGATTTCCAAACATTGTTAACAACTGTCTATGAGTGTTCCCTTACAAATATTTATTATAATTATAATGAAAAATTGTTAAAATCGGAGCAAGCGTATAACCAAGTACACATTTTGACTTTAGTCCCCTCTCCTACCTCGGAGTATTAACTCAAATCATGCCAAGTTTCGTTTCAATCCATCCAGTAGTTTCGGCGTGATGCTCAGCCGAGATACAGACAGACAGACAAAAATAAAAAAAAATACATTTTTGGCTTAAGTATCGGTTATAGAATGCCCTCCAAACATAATTTTCAAAATATCTTCAATGTACAGAATTGAACTTGTTACAGTTTTATTATAAGTATAGATGTACATTTGTCTACGTAAAATACTACAACTTTGCCTTTATGTGCAATGGTTAACATAAAGGAAAAATTAGAAAAAAATAAAAAAATGTTACAATCGACCCCACCCCAGGGACGGTTGTGCCAGTGCTTGTGGTCGGAAGTCACTTTTATTGCAGGTGATATGTAATAATAATGTAATAAAATATA
Organism: Furcula furcula; assembly: GCA_911728495.1. Taxonomy (NCBI): domain Eukaryota; kingdom Metazoa; phylum Arthropoda; class Insecta; order Lepidoptera; family Notodontidae; genus Furcula; species Furcula furcula. The sequence continues at coordinate 24,506,914 of OU452244.1, read as the reverse complement.
CTTCTGGAAAAAATACAAAAACCCATATAAAATTTAGGAACACTTTAAAGCTTATTACTAGTAACGCACTGTAGCGTCTATAATTTTGTTGTTTTTTTTTACTCCCTATAAGCCAGTGCTTGACTGCAGTCCCACCTGATGGAAAGCGGCGACGCAATCTAGGATGGTAAAGCACACTGGCTTATTAAAAGCCTATTCACTCTAGCTTTGAAGACACCCAGATTATAATCGGGCGGAAAAACTGACGCAGGCAAACTGTTACAGTCCTTAGCTGTCCTTATTATGAATGACGATGCAAATCGCTTAGTTCGGACTGAAGGCACGTTTAGCACATAAGGGTGTGTGCGCGCCGTGCGTCTCGTTGTCCGATGATGGAAGGGGGATGGTGGAATCAAGTCATGTAATTCCTGCGCACACTCTCCAAAATGCATTCTGTAGAATACCAAGAGGCTGGCTACTCTGCGCCTGTGCTCCAGGCTTTGTAAATTGGTCTCTACTAACCCAGAGTGACCAATAAGCCTCTTAGCGCGCCTCTCCACTAAGTCCAAAGCTGAAAGATGGCATTTCGCAGCACCAGCCCATATGTGACTACAGTACTCCACACACGATCGGACTTGCGCTTTATCAAAAGCTGCTCCGGTGTGAAGTACCGATGGACCTTTGCAAGGACACCTAGCTTCCTTGCAGCTGCCTTGGCCTTGGACTCAATGAACCGCCCAAAGTTGAGGTTTGAGGAAATTTCAACTCCCAACAACTGAAGGCGGTCGGTGTATTCCAAGGATACATTCTGAAAAGTAGGAGCCGTGGTGAAAAGACTCCGTTTGGCGGTGAAAAGACACGCTTGTGTTTTAGCGGCGTTGAATGACACAAGGTTGACATCACACCATTCGGAGGGCGCCTGAAGTGTGCGATTAGCACGCTCTACCATCGCTACTCTTTCGGACTGGATCACATCCTTACTGGCCCGAGCACTCGGCATGTAGCTCTCCACAACAGTGCTGTCATCTGCATACCCATAGATACCGGGCATTAACAGGTCATTGATATGCAGCAAGAAGAGGGTTGCTGAGAGAACGGACCCCTGAGGAACTCCGGCATTAGTCGTCATCGACTCCGATGAGCAACCGTCGACAACAACTCGAAGAGACCGATCACTCAGGAAGTCCTTTATCCAGCCGATCAGACCAGGGGATATCCCGTATGCTGGAAGCTTGCTCAAAAGGCTAGCGTGCCAAACCCTATCGAAGGCCTTCGAGACGTCCAGGGAAACGGCGAGCGATTCCCCATTCTTCTCGAGGGCCTCGCCCCATAAATGGGTGGCATACACTAGACGGTCCCCAGTCGACCGATTTCGGCGAAACCCGTACTGCCGGTCGTTGAGGAGATCATTCTGTTCTAGGTATGCCATGAGGCGGAAGTTCAATATACGCTCCATAATCTTACAGAGTATGGAGGTTATTGAAATAGGCCGATAGTTCGATGGATCAGCACGGCTGCCCTTTTTGGGCACGGGTTGCACATTAGCAAGCTTCCAGGATTTGGGTACGATTCCAGTTCTAAATGAGAGGCGGTATAATCGTGTCAATACCAGAGCCAACTCGGGTGCATATGCCTTAAGTAAAATCGCAGGAATACCGTCTGGTCCACTAGCTTTATTCACGTCTAGACGTCACAGTGCTCTCATTACCTCCTTATTTGTAATTAACTAATAATAATAATAATAATAATTAATATAACTGATAATAATTAATAACTAATAATTATTATAACTGTCTTGATATTTATTAGTCAAACGGTTAATTAAACATCTAATTATACATTACGGTAACTGGTGTCAAAATGCAAAAAAATATATATTAATAAACGGTAGGTAGGTATATCAAAATCAGTGAATCAGCTGAAAATGTCATCATAAGAAATAATAAACATATGTGTAAACTAATTATGAACATGCAATTTGTTGCATGTTTAAACTTAGTGTACACACACGGACTCCTTTCCGTCTTCCTCACACATTGTCAAGGCATATAAAACCAATTACTTGTGTCACAACCGTACCCAAAAATATGGCACAACCGTACCCATTGCAGACATTCGCAAAAAATCAATTACTGTGACTATACCGATTAATCTACGTACAAAGTAATCACTGCTATTTAACTACCGATGTTTAACTTTTAACGAGACATGACACTCATTACTCTATCTGTACACATTAATCTACAATTACTAAAAGATGTCGAAGAAAAAAAAATACTTTTCATTGATAAAAAGTAATGTGGTACTCTGCAAGCAGAAACGTCGCGCGATTGCTGATGCAATTCTGTGGAACAGATGCAGACAAGCACGCTGCTTCTTTCTCCTCTTGCACCCATCCCATGCGTAGCATCCCTAATACATCTGCGCACAGACCCATCCCGATATTCCTTATAGTTTCACTAATACGACGACTGTCACAACCGTACCGTGGCACAATCGTACCCAGTCCTCATTTATAATACATGACAGTTTCGCGGGATTACAAACGATATTTTATGGACGTGGTGCTTTTTTGGCTTAAAAGAATCGATGTACGGGTAGGTACGTTTTATTACTCAAAATAAGCCTTCATTTTTTAATCTATTATGGAGTCAAGCAAAATATTCATCATCATCACCAGCCGGAAGACGTCCACTGCTCAACATAAGCCTTCCCCTTCGATCGAACGCAACAATGAACGACAATTGGCTATTGCATCCACCGGTTACCTGCAATGTTGTCAGTCAGTCCACCTAGTGGGAGGCCACTGCAATAGCGTACTGAGTAAGAACTAATTTTTACTGTGTAGTCTGTGACTGCAATGCATCAAGACCACAGAACAATACCTAATACAAGATCAAGACGTTCGCCAGAAAGCGACACGCTTACCTATAGAGTCCAGCGATAAACTAGTCTAATGACAGACTAGTATGTGTGAACTCGATGCGTACAATACGTAAGTAGTCTTTGAAAGTCCACAACTTTTTCGTCAATAGAATAAACTAGTCTAAACTTTAGGTTGTTTTATAAAACGGTTTATCTTTGACGATAAACAGTGTTGTTTGGGGTCGTCGACGCATTTACCGTCGACGCCTCATCACTACTATAGACAGCTAAACTACACTGCCGCTTCTCACCCAAAACTTATTAGTCACTTGAACCCGCTAGTTCCACTAGCTGCAGAACTCTTCACAGCGGCACATAGCAATGTTTACACACTGCTGCTTGGGGGCTGTACCTAATACCTATATCTGATACAGTGGGGTGGTAATGCCTACCTGGACAGTAGGGGAGACTGGGTACGATTGTGCCACGGTACGGTTGTGATACAGTGGTGGTCCGAGAGGGGGGGTCGTAGGTGGCATGACCCCCCCCCCCCCAAATCTCAAAATATTACTCGTCATATTGACCAAACTTAACTTCCTGCTTAAAATGTCTACACAATTATATCAAAAATAGGTACATTATCATCATCATCATCATCAGCCGGAAGACGTCCACTGCTGAACATAGGCCTCCCCCTTAGAACGCCACAATGAACGACAATTGGCTATTTGCACCTACCGGTTACCTGCGACGCGCACAATGTCGTCTGTCCACCTAGTGGGAGGCCTGCCAACGCTGCGTCTTCCGGTTCGTGGTCGCCAGTCGAGAACCTTTCTTCCCCAACGGTTATCGGTTCTTCGAGCGATGTGGCCTGCCCATTGCCACTTCAACTTGCAGATTCTGAGAGCTATGTCGGTGACCTTAGTTCTTCGGCGAATCTCCACATTTCGGATTCTGTCGCGCAAAGAAACTCCGAGCATAGCTCTCTCCATGGCTCGTTGTGTGACTCTGAACTTTTCTAAAAGGCCAGCCGTTAGAGACCACGTCTCAGCACCATATGTCATCACTGGCAACACACACTGGTCTAAAACCTTCGTCTTCAGGCACTGCGTTATTTTGGACGAGAAGATATCGCGTAGTTTCCCGAACGCTGCCCATCCGAGTTGGATTCTTCGGGGGACCTCTTTGTCAAAGTTGGACCGACCTAACTGGACAGTTTGTCCTAGGTATACGTAGTGGTCAACAACTTCGAGTGTATCGTTCCCAACAACTACCGGTACGGGTGCAACATGGACATTAGACATGATCTTCGTCTTGTCCATGTTCATTTTAAGACCCACCTGTTGGGAAACGCTACTGAGGTCGCTGAGCATCGTATTGAGGTCCTCCAGCGACTCTGCCATAATGACTATATCGTCGGCAAAACGAAGGTGAGTGATGTATTCGCCATTGATGTTGATGCCGAATCCGTTCCAGTCCAAGAGCTTGAAAACGTCCTCCAATGCGTTTGAGAACAGTTTCGGAGAAATAACGTCTCCCTGTCTCACACCTCGCTGCAATGGGATTGGTTTCGTGTTCTCTTCCTGTAGTCGGATCGACATGGTGGCGTTGCTGTACAAACACTTAAACACTTCGATGTACCTATAGTCAATGTGGCACCGCTGGAGGGACTGCAATACCGCCCAGGTCTCGATTGAATCGAACGCTTTTTCGTAGTCCACAAACGCTAGACATAATGGCCGATTATACTCCTCGGTCTTCTGTATAATCTGGCGGAGCGTATGTATGTGGTCTACGGTGCTAAAGCCTTTTCGGAACCCGGCTTGTTCGGGAGGCTGGAAGTCATCAAACCTGCGTTCGAGACGGTTCGTAATGACTCTCGAAAACAGCTTGTATACATGGCTCAGGAGTGAGATGGGTCTATAATTCTTCAATAAAGTGTTATCACCTTTTTTGAAGAAGAGAACCACCACGCTCCTGTGCCATGCTTCTGGCGTAGTACCCTCGAGTAAGACGGAATTAAATAACTTCTGGAGGACTAAAAGTACCGGTTTTCCACCCGCTCTCAGAAGTTCTGTTGTGATTCCGTCTTCACCCGGCGCCTTGTTGTTCTTAAGCTGTTTGAGAGCCATTCTAATCTCGTACAAGCTGATGTCTGGGATGTCCTCAGTGTAGTGTCGGGTTAGTTGGGCTCTGGTGTCCTGAGCTGTTCGGGCAATGGGTTTTCGTGTCGAGGTGTACAACTGTCCGTAAAACCTCTCGAGCTCTCTCAATATCTCCGACTTTGATGAGATGACACTGCCGTCGTCGATCTTCAGCTTGGTCACTTGGCTTTGCCCAATAGACGAATTCTTTGCAAACACTTTAGAGCCTTGGTTCCGCTCAATTGCGTCCTTAATACATGCTGTATTATAGGAACGCAAGTCGTGTCGCATGGATTTCGAGATTCGTCTATTGAGTTCAGCATATTCCGACATATCAGCTGAAGATTGCAGTCTCATCTCAGTTCGGGTTTCCATTAACTTAATGGTTTGATTGGAGAGCTTCTGAGGCTTATTACGGCGTGGGGTCTTAAAGAACTTGGACCCCACTGCATGGACAGTTTGCACCAACCCATTGTTTAACTCGTCCGCAGTTTCGCATTCGGCTAGGCACTGGAAGCGATTGTGTAGTTCGAGTTGAAAGTCTTCGGGATTTTGGATTTGGGCGGTTCCCGGACGGAGCGTGGACTTCATCAGACGGGACCTCTCAAGCTTGACATTGATATTCAATGTGCTTCTAACAATGCGGTGATCGCTACCGGTTTTCACCCTGCCGATCACGGAGACATCATCGAATATATGCTTGTTGGTCGTCATGATGAAGTCGATCTCATTTTTGGTTGAACCATCGGGGCTTATCCAAGTCCACTTCCTGGATGGTCGCTTCTTGAAGAAGGAGTTCATCGCAAAGAGTCCCTCCTTCTCCATGAAGTCGACCAGCCACTGGCCCCTTTGGTTCCGCTGCCCGTACCCATATGACCCCACTTTCAACTCATCGCCATTCCGTGTGCCCACCTTCGCGTTGAAGTCCCCCATAACAACGGTGAAGTGTGTTTTGGAGGTATGTATGGCTTCTGCTATCTCCTCATACATAGCCTCTACTTCATCGTCAGGGTGTGCCGAGGTCGGCGCGTAAACCTGTATAACCTTCAACGAATACCGACTGGTTATTCTGAGTATAAGGTACGCTACCCTGCTCGACACACTATCGACCTTTATAACGTTGTTAATGAGGGACTTACGGACGAGAAACCCAACACCACCCTGAGATTTTCGGTCTCCTTCCCGGAAGAAGAGCAAGTTTCCGGAATCAAGGGTTATCGTATCCTGTCCCTCTCGTCGGATTTCAGATAATCCCAAGATATCCCAACGTAACTTGCTCAATTCTTCCTCCAGCTCGATAATCTTCTCGTCAGTCCTAAGCGTGCGGACATTATGTGTTGCCAGGGCCAAAGTTCGGTGGGGGTGGTAGCGGGGCATCTGCCGGAGATTCTTCGCACCCCCTGCTCGACCGTTACCCCGCCCGCTACCAAGGCGGGGAATAGAGGAGCTGCCGGGGACTGGGGGCCGTAAATGAGCATTATCAATCATTGGGGGGGGGGGGGTTGCCATAATCCCCACGCTTGGCAGGCGTCTTGGGGATCGCAGTTTCGAAAAGATGGATATATTACACAGAAGACGCTGCTGCCCGTCTTCTGGCTTTCCCTCAATCGCCTCTTACGAAACCCACGGGAAGAGAGGGGGGGTGCAAATTCTTAGCCGGCATCCCACGGCAAAATAGGTACTTAATCAAATAATATAATTTTGAAAAACTTGGTTGAGAACAACAGTTAGAAGTGAGACTGAAAAGTTTAGCTCATCTATATATTCTTCGGATGACCTCTTTGTTGAAGTTGTACCGACCATATCTAATACATCTGTGGACCTATTTATCTGTCCAAGGTAAAGAAAGTGGTCTACAAATTCGAGTGTAACATTCCCAACGACTACCGGAACGGGTGCAACATGGGATATTCGTAGTCTTGTCCATGTTCACTTTAAGACCTGTTGGGAAACGCTACTAAGGTCACTGAGCATAATTATGAGCTTTTGCATAGACTCTGCCATAATGACCATATCATCAGCAAAACGAAGGTGAGGCATGAAATCGCCATTGATGTTGATGACCAATCCGTTCCAGTTCAAGGGATTAAAAATATCTATCCATCTACTTGATATACTTACCTTTTTGTGTTGATGTGAGGGCGGAAACCTTCAAAAGGTATCTGGTCTCCGTAAGGGTGGAAGCCGGTTAGTGGGGATTTTTGATGTCTGGGATGTCGTCGGGTTTGTTTGGCTCTGGTGTCCTGAGCTGAAGTGCCAATGGGTTTCCGTGTCGAGGTGTATTAACTCTCCATAAAACCTAGCGCGCTCTCTTAATATCTCCGGTATTGATGAGATGACACAGTGTCAGCAATGATCAAGCTAAAAATCAAGACGAATTTTTCGCAAACACTTTATTATAGACTTCGTTTCGCTCAATTGGGTCATGCCGGATTATTCGAAGACTAGTCGTGTCGCAGTACTTAATTATGAAATTCTTCTATTGACTTCGGCATATCCCAACATAGCTGCCAAGTTTAACTTTGCAGTCACATCTCGGTTCAGTTTTCTGAGGCTTTTTACTATGTAGGGTCTTAAAGAACTAGGATCCCACTGTGTGGACAGTTTACACCAATCCATTTTTTAACTCATTCACACTTTCGCAATCGGCTATTGACTGGAAGCGATTGTGTAGATATAGTTGAAAGTTTTCGGGGTTCTGTATTTGAGCGGAAGCCAGTCGGAGCGTGGACTTCATCAGACGAGACCTCTCGAGCTTGACATAATACTCAATGTGCCTCTAAGAAAACGGTGATCAGTACCGGTTTTCTCCCGGCCGATCAAGGAGAGATCATTGAATGCTTCTTGGCCATAATGATGATGAAGTTGATCTCATTTTTGATTGAACTATCGGGGCTTATCTGCGTCCAATTCCTAGATGGTTGCTTCTTGAATATTGAGTTCATATCATAGAGTCCCTTTTTCTCCATGAAGTCGACCACCCTCTGGCCCTACCCATACGAGCTCAATCTCATTTCATCGACATTCCGGATGCCCATATTCGCATTGAGGTTGCACATAACAATAGTGTAATTTATGTTTTAGTGTTATGTACTTACCTATGGGCTGATAATTTCCTCATACATTAATTCTAGTTCATCGTCTCCCTCTACAGTCAGCCTCTACTTCATTCACCGTCGGCGTCTACCGAGGTCGGCGCATATACCTGTATCTGTATGACCTTCAGCGAATACCATTCGGTTATTCTGCGTATAAGGTATGCTACCATGCTCGACACACTATCGACCTTTACCACGTTGTTTATAAGGGACTTACGGACAAGAAACCCTACACGGCCCTGGGATTGCCGGTCTCCTACCCGGAAAAAAATCATATTGCCAAAATCATGTCATCGTATCGCGTCCCTCTCGTCGGATTTGAGATAATTATTCTCCAGCTCACCAATCTTGCCGTCGGTCCTTAGCATACGGATATTGTGTTGCTGGGGCCAAAGTTGTTGGTGGTGCTTTGGAACTTGCTCCACCGTTACCTCTCCCGCTAACAAGGTGAGTAATAAAGCTGAACTGGCGGAATTGGGGACAGGATACAAATGTTATATATGATTGTGAGGGGGGGGGGGGGGTCTATCGTTTGAAAATTCATACTTAAATGTATATAAACACCGGGAAATACGACCTACTACGTAGCAGCCAGGGTCTTTACTAACGGGCCCGTCGACATGACCCCCCCCAAAATCGTTGGCTGCGATCGCGCCTGTTGTGATAGTCGTCGTATTAGCGAAACTATAAGGAATATCGGGATGGGTGCAAGATAAGAAAGGAGCAGCGTGCTTGTCTGCATCTATTCCACAGAATTGCATCAGCAATCGCGCGACGTTTCTGCTTGCAGAGTACCACATTACTTTTTATCAATAAAAAGCAAATTTTTTTTCTTCGACATCTTTTAGTAATTGTTGATTAATGGGTAGTTAAATAGCAGTGATTAATTTGTACGGCAATTGTGGCAATTGTTTTTTTGCCGAATGCCTGCAATGAGTACGGTTGTGCCATATTTTTTGGGTACGGTTGTGACACAAGTATTTGGTTTTATATGCCCTGACAATGTGTGAGGAAGACAGAAAGGAGTCCGTTTGTGTAAACTAAGTTTGAACATGCAACAAATTGTATGTTCCTATTTAGTTTACACATATGTTTATTATTTCTGACGATGACATTTTCAGCTGATTCACTGATTTTGATATACCTACCTACCGTTTATTAATATTTTTTTTGTATTTTGACACCAGTTACCGTAATGTATAAATTAGATGTTGACGTCCCTCCCTTTGTGTTAGTGTGTTTTGTTGTTTGTTGTAGGTGGTGGTCTGCACATTGAACAACATCTATGCTGTAACGTACGTAACACACCGATCAATCAATAACCACCGCGTGTGTAAGCTCACTACGCTGACATTGGCAGAATCGTGTTGGGCCTAGACTCAATGGAATAAGGCCAAAAAAAAAAAATAAAAATTAACTGTTTGACTGGTAAATATCAAGACAGTTATAATAATTATAGACGCTACAGTGCGTAACTAGTAATAAGCTTTAAAGTGTTCCTAAATTTTATTTCCTTTGTTATGTATTTTTCCAGAAGTATATTTTATTACATTCTAATACATATCACCTGCAATAAAAGTGATTATAGACCAATTTGGTGTATTTTTGAACCTGTCACTTCCGACCCCAAGCACTGGCACAACCGTCCCTGGGGTGGGGTCGATTGTGACATTTATTTCTTTTTTTTTAATTGCTTCCTATATGTTAACCATTGCACTTAAAGGCAAAATTGTAGTATTTATACGTAGACAAATGTACATTTAACTGTAAAAAACACCTATCTTCCAGCTAACTATAATAATAACAAAGTTATGGGCGATCTAATGAAAATTGTCACAACAGTACCCAGTCTCCCCTACCCCTAACAAAGGACGTACTATAATAAACCACCTACTTAGTACTTAGTAGGTAAGCTTTCATTTTGCGTTGTAATTTTGAATTTGCCGTACTTATTGACGTGTTTTATGGCTGTTCTCTTTATTTTTAACTATTTGGCTTTTATAAGGATCTCAAATTTTGCCTATGTTTCTCTTCTCCAAAACTCTTTTTCTTTTATAACAGGTACTTAGTACATCTTCGTCTTTCTTATATTCTTAGTAATTACCATGGATAAATAAGTCATCATCATCAGCCGGAAGACGTCCACTGCTGAACATAGGCATCCCCCTTAGAACGCGTAGTTTCCCGAACGCTGCCCATCCGAGTTGGATTCTTCGGGCGACCTCTTTGTCAAAGTTGGACCGACCTAACTGGATAGTTTGTCCTAGGTATACGTACTTAGTGGTCAACAACTTCGAGTGTATCGTTCCCAACAACTACCGGTACGGGTGCAACATGGACATTAGACATGATCTTCGTCTTGTCCATGTTCATTTTAAGACCCACCTGTTGGGAAACGCTACTTAGGTCGCTGAGCATCGTATTGAGGTCCTCCAGCGACTCTGGCATAATGACTATATCATCGGCAAAACGAAGGTGAGTGATGTATTCGCCATTGATGTTGATGCCGAATCCGTACAAACGTACGTACGTACGTACGTATCAGTCCAAGAGCTTGAAAACGTCCTTCAATGCGTTCGTGAACAGTTTCGGAGAAATGACGTCTCCCTATCTCACACCTCGCTGCAATGGGATTGGTTTCGTGCTCTCGTCCTGTAGTCGGATCGACATGGAGGCGTTGCTGTACAAACACTTCAACACTTCTATGGACCTATAGTCAATGTGGCACCGCTGGAGGGACTGCAATACCGCCCAGGTCTCGATTGAATTGAAGGCTTTTTCGTAGTCTACAAACGCTAGACATAATGGCCGATTATACTCCTCGGTCTTCTGTATAATCATGGGGAGCGTTTTTTTTTTTTTTTTTTTTTTTTTTTTTTTTTTTTTTTTTTTTTTTTTTTTTTTTTTTGGGAATGATAGACGCTGTTAACCGCAGATGGCTATTGCAGCTTCACCGGACAATAGGAGGCGAGCGCTTGAAGCGCTCTAGCCTTTACGGCAGAAGTAGCGACGAGCACAAGGGCACCTCAGGGAGGCCATGGGGAGCGTATGTATGTGGTCTACGGTACTTAAGCCTTTTCGGAACCCGGCTTGTTCGGGAGGCTGGAAGTCATGAAACCTGCGTTCGAAACGGTTCGTAATGACTCTCGAAAACAGCTTGTATACATAGCTCAGGAGTTAGATGGATTCTTCAATAAAGTATTATCACCTTTTTTGAAGAAATGAACCACCACACTCCTGTGCCATGTTTCTGGCGTAGTACCCTCGAGTTAGACGGAATTAAATAACTTCTGGAGGACTAAAAGAACCGGTTTTGCACCCGCTCTCAGAAGTTCTGTTGTGATTTCGTCTTCACCCGGCGCATTGTTGTTCTTAAGTTGTTTGAGAGCCATTCTAATCTCGTACAGGCTGATGTCTGGGATGTCTTCAGTGTAATGTCGGGTTAGTTTGGCTCTGGTGTCCTGAGCTGTTCTGGCAATGGGATCCCGTCTTGAGGTGTATAACTGTCCGTAAAATCCCTCAAGCTCTCTCATAATCTCGGATAAATAAGTACCTAATATAAAAATCTCTTGTCACCATTGACTTACTATTATACCTACCATGGATAAATAAGCTAAGTTCATTTATCCATGTACCTACCTACCTACCTACTATTGACATCATTGCGTGTCATGGTATTTGTGGTCGCATTCCTCCGAAACGGCTCGACCGATTTTTATGAGTTTTTTATGTATAGGTCGTAGAGTATAGTTCATATAGCTAGGTTAAGTAACGTTAGGCAAGGTCCGGTGACCGTTTAATTCCATTTGAACTAAGCGTCTCCGAGCTTCGGAGGGCAAGTAAAATGTAGGTCCCGGTTTTTAATTGACTTAAAAAAAGAGGTTTTGGGCGATTCCGCTGTAGACAACTCTCGACATTAATTTTTAAAATACATTTATTACGTTTTTTGACTCCAATGCAAAGAAGAAAGTCTAAATTTAATACTGAAACTATTTTATTTTTATTTTACGCCATGTTTTACTTTTTGGCGCCCTTGGAAATATCACCCTCGAAGAATTACTCTAGACTCCAATATCAGAGCTAGCAGAACATACGTAAAACAGCAGCTACTAACAGCTTAAAGTTATCCTTTACCAACTAAACGTGAAGTCATACTATTCTTTTATTTATATTAGCCAAAAAATGTAAGTAATTATTATGATTTTTTAAGTATCAACTACAAAAAGACAATGTTAGCTTGTTGCACCCGCGATAGAAAAGATATAAAAGTTTGGTTTTCTCGCAGTAATAAAGTGTTAACGTTTTCAGATTTGGTAAAAGTAAGAAGAAATCAAAGGCAATCTTAAATAAGTTGTTTTTAAGAGTGTAATGTTAATTGCATTAAAATAAACTTTTACCCAAATTGATTGCACCCGCGACCGTGATTTTAAAGTCGCGGGTGCAACTCTTTGACAACTAACATTACGGTCTGATTCCTTATATATTTTAGGTTTTATATGCTGTATATGATTAATTTATTTGTATTTAATATGTGTGTTATATTATATTCTGTTCTTTCTTTATAGAAACGTCGGGTAAAATGAAAAAAAAGTCACAGATAGAGACTGCTTTGCAGAAATATAGGGAAAATTGATATAAATCGATAGAAAATTAATAAATTGATAGAAAAGTAATAAAAAGAAAATGGAAATTGATTAAGATTTTAGAATTCTAGCTGGCTTATTCAATATCTCTATTTGGGGTCCCCGTGGGGTCCCCGGGTAAGAATAGCACTCTCCCATCTCCTCTCGTTGGGTGTGTTGTTGGGGGTAAGAGGCGACTAAGGGAAAGCAAGAAGACGGGCAGCTGCGTCTTTCTATTGGATTACCTACCTTTCTATTGGGACGGTAGTCCCATACTGCGATCTCCAGGAGGCCTGCCTCTTGGAGATCCATAATCCCACCATTCTAAGGGAGAGACCTTTGTTTAGCAGTGAACTATTTAAGGCTGCTGATAATGATGATGTGGGACATGTACTGCGTGGTAGTATGATACACACATGTGTATCACACCATATAACACCATGATAACACCTGTATTACATGATTTGGGTGTTATCATGGTGTGATATGGATGAAGATACATAAATTAGGGTACAATTCCTGATGACAATTAATCTCAAATTTTCAATTGACGTTAAAAACATAGTTGACGTGCCGAATTTGAATACATTATTGCAAAGTTGGAAGCGCAAGAGGAAGGGTAATGGAGATAATATGTTCATAGACTTTTTGGAGATTATTCACGTATTTAAAAAGAATTCATTAATATAAGTAACAAAGAAGTGTACTAATTAGTAATAAACGTTGTTTGATCTCTTATTTTGTTCATATATATTTTTCTATTGATGTTTATATTCAATTAAATTAGACGGGTTGTACCCGCGATAATTCGGTGTTGCACCCGCAATTGCTTCAAAAGTAAATAAATCTCTATTTACTTTTGTTATCTGCATACTTTTTAATTTTGTTATTTGATTAGTTTAACGCTTCCGAAATATCAAGGAATAAAATAATAAATGTTTCACAAATAACAGACTTTTCTGTGTGTGTCTTATGATCTGGAAAGGCTGGGCCGATTTTGTTGCACCCGCGATGGCACTTTGAACCTTCCTCCTGGCTATTTAAATATGACTTTAAAGTTCTTGTAAATGAATATAAACTGAATAGGTTAAAATGTAGTTCTTCCAAGATTAATTTGTTTAAAAATGTTTTTTATTTGCTTATTATGAGTCTTTATTAACGGGTCGTGCATTAATCACGTGATGTTTTTAGCAACTTTTTAACCCCTCCCCCCGTCCTGGTGATATGTGGTGAGGTTTTAAACTAACCAAGAATATCCAAAATCACGGGTATTTTTTTGTACAAAATTTCAATATATTTTATATTGGAATTTTATCTTAAAATACAGGTACTTAACTGATAAAATGTTGAAGGGGAAGTCGTTGCCGGCAACTGTGAGTCAAGGCCACGTGCCGCTGTTTGGTTTAGAAATCGTTCATTCAACGAAAAATAAATACACGTGATGTCTCATTATCCCCTCCCCCCTCCTGGTGATATGTCGTGATTTTTTCGGAACACCTCCCCGCCCCCCTTTCGAGCCTCACGTGATTAATGGACGACCCCTAACGGGCGTAGCCGCAAGGAATTGCTAGTGGCTTTTATAGCTAGACTACAAGGTAACTACCATACTATTGCTTGCCAAAGTTAGAAAAAAAAGGTAGGTTTAAAAAATATTGACGTTTTAAAACTGACGAGCGACGCTGCGTGAGTAGTAGTGAGTGAGTAGATGTCGCAAGAAGCACAATGATCTTTATTATTTTTGATTTATCATCACAATTTTTAATTTTTAACCGACTTCAAAAAAGGAGGAGGTTCTCAATTCGTCTATATATATATTTTTTTTTTCTATGTATGTTTCCGCATAACTCTGCCAATTATGAACCGATTTGAAAAAGTTTTTCTTCTATCCATTCTTTAATCCGTTGATTGGGTCCCATAAAAAAATTACTGCTTACGAATTAGTAGTTCCTGAAAAAACAAGAATGGTGACTGCGCAGGAAACCTGCAAGAATGCCTATAAGATGACTTTATGTCGCTTTTTAAGGACAAAAATGGTCATAACTCTGGCAAATATGTACCAATTTCAATGATTCTTTTTATTCGAAAGAAGAAACCACTGTTATGAATCTGTATAATATCACAACCGGATAAGAACTTCCTGGAGGACCATGAACGATGTGGAGGAATTTATCTGGTAAAAACCTAGCTAGTGTTGCAAAGCGACGCAAGTATGCAGCTCTAGGTTCGAGCTATATATTTGCGCCCTTTGTGGTGGTGACCATTGGGCCTTGGCTCATGAGACGCACGCGTTGGTGAAAGAAATTTCTTCCAAACTTATCGAAGTCTCAGGAGACCGCCGGGCTGGTAGCTTTTTCTGCCAACGTATAAGCTTGGCCATACAAAGGGGTAAGCCGCCAGTCTTTTAGGTACCCTTCCCTCCCAGTGCGGTGACAACTTCGAGGAAGTTTTTTACCTAGTTTAAGTGTACATGTTTGTAAATAAACTGTAAATATTTTGTTTCAATAAATGTATAAAAAAAAAAAATGTGTTAAAATAAAAATCATCATGTCATGTTAAAATAGTGTTAAAATAATGTTAAAATAATGTTAAAGTAATTTTAAAATAATGTTAAATTAATGATAAAGTAATGATAAAATAATGTTAAAATAATGATAAAGAAATGTTAAATTAAGGTTAACCTTAATTGTATTAATACAATGATAAAATAATGTTAAAATAATGTTAAAACAATGATAAATAATGTTAAAGTAATTTTAAAATAATGATAAAATAATGTTAAAATAATCATAAAGTAATGTTAAATTAATGTTAAAGTAATGATAAAATAGTGTTAAAATAATGATAAAGTAATGATAAAATAATGATAAAATAATGTTAAAGTAATTTTAAAATATTAAAATAATGTTAAAGTAATGTTAAAGTAATTTTAAAATAATGATAAAGTAATGATAAAATAATGTTAAAATAATGTTAAAACAATGATAAATAATGTTAAAGTAATTTTAAAATAATGATAAAATAATGTTAAAATAATCATAAAGTAATGTTAAATTAATGTTAAAGTAATGATAAAATAGTGTTAAAATAATGATAAAGTAATGATAAAATAATGTTAAAATAATCTAAAAAAATAACCGCAATAAAATCCGTAAAAGTAGTTTGATTTCAATGATAAAATAATGTTAAATTAATGAAATTATATATTTAGCATTAGCAGATTAAATGCATTATATGCATTAAATGCATTTGATAATTCATTTTTTTTTTTCATTATTTATTATAATTATTTTTATTATTTTTCATTATTATTATTTTTTTTCATTAATGCTAAAGCATTAGCTTTAGCAAAAAACACACACACACACACACACACACATTTAACATTAGCATTTATGCTAATGTTAAATGCTAATGCTAAATGCTAATGCTAAAAGCTAATGCTAAATGCAAATGCAAATGCTAATGCTAAATGCTAATGCTAAATGCTAATGCTAAATGCTAATGCTAAATGCTAATGCTAAACGCTAATGCTAAATGCTAATGCTAAATGCTAAATGCTAAATGCTAATGCTAATGCTAAATGCTAATGCTAAATGCTAATGCTAAATGCTAATGCTAAATGCCAATGCTAAATGCCAATGCTAAATGCCAATGCTAAATGCTAATGCTAATGCTAAATGCTAATGCTAAATGCTAATGCTAAATGCTAATGCTAAATGCCAATGCTAAATGCCAATGCTAAATGCTAATGCTAAATGCTAATGCTAAATGCTAATGCTAAATGCTAATGCTAAATGCCAATGCTAAATGCCAATGCTAAATGCTAATGCTAAATGCTAATGCTAAATGCTAATGCTAAATGCTAATGCTAAATGCTAATGCTAAATGCTAATGTTAAATGCTAATGCTAAATGCTAATGCTAAATGCTAATGCTAAATGCTAATGCTAAATGCTAATGCTAAATGCTAATGCTAAATGCTAATGCTAAATGCTAAATGCTAATGCTAAATGCTAATGCTAAATGCTAATGCTAAATGCTAATGCTAAATGCTAATGCTAATGCTAAATGCTAATGCTAAATGCATAAATCATCACACCCTGCCAAAAGAAAGAAAATATAAATGTTTTTTATTAAGTTACTGTTGGGATAAAAACTGAAGGCGTCGAGTTTGCTGTCCAAAGGAGTTGTTCCAGAAATGTATGGAGCCTGGGCCAACACCATGTACACTAAATGTATATATAACTATGCAATATAGTAACTGTTTTGTAATGTAGTCTTTTTTAATATTGCTTCGTTTTATTGTACATTAAACCACAGTACCGTTATTCGAAGCTTATAATGAGAGCGGCACTTCCGGTTTCCCGTCATATTTCTTCCTATTGGTCTACTTCACTGTGATTTGATCGGACGTGACGTCATATTGCCAGGCGGGTGAGGGGAGCTGTTGTAAAACACGCTCACTCCATTCGTGTTCATTGGCGTCTTGTTTCCCGTCACGGACACCCGTCCGAGGCTACAATATACAACTGTTTGTGGAATTTAAATCAAATTCTAAATCTAAATAATTCCAAAAGTATACAATGTTGAACAACAATATTTGCTACAAATAGTTGAAGCCGAACAAAATTCACGTAAGTACAAAACATTTTAACGGTGTTTGCCGTTCGTTTTGTTTGTGTGTTCCTAATGAAATGTTTTATACTATTAAATAGTGTGTGGTTTGAATATAGTGCAAGTAAATTGGGCTATGTTGGTCATAAATTTGTAAATAATCAATTTTCATTTAGCCCACTGACAGTAATTTGTATATTTGAAAATTTTAAAAATTATTATTTAATACTTGTGCTGAATTTATTTATATTTTTATTAAAGTTTAATGTGGGTAAGCTTTATGTGCGAGTTTTCCAAGTGGATAAAAAGTAACGGACACATAAACATGTAATATTACAAATTGTAATCTACCTGCAGTTTAAAATATTTGCAGAACCTTTTTGTAGCCAAGTCCTACGATAATATAGTACATCTACCTGCAGTTTTAAGCATTTGCAGAATTATTTTGTAGGCGAGTTCTACGATAATAATACATCTCTTACAGTTAGTTCTAAGCTTTTTTTCAGAATGGATGGTCAATTTACAATAATACAATCTGAACAGTGAAACAGTGACATTAGTTGTACTTGAAGAAAAGGCGCTCAGGCGTTATCAATGTGGTGTGATAATTGGATAAATTCAGTAAACAAGTGAGTTTTGTTAATATATTACTTTTGATTGTGCGGTATCTGTAAGTTCACGTGTCCTGACAAGTAGAACTATACTCATAGGGTAACCTAGGATTGGGAATTAAAAGCCTAGATACAGTACAAATAGAGTATTAAGTCTTATAATTGTGGCCGCCACCTCAATTTTACAGACAAACCATTTGCGACCATATTTTTTGTTATATCTAACAAAAAAAAAAAAAAAAAAAATGCAGCTAAAATAGCAGGCAATGATATTATATACAATATCATTGTATCATTGCTTGCATGACAATATTTCGTACTCTTCTTGTGTGGGCTATGTAGGTTAATTACTATTATAGTCTGTGAGCAGAAAGGTGGAAATATAACTGTATCAAAGTTAATGAAAATACAATTACGGTTTTCTTTAAAATCTCTTAGAACTTTTTCAATAAGTTTGTGCGACGCATTATTGAGTATTGAGAAACGTAGAGATGCTATTATGCGTACGCAACGCAGTAACTTTTAGTGTCTAATGCACAAAATTCACGTATATATATGGCAAGCCTCGTATGGTTACAATCAATATAAAGTACTATCTCATGGCACAAGTTGCCATCCATCGTTGCAGGATGGGTGCACACATTATAAACCTCCCATCTCGGGGGCAGTACATGTACAATTGCTCGTCGTAAGGCAAGCTCCTAGGTTCCAGATTTAATTTTGATAATCGTCAAAGCCTAAAAATTGTTGGCTGAAGTCTACTTCACCAGCATAGAGTACCATCGCGTGGTACGAGGTCTAATTTCTATTCTCCTTTGCATAACGTTTGCAAATATTATCGTCCACCCTCGCAGGATGGGTACACAAATAATTAACCTCTCTCGCAGGATGGTATGTATCATCTTATGTATGTTGATCATGACCACGCACCTGATTCAGAATAAATTTTGACGATCTTGTCAGTCTAACCGTTGTTGGCTGACTTCTACTTCACCATCAGCATTAAGTACCATCACGTGGCATATTTTCTAGATTCATTTTAAATTGCATGGAGTTGCACAAACCACCACCCTCGCAGGGTGGTGCAGGGGCATATATGTATATATAAATATAAATAATAAAGCTCCATCCCGTGATGGTACATATGTATATAAGTATAGTTATTTATTTTATTTCTTAGTTGCTCATAAAAAGAGCATGTATCCGGTTCTTAAAATAAATTTTGATTTTTCAATTTGGAAGTGGTTTGGCTGAAGTCTATTTCACCATCAGTATATTGTCCTTAGCAAGGACTGCACCTTTTATTACTCACCCTCGCAGGGTGGATACACAAAGATTTAACCTCCCTCGCAGGGACAGTAACATGTATAGCTCGTGGAGAGAGCACGTACAGTGTATCTGGTTTTTAGAATCAATTTTGATTTGTCAATTTTGAAGCGGTTGGCTGAAGTCTATTTCACCATCAGTATATTGTCCTTCGCAAGGACTGCACATTTTATTACTCACCCTCGCAGGGTGGATACACAAAGATTTAACCTCCCTCGCAGGGACAGTAACATGTATAGCTCGTGGAGAGAGCACGTACCTAATTTTCAAAATCAATTTTGGCATTCTTGTCAGTCTGAAAGTTATTTTCTGAAGTCCATTTCATTATAATAATTTGACTGGCCCGTCGTTCTCATAGACACCCTGACTCCTACTCAGTGGTCGTGGGTTCGATTCCCACCAAGTTTCTGTTACTATTTATCGATATAATAGTTGTATGGTTGCCGTTGTGCAGACTGTATCCGGTTTGGGATCGGATGGCCGTGTGTGGGTTGTCCCAGGATATTATTATTATAAGCATAGTGACATTGACAGGGTGTTTTTAGCAATTACGTACCTCCGCAGGGTACCCCAATAAGTAACAGTTCCATGCAGGAGTGGTAACTGCATATTGCTCTTCGAGAGAGCCTGTTTTTCTGTTAAATTCAGCAGAGATATTAAGACATTAACAGTGTGTGTGTGCCTGGCACATCGTCTTATTAATAACCTTTTTCTGGGGAGTTTGTTCTGACTATCACGCGCTCTCGCGGGGAGAGAATACAGAGATTTACCTTTCAGAAGAAGGTTGCAGTTGCTATACAAAATTGCACGTACGTGATTCTATGAATCAATTATATATAAATATATAATTTTCATAACCCTGGCTTGCAGTCACGTCTTGGATCCTAATCATGGTCCCTTATTTTTACTGTGTTAAAATATCAGGACCAGTCGAGCGTAAACTGCTAATAGTTTATCAAAGTTTTGGATACAACATTTTAAGAAAGTTCTTCAAACAATGAATGGATATGATGTGGGGTCAACATGTCCTTTATTTGAAGACCACCATTACTTTTTCTATACTATATAGTATTTCAAATTTTCATTTCAAAGTTAAAAGGTATGTACTCTTATAATTGGGAATTCTGGGGATCCATAATGATGGAATCATTGACGAGTTTCTATAAAAATATCAAACTCAATTCTGTGGGTGTAAGTAACCAAGTTATGGCCAAAATTGCATCGCCTGCATTATTAGCCAAAAGTAATGCAGTCCTCATTCACAATTGCGGAGAACAGGCGTATAATTGTACGAACTGTAATTGTTCTAATGAGAATAAAGATTTTTTAACCCCATAATTTGACTTCTGATCAATGTCGGGAGTAAGAAAATATAAAGAAAGCAGTTGCATTGCAACCAAAAGAATATTTGCAATCCTGCTTACTATCTCTTGTAATTTCGCATTTATTACAAAGTGACAACACAAGTTTCCTTTACAGAGGTAAGAGAAACTAGTATGCAGACAGGGGGCAGGACCAACCATTCACAGATGCTTATGAATATTATATTTTTCAATTAGTTCTTTAATACAAATCAAATTTCATTGATAATATTTTATACAATATCCTTCTAGAGACAGATAGTAGGATATATGGGGTACATAATATGTCCATAAATATTTAAGGTACTTTGGAGCAGAAAGACTACAAATCATCCTCCATGTATGATTATTCGAGTATTCAGTGAACATATACTAACTCTTATTGGCTCTGAAGTATTCTGGTATAGATTAAATATATATTTAATCGTATTGGTCCTGAATTATTTCGGAGAGCAGACTCTGTTCTTGAACGAGTTTTGAGTCAACTATTCATATGACACAACTTTTAAAGGATTCTAGTTTTCGCATATAGACAATTATCTTTCGTTCTGAAACTTAAAAATGTGAGTTTTGGTGATCCAGACTTGACCTTTCAAATCGAACCAAATATTACATTAAAAATTCACGAAGTAGTTTGGAATCATGAGCTGGTCTTGATTTTCTAAACGAAATAAAAATAACTCGAAATATTGCCACATTTTTTGCTAGTTTATAGCGGATTCGAGCATCAATCATTGTTGTTTGGTATTATTATTGCCTAACTCTGACAATGTACAATACTGATCAGTCCAGTTGCTTGTCAACTCTTAGCAACATGTTCTTAAATCGATTTTACTTATTAATCCTTTACTCATCTATTTAGGATATGATTTAGTGAGCAATTTTCAAAGTAGCTTACTTCACATGTAGAACACATACTTGCATATATAGCAATGTATAGACGATTTAACATTTATAAAAAGACCCTGACTAATGACTAGAGTAATGCCTTAATAGAGTTTAGATAAAAATCCCATATAATTTATCTATTACTACACAAAGTGAAGTCTACCCTTCACACTGTTGCTTGCTGGATGCTAAAGATTATCACACTGCATAATAATTAGAGGTAAACATTGTAACATCACCTAGTACTCTGTAAAGCATAGTCGTGTCCAAGAAGTGCGTTTAATCGGAAGGCCACGTACTGCAAAGTATACAACATCGCAGTACCTGGCGTTGTGTTTAAAAACAAATTGTATATGTATTCAGTTATCTTATCTTTATTGATGGGTCAAAAAGACTAAAATCACGAACATAATTTAGCTTAATTAATTACCTATCATGCGTCACAGGCGTAGTGGTTTTTAATAATAGCTAGCACATTGAAATTGGAGATTTTTAATAAATTTTAAACTGTATTATAAAGGCGAAGTCAAAAACACATCGCACGAAAAAAAAAAAAAAAAAAAAAAAAAAAAAGTACTTTTGTACTGGATTGTTTAACAAAACACAATGAATAATTGCCATAATATTGATTTTGATGGCTGATACAGTTCTATTCTCCTTCTCTTCTCTTTCTCTGCTACTCGTTTCTAAAAGAAATAATTAGCGTATACAAATATATATATATATAAGAATGCAATCTATTGAATTTTTATTTAAAATTCATACTTGGATATTTAAAATACATCCGTAAATCACATTGGCGTCATTAATCTACTGATATTACCAGGCGATAACAAACACGTCTCATTATAAGCTTCGAATAACGGTACTGTGGTTTAATAGCAGCGTTTTCCCTGAAAGAAAACGCATATTAAACTACTTACCTTATTCGAAGCTTACTTTTTAAACCTGCCTGGTATTTCTTCGACACAATGAACACGAATGGAGTGAGCGTGTTTTACAACAGCTCCCCCCACCCGCCTGGCAATATGACGTCACGTCCGATCAAATCACAGTGAAGTAAACCAATAGGAAGAAATATGACGGGAAACCGGAAGTGCCGCTCTCATTATAAGCTTCGAATAAGGTAAGTAGTTTAATATGCGTTTTCTTTCAGGGAAAACGCTGCTATTTAAGATATCTTGGTCAAGGAGAGCAACACCAAAGAGAATAAAATACTACTGTAGCAACACCACACAATAATATGATGGCTAATGATGGATCAGAAATACGTACCTACTTAACTAAAATGTCATTTTGACGGATTTTGATTTTGACGGACGGATTCCAATCCAAATCACAGGCGATAATCAATACAGTAAAGCCCCGGGTCAACAAAGAAACAGTCAATGAATGTCCGTAAATATAAATAATCACTAAAACTCCGAAATACAATAAGTACTCCACACGTAAACAATCTATTACAAAACGCCACCTATAGCATTAACTGTCAAGTAGTAAACCAACGTCAAACGCAACTGTCATGGCTGCCCTAAAAACAGGGTGGACATACTAAATAACTCCATATGTAATCATTTATGTACAATTGTACTTGGCTTCAAATTAATTTATAAGTATTTTTATGAAACTCTCCTATGTTTTTCCTATTTTTCCATGTAGTGTACATAGTGTTGGCCCAAAATGGAACATCTCCTTTGTTCATCACTTTTATAGTTCTATCTAACTCCGCTGATGATTTGGTATTGGATGAGACCTACCCAATAGGTAGGTCCAATAAAAAACGTAAAAACGTCAACGCCGAGAATCGCGCGGCGGTTAACTAACCCACCACCACCATCTCTGCTTAAAGCAGAAGAGGCTACCACGAGCCCCAAGGATATCTCCCTTGAAAGGAGTGGACTTGCCAACCCGCATAGGCCATCGTGGCATTTTAAGAGTCAACTAGTCGCGGCCCTGAACTCAGTCGTGGGCGTAGTCAAAAAGCACGCTGTCTCACCTGGCATCTTGCCCGACAGAGATAGTATCAGTGATGAGCAGTTAGACGCTAGTCTACACGCACAACGTGTAGTTCGCACGCGCACAAACACCGTTCCGAATTGTTATGATGGTGGTGCATGTGTGCATCGTCTTATATCGTAACAACACGTGCCGCTCGCTTTCAATACAATAAGTGAGTACCTATAGTCGAGGTAGGGATATTTTGTATACAATTGACATTTTTCATTACTTGTATTAGTCCGAAAGATTTGAAATTTAGAACATAATTATTGGATGATACTAAATAAATATCACGAACCGGAAGACGCAGCGTAGGCAGGCCTCCCACTAGGTGGACCGACGACATTGTGCGCGTCGCCGCAGGTAACCGGTGGATGCAAATAGCCAAATGTCGTTCATTGTGGCGTTCTAAGGGGGAGGCCTATGTTCAGCAGTGGACGTCTTCCGGCTGATGATGATGAAATAAATAGTTGCTAAAATAATGGTGACCAGGGTCTGATGGTGAAACAGGAAAGTGGGCACGGGATCTCTGCACCAATAAACGTAGAACCACCGAGATTTGGCTCGTAAGGTAGGTCTCGACGAGTAGTTGCTAGAAAAATGGTGACCAGGGTTTGATAATGGAGCAGGAAGGTGGTAACGGGATCTCTGCACCAATAAACAATGACCCACCGAGTTTGGCCTCGTTAGGTAGGTCTCGACGAGTAATTGCTAGAAAAATGGTGACTAGGGTTTGTTGATGGATCAGGAAGGTGGTCACGGAATCTCTGCACCAATAAACGTAGAACCAACGAGTTTAGGCTCGTTAGGTAGGTCTAGACGAGCAGTTGCTAGAAAAATGGTGATCAGGGTCTGGTGATGGAGCAGGAAGGTGGTCACGGAATCTCTGCACCAATAAACGTAGAACCACCGAGTTTTGGCTCATTAGGTAGGTCTCGACAAGTAGTTGCTAGAAAAATGGTAATCAGGGTCTGATGATGGATCAGAAAGGTGGTCACGGAATCTCTGCACCAATAAACGTAGAACCACCGAGTTTTGGTTTGTTAGGTAGGTCTCGACGAGTAGTTGCTAGAAAAGTGGTGATCAGGGTCTGATAATGAAGTAGGAAGGTGGTCACGGAATCTCTGCACCAATAAACAATGACCCACCGAGTTTGGCCTCGTTAGGTAGGCCTCGACGAGTAGTTGCTAGAAAAATGGTGACTAGGGTTTGATGATGGAGCAGGAAGGTGGTCACGGTATCTCTACACTAATAAACGTAGACCCACCGAATTTTGATTCGTTGGATAGGTTGCTGCGAGTAGTAGGTAGAAAAATGTTAATCAGAATCTGGTGATGGGACAAAGCAGAAAGGTGGCAACAGGAACTCGGATCCATTTAATGTAAGACTCACCGAATTATAAATTTATGGTTAAATTTTGACCAGTAGTTAGATACTGGGGCCCTACCACCACCTCTATTAGTAGTATTATATCATCTTACTGGATATGAGGTAGAGACGTCAATATACGTAGTTTATAGCTCTGTCACTTTCTATCGAAAACGTAAGGTGAAAATAATATTGCTATTAGAGGTGATGGTACAGGCCCTGATCAGATTTTAATAATAGCTCAGGAAAGTCAATCTATAATTTTGTTTACCTAAGTAGTTTTTTTTTAAATTTTATTTATACCTACTTGTTTATTAATATAACTGACGGACTAATGTGAATTATTATTGTTAGAATAGAATAGAATAGAATAATAATTTATTTGAACACCGCAAAACAATGTAGCACAATTTTAACAAACAAGAGAAATTTTAAAAAAAAAAATGACAAATAATCATACATTAAAAAAAATATATATACTATTAGGTATAGTATTTTTATAACTACTTATTATAAAAATACTATTACTTAAATACTAAATAAAAATATAATAGTTAGGTACTATGTGCCACAAAGAGGCAGGTTCAAATGGGTCCCAGATCAGCTTATTGTCAAGCGTATGCCTGTTAGGGTTCCATAATACATACCTAAAAGGTAAAAAAGGAACCCGTGGGCTGACTTTGTCTGTCTTTCTGTCTGTCTGTCATTACAGTGGTTGCTTCTTTCGAATAAAAAAAGAATCATTAAAATTCAATCAAGGTCAATATTTTCCAGAGTTATGACCATTTTTGTCCTTATAATGCGACATAAATATCATTTATTTATCATTTATTTCCTGCAGATTTCCTGCGCAGTCGCCATTCTTGTTTTTTCAGGAACTACTTATTCGTAAGCGATAATTTTTTTATGTGACCCCAATCAATGGATTGAAGAATGAATGGAAGAAAGATTTTTTTAAATCGTTTCATAATTGCCAGACTTATGCGTGAACATACATAGAAAAAAAATATAATTATATACAGACGAATTGAGAACCTCTACCTTTTTTGAAGTCGGTTAAAAACAGCGTGTACACAAGTGTAGTTAAATTTTAAAAAAAAATAAGGCGTCATCAAAAGTCAAAGTCAAAAATTATTTACTTTTGAAACGAATTTTTTTTTAAAAAAGCTACCACCGGGTCACAACGCAGTCTCAACTAAGAAGATCGGCAAGAAACTCAGCGAACTTGTTATTTTTTCATTTCTTTTTTTTAAACAGTGTGTCATGTTACAATTAGATCAGCATCAGCGACAGTGTGTCTTGCCGTTCAAAAGATCAAATAAGAGAGAGAAAAAAAACATCGGAAAACGAAATCTAAAAATAACTTTTCTGATCCTGTGACCACCTTCTTGCTCCATCATGATACCCTGATCACCCTTTTTCTAGCAACTTCTCGTCGAGCCCTACCCAACGAGCCCAGACTCGGTGGGTCTATGTTTATTGGTGCAGAGATCCTTTGAACATCTTCTTTCTCCTTCATCAGACCCTGATCACCATTTTTCTAGCAACTTCTCGTCGGGCCCTATCCAACGAGTCCAAATTCGTTGGGTCTACGTTTACTGGTGCAGTGATCCTTTGAACATCTTCCTGCTGCATCATCAGACCCTGATCACCATTTTTCTAGCACCTTCTCGTCGAGCCCTATCCAACGAGTCCAAATTCGGTGGGTCTACGTTTAACAGTGCAGTGACCACCTTCCGGCCCCATCATCAGACCTTGATCTCCATTTTTCTAGGAACTACTCGTCGAGACCTACTCAATGAGCCCAAACACAATTTGTCTACGTTTATTGGTGCAGAGATTATGTTACCACCTTCCTACTTCATTATCAGACCCTGAACATCATTTTTCAAGCAACTACTCGTCCTACTGTACCCAACGACCATAAACTCGGTGGGTCTATGTTTATTGGTGCAGAGATCCTTTGACCTCCTTCCTACTCTATCATCAGACCCTGATCATCATTTGTCTAGCAACTTCTCGTTGAGCCCTATCCAACGAGTCCAAATTCGGTGGGTCTACGTTCACTGGTACAGAGATCCTGTATTCAAGTTCCTGCTCCATCATTAGACCTTGGTGAAGGTCACCACAAATTGTTCAGTATCAACGGATTTACGCAAACTTTACAAAAAATTCATGTACTTACCTATTTCGAACCACAAGAACAAATGGAAAAAGTTTATTTAATAAACGAATACCTAAATACCTATCTATCTAACCAACATCTAACCCGTTGAAAAACCGACAATACTGGTGGCACGGCGCGGGCGGCGGCGCGGCGTGGTGAACGTCTTCCCCGCGCACCACACCGTCGAGGGGAACATTATTGAGTGAGATGCACGAAAATTCATAGTAAAACGCGCGCCTAAAAATTTACGAAAGGGCCTTTCGTAAATTTTTTGGAAGAAGGGGTTTTATGAAAAAAATACTGCACAAATTAATTACAACTAAAGTTAATTGAAATCTTCGATAATTTTGCAATGTCGGTACGGCTTTTGTTTTGTAGATTTTACACTCCTTTTCTAACTTATTTAGGCCTAAAGTTGCGTTAAAATAAGCAAAAAAAAACGAAACTTTAGTGGCTCATAACTTTTGAATGGATTTTTATTTTACTATTCTGTTTCCGTACAGACATTAGTAATGATGAGACAAAAAGATACCATGTTTGACTTTGACTATACAATGTCAAATAATGGAGTAATACCCCCCCCCCCCCCCGAAATTTGTATGGAAAAAAGTTCGACTAGAAGAGCCTTAAGGCCAAATTATCTCCATGCAAAGAAACAAGAAAAGAAGGCCCTCAGTCCCCAGCGGTCTTGTTAGGCCCGATTACGACAGCGGTCGGAAAACCAGCAAGACGGAGGGTGCGAAGAATCCCTGGGGGAAAGGATACGGCTGTCATAAAACGATAAACTTGGCAATGTTAGAACCCTTCAGTAAGTATACATAATATATTGAAATTTTCGGAATATTTTCTTTAAATACAGGTAACTCATTAAATGTTGAAGGGGAAGTCGTTGCCTGCAACGGTGAGTCAAGGCTACGTGCCGCTTTTTGGTTTATAAATCTTGCATTCAACGAAAAATTAATACACGTGATGTCTCATTATACCCCTCCCCCCCTCCTGGTGATATTGCGTGATTTTTTCGGAAATTTATTATTATATATTTAGATTTATTCGTTATGCTCTAAAACAGTACATAGGCAATTAATTAATAGGCAATTTAATTTTATTATTATAGAAAATTAGCAATGTAATTTGAGAAATAAATACTTATTATTATTATTCCGCATATATTCATTACATGCTCGAAAATTAATAGTCAGTCATTTGTAATTTTCCATATAGAAATGGTTTCTGTAATGTTGTAACGGACATTATTTGATATCTTATAAAAAAAAAAAAATCGGTACGATGTCCCTTACACCCGTTATAACTTATATAATTGGACGAATTGAATTATATAATTGAAACGAGGACCTGTTACAAGTTATTACTTAGTCAAACTCAAACTCAAAAATAGTTTATTTCAAATAGGCTTAACGGCACTTTTGAAAGGTCATGTATTTTTTTTAAAAGCTACCACCGGATCACAACGCGGCCTCAACTGAGAAGATCCGGCAAGAAACTCAGCGGGCTTGTCTTTTTATCACTTTT
Organism: Furcula furcula; assembly: GCA_911728495.1. Taxonomy (NCBI): domain Eukaryota; kingdom Metazoa; phylum Arthropoda; class Insecta; order Lepidoptera; family Notodontidae; genus Furcula; species Furcula furcula. The sequence continues at coordinate 24,478,344 of OU452244.1, read as the reverse complement.
TTTTTAAACAGTGTGTCATGTTACAATTAGATCAGAGCGACAGTGTGTCTTGCCGTTCAAAAGATCAAATAAGACAGAAAAAAATAATAAAATACGACGAAAGTACAACAAACTAAAAAGCCAAAGGGATAGTAGTCGGACCAGTCCCCCCAAGCAGCACCCGCGCACGAGTTGACTCGAGCAGCAGCCATCGCTCCCCTCAACCATATTGGAGGGAAGGGGGTGACCTGCCACACGAAGCCGCCACAAGCAAAGACTTTTCGATGGCGAGCATGACCGATATAAGATCACAGTGGCACACGTCTAACATTTAACTTCTGCTGTTAAGCAGTGCCTCGTCAGGCAAGACACAAAGCACTTTAACATATTATTGATGTCATCAATTAATTGACTAGTGCAGCAGCCATCAGTTATCCACCACTTTATATGGTGTTACAAATTGTAAGCCTTAAAATTCAAAGCTTGCATGAGTCAGGTAGTTCAAGCCCACGGAGCTTTATCCTCTAGGTAATCCGAGATTTTATAATAAGCCTTTTTCGACAATCGGCTTATTATCAAAGGTTTAAATTTATTCAGTGGAAGATCTCGGATATCCTGTGGCAGTTTGTTATAGAAGCGTATACTTTGACCCATAAAGGATTTGCCTGTTCTATGTAGTTAATAAGATACTCACCAATGTAATGCACTTTTAAATGTATCCTAGCTCTGGCTCTTTTGTTCCACGACATTTGTAACCTGGTGACCTGTAATACAGGTACATTCTACCTACCTCAGGCACCAGCGATCCACAACCTACATACTACAATTTTAAACTATTGTTTTGTTACTTGTTATGCTTGTTATTTGGTTGTGGTGAGAAATAAATAAATTATTATATTATTATAAATTATATTAATTAATTTAGCTTACGTGCCAATACGCCTGCGCGTTACATTAAAGATTTGAAGTTCGATTTCGATTAAACTGTGATTTTTTTCCCGGTACCATATACTCTTATCTATGCCCGGTACATTTTACTAGTTGTTAGTAGTTACCACTAGGGGCGCTGGTGTGAAATGTAAAGATAGTTTGATCGAGCTCGTAAACTATCAGCTCTAATTAAAGTTATTTTAATATACTAACATAAGCATTTAAGAAGAATGCCTACCTAAAAATGAAAGCAATTTTTTTAAACTTGTCTGGCTCAAACTTAGAAATTACCCGCCGAGGGAAAGTGGACAAAATCTCGGATCTCAACTAATATGAAGAAGTTTAGAATTATAATAATAATATCCTGGGACAATTCACACACGGTCATCTGATCCCAAACTAGGCAAAGCCTGTACTATGGAAACCAGACAACTGATACTAATACATATATACTTTTTTTTTTGTAAATACATACTTGTATAGATAAAACACCCAGACACTTGGTGGGAATCGAACCCACGACCTGTTGGGTAGCAGACAGGATCACTAACCACTAGACCAACAGGCCCGTCAAAATTCGTTTCCAATAGATTCCGCTAGAGGCGCCCGGGCACCGAGAGGAAATGTAGGATAATTTTCATGGTCACACAAGGCCATAGATCTGCTGTGATCTATTAACGTTTACAGATCTCTAAAGGCTGATCCTTGGCCTTTCTGACGATTCTGGTTTTTTTCGAGATAATAATATATTAATAAAATAGTCGAAATCGAATTTGAAGTTAGAAGCCTGTCTCTACTAAGAAAACACGAAATGATTTTCTCGAATCTTGTATTGTTTGCCTTTGGCATCAGCCATTGAGGGTCTGACACTGTCAACGAATGCCAAACATTGGGCCGACTAACTGTCCGGGTGGCAAATTCCTATTGAATTAGCATGAAGCTTGTGTGCGACGAGGTCACTCGATACGATGCAACAAACATCTACACACGTCACAGTCACTACTTTGTACCCGACTTCCCCAGAAAAGGAAACCCGAATAGGCACTTGCTTATAATGGAGCGGATTATAACGAAAGCAATGAAACGAAAAGTAATGATCTAAAAAAATAGTAGTACAATGTTTAGCTATATTTCTAAATGTATACCGTACAGTAGACATTGTAGTACTTAGTCTATGGATAGATAGATGGTTGTTTAAATAAAATGTAAATATTTAACACAATAATTTATTAAAAACTATGATCACAGCATGAGACTATTCATATTCTAACTATCTAAAATGATAATTAGCTAATGTATGTGTAACCATTGACTACTAGTGTATTATAATCATCAGCTTTATTTAGCATGGCTAAATTAAGTTGAATGACTACTAAACACTCTAAACAAATCCAAACAACAAGTTAATAGCAGTAGCGTGCACAGAAAGTAGGCAAAAATATCTGCGAGTTATCTGTACTCTAAGCTATTTGTTAGTGCGCCACCACAAATATCCTTAAATGAACTAACATTACAGGTGTATCTATTCACATTTAAAAACATCACGGTAATACTATGTCAGTACCTTTGATTATATATACGTCTAGATAGCGTGTTCGATGTTCAAACACTTGACAATATCAAGTATACCAAAACATCAAATTGGTATACTTGGTTGTTTAGTATCACTTGAACTCTACCGATGGTTTGTGCTCGCAATAAAAAAACTTTTTGCCGAATTGTGTAATCAAATCGTGAAAATATTAACTAAGTAAAATTAATAAAGATCCCAACTTAATTTTCCATTCATAAGTCCTAAGATTCTGTGAGGGATTATTATAAAAACTCGATTGTTTTTTACGACAATTTGTACATTGTCCGACTAGACTGGTGTGGCTAGGTAATAATGGGGGAATATATCTTAAGTCTGGGGTAATTTTTCTTTTGACAAAAATGAATTCAATTAAACGTAATACGTAGATAGTGACCAAAACTTTAAATAAATTAATTAAAATAAATTTAATTGTTTTTTGATAAATTAATTACTTTTATATAGGTAAGTACTTAATTAGAAGTATATTTTTTCTTCCTGGTCATGAGTCAAATAAGACGTTCACCTGGTCGTAAGGGACACGCCATTTAATGTAATTTAATTTAATATTCTATTCTATTGTATTCCATTGTATTCCTTTTTATTCCATTGTATTCCATTGTATGCCATTCTATTCCATTCTATTCCAGTCTATTTCAGCCTATTCCAGTCTATTCCAGAATATTCCAGTCTATTCCAGAATATTCCAGTCTATTTCAGTCTATTCCAGTCTATTCCAGTCTATTCCTGTATATTCCAGTCTATTTCGGTCTATTTCAATCTATTCCAGTCTAGTCCAGTCTAGTCCAGTCTAGTCCAGTCTATTCCAGTCTTTTCCCGTCTATTCCAGTCTATTCTAGTCTATTCCAGTCTATTCCTGTATATTCCAGTCTATTTCAGTCCATTCCAGTCTATTCCAGTCTATTCCAGTCTATTCCAGTCTTTTCCCGTCTATTCCAGTCTATTCTAGTCTATTCCAGTCTATTCCTGTATATTCCAGTCTATTTCAGTCTATTCCAGTCTATTCCAGTCTATTCCAGTCTATTCCAGTATATCCAGAATATTCCAGTCTATTCCAGTCTATTCCAGTCTATTTCTGTATATTCCAGTCTATTTCGGTCTATTTCAATCTATTCCAGTCTAGTCCAGTCTAGTCTATTCCAGTCTATTCCAGAATATTCCAGTATATTACAGTCTATTCCAGTCTATTCCTGTATATTCCAGTCTATTTCGGTCTATTTCAATCTAGTCCAGTCTATTCCAGTCTTTTCCCGTCTATTCCAGTCTATTCCAGTCTTTTCCCGTCTATTCCAGTCTATTCCAGTCTATTCCAGTCTATTTCATTCTATTCCATTCTATTCTATTCTATTTACACAGTATATATCAATGCATAGCCTACAACGCTATCGCTATTTATGGGAAAAATATTTATAACTGGAGATCCCCAAACACGCACACAGCCACAGATAACGCTAGTGTAGTACGAGGCCTGCACGCACACGCGGATAATGGAGTAGTGATTCAGTGTGAACGTCACTTTTAAGACGACTTACTATCTAGACGTAGGTATATATAATCAAAGGTCAGTACAAAATATTTTTAAATTAAGATTATTTATAGAAATTGTAGGGTAGGCAAAGTCTTTTTTTGTGTACGGAGCCACTGAATAACCTTATTACAGTTTTTAAATGCAAATTAATGTCTATAGAATTTGCAAACTTATGAGTAATTAAAATGGTACACTAATATACATATAGTAGGTTAAACAAGCCGAATAAGTTTATTTGCCTACCCTCTGTGTACGCCACTGGTTAATAGTGTTATAGGTACCATTAAACAACTACAGAAAGTATAAGAACAACAGTTTTAACCATTGAGATAGCTTGTTTTTACACAGAAAAAATAATATGATAAGCTGATAGCGCTGAATTGTGTGGTGTCTGGTGTGTTAATTTTCATAGGACATATGAATATTATAATTCAATATCTAATTGCTAAATGTCTTTTGACATTATGCTATTATGAAGTCATCAAAACAGTATTATTTCAATTTAAACAATGTTCTATTTATTCCTGTGGTCATTTTCAGGATCTCCTGGATATAATCCTGGATACACGGGAAATGACTCAGGCCCTTTTTCAGGGACTGTTGGCAAGGCACCTCCATCTGCCAACCTCTTTGTTTCAATTTTTGCAGCATTCTCTTTTTTTAATTGTGCTATGGCAACATTTTTAGCAATTTCCTCCTCTGTTGGTGGTTCTAATCTGGAAAATATGATTTCAATATTAAAGATCTTGCAGTGGAAAAATAAAGTAACCTAATAATTTCCGAAAATGATGTTTAAATTTAAAATTAAAAAAAAAACGTAACAGTCAGAAATTAAAGCAGCTATCATGTTAAAAGAAAATTCATTCGAATGGAGAGGTAAAGGAAAACCTCAGTGGAAAACAGACATTGGTATCAAATCAAACTTATAACACCCCTACTTTTAAAGTATGGTATATATTAATTTAAAAATATATATACATACTTTAAAAAATCATGAAATATTCCATTTAGACATTCAGTAAGTAATAAGTAATATACATACAATAGTTTTGGACTTTTCTACAGCACTATCTGAATACAACAATATCGTTGGCTGTAGGTTCAATTAAGGTAAGGGACAAAACACGCAAAATGAGTTGAGTATACAGTTTTGTTCAGTTTTTTTTTCTCTTTCGAATGGTGTATATGAAAAAATTCTAGCTTTAAAAAAATGTTCCTTACCCCAATGATTTTTAGGGTCTTTCGTCAAATTAGCAGCACAAAAATAGTGTATCTAAACAAATATTTTAAATATCAACTCGAAATTGGTGTAATTGCCAGCACCTACCAAAATTAAATAAGGTAAGGGTCTACATAAACCACTAAATTTCAACGTCAATCAATTTCATTCGTCGAGGTCAATTTCACGTAAGAGACGAGACTACAGAAAACTTCGATGTAAAGGACAGTACTAACGGAATAGGTTGGTGTAAGGGACATCTATTTTCTAAAATAGCTGTATTATTTAAACTAACGTTAGATAAAAAGATAGAGCTTTGAAATATAAGATTATAAGTGAAATCCGATCCAAAAAAGGTTTGTTACAAAAAAAGTTATGAATTATTTAGTCCGAAAAAAAACTTTGTCGGGCTCTCCTGAAAAGTCGTATTTTGTCCCTTACCTTAATTGAACCTACAGCCGACGATATGTTGTTATCATAGACTATTTTTTAGTATGTCTATGGGTGTGTATGTTATTTAATTATAGAGCCACAGCATGTGCATGACCTTCAGTCTATGGAAATTTGGGTTGTTGGCCCCAGGATATCCATCGAGCACGGCGACGACTCCGAGAAGGACACCGGCGGCAGGGTCGCGACCCTTGTCCCTGTGTCGTGTGAGCCATGATGCTCACACGACACTGATTCCTGAGGTGCTATAATGTGCCGCCCAGCGGCGGGCTCAAAGACAAGGCACTGTGGGGTTCCTGGTGCGAATCCCACCGGAGAGCCCATGTCTTCTCATGTGCGGATGCGTCAGCCGCGGGGGTTTTAGTGGGTAAGAATCCCAAATATCCTAGTGGACCTATTGAAAGTTAACCCCGCGAGAAAAAAGGTAGTACATGACACGCAACACAGCTTTATTAAGGCCCAACTTTAAATTTAAACAGGCCATGTAATGGCCAATTCTTGAAGGGCAACAACCAATCAAATGGAGTTAAATCTTTCATAGACATATCAGAATTTAGCCTGTAGTCATAAGCATAACAATACCTTCTCATTCTCAGCCATGATTCCCATTCAGAGGGTATAGGGTCTTGAAAGTCTAGACCTTTAGGTGGGTCATACCACCTGCTTGCCTTCCTTTTACCAATACTTGGATTAGCAGGTATTTCATAATAGGTGTTACCGATGTAGTCTTTACCTGCAAAACTAAATTATATTCACCCAAATATTTGTTACATTTTGTAATTAGGAATAAAATTATTTTTATAATTCATTCTAAAATTTATTTTAAAAGAATAAAGTTGAATTCTCTTTATTTTACGCAGCAACAGAGCAACAAATGAAGAAGACCTTTTACAGAAATATCTCTCTTCTTAATACAAAAACGGTTAGCCTACAACTGCAACATTTATTATATTCTTCAGTTAATAGGTACAAAAAAATATAAATGATATGGAAATGCAATGAAATTTGCACACATATCACAAAATTAGGCATATTGCCTTTAAAAATATTTTTGTTGGCTTACTGTGAATACACACTGTATAACTTATAACCGGTGTGTAAAAAGTTTTGTGGAGATAATTTTGCTTGCATATCTTTGGTATAAACATCATATCTGATTTACATTGGCTATTTTTGATATATTATTATAAACTTTCCCAGTTATATCTTTAACAGTGTAATCAATCAATTGTTATTTGGGTATCCATGTCTTTATGTGATAGCTAGAGACCAGATTTATATGTTCAGTATGTTGTTTTCTACATGAGTCATGACATTTGGAACAAGAAAACGCAATTTTTATTTTCCATATTTTGCCATATTTCAAGATAAGTCCATATTTATCCAAAAATGAATATATTTCTGTAAAAACAGTGGCAAATGGATGTACTTATACGAAACAAAGTACTTATGGGAATCTAAAGCGTTGGTAAAACACAAAAAAATTGATCATACGGGGTAGGAACAATTTGCAAATTAGCAAAATATATTTATATTTTTAAATTTACATAAGTATTATTTATGTTTATTTATGTAAACATGTCACATCGCAGTCGCGGGTCTTTACAGTAAGCTTTTGCTGCTGAATTTATTGTGCATTCTCTATATTCACCTTATCAATACATCAATCAAAAATCAATGTTGCGGATAGCAGATAGCAGATCCATCCCTCAGATTGGTGTACAAGTATGTTCCAATCACATAGGTACTGTGCTGTTGCAAGACTGTTCAGCCAGTACAAAGCCTTATTTTGACCAAACAGACCTTCGGGAGCTACAATGCCACAGACAGACAGAAATAGGCTTGAAACTTAAACATGCCTTTTGTGCATTGGGGGTGACCAAACATAAGATCCGTGTACTGCAACAAAACAAATACCCACTGAAAGGAACTGCCATAAAACCTATGGTTATTTTAAACTCCATATTTTTTCCATATTTTCGATTTTTAGTCCATATTATGTGTACATATTCTGGAATTTTTAATACATTTAAATCCGGTCCCTAGTGATAACATAAAAACATTAGTACAACTGGAACTGGCTATTAGACTTGTTGGTATCTGGGTCATTAATGCATCCACTAAGATATATTTTATTTAAAATGATTCCAAAGGTTGTAATTTTTATATCTCACCTATATGATTTCCTCTAATTTGCCGAGGTCTAAAAGTTTTAACGAAATTTTGCAAAACGATAAGCCACAAATTTCTACCACCAGACATCTGTAAGCAGAAAGGCTTTAGTTTAGTTTAAGGGACATCGGTTTGGCGGCTCATATTTTTTTCTTAAATAGGTTCCATTTAAATAACAACACACACCAAGTCTTAACTTGCGGAATCTTACCGTTTCCGAGAAAATAAATAATATTGAAAATCGTAAAAATGTATCAATATTCTGTCTGACTGACGTGAGTAATAGTGTTCTGTGGACTGACGGACGGCCGATCCTCTCTATTTTCAATTCAAAGACGTATTAGGGATGCTACTACGCATTACGTCCTATTTTAATGATAGAAGCATAGACAGACTAGGCAGACATAGATACCAAGCACCAGTGTGACCGTTTTTGGTATATTCGATACCAAATTGGTAGAATTTAGGCTTCACAATTTTGATTTAGTATTTTTTTGGTATAATTTCAAATGTTAGTATATTTTGGTAAAATTTTAACTAAAAGGACATTTTGTAGTGTATTTATTGGTAAATTTTCTGGTAGCACAAACATTTATTCATACAATTTCACTTGCGTAGTTTTGTCTTTGTCTGATGTTTACCGAAACTGTATGATTTATCTCTTTTGTACAGTTTTTAACCGGCTTCAAAAAGAAGGTTCTCTATTCGACGCGTATGTATGTAATATTGATAAAACTGCGTAATATTAATATATGTTAGTCTATGTGGGCTTCTGCCAAATATTATGAGTGTATGTATGTATGTATATATGTATGTGTTATTTAAAAAAAAAACCGACTTCAAAGTAAATTATCTAAAAAGCATAAAATAACGAAAATAAATTGAAGTCGGTGTCAGCTCGTGCTAGTCTTAGTTAACATGATGTGCTAGCACTGACTTCAATATACACACATCAAAAGTGTCTAGGGATCAACATATATTTTTGCAATAACTTTTCTCCTGATTGATATTAATTAAAATTTTCTTTAAGGATTCATCAAATAAAGTGTTTTCGTTTGACACAGTAACGATAAACCAAGTCACCTTTGCATTAATAAAGAAATTTGCCATTTTCCTAATAAAGGGATTTTTGACATTTGAACCACTAACACAAAAGTTCGAAAAAAAGACTGAAATAACAGTTTTCTTTAAAATTTTATTGGGTAACTTAAACAATTAATAATCCGTGTTTCTACCGCGAACACTAACAACACAAGAACATCGGTTTGGCATACTCAAAATGAGTTCATCCAAATCACGCTGTGGAATGGCCGCCCATGTTCGTTGCAACAACAAAAAAAGGTCTTCTTGCGACTGGATACCCTCCATATTCGGCAGAGCTCTTCTCTGTAGCATATCCCATGCATGCTCAATCGGGTTCAAGTCTGGCGACTGAGCAGGCCACGGCAGGACATTGATGTTAGCTGCGGCGAGAGTCTGTCTTACAACTCTTGCGGTGTGCGGTCGTGCATTATCATGCATTAACTGAAATAAGGGACCGATTTGCACTTGTAGAGGAACGATGACGTCAGATACAATCGTCTCAGCATAAATTTGAGCGTTGAGGTTGCCTCTGATCCAAATCAACTCAGTTCTTCCGCCGATCCAAATACCCGCCCATACCATGATGGTTCCACCACTATAAGGATGGACTTCCTGGCAGGATTTTAATCGCTGTTGGCGTCCAGGGGTTCTCCAGTGTCGTATACGTCTTGTATCCGGTCTCATACCAAAACGAGACTCATCAGAAAAGCACACGAAACGCCATTGTTCTTCTGCCCAATTTCTGTGTTCAAGAGCCCATTGATATCGAATCCTACGATTGTGCATTGCTATAGGTGGTACCCGTAGCGGTCTTCGGGAATGAAAGTTCACTTCATGCAAGCGGTTTCTGACTGTTTGGTCGCTAATTAAGTTCCCTGAAGAGTGATGAAGCCTCACGGCTAACATCATGGCAGTTATTGTTGGAGCTCTTCGAGTTAAGATTTGAATATATCGGTCTTGTCTCCGTGTGGTGCAGCGATACCGTCCTCCATGGCGCTCAGCCACGGTACCAGTGCTTCGGTAACGTGTCCAAAGTCGACTGATAACACTCTGACTTGTATTCAGAGCTAAAGCCACAGTACGTTGCCGGGAACCAGCTTCTATCATTCCCACGGCTCTGAGCATTTCTTCCCTGCTTAAATGACGTCGCCGCTCCATAATAACGTTGGTTTTAATCAGTAGTTGGGAAACAGTAGCACTAATAATGTCTTCAATGCGTTGTATGTTTTTATAGGGAAAATATTGACAGCTGATTTTCATCTTTTACTCGAATTTGATTCACAGTTCCTGATTCAAATTATGAAATGCACCAAAAAGGATCCATATAAATTTATAAAATCATAAATTTATTACAAAGCCACATCTCAATCTCAAGAAATCCGCTTAAAAATGCTTGATCCCTAGACACTTTTGATGTGTGTATTTTTCGAAATTTTCGAAATCCGACTTGTGGTTTCTGAGAAATCCGCGGACAAACCTACATACATACATACAGGCATAAAATTTGGTAAATTTGTTTAGAAGCCCACATAGACTAATATTACCATATATGTATTAATATTACGCATTTTTATTAATATTACATACATACGCGTCGAATAGAGAACCTTCTTTTTGAAGCCGGTTAAAAATACCATTCCCTTATCTCCGAAGTTGGTGGAGGGAAATATCTGAAATAATTACAGATAATACATGTGCATCTATATATATTTTTCATATATTATCCACATTTTAAAAACTCGACAAACAAACCTAGTTTACAGTATTTTTTTGCTATCTGAGGTGTCAGTCGCATATTCAAATAACTTAAATACGTCCAAAAATGGTATGGAACCACGCCCACGGTGCTCGAGTCCGACTCGCACTTGACCGTTTTTTTTTAGTATAATTTTAGTATAATTCTGCATAAGTATTAGTATTTTTAGTACTGAAATCATATTATTTTAGTTGATTACCTTTTTATGAAACGGTCACACTGCCAAGCACACTTTCAGTAGACATCAAAGTTTGGTGGACAACTGAAGCTTGATAGTCACTTTGCTTTATTGATCACCACTTTTTTTTTTTGTAGGAATAGTACTGTTTCACCGGACAAGAGGACGAGCGCTTAAAGTGCTCCAGCCAGAAAGGTTTGGGTAGCGACTAGCACAAGGGCACCTCAGGGAGGCACGGCCTCGGCTTGGGTTGCCGCTTAGAGAAAATGAGTTTACCACCGGTTCACAACGCGCCCCCGCTGAGAAGAACCGGCAAGAAACTCAGCGAGGGGTTGCATGGGTACGGATCCCTTCGGCCTCGCCGGCGAGACCGGTATCTGTGTGTTGATGTGTTTACGACTCTTGACATCATTGTCGGTGTTGGTGTTGGTGTTGTGTCATGGTCCAGGAGGACGGACATCGGGTCGGGTGGGTCGAGCAGTACATGCCGCGGACGGCGGCGATGTACGGCTGTTTGACGATCTGAGGGACCTGGCCGCTGCCCAATAGGACATGGGTTCGATTCCGAAGGATTCCGAACAATTGTCTGGGTGTTATTTATCTATTTAAATATGTATTTATACAGTTTACAAGTATTTGTAATAATTTATCTGGTTACCTTACTAAAGGATCTGCGTAGATTGATATCAGGTGGTCATTGGTCAAGCGTAGATTGTCCCAAGATACTAGTACTATAGATTTGTATATTGGAGAAATTTACTAAAACTTACCCGGTAAATAATATCCTGGGACAATTCACACACGGCCATCTGATCCCAAACTAGGCAGAGTCTGTACTATGGAAACCAGATAACTGATACTAATACTTATATACTTTTTTTTTGTAAATAAATACTTAAATAGATAAAACACCCAGACACTTGGTGGGAATCGAACCCACGCCTGTTGGTTAGCAGACAGGGTCACTAACCACTAGACCAACGGGCCCGTCCGGCAAATTGAGAGAGAACAACTTATAATACAGTGGAGTAATCGTAATAATTAAAACATGTTGCACAAATTAAAACTAATTTTAAATTATGTACCTATCATAATCTCCACTCACTTGCTCATATTGTTACAGTCTATTATGTTTAATTCTAAGGGGCGCCCGCGATACAGGTTCGCCTAGTGCGGGGCCCATTGACATTTATATGGTTATGTAAATATATTTTTGGATTAATAAATAAATTGTAAATTGTATGTCTCTGCCATAGATACTAGCGCGCTGTCATCTTTTTGACAGCCCCTTTGGCGTTCCGAAACCGTGATCCGAGATACGCCACACATGCGTCGGATGGGCATGTAAAAAGTCGGTCCTGCACTTAACTTCTCCCCAGTCGTGTCGGTCTTCCGTCCCATCGGATTATGAGAGGTACCTATTATATAAAGGAAGAGAGAGTGCACTTGTGTCTACGCAAGCACTTGTGCACTATAATATCTCCTGCGTACATGGCTGATCTTGTGAAAGATTGGCCGCTGTGGTCGTTTCGGCTAGGAGGACATTATTATGACAATCACTTTCGTACTTTTTGCAGACTGTCATAGATTAAGACGATATAATGTAAGAAAAGTAAATGTTGTGTCAAAAAAAGTGGTTTTTGGTTAGGAAAGAAAATATAATTTACGACAACCTCCGTATTTGCTTTACACAAAGGGTAAAATTTCGCTTACGTGGCAACTCTAAATTTAGTATGTACTTATTTTTCTGTCCTTATCGGCGGCACGCTTGATATATGTCTGTATTATATTCTGTCTACGAGATATAGGGTCAAAGTGGAGACAACACTCCCAAATACATGACTGAGGTTGACCTCAATGAAAGGGATAGCGTTGACGCTATCCCTTTCATTGAGGTCGAATCTCCCTTTATAAGAGGGTAACCTTGATGTTTCATGAAAAATCAGGACATCTTTTTAACTTCGTCGCTTAATACGACTTACTTGGCTTGTTTAAGCTTTAAGTTTAAACCTATTAAATATGTCTAGTTGCTTCCGTTTACCTCTCAAAATACGATGGTACGAAAAACCGACACGACCGTTGAGAGACCAGGCGCAGGACCAACATTTTACATACCTATCTGACGCATGGAGCATCTTACTTTACAGACAATCAAGTAATAAATAGATAATAAGTTAATGGTTGTGAAAATAAAAGCATATGAAGTTATGATAAAAAGAAATTGTATTACAAGATCATTTATTCAGTACGTTTAACGATTTCCGATTAATCACAAGATATTGAATAGCAATTTCCATTATATGCAAACAACTAAAACACCTTGTAACCCACACATTACACGATAGAAAAAGCATTTGCAGTAAATTTAGGTTTCCATTGGACCAACTGCAGATCATTGCAGCTTCATACAATTTATTTTCGAATGGGACAATGGATAGTCATAATATTCCTTCGCTCAATATCTTTAGGAAATCTACAAGAAAATAAAAAATGTATTAATATTGACCACGGGTAAATAAAACAGTATGTATATTGACAGGTGACAGGTTAAGAAATAGTGACATAACGGAGAATGAAGGAAACGTTGTGGTATGAAAGAAGATGTTGTGACAAAAATTGAGGCATGCTGAGATGGTTTGGCCATGTCGAGAGAATGAATGAGGAACGATTGACGAAAATAGTGTATAAGGCGAGTGTGAATGAAAGTGTTGGAAGGGGTAGACTTAGGCGGACATTTCAAGATCAAATCAGGGATCTTGAAAAAAGGCCAGGTCAAGAGTACCCTAAACTGAAGAGCATGTATGAAGGGAATAATGAAAGTGGACGAAGCGAAACAAGTATGTAAGGATCGTAGCAAGTGGAAAGAAGTGGTCTCTGCCTACCCTTACGGGAAAGAGGCGTGATTATATGTATATTTATAGAATGATATAGGTACTCTCGCCGATACGACCACAGCGGCCAATCTTTCGCAAGATCAGCCATCAGCCAGTGCACAAATGCTTGCGTAGCCACAAGTGCACTCTTTCTTCCTTTTACCTCTCACAATTTAGTGATACGAAAGATCAACACGACCGGGGAGAGGTCAGGCGCAGGACCGACTTTTTATATGCCTATCCGACGCATGGATCATCTTACTTTACAGACAATCAGATGACCAGCCTGCATTGTCCTAGCCAGTAAGGAACAAATATAAGTAAAAGTTGTTGCTCCCCGCAGGATTCGAACCTGCGACCCCCGGTACGCAAGCAAGCGGTTTCCCACTGCGCCACGGAGGCTACTAGACGCGACAGGAGGCGACAAGAATAAATATGATTTTAATAATATGTTTAAAACTACATACACACTTGAACATACAATATTTTTTCCATATCAATCCTTGAAACTAAATACCTACATCGTATATTTTTTATCAAGTGGCGGTAAAAAAATCCCCAGAACGGAAAGTATTCAATAAATCTTTACCATGGTTACTCTATGAAAACAATGTAAAATATTTTAAATTAGATAATTCAACTACAAATTAATATAAAGTTAAACCCAATACTAACAAACGAACTGAAAACGTGTTATATGCCTAGCGAAAGAAGAACTGATCGAAAATATGGTGCATAATCCAAAGGGATCATCGGTAGGTACATTATTGAACAAATCGGACTTACGAGTGATATTCGGTATCATCTAAGGGGTACAACATATTTTTGCAACTAAGTACTACACACATTTTATCACCATTCTTATTAGTTTAATTCACTTTATCGTGAAATTATGGTATTTAAATGTTGGATCGATTTAAATGACAGACAGTTTCATGCTGGCTGCTGCGCCAGTGTTGCCACAAAATACGAACCCTTAAAATCGGTATTTAAAATTGCATTTGAGTACAATTGGCGAAAACACAATAGAGCATTATTCTAATCGTACTCGCAGAACAATACCAAAAAAAAAAATTATTAGACATGATTGTCATCGTATTTTATGTTTTCGGGTGGAAAACAATCTTTTGATGTTGAAGTAGAGCATTTCTATATTAGGGTATCCATTTCTCGGGTAATTTAAATTATTACGTGGGCCACACATTGGACCACTTAGAAAGAGAGATCCGGCCTCAATGAAAGGGATAGCGTATGCCTCAATCAACTATTTGGAGTTTGGACTCCATTTTTGACCTATATGCTTCATGATCACCAGCCGTGTTTTCGACTGTCAATCCTGGAAATAGACGATAGTTGAATAGTTGCCATAGTTACAGAGACAATGATGGAACTTGATGATGGAAGATCCTATCCTATAGGGATGTTGGAAATGCCAAAAAATATCGATATATCGGGATCAAAATTGTATCCTACTAACCACAGATTAGAGAGTGCTACTAACGGAACAAAATAAAAACGCTTCTTGAGTGGAAATGTCTTACAGCTGTCTATAGAAAGACGTCTCGCTTACCATCAGATCGGAAAAAAGTCCACGAAGCAACTGAATTTCAACATAAACTGAATTATTCAGTAATTAAACTATTTAATTGAACTCAAACAAATATTATAATACAATAACTTTTTATTTTTATCATAATTTTATATAGAACCCTTGTTTACACAACCATGATCAGCCATCACATTATTATTTATTTATCATTTTTTCCCAATCGACAACAGCCAAAAACATCAAATCAAAGTCAAATCCAGAATCATGTGCAATTTTTTTCGCGTGCGTTCATCTAATATTCAACGTGGTTTGTCACTAGTAAAAGCTTATTCTTAATAGATAATATAGCGTCTGATTAATAGCGGTTCGATTTGCTGAGCCTAGTCCACGCGTGACTTTAGTAGAGCTTCCCTCATTATTTCGCATTGAAATTGTATTTTTCTTTTATACACTTTATGGTGCTTATTTAAATAAAAATGCGGTCCGCTTGATGTAGGAAAGGTTTTTTTTGGGACGAATTCCACCTCTCATTCCCACCACTGTGACTCCTCTTAGCCAGGATCTACAGTGGTCACCAGACACCAAGGCCAAGACACCAAGGTTTGACCCTCGGCGAGTCCCATGGAAACGCTAAATTGTCTTGGAACCCACAACAAATTTAATTAGAAAGCTATATAGGAGGAGTAAGAAAAATATAAATTCCACTTTTCTCCTTTGCAAAGCGGGAGACAAGTAAAAATCACACAGTTCGATATAACCTCAGAGCGAAAGATTCTTACAGGTGTACCACCTATGGTGTACCTGGTGTGTTTTTTTTTTCTTTTTTTTTTACCTAGAGTTAGTCCACCTGTAAGGCACCACGGAAGTTACTAGATTTGAAGGGGCCTATATTTAGATTTATACCATTTAACTCGTTTCCAATAATAGGTATGGCGGAAGGTAAAGTTCTTCCGTATATTTGGACCGATTATGCAACTAGACTTATTTAATCGGTTTAAACAAACCAAGTAAGTCATATTATGCGACTAAATTAAGATTATGTCCTGATTTTTCATGAAACATCAAGGTTACCCTCTTAGAATGAGAGATCTGACCTCAATGAAAGGTATAGCGTTGACCATGTATTTGGGAGTGTTGTCTCCATTATTGACCTATTAGCTTCATGGCTAAAGGCATAAACTTAAAAGAAGCTTACTGCTTGACTAGAGAAAACCTTTTGTTTGCTTTCTTTTTTTTTTGTGTAGTTTGTACAAGGAAGGCTGGCTTCGTTGTAAAGAAATTACACTGATCTTGTGTGATGAAGGTGCAGCGGCGTCTTTTTATCGCTAAAAATAAAATTAGGAAAAGAAAAAATAAAAACAGATCTTTTCCAAAACAATATTTTATATAGATTTATCGAATAAATATATAACGGACGAAAATATCAATATATCGAGAGAAAAAATATCGATATTTTTTCAACAAACCTACTATCCTAGCCTCAGAGAAAGTACCAAAGGAGTTAGTATCGCGTCGATTCCCCGAACAAATTTTTCGTGGCACTTTTGCGGGGTGCGGGAGGCGAAGTAAACACACACAGATACACTTTCACGCATACCCACACTATAGTAAACTCGCAACACATTCAAAAATATACGCACACAAATAAAAAATGACCTGACCATATGAACAAAAATTTGGCAGAGGGGTTAGCGCGTCATTCTCTCTCCAGTGGTATCTCCTCTAAGATCCTAGCTCCTGTTCAATCAATACCGTCACTGTCAATGTCAGTCAACTGAACTGCTATCTTGTTGTGTTTGTGATACACTTTTTTGATTTCACGAAATAAATACAGTGAATGGATTTGATTAGATCTTCTGATCACTTATACATAATTAAAACTACTTATTCCACACCAGAAGAGCACAAATTTAATCGGTCACCATGGCGAAAATGGCATTTCAACACCAAGCTGGAACAGCTATGGAGTGTCTCAGCGTAAGTTAAAAGACCACTCCCTCCTATTCTATTTGACTTGTTTCTTATTCATAATTATAACATGTTCGTAGATACCAATCACCCTTCAAAAAGAAGCTGGTGTCGACGCAGAAGGCAGGGAAGTAATGAAATGTGGCTTCAAAATAGGAGGCGGTATTGATCAGGATTATCGCAAAAGCCCTCAAGGCTACACTGATAACGTAAGTCACCCTAAATTACATGAAAATGTTTGCTGGAACTTCACAAAAAAACAATAAGGTTGTAACTTTATGATGTGGCTTAGAAGATAAGCATGTATAAGAAATATTCTTTACTTATAATAATATCATAATGATATTTATTTAGATTAAAATATATACTACTGTTTTTCCTAGCTGGTTTATAGGGACTTACTATAATATATTGTATATTATGTAAAATGAATTTTATCAATGAAAAATAAACTGTAAAGTACTTGAAAACTGGATTTCAGGTTAATGCTTTGTTTTTTTGTTTTCTTTTACTAATATATACCTATTTCTCCAGGGCATATATGTTACAGAAGTACATGAAGGGAGCCCTGCTGCAAAAGCTGGACTCAGGATGCATGACAAAATCCTACAGTGTAATGGCTATGACTTCACAATGGTAACTCATAAAAAGGCAGTAAGTTATATAAAAAAACATCCCGTCTTAAACTTGTTGGTAGCTAGGAAAGGGGTGACTTCTACATAAATATCTTATTCGGTTCTTTATGTACTTATAAAAATTGTTTTGTTATTTGTATAAACTTAAGAAGTTTTATCTTATTGATTCTATTAGGAAAAAAATAAGTCTACATTACTGAGTCTACAAAAAACTTTCATTCTCTAGT
Organism: Furcula furcula; assembly: GCA_911728495.1. Lineage (NCBI taxonomy): Eukaryota > Metazoa > Arthropoda > Insecta > Lepidoptera > Notodontidae > Furcula > Furcula furcula. Next base: position 24,460,206 of record OU452244.1, on the reverse strand, counting down.
TTACACAATTTGCAAAGATTTAAGGATGGAAAATCTTGTCTTTCAATTTACTTAGAAGTAGGTAATTATTTTTTAGAAATTATACAAAATGAATTTAAAAAAGAGGAATGTATAACATCAACAGCCTGTGATTACTATCATTTGTCAAATTCTATATTGTACTTTATCTTAATACTCAAAAGCATAGTATACTATATTTATGTATAATTGTATGGCATGTAACACAACAATGAGAAAATAATTTAAGCCATTGTTTTACAGGTGTAGTACAAGTTGTCAGTACATGAGTTAGTTACTTATTTTAATTGAGGTACCTTTAGCCCAATAAGCACATAACATTGATTGCACATGCCATTACATTGTAAATAGTTTCTCAGTACACTAAATTATTTAGATTTTCCAATACCATAAAGACTGCCACACTTGAGTGATTATACTTAAGGTCCAATTAGCTTACCCAACTCCAGTCTGAGTGACTCCATATTACTAATAATAATGACATTTACTGTGGTATGCAGTCATGAGCTGGTTGATGTGTCCATTAACCAGCTCTGCGGTTGGCCATTGGTTGTGTTACCTATACCATAGTTATACTTACACCATGTTTTTCTTTTCAAGATCATATTCAAAACAATTATTTATTGCATGCAATATTAATTTATCACATTCCATTGCTTATGTTGCAGTATTTTGAATATAAATGTAAAGTCAGGTTTATTTGTGAGCTAATCCACAGGTGAATTAAAGTACATATTTCATGAACTAGTTGTTAGTGAATTGGCCCAACTAACAAGAACAGCCGCTTGAATTTAAAAATATTTATGAGACTCTCTGTTTAAGGTGATAATGAATTAGTATTATGGAAAGTGATTATTATAATGTTATTTATTTATATAACATAAGATTTAGTTGGTAAGAATCTATGCATTACTTTTTTTACTGCATCTTTTTGTATTACTGGCCTATGCAGTAAATTACCAAGAGGCATTAAAAAATATTTACATGTAATGAGTTACCAAGGACACTTTTTAATTGTACAACATTTTTTCATACTATATTGTATTTTTCCATTTATTTTTAGTTAACATAATTTAAACTTTCTAGTTCTTGTAACCCTGAATTTTCTGCATTGGTTGAAATTTCTTGACAACTATTTTAAATTTAGATTATAATAAAGTTTTATACATGTTATTGAATCACTTTATTGATATGCATAGGAATAAATGTTGATTTTGATAACTTACTTATACTCATCAAAATGGTTTATGCACTGTGCCAAATTACACTGCTCCATAAATTTCATTTTTATATTTTCTTTAAACTGAAAAAATGTTACAATAAAATGGAGAAAATATATAATAGGTTTGATTTTATTCTTATCCTATGTACCTACCCAGTTTTTACAATTATTTTCTACTTATGAAACAAAGGAATTTAACCATTTATTGATAAAAATCAATTATGGTTTTTATCTGATGAGACAAGAGTATATTTACCTTGTAGCAAAATAACTTTTATGCCTGACAGCTACATTGCACCAGTAATTGACATTAATAATTAGTCTTCATGAATCAGCAGCCTGACGATAATTACACCAGCTAGAGCACTCTTCACATTGGAACGCAGCAATTTTTAAACCGCTTGGCTGCAGGATATCTAACATTGGATGGCCCTTTGAATTGGTTGAACAAGGAACTTACCACTTAAAAAACTACTACATGGAATCATTTTTCTTATTTGAAATTATTATTGTTCATTTTATTACAAGGAAACCATGATTTCAAAATCTTATCTAGCATGTGACTTAAAATAATGACTTCAATATTTTTTTTATTTTATTTAAACTAAACAATGCTAAAGTAATAGTATAATGGTACATGAAATTTAAGATTTTGTAGGTGGCCAGTCCCATTGGCCCTTAGGTGGTTTGGCAATGAGTGGTTCCCAAGGCTTCCAGTTAAGCATCTTCCTTGCTAAATTCAACTCATTTTCTGCTTGTATAATTAATTCTTCGGCTTGACCACAGTTAATAGTTGACTCGATTACATACACATCTTTGGTCTGCAAGATTATAACATATTTTAAAAATAATATAAAAGTAGAAAGACCACTAGGTATTTAGGTAATTACATATATACATGTACTCTCGCGGGCTCGAACCGTCTACCACCTCTAGGACAATAATCACTTTGCATGAGCTGGCCCAAAATACACGCAGGCAGGGTAAGCACACGTAACATCGTCCAAACGATTTTGATTGAAAACTGGTAGTGTTCGCGATAGTACATATTTGAACTCATTTCATTAAGACCTTTATGACAAAATATATTTGATGACAAATGAGGTTTTTACAAGTCAGTTATGGTACATTATTTATCTGTCACTCTCACAACCATGGGGAACACAACACATCCACTGTTATATTCCATCAACCCATACAACATTCATGCATATGGTTGAAAAATATCCTAACCTTTAATGAAACATATAAAATAAAACTAATTACCTGGGTTAGTACAGCAGCCCTTTCACGAACAATTTGTTCAGTATACTTTCTATATGCAGCATTCTCAGGCATCTTTTGCAGAGTCCTCAAAATCTTACCATAAAGCACTCCAAGGGTGTGATGAGCGTTTGGAGCAACAGCCAGGCCCATGAGACCTGTAGTCTGTAATATAAATATTAAAATTGTAGCCTACATACATGTTATAGAGCTAAAAACATAAGGTTCTGGGGGTCAAGGATCATTGAGTTCAGCGCTATTGAATGCGGTAAATCATTACAGTAAGGACGTGGGGTCAAAGAGGATGTAATATATCGTGGGGTGATGAATCGGGGTTCAATGGTATGTCGGGTCGATAGTTAATCTACTGACTACTCTACCGCGAAATTATTGGTAGCGTACACGTTTATAAAGTTAATCAAACTAACAGAAATATGATAACAAATCAATTGAATCTATTTACCTTTTTAAGAAGTCCCATTATTTTTATTTTGAGTATGTAAGTACTTATTAGATAATACCAAAGGCAAAGGATAATAGCAGTCAATCAAATGTCAGTTCATCAGATGTCTTTCTCTAAGTTGTCAGTCAATTTTTTTTATAATAATATTTATTCATGACCATGGATACAAAGTCCTTTAGTCGCATACCAGCCAGTGACAAAAATCGCCCGTGAACTAGTTTTTATAAAACGACCTGACCATATGACAAAAATTTTAGCAGAGGGGTTAGCGCGGTATCTCCTTTGGTACTTACTCTAAGCTACCAAGTCCCAAAAAGTTGCTAGATCTAGCTAAAAAGTGGCAACACTGATACCAACCAGTGAGCCAGTAGTGGTGACCGACTCGACCAATGAGTTTACAAACTATTAGACTCGACTGCTGTGCTGACCTGCTGAGTCAGCAGGTTGGTCATCAGTGCTGGCTGGCTGACCGACCAGTCTGACCACAGAATACGCATCGGATCGCAGCGGAAGATTGATCGCCATTCGCCGTCGCCGATTTTTGAATCGTTTGGAATCAGTCTAATGAATCGATTCACAAAAAAATCAAGGTCTAAAAGATCGATTTCTCAAAAATAATTTTTCGATTCGATTGATATTCAATGTGCTTTTTAAGTTTGTACTGTGCCACCAGGTGCAAGCCCCACCACAGCTTTGGGTCGTTCCACCTCAATCAAGCAACTCGATTCGGCTCAATTTAGCTCCATTTGGTTCAAGTAAGCTCGATTCGGCTGGATTTGACCCTCAGATTTATTTGACCCATTGGTTTAGTGGTTAGACACAATGGCCATTACGTGATTTGTGATGGGGTTGATTACCACCTTGCGTTTGGGTGTTGTTGATCTATTTAAGTATGTATTTACAAAAGAAAATATAAATATTAGTATCAATCAGTGGTCTGGTTACCATAAGCTCTGCCTAGTTTGGGATCAGATGAAGAGTTTGGATTGTCCCATGCATGATATTATTATTCAGCATTATGTTGTATTTTATTAACGCGAATACTACACATTGGAATAAAACTACCAACGTCGGGAAAGTAAAATCTTAAATAAACCGCGATATAATCCGTAAAAGTAGTTTTATTTCAGTTCGATGCAGCTCAGTTCAGCTCGTTTCGTCTCCATTCAGACCGAGTCTCCTCTATTTTTATTGTTTTCGCGGGGGAAATCTTCATCTTTGGGAAGACCTGTGGGGTCAACAGGGGTATGTGGAATTCTTACCCACTAAAACCCCCATGACTTCCATATCGGCACATGACGGGGAACTTGGGATTTATACCAGATGTCCCTCAGTTAATTGCCTTGGAGCCCCCTGCTGGGAACGCATTATAACCTCCCGAGAACCTGACATGGGGACGGGGGTCGCACCCCCACCACCATCCTCCTCGGAGTGAGTACTCTGTGGACGTTTCGGGCCCACACCCCAAACGTTCAGTGACTCTGAAGTTTGCTCGTTATTAAGAGCACAGGGCAGAGGAACTAGACGTTGGCGGCCGCTTATTTTGGCCGACGCCTATGTCACCGTGCAGGATCAGCGACTTCGCGATCCCGCTCGGCGGCCTCCTTCTGGGACATGACTGTCTCACAGAAAGATGGCCACTTTCTGTGAGACAGCATCATCCCCCACACCGCATGCTTAGCCACCATAGCAGACACTAATATCTATTAAATCAATTTTCGTGGAATTAATTATCCATCCTACCTATACCTATGACAAAAAACTAATTGATTTCAGATTGCCATGATGCCATCCCTAAAACAGAGTGACACAGTGTAGGGATCGTAGACAGAATATAATACAGACATATACCAAGCGTGCCGCCGATAAGGACAGAAAAATAAGTACATACTAAATTTAGAGTTGCCACGTAAGGGAAATTTTACCCTTTGTGTAAAGCAAATACGGAGGTTGTTGTAAATTATATTTTCTTTCCTAACCAAAAACCACTTTTTTGACACAACATTTACTTTTCTTACATTATATCGTCTTAATCTATGACAGTCTGCAAAAAGTACGAAAGTGATTGTTATAATAATGTCACATGCCGAAACGACCACAGCGGCCAATCTTTCACAAGATCAGCCATGTACGCAGGAGATATTATAGTGCACAAGTGCTTGCATAGACACAAGTGCACTCTCTCTTCCTTTATATAATAGGTACCTCTCATAATCCGAAGGGACGGAAGACCGACACGACTGGGGAGAAGTTAAGCGCAGGACCGACTTTTTACATGCCCATCCGACGCATGTGTGGCGTATCTCGGATCACGGTTTCGGAACGCCAAAGGGGCTGTCAAAAAGATGACAGCGCGCTAGTATCTATGGCAGAGACATGTTTTAATTATTACGATTACTCCACTGTATTATAAGTTGTTCTCTCTCAATTTGATTATAAGTGTTTATTACCAAAGCTCGGTGTTTTAATTTGACGGACAGGAGTCGGGCATACGTCCTATCGCACATCCCGACACATGGATCATCTTACTTTACAGACAATCAGGTCATCGGCCTGCATTGTCCTAGCCAGTAAGGAACAACTACTCAAATTTGTTGCCCTTCGCAGGATTCGAACCCACGACGGAGGCTACAAAGTGAATGTACACTTAATATCATATATGCTGTAGCTAAGGTCTATTCCACATTGTTCACCTGGGTATCACGTGGTGATTAAAGTGGCTAAGAGCTGTAGATAATTATTTTTTTATTTATTTATTTATTTAGCCTTCTGTAATATTCTACATTAAAATTAGTATATATATATATATCTCATTAAATTAAAATTCATACAACTTCATTAAATTATTATAACACATGCATTACATTAAATTGTTATAAATTAATTTTAGTTCATTAATTTAAGTATATTATTATTATATTATTATTATTTTTCATATTACAGTTCATCCCATTGTTGGGCAAAGGCCTCCCCCATCTGTTTCCTCATTTTGCGGTTGGTACTTAGTCTCATCCATGACTTTTTGAATTTATTTAATTCATCTTTCCAGCGTATTCGTGGCCTTCCTACTGGTCTCACGAGGTAACGTGGGCACCATGTTGTTGTTACTTGGGTCCATCGCTCGTCTGACTGTCTCATAACATGACCCGCCCAATCCCACTTAAGTTTCTTCACCTGTCGTATAACATCCAAAGTTCCAGTTCTCTGTCTCAAGTCCTTATTTGAGATCTTATCTATTCGTCTACTTCCAATGATACTTCTTTCCATTTTTCGCTGTGTAATTTTGAGTTGTTTTGTTTGGCTTATTGTTAACGCCCAAGTTTGTGCTCCGTACGTGAGTATAGGGAGAATGCAACTGTTAAATGCCTTCTTTTTTGTCTTTAATGTTATTTTCCTATTCTTAAATATGAATTTCAGGGACCAAAACCTTTTCCAAGCGTTTGATACTCTACGACTTATTTCTTCGTTTTGGCAATCGTTAAAAGAGAATATTTTCCCAAGGTATACATATTTGTCAACTCTCTCGATTGTTATATTCTCTATTTGGATATTATACGACTCTGATGAATTTGACATGGTTTTGGTTTTGCTAATATTTATCTTCAGACCGACATCATTACAGACTCTATTAAGCTCTGATACCAGGGTTTGCATTCCTTGTGGAGACGTCTCGAACAATATTATGTCGTCAGCAAAACGTAGATTGGCCAGTTGTCGTCCATTTACACATATTCCGTATTTCTCCCATTGGATATGTCTTAGTGCGTATTCTAATACGGAATTAAAGAGTTTGGGAGTTGGGATCTCCTTGTTTTACTCCCCTGCTAATTTTAAATGGGTCACCAATCCTTTCCAGTTTGATGCGTCCAAAACTGTTTGCATATATGCTTTGGAGCATACATATGAGATCATTGGGTACACCGTCTTGGTATAGAGCTTTCCAAAGGTGTTCATGACTGATAGAGTCGAACGCCTTGCGAAAATCTATGAACGTAATATAAATTGTCTGTGGGTATTCGTTTACTTTCTCAAATATCTGTTGCACACTGTGTAAGTGGTCGCAAGTGGAAAAACCTTTGCGAAATCCTGCCTGCTCTGGTGGTTGGTTCTCATTTAATGTGCGAGTAATTCGATTCAGAATAATTTTGGAAAATACTTTATATAATATCGATGTCATACTAATAGGTCTGTAATTTTCAATGTTTGCAGCATCTCCTTTCTTGTAGAGTAGTTTTATTGTTGATATACGCCATTGCTTTGGTACATACTTGTACCTTAGGATTGCATTGTAAAGTTTTTCTAGAGCTGGTAGTAGGGGCTCTATACTTAGTTTCAGTAGTTCTGCGCTTATTTTGTCAGTTCCTGCAGATTTCCCATTTTTCAGTGACATGATAGCGAATTCAATTTCTTCTTTAAGAATAGGTAGAGTCGGCTCATTTTCGTGTGTTAACATTGCCTGATTCCATGGGATAATGTCTCTATCTTGAGGGTTGTTGTCATAGAGCGTAGTGTAGAATAAAGTAGCTTCTTCCAAAATATCTTGTCTACTTATTGCGGTGGCTGTTTTCTTTTTAGTACGCATTATATTTGTTATCCATGTATCTTCATTTTGTAATTCTCTTTCCGCTTTTATAACTGATCCCGTTTGCTCTACATGATTTCTGATTATTTTATTTTCATAGTTTCTGATGTCTTTCCTAATCATTATTTTTGTTATTTTATTGAGGTCGGTAAGCTCTTTTCTCCGTTTGGCGTTTTTATTAGTTTCATTTTGTAGTAGGCTTCTTTGTTCTATTTTTTCCTTTGTAGCCATTGTTAATATATCAGTTTTCCTATTCTTCGACTTGGCAAGATGGTTGTTGCTGATCTGTTGTATACTAGTTTCGAGCTTATTATAATAAACTTGTAGGTCTAACCAAGATTCAAGCTTTTGTTGATTGTAAGGTTTTATTTGGTTTTGTAGTTCTTCTGTATATATGGCAATTAAGCCTCCATCAGATGGAGCTGTAAAAATACATGTTTCTGGGATATATCTTTTTCTCTTTGGCGTTTTTAACTTTAATTCTCCCCTTAATAATCTGTGATCTGAGTAGAACTGAAAATTGTTTATGATCTCTACATTTGTAAAGCGTGTTTCATTTTTTGCTAGTATAAAGTCTATTTCTTCAGTTGTCTTGTTATCGGGTGAGATCCAAGTCCATTTACGGTTCTTACGTTTTCGAAAGTAGGTATTTATAATTTTGAGTTTGTTCTCGTTTATGAATTGGATAGTTTTATGGCCATTTCTGTTTCTTATTCCTGTACCAAATTTACCTATAATGTGTTTTTCGTGTGACTGCTGTGTACCTATTCTACTATTGAAATCTCCAATTATTATTAGAGTTCCTTCAGTTTCTTCTTCTACGGTTTTACTTAACAAGTTATAGAAGTTATCTATTTCTTCTTCTTCAGCCATATTTGTAGGTGAGTGAATTTGAATGATCGTAAGGATTTCTGTGTCTGAAATTTGTAATTTCAGTATGGCTATCCGTTCAGAGATTCCTTTAAATAGTTTTATATTATTTTTGTAGTTGCTGTGGACACAGAAGCCAACTCCGAATTTTCCCTGTGTTTGTCCATAGTTGTAGAACACATATTGTTGAAATTGTACAATTTTTTCTTCTTTTCTTCGGGTTTCACATAACCCTAGTACATCCCATTTTATATTCTGTAAAGCGTTCTCCAGTTCTGTCATTCTTTCTTTGTTTTGTAGAGTTCTAGTGTTTAATGTTGCTATTTTGATGGTGTTATTGTTTTTCTTGCATAATATTTTATTTTCTTCTATTTTGTTTGATGGGGGGTTGTAGTCTATATTTCTCACGGTGACAGGCCGGCTTGAGAAATCAATGTTTTCTATAGTTAGTTTTTCTATACTTATAGTTAGATAATTATTAGCCTCATACAAAAAAGTTAAGAGATAAAAACAATAATATGCTATTTCCCAGAGAGGTAGGCAGAAATTGGCTTTCTTATAACTTAATATAATACATACTATGGCCATTTACCGGGTAAGTTTTAGTAAATTTCTCCAATATACAAATCTATAGTACTAGTATCTTGGGACAATCTACGCTTGACCAATGACCACCTGATCTCAATCTACGCAGATCCTTTAGTAAGGTAACCAGATAAATGATTACAAATACTTGTAAACTGTATAATTACATATTTAAATAGATAAATAACACCCAGACAATTGTTCGAAATCCTTCGGAATCGAACCCATGTCCTATTGGGCAGCGGCCAGGTCCCTCAGATCGTCGAACAGCCGTACATCGCCGCCGTCCGCGGCATGTACTGCTCGACCCACCCGACCCGATGTCCGTCATCCTGGACCATGACACAACACCAACACCAACACCGACAACGATGTCAAGAGTCGTAAACACATCAACACACAGACACCGGTCTCGCCGGCGAGGCCGAAGGGATCCGTACGCATGTGACCTCGACATGCATCCCCTCGCTGAGTTCCTTGCCGGTTCTTCTCAGCGGGGGCGCGTTGTGAACCGGTGGTAAACTCATTTTCTCTAAGCGGCAGCCCAAGCCGAGGCCGTGCCTCCCTGAGGTGCCCTTGTGCTAGTCGCTACCCAAACCTTTCTGGCTGGAGCGCTTTAAGTGCTCGCCCTCTTGTCCGGTGAAACAGTACTATTCCTACAAAAAAAAAGTGATGATCAATAAAGCAAAGTGACTATCAAGCTTCAGTTGTCCACCAAACTTTGATGTCTACTGAAAGTGTGTTTGGTATTTATTGGTGATTCAAGTTAGGCAATACCAAATGAATCATTTGATAGTTATTTAATAGTCACTTTGCTTTATTGATCATCACTTTAGTTGTCAAACGAGATAGGTACATAATAGGGGGCAAATGAAACAAACTATTCAACGTCGGTACTATTTATTTATAATTCAGACGAATTTACCAATAAATTGTAACCAACAACATACATACATATATTTAAACAACATGCATATAGTAAAAGCACGATTAAATGTACAATGACCATTGTGCCTATAAATAACGAATGAATACGTCCTGCGCAGCCTTGGACGAATTACTTGAGCGCTTACGTTATTTCTGAATATTTAAGCATTCGGGAATAACTTTTAGCAACCTAATTAATTCTTTTTGTTGCTGCTATCCACAGTATACAAATATCCATATTTTCAGGAAATCATAAAAATAAATTCGGGAAATCTGAGAAATTCTTCGATGCACCCAGCATGTGGGATCGTGTATGATGCACTTAATAATAATTTACCACTTATTTATGGTAGTCTCTCTTTTATACACTGGCAACACTGTTAATGGCGATCAATAAACTGAAAATTTTAGGTTATGGATGAAAAACAAGAATTTATCGATCTTACACGTAACTTTCAAGTAAAATAGTAACTAATTTAGAGCAATAAGATCTAAATAAGTCGTTTACATGTATTAGTTTCTAAATGTAATCTCTAAATTGGCCATAATAATTCACGTTTACCTGTGAAACGATACTCCACTAATTTTACGTTCACTGTCACTTTTACAGCCTATAATACTGCACTGCACGATTCTTATAGGATTTCCACAACACACAGTAATGTCACAGTTAGTTTTTTATTGAATTTTAAGTTATTTATTTAATATTAAAACCACGATAAAATTGTCACGGAGCAAAGTGGGAGCAAACGTCAAATTTGTTTCGCACCCACGGCGCGGAAAAATTGAACACATGCTGAGGGACAAAAAATCATATACACTGTTTCTTTCTATCACACGTAACCTACATAAACGCATTCTATTCTTGCGTGAATGAGAAAGAAAGTGTCCAGCCCTCTATTGTTTTCTTCCTCTAAGGTAGGGATGTTGGAAATGTCAAAAAATATCGATATATCGGGAACAAAATTGTATCTTATTAACGGAACTAAATAAAAATGCTTCTTGAGTGGCAATGCCTTTCAGCTGTCTATAGAAAGACGTGTCGCTTACCATCAGATCGGAAATAAAGTCCACAAAGCAACTGAATTTCAACATAAACTATAATTTAGTAATTAAACTATTTAATTGAACTCAAACAAATTTACAACAAGCAATGCATCCACGCATGCAACCAAAGATACTAAATTAACAATACCAACCAACGATCGAACGAAATATTTTTTGATGCAATCAAAGATAACGCAAAAGGTCTGTCTGTGGTAAGGGCTAGAGGCAAGACAAGAGGCATAACATAAACTTAAAAGAAGCTTACTGCTTGACTAGAGATAACCTTTCTTTTTTCTTTCTTTTTTTTGTGTAGTTTGTACAAGGATGGCTGGCTTCGTTGTAAAGAAATTACACTGATCTTGTGTGATGAAGGTCCAGGGTCGTCTTTTTACAGCAAAAAAAAATTTTGGAAAAATAAAACAGATCTGATCTTTTCCCAAAAAAAATATCGTTTTTGATACGTTTTCGATACTTAATATTTTATATCGATGTATCGATATATCGAAAAAGTATATATCGGATGAAAATATCGATATATCGAAAGAAAAAATATCAATATATCGATGTATCGATATTTTTTCAACAAGCCTAACACAGTGACAGATGGAGAAAAAAAAATGAGGCAGACATGTTTTCCATGTTCTACATTATTTTGTGTGCGAGTAAAAATATTATTTATGTCGGATTTTGATTTAAAATAGATTATCAGTAGACCTATTTAAACCACATTTAATTTACTAGAATACCCCATTTCTATGTGACAAATAAGCTTGTTGCCGTAATTTAGTGTGCCTTGGAATTTTTTATCCCAATCTTGGAGATCGAACTGCAGTGTTTAATAATTCCTCGGGATTCTTATGACGTACATAATATTCAGCAGATCATACATCGCTTATTTTATTTCTGGAAATAGTAGGTATGTATTTATCATGTGTAAAATACATCACTTCTGGCCAAGTGGTCTTCCATTTTATGAAGGGAATTTGTAATGCGTTATCGACTTTTTATGTCAACTAACTATATAGAAATTAATGTGAGTAGGTATGTATGATAGTGGATAGTGCTGACTGCTGAGTGAATCATTAGTACAATGTTTTCCTTTCTCAAATTATGATAAACTATAGTAAATCTATGTAATGTTTTATTTTTTGGTATTAAAAAATAAAAAAAAAGTTTATCAAATCATCAATCATGAATAACAATTTCATTTCATAGGCTGGCCAATAGTTTCAAGAGAAACAATCTATAGTGAAGGTAAGAAAAAACAGTATATCTGATTTATGGAAAGAACAGATAGGTTGATGTCCCTAATACTAACTACTGAGGAATGAAATATAATATATTTAAAGCAATGATATTAAAAGTTACTTAAATTATAACTTACTTATAATATCATTGACTTAAAGTATATATGTTTATGGCAATAATTACAACTGGTACCTACATCCAAAATTTTATGACAATTTTAGAATTCTGTATAAAGTTGATTTACTTACTGTTACAGTTTATTTTTCTTACAATGTAATATTAGTATAGATAGCTGAGAGCCAACAAGAGTTTGTGTGTTATATCTAAAAAAAATTGTTTAAACATAGTAAAGTTTAAGTTTGTTCTCAATATAATTTGTGGAAGTGTTTCTTCTTAGAGGAGGCTGCGTACATTATGGTGGCAGTTGTGAAACGTAATGATAAGATATGTAAGAGCCCCCATGAAGTCAATACATAATATAGATATTTTGAATTTGTGAAATACAAATAAATGTTTTCTGTTAATTAGTTCAATATTAGTCTTCATACATTACTGGTTATGTAGAAAAAAAATGTATTTTTTTTCTATAATACTGGATTATGTAGCATGGGATTCTTTGATTTTGTATGGGAGTCAACTCGTGCGCGGGTGCTGCTTGGGGGGATTGGTCCGACTACTATCCTTTTGGCATTTTAGTTTGTTGTAATTTTTGTCGTAATTTATTGTTTTCTTTTATTCTCCCTTGCTTTATGTTTCGAACGGCAGGACACACTATCGATAATGACCATTCATTTGTAACTAAACAAACAATGTTTAAAAAAAGTGTAAAAATGACAAGCCCTCTGAGTTTCTTGCCGGATCTTCTCAGTTGAGGCCGCATTGTGATCCGGTAGTAGCTTTTAAAAAAAATGACCATTAAAAAGTGCTAGCGTTAAGCCTATTTGAAATAAAAAAAATGACTTTGACTTTGTAAGAATAAAATGCCTTTGTATGAAACTGGTTACATAAAAAATAATCCTTGTATATGAACATACATTGGTTACATAGAACTGGTTTCGCAGGTGGTTGAAATGGTTACAACAAGAAAATTACTTAGTTACAACAAAACAATTTTATTTTTTTAAGATTTCATTGTATATTTATTTTGAATGCATTAAATAGTATCAACACCCCCCAAGTTTCTGTAGTCCTGCTAGCATCTCTGAAGGCCACCAGCACCTACAAAGAGGCATTATCTTGAACTTTTAGAAAGACTGACCTGATTGGTGCCAAATTAATCTAATAGGACTTAATTAAAAAAACCCAAAGAGCCAAAGAGGATAAAAAAGCCAATAAAGACAAAGCTTTTAAAGGATCCAGAAATTACATGGTGTCAATTAGTACCAAATGGTACAAAATATTAACAAAGATCACAATATAATAAGAAATATACTATTTTTTTTTTTTTTTTTTTGGGAATGATAGACGCTGTTAACCGCAGATGGCTATTGCAGCTTCACCGGACAATAGGAGGCGAGCGCTTGAAGCGCTCTAGCCTTTACGGCAGAAGTAGCGACGAGCACAAGGGCACCTCAGGGAGGCACGGCCTCGGCTTGGGCTGTCGCTTAAGAGAGGGCTGAGTTTACCACCGGTTCACAACGCGCCCCCACTGAGAAGAACCGGCAAGAAACTCAGTGGGGTGATGCACGTCGTTGCGGTCGCATACGTACGACCCTTCGGCCTCGCCGGCGAGACCGGTGTCTGATAGCTAGTGTAGCATACGGTTGTCGGGGAGGGGTCGGCGCATCCCGGTCCAATAGGACCGTCATGGGGTCAGGAGGGTCGAGCAGTACGTGCCGTGGTCTGCGGCGCGAGTCAGAAGGACTAGCGGCGTAATCGGCGGCGGCGCGGATTAAACTGTTCGCGTGACGGGACGCGGATTCAAAGTAGCGTTTCGACGCTTCTTTGAGGAACTTACGAAGGGGATCTAATTTGAAATCGGAATGCAGATCTACGTTCCGCATGTACCACGGGGCACCGACGGCGCGACGGAGGAAACGATTCTGGATAACCTGGAGGCTATCGATATGGGTGCGGGCGGCGTGCGCGAAAACTACACTCGCGTAAGTCATGATAGGGCGAATGCAAGCTTTGTATAATGTCAACTTATTTCTAAGCGACATTTTACTCCGCTTGCAGAGAAGGGGATACAGGCGACCTAATACGAAAGCCGCTCGATTGCGGACGGACCTAATGTGCGGGCCTAGAAATATACTATTTAGGGCAAGGGCTCTATATTATAACCTTTGTATGTGTATGCATAATCAAAACTATATTTATTATAATTTGTGACTTTATGTTATAAAATTTTACTATAGAGTTCATCATTGACTATGGAAGCTTTATCAACTGCGGCCCAAGATGACAGCTCTGGGGCCAATCCCAGCAGTATCAAGAGTGATGATAGCAGCCCCCGGCGTGACAGTGGTTCCACCTCTCCTCCACCTAACTGTGCAATATGTCTGTGCACTTGCAAGAATAAATCATTCACTGATTCCTGCCTTCACCAGTTCTGCTTTACATGCCTTCTTACATGGAGTAAGGTACAGTTGTTCAGAGTACTTTTAGCTAGTAGTTTTATTGATTAGTATAATTATGTGTTAGTAAGTATATAAAAAAATATGATATGGGTTTAGAGAAACAATTTATATACAAGTTTTGTAGTGTTTAAACAATATACATACATTATGTGCCTCATACTCAGGTGATATTTATAATTATTACATCAACATTTCAGGTGAAGGCAGAGTGTCCACTTTGCAAGCAAGCTTTTAGATCTATCATACACAATGTCCAGTCTAACCACCAATATGAAGAATATATGGTGGTGCAGCGCCAGAGCGAGGAGTCGAGTAGCAGGATCGACATCGACACCGTCGCCGCCGCTACGAGGAGGTTTAGATATAGGTAAATAATAATTATATATGAGCAGAATAAAATTAGTCACTCAACATATGCCTAAACCGATCGGAGAATCGGCACCAGCGGGTGTTTCGAGGCTATGGCGGCGGTGCCACATGAAGCTTCCTAACCTCACGTTTACACTTATAGACAAGTTGTATAGCTACTAGTTTTTCACATCACGTGTAAAAGATTTGTGAAAAACATGTTTTGATTGTGAACTAGTATTGACATTGTTTTGAATATGTTATATCAAAAAAAAAACATAAGAAAATATTTCTATTAAGTTCTGTGCATGTTTTGTACTGTCGCGGTCATGAACGCTGTACCAGTTTTCAATCAATACCGTTTGGTTGACGTTACGAGCGCCCACCTCGCCCGGACTTATTTTGGACCGGCTCGTGCAAGCTATTATCGTTCTTAAATGTGATAGCTACGCGGTTGTAGGGTTAAGTGTAAACAAAAACAGTGGCTACAACTTGTAGAATACTTGTTTTAAAACTTGATGTAAATGAGGGGTAAGAACGTCCAAAAATTCAAACACTCGAGAATAGCCGCCTCTCAACCGGCCGCACGGGCCCGTGCGGCAGCTTCGCTGAATGTGTGGTCGGTGTAGACGTGCGGGTCCTTCGTAATCGCTGGTCGTTCGGGGTGTGGGCCCTTAGAACGTCCATTGAGTGCGGCGGCGACGGCGGCGAGGTTGCGACCCCCGTCCCCGTGAGCACCGTGTCAGGATCCCGGGGGGCTACGATGCGCCCCCCGGCGACGGGCTCAAAGTCAAGGCACTGAGGGGCCACTGGTGCAGATCCCACCGGAGAGACCTGGGTCCCCTCTCATGTGCCGATGCGACAGCCGCGGGGGTTTTAGTGGGTAAGAATCCTATATACCTCGGTCGAGCCCCACAGCTCCCGGGGATCTTTCGAAGATATCCCCCACGTCAAAAAAATGAAAAAAGGACTTGGTGCGGGCGCACGTTGCCTCGGCTGAGCGTATCTCGGGGTCGAGCCATCGGGCTGTCGGTAAACGGGACGCGTTCAAAGGTAGCTCGGTGTGCACTGTTCGTGCTGAGTGGACGGTGGTGTTTTGGCTCACAAGCCAGCCTTTACCGATAACAGCAGATATGAATGTATCATGCATCGCCTGATGGCTCGGCCTGCCGCGCGAGCCCGTGCGGCCGCATTTGACAATTTTTTCTATACAACCAAGGTGGCAAACAAGCGTGCGGCCCGCCTGATGGTAAGCGGCCTATACACACTAGCAACACCAGAAAATTCACTAGCGCGTTGATATTAAGATAGATATTAAGTCATTGTGTCCGGTAATTTCACCAGCTACAGTGCCCTTCACGCCGGAACAATGCTTAAACACGGCTGCTTGTCTGCAGAATATCTGATACTGCGGTGGACCAACCTGGACGGTTCCTTGCACCTACCACCTAGTATAAAGTAAACTGGTTCTGTCAACACGTGGCGTGTTCAATGATATTGTAGCCAGTGGCGGTCCGAGAGGGAGGGGTCGTTGGTGTCATGCCCCCCCCCCCCCCCAATCTCAAACTCATTCACGTCAAATTGACATTGTTGCTTTAAAACGACTGAACAGTTTTATCTAAAATAGGTTACGCACTTGAAACACTCAGACGCATGGTGGGAATCGAACCCACGACCTATTGGCTAGCGGCCAACGGGCCCGTCGGCTATGACCCCCCCCCCCCCCCCAAATCGTTGGCACCTGATTGTAGCTCGCTCAGCTCCCTCTGTACGTGTACGTTACGTGCGCAGGACGACCCTGACGTTACCGCGGCGCGAGACGCTGGCCATCCAGCAGTTGTTGCTGCACCACAGCGTGGCGGCCGCCTACCCGCTCATGGCGGACGTGTTCCCGCCGGCGCCGCGCCGCCGCCGCTCGCCCGACGCCTTCCGCCGCACCGTCTACCGCCACAACCTGTGGGCGCGCCCGCTGCCTGACTTCACCGGCCGCTTCAGAGACTGTTCTCCAGACTTTTACAGGTGCGCACTGATGCCAATTTAGCGAGGACTTGTGCATAACTCTTCATCATCTGCACTCGTATGATGTTCACTGTTGAACGATGGCCTTTGCCTTAGAAGGGAGCGGTTACCATAATCTCTATGCTTGGCAGTTTGGCAGGTGTATTGAGCATCGTAGTGGCTATCTGGTAGTGTAATCCAAAGGAAAGATGAAGTGTAATTCGCTGCCTATATTCTTGTTTTTCCATAGTTGCCTCTTACGAACCCCCATATTAATATTGCATAAATCATAGCGACAAAGTTTTGAAAACAAAAATCACCACCCTACCAAACCACACATATCCCAGTGGCGTGCACAGAGGGTAGGCAAAAAAATGTATTCGGCTTGTTTAACCTATTTTAAGTATGTTATTATACCATTTCAAATATCCATATGCAATCAAATACTATAGACATATTAATTTGCATTTGAAAACATTAACTAAATTTAACGTAAATGGATATGTTGGTAATATTGGTTAATTTAAGAATATTTGTGCTGGAACACGAACAAATAGCATAAAGCATAAACAACTCGCAGATATTTTTGCCTGCTTTCAGTGCACGCCACTGACATATCCCCCTCATTCCTCAGCGAAATCCTTAGCCCTCGCTTCTAAAATTACTATTGGGGACTTGATATTGTGCCTAGCAACGGATTTACAGGAGTTAGCAACACTGCAGGAGCTTACGTAACAGTCAACTCACCCCCGACCCACTAGCGCCGCCCCGTGACGTGCCGCTTGTCTGCTTGCAGGTACAACGACACGCAGATGCACCGCCTGGTGCCCTGGCTGAACCGGGAGCTCAACTACCTGCTGAACGAGAACTTGGGCCACATCTCGTACGTCATATCGCGCATACTGGAGCTGTTGCGCGAGCACCACATCAACTCGCTCGAGTTCAAGGAGGCTATGCAGCGGTACTTCGGCGACCGAACGGAGCACTTCCTCCACGAGTTGTACTGCTTCGCGTCGACGCCGTACGACATGACCGGCTACGACCGCAACGTGCAGTACACGACCGACAGCAGGATATCCACGATGGTGAACGAGGTGATCTCGAGCTCGGACTCGGAGGCGAGCGTGGACTCCGACATCGTGATGATGGTCGCTGGCTCGGAGCCGGTCGACTC
Source organism: Furcula furcula (assembly GCA_911728495.1). Classification (NCBI taxonomy): domain Eukaryota; kingdom Metazoa; phylum Arthropoda; class Insecta; order Lepidoptera; family Notodontidae; genus Furcula; species Furcula furcula. The sequence continues at coordinate 24,441,882 of OU452244.1, read as the reverse complement.
GAGGCCCGGCCCCTCGAGGCCGCCGGCGCCCGTGTATCCTCACGGGTACATCTCGCAGCCCGTCGACGACAACGTCATACCCATCGAGACCATATCCCACTCGGACACCGACGACGACTCGTCCGAGGTGATGGTGGTGGGGTACATCAAGCCGCCGCAGGAGAGGACGCCCGAGGTGGTCGACCTGCTCGGCTCCGACAGCGACGTCATCGTGCAGGACACGCCTCAGCCCGAGCCTCGGAATTCGGAGCCCGCAGAGAATCGGCCCGTGCCCGCCGTGAAACTTACGTTAAAAAGGCAAGTGCCGCGCGAGAACGGTGGCAGTTTGGATTCGGACAGCGATGACAGCAGTTATACGCCGCCGCCGAGGCTGCGGCGCCGACGTTCCGCCGACCGGACTTCCGGCGCAGACACCGGCCCTAGCACCAATAGTAGTACCAACATCAGCACCACCATCAGTGCAAATACCAGCGCCAGCAGTTCGGCCACGGCGCCCCTCGAGAGTTGGGGGTCCGAGAGCACCGTGTCCACCCCCACCCCCACCACAACTTCCACCCCTTCCACTTCGCCGTCCTCGTCCACCAGTTGGTCGAGCAGTTCGAGTTGCTCGTCCTCGGACGAGTCGGTCGACAGAAAGTGCACGCGAAGAGTGACGAAAAGAAAATCCAAAAAGAAAAAGGGCAAGGAGAATGGTTCGTCTAAAGATAGAAAGAAAGTTAAGAAGCGATCGTCGCGGTGTAATCACAAGGAGAAGAGAAGTGTGCCGGGAAACTCGGAGAGAGACAAGCGGAGTAAACGTAAATCCAATTCCGGCAAAGGCGTGAAATCCTCCAAGAAAAGGAGTGAAACTAGCAGTCCGTCGACGGCGGCTACGGCTCGCGCCGGCGCGAGCGGTAGCAGACACAAGTCTAGCAAGGAGCGCACGCGACGGCGACGCGACAGCCGCGAGAGCAGAAGACTGAAAAGTGTTGTAAATATAATGTACAATAAACAAAGTACTGGTGAATCAAATTCGAGTGAAAATCACAATAATTCAACGAACAGTAGTAATGAAACTGATTTAAAAACCAATGTTAGTGAGACAGGAGTACATAAGATGGAATGTACCTCTGATCACGGCGAGTTACCAGGAACGAGCCGCAAGCGAACTTGCTCTTCTGACTCAGAAGATGACTTACCGTTGAACCTTACATTACAGAAATTAACTCCATATTCGTGAATAGATTTGTGATAAATAAAAAGCTATAGTGATGATAACTAGATTGGTTCAGTTGCAGTGTTCGTTCATAATATTTATTTTTGCAATTGTAGTTATTATTGCCATGTAAAATCTTTCCAACTGTATATTAGATAATACATATGGTTTAATACAAAATTAATTTGTACAAAATAGATTATGAATACATAATGGTATGCACTTGCTTTATATGATCAAGTGACCAAATTGAACAATATTAATAACCCCAAGGAAGTAAAAAAAATTGAAAACATCTTTCCACAAGAATGAATGACAAAGCATTGAGATTATATCGAGAGATAATAGAGAAGTGAGCGGCTTTTAATGAGGTGTTAGACTTTTGTATGCCCGCACCTTACATCCTGTAAATATTGTCAGGTTAACACAGAATATTTAAAAAAAATATTTTGAGGTTATGCTGTTTTTCCGATGCGGGTAGTGTACGCGCCCCCTTAATGTATTTCCTGAACGGCCCTGTGGCATTATGTCATCATCTTAATTTACGAAGACTACACGGGGTAATCCATGAATTATAAGATTTATATTATAAATCCGTTTTCTTTCTTCAAAGTATGTATGAATTAAATTGTAATAAAAATAATTTTTATTCTTTTAAAGATATTGCAAGTATAGTCGAATTATTAATTCACTGGAGTAAACAGACGTATACTGTTACAGTTTCAGATGAAAAAAAAAAATAGAGAAGAAACAAAATGATTCTATTGATCACTCAGTCAGTGCTTGTGAGCAAAAGAAACATTTGTGTACTCAGACTAGAAGTTAGAAGCCAAATGATAAATAAGATGACGGCGTGTCGCCAGTGGCGTGCAGAGGGTAGGCAAAAAACACGTATTCGGCTTGTTTTAACCTATTATATGTATATTAGCATACCATTTCAAATATCCATAAGTTAGCAGATTCTATAGATATATTAATTTGCGTTTAAAAACTAGTAATATTATTCAGAGGGTCCATACACACAAAATGACTTTGCCTACCCTATGATTTCTCTAAATAATCTTAATTTGAAAATATCTTGTACTGACATGGTATTAACGTGATGTTTTTAAATGTAAATGGATACGTCTGTAATGTTAGTTCATATAAGGATATTTGTGGTGGCACACTAACAAATAGTTTAGAGTACAAATAACTCACAGATATTTTTGCCTACTTTCTGTGCACGCCACTGCGTGTCGCCAAGGTCTACTCCCACCGACTTGGTGTATTTGTGATGTTTTTAAGATAGAATTATAGCCCATGCAGCATTGTTGTTCAACAATTTCACTAGATTTATATAAAGTAATCATCATTTACAACTAAATATAATTTCTATTTAGAATTATTGTTAGTATTAGGTATGTTCCCATTAACTTTGAGCAAGTGATTGAATCACTACCAAAGTCAAAAATCTTTATTTCAAATAGGCTTAACTTTAGAATGGTCATTTTTTTTAAAAGCTACCTCCGGATCACAACGCGGCCTCAACTGAGAAGATCCGGCAAGAAACTCAGCAGGCTTGCCATTTTTTCACTTTTTTTAAACGTTGTTTTGTTACAAATGAATCAACATTAGCGATATGTGTCCTGCCGTTCGAAACATAAAGAAAGGGAGAAAAGAAGAAAACAATAAATTACGACAAAAATTACAACAAACTTAAAGGCCAAAGGGATAGTAGTCGGACCAGTCCCCAAGCAGCACCCGCGCACGAGTAGACTCTAGCAGCAGCTATAGAATGGAGACATCACTACTACTATTATTTTACAAAGTGACATTAGCAAATGTCAGTTTACTCCAGTGAATTAATAATTGTACTTTAGTCACAGTTCTGAAGACGTCCATTGCTCCCTCTTAGAACGCCACAATGAACGTCAATTGTCTATTTTCATTAATCAGTTGACTGCGACTTGCACGATGTCGTTAGATCACCTAGTTGGAGGGCCTGCCTACGCTACGTCTTTCGATTCGTGGTCGAGAGACTCGAGAAACTTTCTTTCCCATCGGTTTTCGGTTCTTCGAGCGATGGCCTGTCCATCGAGAACTGGACGTTTATAAACCGTTTCAACTGGTAGATTGTAACTGCTGCACTATTAATGGCCAATTAGTTTTAATCCTTATTAAGGGCTCCCACACATAACTGCGAATTCGCATCGCATCGCAAATATCTGCGTGAAACAAATGAATTTTCCGCATCGCAGTTATGTGTAGGATCCCTAAGCCATTTTTTCGTATCTGATTATTTCGACACTCGGAGCCGTTTATGCTCATTTTCCGTTATTGCGTTCCAGAAAATCCATCTCTACTAAGTATCTGACTTTAAAAACTGAATTAGTAATTTTTTAGAACTTAACTTTAATTGATGTTAGTGAGTATGGCAATAAGAGCTTTATCGGCGATTCTTTGGTTCTTAGCAGAATTTCCCCATTCCGGGTGTATCGCCAAAGAAACTCCGAACATAGCTCTCTCGATAGCACGTTCGTCATCACCTAAGATGTAATTATGGGCCAAATGCTAAAATGATCGACTGCCAAAAAAAAACCCAGTCCTTGCAGAAGATAGGTAATCAACTCTAATTTAAACGCTTTTAATTTATATTCTGAGCGTAAGCTAAGCAATAATTTTAACGTCCATCACATTTCGTACTATATCAGTCTAGCTCAGTCAAGAGAACTTAACTGAAAAAAAGTCTTGGAAAAGCTCTGTTAATTTACAATGCGGAATAAAGGATTTTTTGCATGCAAAAAAAAAATTGCATTTATTTTATTTAAATTTCTGAAAATTATTCACCCTGCGCACGGCAGTGATAGTATATCGATGGTTAATACATAGCTATCTTCAGCACTAAAATAGACACTAAATACTACACTTTTAAAGAGAAATTTAACTGATTTGCATAAATCGAATGTGTAAAAACTTTTATTATTAAAATATGAAACGGGTATAATAAACTAATTTTGATTATTTTTAATGATTAGATTTTAGCATCATTCAGAACACATTAGCTGAAATATTCCTAACCTTCTCAATATAAAGTAGTGCTTAACCGCGATCCCACGTAATGGTAAACAGTAATTCAGCCGTGGATGGTACTGCAATAGCTAATTACCTAGTCATCATCATCATCAGCCGGAAGATGGTCACTGCTGAACAAAACTGGAATGACTTAAAAACGGTCCCAAAAATTACACCGCAAAACACGCGTAAGTTGTTATTTTAATATGTCTGCAACTGTTTTCAATCTTATTATATACTTACGTTGTTAAATGCTCATGTATAGGCAATCGCTAGTGTTTTGGATTTCACTTTGTGATTAAAATAAAGTACAAAATAAATATAATAATAGTCTATGCATATGCCCCAAATATTCCTACAATCGACTGAAGAACTTCGGACGTCCAACCGACAGCTCTAACAGTACATACACGCGCTTTGATGTGGAGTTGCGGAAACCAGCCCGTTATACGAATACCAAACAGTACATACAATATTATGTACTGTCTCTAATCGACTTACAATTTACATGAACCCAATCAACCATAGTTAGTTTTACAATGTTTTATTACATACGGGTATCGTATTTAACATCATAAAACTATCATATTGGCGGGTCCCACCAGTGGTCTCTACTAGTCTCGAGATATTTGGTCAATGCGTATGAATGATTCACCCTGGAAGGTTGACAAATTAGGGCAACTCACCTCCGCAAAGACAATGGGTGGCACTACTTAAATACTCATTACTTAGTGTATATCCTTTATTTCTTATATCTGTAATTAGATAAAATATATAGTCTGTGTTTTCTAACTTATGGGTTTCTGAAATGTGAAGGTACCATATTATTCTATTGTACACAGAAGCATACTTGTACAGTTAATAAAAAAATATTTTAATAAAACTAAATTGTATTTACTCAAAATCTAAACTCTTACAAATCAACGTAATATGATTGTGATTATTATACATAAGTATTGTAATATTTTTTTTGACATAGCATGAATAATAAAATGATTGAATATATCATTAAATATTGACAAATAGATTTTAAATGGCAAATAATATTGATGTGTCATCATAAGTTTTTTTGATAAGTAATACATTCGTTATTCATTAGTTGCCAGAAAGCACTTAAGTATAAAAATCTGAGCAAAATAATGGCGACATGATATAAAGGTTTTTTTGTTTAACACCAATGCTATTTGCTTGTTTGCATTAAGTAAAACCGCGCTAAAACGCCTTCCGCCTCTTATGATTATCGACGTGGAATCTGCTTATGAATGCGCAATAAGCGTCAAACTTCTCCGATTCCGCTGGGTGGTTTGCTACCAATCCAGCTGAGTGTTACATCACAGATTCCCCATGTAACGTCACCGACCCCGCTACGTGTTACATCTCAGATTCCCCATGTAACGTTACCGATCCCGCTACGTGTTATATCTCAGATTACCCATGTAACGTTACCGATCCCGCTACGTGTTACATCTCAGATTCCCCATGTAACGTTACCGATCCCGCTACGTGTTACATCTCAGATTCCCCATGTAACGTTACCGATCCCGCTACGTGTTACATCTCAGATTCCCCATGTAACGTTACCGATCCCGCTACGTGTTACATCTCAGATTCCCCATGTAACGTTACCCACCCCGCTACGTGTTACATCTCAGATTCCCCATGTAACGTCACCGATCCCGCTACGTGTTACATCTCAGATTCCCCATGTAACGTCACCGATCCCGCTACGTGTTACATCTCAGATTCCCCATGTTACGTCACCGAACCCGCAACATGTTACATTACAGATTCCCCATGTAACGTCACCGATCCCACTACGTGTTATATCTTAGATTCCGCCCACGCCCACTTGAAAACAACACCTGTATTTATTACTAAAGAATTTAATATAGATGGAAGTTAATGTTTTTTTTTGTTACGCGAATACATTGATATGAAATTACTTTTAAATTAAATAATATTTATCTAAAATAATCCGTAAAAGCAGTTTCTAATTTCGATGGAAGTTGTCAAGTGACAGTTTTTGTATGAAAAAATCCCAATCCAAAGACCATTGACTATATTTAATCTCTTCTGTCATAAGCATATTCCGCATTGATAAAAGTGGGAGATATTATCTTTCCTAGTAAGCCTTGGTACTAGGATACAATACACATTATTACAAATAAAAACTTATATCTAATTTTAACCAATATTGCAGAAATTTCGTTAGCACCAGCATGTAAAGTTGTATTGTCCCCACATTATAAGTTTAAAAGCGAAGCCTAATTATATACTAGATACAATAAAAATATTTCATATACACATCTGCAACATTTTCGTAACGATATTATGCAATATGCATTACGTGTATTATTCATTATTGGGGAATTCATGTAATAAAAAAACATACAAATAAATATGATCTGTCAACTTATTGGTATCACATACCAAAGTAAAACACTAAAAAAAGGCAGTAACTAATACAATTATTAATCTATTTGGCGATAAGGCCAGCTTAACGCGCTATTAATTTGCAAGTGGGAGGTTCTTTGCGAACATCGTATCCACCTGTAACTATTAGTACTTCGGTAGATAAACTCCGGTGAAGCTGTAATGGCCATCTGCGGCCAACAGCGTCTATCATTCCCAAAAAAAAAAGGTAGATAAATTGATTTATATAAGAACAAATGGCTACCACTTAAAGTTTACAGACCTTGTCTTTAATGTAGGTATTATAAATTAGGACCTTATAGTCTGGACAGCGAATTCACACTTGCAATCTTATGGGAGGTTTTTGCTTGACAATGTTTGTTGATTTAGTTTGGTGTGTTATGGCATGCGATTCGATATCAAGTCCTAGGATATGTCTTATATTGAATATATTCCCTTATCCACTTAAAATAGGTGTACTAGATATTGACTGCGTGACTAAATTTCTATTATTCATCACAACTAATTCGGCTTAACTAGGTTATACAAAATATTTACTAATTATTATTATATTTTTACACTGGCCTTATTAAACCATCGGAGTGCCGGTATGCAATGTTGAAAGCGTCACTTCGCATAGCGTACTCTTTTAATTATTTATTTGCCAACAACATGGAGGTATTAAGATATTTGCTAGTTCAGTGTATGTATGGATGGTATATTTACTTTTTCATTAGTTACACATAATTATACTACGCTATGCCAAGTGAAGTGCCGCTTCGTATGGAAATAATGGTGATTCTAGTTACGAAGGCAGAGAGAATTAGGATGGGTTGACTTCTACCACAGTATTCATGTGTTGAGGGTGCGGCTTGAACTCCACCACCTCTTTCCACACCAGCTCTGTAAATTGATTACTATGTAGTAGTATATTTAGTACCTACAGCACGTAACCTGGCAAGATTCGTTAGATGCGCAGAAGTAATTTTTTAGGTATCTTTGGTAAGCAGGACGCGGGGAACAAGGTAACATCGTTCCGGGCGCGCTATTGGTTAGCCTTGCTCCCCGCAACTCGTCTACGTCCCGTTCACTCCCGAGTACACTTGCGTGCACTAAAATAGTTCGGTTTGGTTTTGTTAAGTGTGTATTTTATCTAAGTAGATATATTCCGAATTTTCATCCTGCAAGCCGTCAGCCGCCGAGCATTAAATCAGTAATTACTTTCTCACAATATTTTATTTTATAATACATTTCTTAAGTAAGTTTAACTGTATGAATTTAATTTATTACACCTCATTATATATCAAGCATTCCTATCTTCTTCTTGGTTTTATGACATGATTAAAAATATGGCAATAATATTGCAATATATTATATTGACCATGTTTTGTTGCAATTAAGTGCACTTGCGCGAACTTTAGACCAGAACCTTGCCAAGTTACGTGCCGGCAGCTGAAGTCAAGAACATAATAGTACCTACTATAAATAAAAAAAAGTAATAGAACTATCCACTATTGTTTTATATGGGAATGTATTAATATACAGGGAACAAGCTAACGGGACACGGAGCGGAAGTACATAAAATACCTATTAAACATATTCAATGAAAGGAACTTTTTTTTGTTTTATAAATATTAAAGAGTTCAAACATTAAAAAAAAAAAAGGATTGCCTGAACTGGGAATCGAACCAGCTAAAAATGGAAAAAATAGACATCCACTATTTTATTGAACTAATCGATAGGGTAAATAATAAGGATAAAATCTCTCGAATAAACATTGTATTTTACATCATAATGATGTAATAAGTACATTACCCCTCCATATCCTGTTTGTTTATTCCACTTTGTATATGTACCTTTCCACTTGTCGACGGGCAGCTCCATATCCTCGAAGCTCTGGTCGTAGGGCGCCGACACGGGCTCGTCCTCGGGGTCGGCGTACTGCGCCAAGTACTCGTGCGCCAGGGCTTGCTCCGCCGTTATGCGCCTGCAAGACGAGTTAAAAAATACCAACTTGTACCAAAGGAAAGTAGCCAACATAACGTGCTTGTGACAAAATTACTCTATCCAGGATTTCAAAGGTAATAAATTATTACTTTCTTAGAGTATTACTTTTCTATAGAGTATTGTGAAAATTGTGTTAATTCGTAGCCTCCGTGGCACAGCGGAAAAAACTTACTTTCCACAACCATTTTGTGTAGTTGTTCCTTACTGGTTAGGATAGTACAATGATATTTTACTAAAGATATGTTATATCCCTACTAACGCACGATAAAAGTTGTTATAGCTATACATTTTCCTATCCATAGTCTGACAAGGACAGATACATACCGAGAAAAGTAAGAGAAAACGAGATGGCTATATTTTGTGCGTTCCGTTGTCAGCGTTGGTTAAACGCTTGTCAGTGTCATCTTGTCAACTGACACATTCAATTTTACAATTATTTCTTACAATATTATTATGAAAATTGAAATACAAATTGAAAATCAAATTATTTTTTCAAAGTTACATGTGCTATATTATTCCTGACTGTTTATTTACTTTTGCCTGGTAATTTGTGCACATTATAAATACGCAGGACGGCATTTTCAATTTTTAATGATAGACGTCACGATGTCGCATTAACTACGCGGGACGGCGTGCGACTAACTGCTACAAAACCCAGTTGGGGGATACTCGCTGAACGCCTGGCGAGCGCTAATGGCATATCTATTGTGTAAAATATCATTGGGATAGTAGAAGACGATCACCTAATTGTCTGGAAAGTAAGATCGATGAAAATCGTACTAATACGGTATTTAATTGTATTAAAAATATGGAACGAGCTACTGTATAATTCTAAAATACTATTACATTTAAAAAGTATTTTGTTTTAAACCTGAAAAAGATAGTAATATTTTTTTAAAATACGAATTATAATACGTTTTCGTGAATTCAGTCACGTGATCGCAAACGCTCTATAAATGGATGATTGTCTAATGACGTCACTAGCCATTACACAGATTATCATAAAACGACGTTTTGTTGGGCAGCCCCGACATTGTTTACTTGCATGTTACGTCATCGGAGTCACGTGTGTAATAATGACGTTTTGTTAGGCAGCTCCGACATTGTTTACTTGCATGTTACGTCATCGGAGTCAACTTGCAGGTTACGTCATCGGAGTCACGTGTGTAATAATGACGTTTTGTTAGGCAGCCCCGACATTGTTTACTTGCATGTTACGTCATCGGAGTCACGTGTGTAATAATGACATTTTGTTAGGCAGGGCCCCGACATTGTTTACTTGCATGTTACGTCATCGGAGTCTACTTGCATGTTACGTGAACGTGATGAGAAATTTAGAAATAGCTAATTTCAGAAACTTTTTAGGAATAATAATAACAATAATATCTTGGGACAATCCACACATGGTCATCCGATCCCAAACTAGGCAGAGCCTGTACTATGGAAACCAGACAACTGATACTAATACTTATATACATTTTTTTTGTAAATACATACTTATATAGATAAATAACACCCGGACACTTGGTGGGAATCGAACCCACGACCCACCCAACGGGCCCGCCGTAGAAATGGATTTTGAGTGTTTTCTTAATATGGTGACACCGTTATTACAAAAACAGGATACCATAATGTAGCGCCCGCACGTCGTATCGCCGCAGCAGTCGAGCGCATACTGCGTAGAAATCAGTCCCGATTTCGCTACACACGTGCCGACAACGCTCCCTAGACGATAATCGTCCCTAAATCGTGAGCTCGCCCGAAGCGATTTTAGACCCGATTTATAAATAAAAATTGGATACGATTTGCCTATACACGAGGTGATTTAGGGGACGATTTAGGGTCCTCCCCACCACTGTCCCGATATCGCCACTGATTTTAGGGCCGTGTGTAGGCCGTTTTACTTGCATGTTACGTCATCGGAGTCTACTTGCATGTTACGCCATCGGAGTCACGTGTGTAATAATGACGTTTTGTTAGGCAGCCCCGATATTGTTTACTTGCATGTTACGTCATCGGAGTCTAAGTCTAATAATTTACGCGTTATTTTTGTTTGTTCAAATTTAATTATTGATTTTCGACAACAATAGTCAAAATATTGAAGAAAAATAACCAAATTTTAGTTTATTATAATAGGCATGATGACTAATTTTGAAAAAAATATTCTTTAATGTACTTACGGGTCCACTGTTGCCGAAAATAATCATAGTTTTGTATTAAACTAGCAATTTCCTGAGACTTCGCCCGCTATTTTTTTACAGAGTTTACCAACCCCTAACACACCCCCAAAGGTTGTTTTTGAAAAATCGCAATACACATTTATTACAAAATGGCGATTAGCTGTATTTTCGTAATTTTATTATTTAAAAATCACGAAAATCTCTATTATTATGCAAATGAGATTCATTTTTGGAATCAGTGCAATCTGTTTTAATCAAGTTTTAATATTCAAAACCACAGTTTCATTGGTAGTGTGTTGCAGTCATCATGCCTATTATAACATAATTAACTATTTCATATACTTAGTTGTCTGAAACACAATCAAATACCCGATTTTCGGTTATGTACACTTGTTGTATTCAAATTAAGGTTTCCTGTCATCTCACCTGGATAAGAGACATGTATGACGTTCATAATCGACCCCGATCGTCATTATCATCGTAATCTTTGTCAAGTATAGTGAAACCATTGTAATCTCGTTAACTTTATCGTAGTTTAATTCAACGCTATCTGACTCGGTTGATGGAACAATTTTTATTGCTTTCTAAAAATGCAATTTATGTTATGAAAGGAAATTAGCATATTTAGCAAAGGGGACGAATATTTTCAAGAAGATAAAAAAGGTAGATCTAAAGACACAATAAGGGGAAGTGCGTAACAATTGTGGAGCTCCACACCAAAAAGCCACATTTCCAATTCAGATAAAAAATACCGAGTATGGAAACAGGTTGTCAAGGATATAATTTAAGTTTTAATAGATACACAAAAAGTGTCTCATGATGGAGCTCGAAGGTAGTTAAGGGAACCCCTGGATGGCTGCTAGTAAACTGATCGAGTTTGGGCTCATTAGATTTATCTTGACGAGTACTATGCATTTTGTCCAATAATGAGGACCTGATGATGATGGACTGGAAGGTTGGTGACGGAATCCTAGAATGGCTACTTGTGAAGCCATTGACTTTTGGCGTTCTTTTGATTGTCGTGGGTGAAGGAACCCTGGAATGGCTACTAGTAAACCTATCGAGTTTGGAATTTTTTGATTTGTCTTAGAGAGTTCTATTGATTTTTTCTAATAATGAAGACCTGATGGAGCTGGAAGGTTGTTGACGGAAACCCTGGAATGGCTACTAGTAAACCTATCGAGTTTGGGCTCGTTTGATATGGTTTAGAGTTCTATTAACTATGCCTATTTTAAGTGGACCTGATAATAGCCCTGGTAGGTGCGTGACGGAACCGTGGAACAGCTAATTATAAGTTTTAAAAAACTATAAAATACACGCTTTTATAAGTACTTATTACACTAAAAAGCAATAAATAAATTATTAAACCCGTTATCTCTGTCTACCCCGTGATTGTAAGTAAGCATAATATTTTAAGTCTTAAAGTCGCTCAGCGAGCTATGGAAAGGTCTATGCTTGGAGTTTCTCTGAAAGATCGAATTCGGAACGAGGTGATCAGACAGAGAACCAAAGTTATCGACATAGGCCACCGGATTAGCAAGCTGAAGTGGCAGTGGGCTGGCCATATCTGCCGTAGACCCGATAATCGTTGGAGCAAACGAGTTCTTGAATGGAGACCGCGAGTCGGCAAACGCAGTGTGGGACGTCCGCAAGCGAGATGGAGTGACGACATACGTAAAGTGGCGGGCAGAAATTGGATAAGGAAAGCCGAGGATCGTAGTCAGTGGCCTGATATTGGAGAGGCCTATGTCCAGCAGTGGACGACTGTAGGCTGATGATGATGATGATAATATTGCAGTGAAAAAGCGTGGAGCGCTTTTACTCTGTAAATGATTAAAAATTAGTGACAGTAAAAACACGTACCTAGTAGGTACGGTGTATTCGAATAAGCAGAATTAATAATTTAACTATTTCAATCCAACACATATTTTCTTCTTGTTTGCTAGAAATATTAAGCCATATAGCGTGTAATTTTTAGTTTGTAAAACTATTAATTTTTTATCATAGTCTCTGGCTATTTATCCCTCCTTTCTTGGGGTTGTGGTATCTCTACCACAACATATATCAGCAGCGGCAGTGAGCATATATCAAATGACCTTGCTAATGGTACACAAGGTTGACCATTCGAAGAGATGAGCTAGCTGAAAGAAGTCTATGAGTTATCAATTTTTTGAGTATTGAGACTATTATTTTGTAGAAGCTTTTCAAATGGTTTAAGGCCAATGCCTGGGGTGACGAGCGGCAATGCAGTGCACCTGTCCATGATCAGACGTATCGCGTTAGGCCATATCCCACCCGCCTCGTAACTGAGTGGTTTAGAAATAATGATAATAACCTGGCCGATACGACCACAGCGGCCAATCTTTCACAAGACTAGCCATCAACGAGAGGGATAGAGCGCACAAGTCCTCTTGTCCACACCAACCGATGGGCTGGAAGACCGATACGACCGGTGAGAGGTCAGGCGCAGAATAGACTATACATGTCCATCCGACGCATGGATGTTTTTACTTACCAGACAATCAGGTAATCGGCCCGCATTGTTCTAGCCAATCAGGAACAACGAGGCAAAGTTGTTGAACCCCGCGGGATTTGAGCCCGCGACCCCCTCACTACACTCAACTGCACGGGCTCAAGATACTGGAAGCTCTTACTGCGTAGATCGGACCAACAATAATAACTAAGAAAGCCTGAGGGTACACCGGCTTAATTGTGACTTAAAGACGTTCAACATCTCAGTCCTCCCGTGGCGTGGCCATGGGTGCTGCGAAGCATTCGAAACGTCGGGATAGTGAAAATCTAAAATAAACCGCGAGAAAATCCGTAAATGTAGTTTGATTTATATATACGTACTTATCAGCATCCAACTCCAACATCAGCTCGAGTAGATTGACGGCGAGCGCATTAGCTCCGCGGAACACTTCACGAAAGTCGCGCCGCTTCAACGCCGGCAGAGACTGGATGTAGTTCCTCGCCTGAAATCAATTGCATGGTCACATTTTGTACGGAATGTAATATGAACATTTTTTTTTTGCATTACATTTATCTCGATCTTTTTACCTTCTTACCTTTCAGTCAGCACTGAAAAGTAGTCTCAAAGGCTAGCAAGCTGTCGCTGTGAGGCGCATCGGTTAAATTTCAATTTGTACGAATTAGGGTAAACTAACCAAATATTGACACCGTACCAATTTATTGGCACCTTACCATTTTTTATCTATATTAAGGTTACCAGGCCCCAAAACATTTTTTTCTAAACAGGTAATTATCAGTATATTTATACGTTAGAGTATAGAATTTTTTTCAATAAGGCGTCGGAATAAATACTTTTGTGACAAGTCTGTACGTGGATGTAAAAAAAACTCAAAATCCTGACTTCTTGCTAAGGTAAGACCCATTTTAATCTTTGTTTATATAGATGATGTTTTGAATTTTAGCAACAAATGTTATTTGATTTGATTTATGAGAGCATAAGAATTAATCAGCCAATATTTTTTTTGCTTAATTGCTGAAATTTGCTGATTTTAATACTTTTTTTATCCATGCCAATATTAGCTATCGAAAATAAGTCATTAACCATTTTATTGACACTCATACCCAAAATAGGTTTTATTATAAAGTTTGCCATCGCGGTTAAATATGCTTTATTACTATTGTAATTCAATACGGGTCATAAATTAATTTATGATCCTTTTTGAATAAAATTAACTTATCTGTACATATAAAATTTCTTGTCCTGACTGACTGACTGACTGATTCATCAACGCACAGGCCAAACCGCTGCACCTAGAAAGCTGAAATTTCGGCGGTAGATTCTTCTTATGATGTAAGCATCAACTAAGAAAGGGTTTTTGAAAATTCCACTCCTATAGGTGTTAAATGGGGTGGAAAAAATCTAATAGCGGGCGTAGCCACAGAGAATTGCTAGTATCTTAAAATATCTATAAAAAAATTGGTATTTCTTCAGTGAAAAAAGTGAAGAAATGCCAAAGCTAGAATCACAGAAGCTCAGCCCAGACATTGAACTAGATATTAGATTAGAAAATAGTCTTGATATCCAAAATATGGAAGTTATTTTCAATGATTCTCTAAACCAATATGGCGATACCCAGGCATCAGACTATGAACATGTTTCACAAGAAGTAATATGTGACTTGTTATTTCTATTCTAGTGCACTTATGTTCCAACCTTATTTATGATAAGTGGCAATTCCTACAGTTTAAAAATAACGCAAATTTATTTAATACTTTTTGATTTGCATAAAACTTCTATTAATTTTAGTATGTATCCACATAACGAATGAGGGGACAATAATATGAAAATTTTACCTTAGAATAAAATTTGTATTATGTTTCCTAAGACGTCCGAAGTCCTTTTATGAGAGAGTGCATCGTCTTTTTCTTCGCTTTGCCGCTAGATGTCGCTACCTTACCGTCACGTGACCGCCACCTACAGCGCCACAGTGACCAAATCTGTAACTAAATGAGATTGCACAGAGCAAGCCGCCATCTTTGTCATTGTTCGGCTCATAAAATGATGCTGGTATATATAACACCAGGAAGGCATTGTATGGACTTCGGACGTCTTAGGAAACATAATACAAATTTTATTCTAAGGTAAAATTTTCATATTATGTGTTCCGTTTGACGTCCGAAGTCCTTTTATGAGAGATCTGTTTGTTATCTCCTGGTGGCTTGCATAGTAAAACGCAACAATGTGATAGATTTTGTTATTAGTACAAAAATATATGAAAAAAAAAAACAACTAATTAAATCATAATCTGCCCTAATTATCTTTTATAACTTCTTTCTTTTAACATGGTTGTCTAGAAGAAGTGGCTTCAATCGATAAGACTGCCATTCGCATAATTATATCTTAGAATATTTTCTAGGTGTACAATGAAGAGAATTATATTCTTTAAATCAGCTTGATCAAAAATGCACAATATAGAATAGTTCAATAGACTATTCAATTGATACAGATTTTTCAAATCAAATCACCAAATTTATCCCCACAAAAGCCCTAATAAAATAGGCTGAGAATAAAATGGATAGTGATTTTTTCGATTTGGTATTATTGGTATTTCTAAAATATATATATATTCAAGAAATAAGAAATAATATTTTCGTACGGTTTCATAAAGGCGCTAGTTTACGTCAGTTAAAATATCGGTAATAGGGTACTTTTCTTAATAGTAAGAAATAAATAGGTGATTTAAAGCTAGCCAAGTGTAGCCGCTATAACTGCTTCAGACAGAGTTTACCATACCCAAGCCCCATAGGATCGCGGTAATAGCTGATCTAAGAGGTTCCCTTGTTATAAAAATAAATTTATTCAAGGACGGAGGATGTCAATAATGTACAACTTATCTGTTGATCCAAATAGTAACGTTCACACGAAGCAGTCTGCTTGAGAATCAAGAATAAGCTTGTTGAGAAACAAACAGGAGATACATGCAAATTCCTGGGAACTAAATATTGGATATAAAGTGATAGTCATCCTTGTCAATGTAAAGAGTCAAGTCATGTTACTCTAGGGACCTGAGGCGAACCAGAGAAATGATTAAAATGTCCAATAAATTGGACAAATTCATCATCACAAAACAACAAATCTAGGGTTGTTATTATTAAAAAATTGTATCAGTAATACAATTTTTCTGGCATCTCAGATAAGCAGTTGTTGGAGCTTATGAAATGGCTTTAACAATTAAGTAGTAAGTTAGTACAAATGATTATGCCTTAACTTAATTATTTGAAGCTCTTTCGGCATCAGTTATAGTTTCACATACTGATGGTATAACCGATTTAACCACGAAAATAGTTCAATAAGCAAATCTTTAATTTACTTAAAAATGGGTTTGTTAAAATAATGACCGACGGACGGACGATTTTAGACGACGATAGTGCAATTTAATTTGAGTTCACCACTGAGCCCATGTTGCCTATATCGGGATATAATTATTAAGCGTAAACGTTTTCTAATATGTTGACAAGAACTGTTTATAGTCTGGTGACCCGCTTTGAGTTAGGGTATCCCAGCCGAAATGAGCCAAGCTTCCAGCTATAGTACTGTAGCTGTCGTAGTATGGGTACTTGAACTAGAGATCGGCTTGTTGCTGAATCCAACAAACCGTTTCAAAGTTATTTCTACTTTCATTTAACACTTTCACAATCATGGGTACTATTATAATGAACCGCTCTTGCGACTGGTTGAGATGACCACACATGCACACGCGGACGCAGGAGAATTGATGGAGAAAGATCCACGCAAGATCGTTACTCCAACAACTGCTGAAAGCGTTGTGAAACTACACGTGCTAGTTTGCCAGGTCCAGCGTAACATACCTCAATAAGCTAAGCTCACGTAAGCTTTGCTTGACGCGGAGAGGTGTACATCTGGAGTTCTCCTAAAGCTGATCACTCTGTGCCGGATCGATTTCGTGAGAGCATCGATCCGGCAGTGAATGAGAGCAGGCCGGTCTACGTATTGTACACACCCGGTAGGTGCAAGGGACAAAGAACTGCGGCTGTTAGTCAAGAGTTGCTTTATTCCAAGAGCATTAAAAATTTCGTGTCGCCCTCGTTCCTACATACGGAACATAGTGTGGTTTTGCTGTCGAACTGTAAGATTACTTTGATTGAAGTTTCGATAGCTTTTGCTGTTTATAAGAACAGCTACCACAGCGTATTTTGTGATTCCCTTTAGGGTGGTACAGACCCGGTAGGTGCAAGGGACAAAGAACTGAGACTGTTAGTCAAGAGTTGCTTTATTCCAAGAGCATTAAAGATTTCGTGTCGCCCTTGTTCCTACATCCGGAACATAATGTGGTTTTGCTGTCGAACTGTAAGATTACTTTGATTGAAGTTTCGAAAGCTTTTGCTGTTTATAAGAATAGCTATCACAGCGTAATTCCAACTAAAGGTGCATTGCACCCTAAAGGGAACTTTAGGGCGCAATGCCACTTCAAATGGCGTCGACTTCAAGTGCCTTGTCGTTGTTGACTGACGCTGGCCATTGAATGTGTCCGTGATCAGAATACTCGTAATGGACAGAGTCGCTCGTGATAAATGGAAGTTTTCTGATTGTAGTTTTCCAGATCGCTTTGTACCACGTTCTGAAAGAAGCATGGACGGTGCGAAACGGATGCTGTGGGGCTACAGCGTGCGGCAATGCAACCTTCCCCGTTGGGTGATGAAGGTTGCAAAAGTTAGGCACCCTAAGAGGCGTTGCGCCTGCTTGAGGGGCCAACTGCCTGCTGTTAAGACACTCAGAAAGTGTTGACGGACTTTTAATATATGAATACTTGACGTGGAGATGTGTTCCATACTATTAAAACATCTGTTTGGGGTGAGAATTGATTTTTCTGAATCGATTTCCATGTCCTGGCTTTTGAGAAACTATGGCAATGGCAATTTGAAGTTTCCGCATCGCCTTGCACTGGTGGACTAATATAGAGTCGATCAAATATACGGACTGACAAGGACTTGTTGCGAAAGATTTCGGCAGTCCAAATCGATACTGTGGGGAACATTCTCGGTGCTGCTGCTAACCCGAAGGGTACAACAGTCATCCTTCGTAACCAATGCGTAGGTAGTCTATGATCTTTGGTTATGAGATAATAGGCCTGTCGTTGTTCGCATGACGACGACGTCGCCTGCGACCCGCATCCTCGGCGCAAATTTATACATATAATTTCGTCCGGAACGCGGGCGTGCTGTTAATAGTGATGATTTTAAATTTGTGTCTTGAATGGTTTGAATCTCTAGGCCGATGTCTAGAGATTCAAGTTGGAGCTTGAAAATGTTTTCAAACGTGCAGTTTGAAAACGAAAACATTTTCAAGCTTCCATTTTTGGTACTAGGGGTGGTCTCTCAGCGAATGGAATGCGAGCAGCAGAAATTAATTTCAGAATAGTTCTGCGAAGAACGCATCCTTATCGCCCCCCCCCCCCCCCTGTTTCTATTTATCGTAATCAAAATTTTTGTTTTATATTATATATTGATTTGCTTTAATGCCTTTGGTTCCGATACCGGGAATTGAACCCAAGCCTCCTGGGAGAGAGCCAGGTCTCTCAGCCACTAGACCATATCGGAAGAAGCGAAATGGCTTCCTATACGAGATCTAGCTAGAACAGAACTGGTGACTGGCCGTATCAAGATTTAAATAGTGGCGTTGGCTAGTAAAATAATCAGTAAAGTTTTTGGGATTGCACATAAATTCTGCAGAGCGAATAAGTTTTCCCCCATATCTTAACAGGTCTCTTTTAAACTCCTGAGAAGAGCTTTATAAGAGATGTACGAAATACCGAATTGGATATGTCATAAGAAACTTTATTGCAATCGGAATAACAAACCAAAAGAAACCTTCAACTTTTTGTAAAAAGATCATTTTGACTTGGTCTCCGGCTTTATCTACCATCGCGTAAAATTCCGTAAAGCAACATTCAGGAATTCATTTTATGCACTAAAGAGCAATAGTTATGCACAAAAAAGCATTAGATGGGGCCACGAAACTACGATCTAATTTACTCCACTTGAATAGAGCGGAGGATCCTCTAAATATCTTAATTTTGCATTAATTTTTGAAACGAATGGAAACAGTAACGAATGGTATGATATACGGAATTCCAATCCGGACTGTTAAATTTTTGTATTGTACGCGATAGTTTAACAATCCTGCTCGAGCAGATGCTCGAGGTACAGCAGGTTCCTCAATGGCAACATTATGGAACCCCTGGTGTCTTCACTGGTAACCACTGCAGATCCCCGCCTAAAGGAGTCACAGTGGCGAGAATGTGGTAAGTGGTAAGATTAGTCCCAAAAATAATGGGAGCATTTAATTACCACAGTTTAATATAATTTACACCAGGTAGATGTGAAAATATTATTTACATTTATCGGTGCTGTAGCGGGGATACTATATCCCGAAATATTTTTCGCCCAAAATATATTATTAAAAGACTTACCAGATGTCCTGATAGTACCTCTAACCTTCGCTGGAGGAGGGGCTTGACCCCGATGATCTTGATGTTGTGGGTAACCTGGAATCTTCTTGGAGCGCACCGGTTATCACTGAGCCTAAATGCGTTGATTCACGATCACTAAGCAAGTACACTCGTAAAATTAATTCTGTTTCCGCGGTATGAAACCTCCCGGGATTTTTAAGCAATTCTACGTAACGGTTTTAATTATCTTTTCGTAAAAATAAATATTGGGTAACTTTCTACTTTTAGTCTCGAAAGCTACAATAAAATAACAATTTAAATATTTTTTCAACAGAAAAACTGTAACGACATGCGTTCGGTTCCGAAAACGACGCAACAATGACAAAGATGGCGGCTTGCTCTGTGCAATCTCATTTAGTTACAGATTTGGCCACTGTGGCGCTGTAGGTGGCGGTCACGTGACGGTAAGGTAGCGACATCTAGCGGCAAAGCGAAGAAAAAGACGATGCACTCTCTCATAAAAGGACTTCGGACGTCAAACGGAACACATAATAGGTAATTTTCCCTGTCAATAAAAGGTTTACCTATGCCAACATTTGGATATTTCAGACGTTTCTTTTTAACGTAAAAATATTGATTCAAGTGCATTGATTTGTAATAAAAATAACCTTAAAACATTCTCTTATCCTTATTTAAGGAATATCGATTCCTATGACGTTGCTTACATTAAAAGAAAATGCCTTTTTTGAATGGTTTAGTACAGCTACTCCTTAAGGTGTCAATAAATGGGTGTCCTACCCTATAAGTACTAATCGAATAATTAAGCGTTCTCGGGAGCGACGAAAGAAAACATTGTATTGCAATCCAGGGCTGCCCCAATCAGAATGTACCTAATCAAGAGGAGTATCTTATCCACCGATCCGCGCTTTGTCCGCGGATGAAGGCCTTATCGCACGGGAACTATGTCCAGTCTTCTTGTTTTGTGTTACCTCAGCCTGATTTTCTAGGGAGCTGATTATTCAGGGAACGTCAGGCTAATACTTATAACATAACATGATTCGAGACCAGGCTAACAACACATAGCTGTAACTGGTATTCTCAACATCTAGTTTTATAAGTACTATTTACTGCCTAATAACCGTTGGAGTCCAATAGTTGGACCCACACACCATTCGGTACTCTTGGGTCATCTACCTTAGGACATAAATAAATTTATTGGATTGTAAATTAAGGCACGCGGGTAGCGATCGAATAATATACGAGTTATATTTCTTTTACCGTAAATATGGTAAATAGTAGTCAAGGTTACTTTTAATACGTTGTAGCTGTTTGTCGCTACAGACTATTTGCGCAGTGAATCACATGATTGAAGAATAATACCCGTATTCTTCAATATCGCCGTTATAAAAGTATATTTAAATTAAACACATTTGCTTTTACCACACAATTAATTTCTCAAAAACAACGCAAACACAGCCACAACCGCAACACGATGAATAATATGTACAAACTAGATGTTGCGACAGTCATGTGCGACGTTTTAATTATTATTTTAATTTTTTTTTTTTTAGTAGGTATTCTTGTTAATTGGTGCCTAGACCAAAGCTATAAAGAAAACAAATTATTGTGTAGTTAACTAGCGCCCTTACCTCTTCGCTAATTATTTTGTCAATTGTCTCCTGCTCAGGATTCCCGCATAAAAACAAAATCCTCGTGAGGTGATCAATATCTGAACGCACGAATGTTAAGGTTACAGAAGCACCAAACTTACACAAGCCACATTTTTTCGACAGAACATTATTAGAAAAATTAAAAGCACATTAATAAGCTTATATTATGTATGTTCTGCTAATATCCGTATGTACAAAGTTCCACCACATCACCAACATGTCTCGACAAAGTTTACTTACTGACTCTGAAGAAATTTTCTGCATAAACTCTTGAGGTGGAGTCCCAAGTACCTCCATGATCAAATTCAGCTGATGAATATCTGTTTTGTACATTAAGGTTGAAAGCACAAAGAAATGGAAACTAAGCTGGCAAAATTATAAACCCAAAAATAACAATTTTATGTGTGGTGAAACATGTAGCTAATGTAATGATTTTATTTACAACATGGTTTATTATACTCAATATAGTTACCGACCATATTAATTACCGACGATTAACTTACACCAGTTCAATAGTTAATTCCTAAATGTAGCTTTGGGTCATCATGTATCAGCAAGCATGACTTCTTAGGAACACATACTTATATCATTCACAGTTCCAACATATTCCCCAATAATATGATCTGGCTTTTTGTACTATTGAATACAAAAACCAAAACCAGATATAAAGTCATTTTTTGTAATCAAACCGGGTACTTCAAAACAAACGTAAATTTCTTCACCAATACAAGATGAAAACTTTCCATTTATCACCACACACACGTAAAACATCCAACTGATTCAGAAAACTAGTTAAACTACTGAAAATATAATTAAAATCTTAAGATATACGAATAAATAAAATATTTTTGACATGAGAATGCCACAGATAAAATATGTCAATATATAGAACACACACTTTGTCTATGGAAATTAGTGATGTCCAATATTTAAAGATCTAAATCTCGATATTGAATGATTTGAAATTGATCCACAACCAATCATTTTATAAAATAAAAAGTATTATATTAAACTCAGACTCAACTGAGGTAGATTCAACATAAACAGTAGGTCCGCCGTCCCTATTTCAAAGTAAATCGCTACTCTGCCCACGTCTACACGGATTATATTATGTTGATTGTAAGATAATATTTTATATTACGTATTTAATTATTTATTTAAATAAATATCAATAAAATTGAGTGCCGAATATGAAAATGTATGCGGTTTGACAGGTTCCGGGACTTACGCGTTAGTGCTGCCACCTGGTGCACGTCATTTTTGAACACCCTCATTGTGTTATTCATAGTCATTCATTCGTCGCTTCGTATCGATGTCGTACGTACTGAATGCTCTCTGGTGTCTTTTCTTTAACGACTTTGCTTTCGATTTTTGGTTTTGTGTTTGCTTTGTGATTTGGACCGTGTTTTCGATTGGACTGACGACTTATTGCTACGATCTAAGGATTTTGATACTCTCGATTAGATTTCAATTGAAGTGTTTGTGTGTATATAAGGTAAGATTTTATAAGATTATTTTAGTTTAAAGTAATTTAAGTAAATTGAAAAAAAAAATTATGATAAAGTAAAAAAAATACATTTATCAATAGAAATATACAACATCGTTTAAAAAAATTCAATTCACATACATGCACTACAGGTTCTTTTTTCCATCCATTTTTTTTACATGTAGTTTTACTAAGTGTTGACGATTAAGTCTCCAAAGCTATTATACATTTGCACTGTCGTGCACTCATTTGTTTCAATGAGCATTATTTTATAAGCTTGAATATTTAATTTATAAATTATGTCAATACTTTTTATTAGTAATTACAACAAGTCAATAAATCCATTTATTTCGTTTGAGTCCAAAATATAAATGGGTAATTACCCGGGTGGAACTCACGAGTGGGTTAAAACCCATTATAAATCAGTTCGCTCCACACACTGGATGGCTTGACAAAATGTATATAGATTTCACTCTGTTGAACCATCCAGTGGGTTGAGCTCAATTGGTGATAATCTTCGGAGTCTCTGCACGTTCAGGGTGTGGGCCCTAAGACGCCCATAGAGTATGGTAATGACTCCGGCGGGGTTGCGACCCCTATCACCCCACGTCCCCACAGGTACTAGGTACCTTTTAAACTTTTTTCCCGTGAGAACAAAATAAAATGGGTGACTTTATTACAAGAATTATAAGTAATCACTAAATGTGTTTTTAGTGCTTGAAGATGAGCGAACCTCGTCCTGGGCCATCTGAACCTACATCGTCAAAAAGGAAGAGACGTAACTCCCCGACAATTTTTAGTAGTCCCATGAAAAAAAGGCCAAGACCTACACAGTTAAGTTCCAACGAAAAAAATATTGCAATCAATATTTATAAATTTGTAGCGAAAGCTATGCCCACATATCCGTATAAGTCGGAGGTTTCGCAGGCTACTGCGGAAGTAATGGGCATTTCTAAAAGAACTGTGGAGAGAATTGTACATGAATACAAAATAACAGGAAATGTAGTTTCACCTCAACACAAAAAGAAAGGAAATCACTGTTCTTCACTAAAAACCTTGGACGATTTTACAATTAGCGCCATTAGAAGAAAAGTTCGCCAATTTTACTTTAGCAACGAAATTCCGACTGTAAATAAAGTATTGGTGGAAGTTAACAGTGATGAAGATCTTCCTTCATTCTCTCAAACCACCTTTTATAGACTTTTAAAGAGTATGAATTTCACGTACTCGAAAAGATTATTAAATTAACATTTTAATACTGACGCATTTGTTAATTATTTTGAATTAAAGGGTTTCGAGTTGTTATTTGTTTAAATAAAGGTGAAATTATCAATAAAAATAATTCACAGTAATAATGTATTCTTTTTAATCCTACCGTTGCTGACATAAATATCGATACTGTAATGGATTTATCCTCAGAGTAATTAGAATAGAGCCAGTATCGCGTCGATTCCCCGAACAAATTTTTCGTGGCACTTTTGCGGGGTGCGGGAGGCGAAGTAAACACACACAGATACAATTTCACGCATATCCACACTATAATAAACTCGCAACACATTCAAAAAGATACGCACACAAACAAAGAATGACCTGAACATATGAACAAAATTTGGCAGAGGGGTTAGCGCATCATGCTCTCTCCAGTGGTATCTCCTCTAAGGGATTTATCATACATCTATGATGTGGTCAGATTCACTCGTTCATGAGGCGTCACCTCCCTAATATTGTCGATGGTTGCAATACCGCCATGTTTATTTACTTTTTACGACGGAATACTTGAATTCGAGTATAGACATGCATACAGTATCAATATAATATTCATAATTTAAAAAGGATACGGTCTGATCCAGGGAATAGGGTTCTGCTAGTGAGTAATTCAGCCATAATACAACCAACTGACCAGATGTCAACGGTCTGATTGTAATGCATCCAGTTCAGCATGATCTCCGGGGCTCTGTACCACCTGGCCATTTAAATACATTATACTCACTTGATGAAAGTTAGTTAAAATATAGTTGTATAAATTCCTTACAAAATGTATCTAATCTTTTAAATTGGTTACATGCAATGTTTCAGATTATTTGGCACTTTACTACATACCTTGTTGCTACATAGCCAGTCATTTCTGTCTCAGTGGGCCTGGCTAAGCCAAAATCTAAGATTTTCAACTCACAGTCCTCATTGACGGCAATGTTAGAAGGTTTTAAGTCCTACAATATTAATTTTTGGTTTATATTAATAGATGCACGAAAAACATAAAAATGTGAAATTCCATATTCAGAAAACAAGTTTTGTTTTGCATGATGCCTGTGATATTATACACAATTAGAACATTAGTTTAACTGGGCTGAATTTATATTATTATTTATTATATTAGACTGTATAACAGAATTATGAGTAATTGAAGGTGCTATGCTTGAATTATTAATAATCTACCTACTTGATAAACCTATGGTTAATAATCTTCACAATAATAACAAGATAAACAATATCATACCCTATGGATAATGCCAGCAGAGTGAATGTACTTCAAGCCACGGAGAATCTGATACACCAGAAACTGGACATGATCATCAGACAATTTCTGTGTGCGAACTATGTTGTTTAGGTCTGCTCCCATTAGATGTGTTACTAAGTACACTTGTTGGAACTCTTCTAGAGATTTTTCAGGGCTAAAGACATCCAGTAACCCTACACAACAATACAATTGGTATATTGTATCTTTTATTAAGACACAAATAATTTAATTATTGGTTAAATTATAAAAAAGCAACACACAAGACAGAAGAAAATGAATTTTTATTCATAATCATACTTTCAATAAGAATAACTGTATCTTGTACTAGGGATAAAAATATATTTTTTATGCATAAAAGAGTATTAAAATTTCGTAATAGTCCCATTGCAAAGAAGAAATCATAAAAATCCATTGATGTTTCCATTTTTCGTCAGTAGTTTCAGATTTCACCATCAACACCCACTTGAAAAATTGGATAGGTAGAGAGTAGCTTTTGGGAACATTTTCATACAAAAACTTTCTCAATATCTAAAACTAACACATTTACATTCTTTAGTTAAACAATAAGCATATGAAAATAAACTGTTAACTCATTATATTTAAAGTGAGACTTGCAATAAAAATAATACTTAATAATGTCCTCCTGGCCAAAACAACCACAGTGGCCAATCTTTCACAAGATCAGCCATGTACGCAGGATATATTATAGTGCACAAGCGCTTGCGTAGACACAAGTGCACTTGCAATATTGTATGTGACATTAGGCATATTTCTTTCAAAAATATTTTTTGTCAGCTTACAATGTATGGTAGGTACACACATTTCCACTAACTTATTACCAGATATTGGAATAGATGGAGTATATTTACTTAAATTTCAAGGATTGCAGGAAGTAACATAGAGTGGATTTTAGAGGAAAATCCTGAAATAAATTAATTCCCAGGATTTAAAAATCACCAATTAATAATTGATACGATGATAAATATGATTATTGATTAGAAGAATTTATACTTATTGATTAGAAGAATCATTTAACATTTTCCAGGATGCAGTGCTAAAATTCTGTCAAATTCAAGTTTTTATTTTTAAGTAGGTAAAATAAAATTAAGTTGGCTGGTATAAGGCAGTTAGCGGCTTTTTATTTTTAAAATAAATAATTTGTAACTATATTACTATGTAAATAAACTTTATTAACCCCCTCCACGGCTGGTAGCTCCGATCTGCACAAGTTTAACATGCGAACCACATAAGCATGATCACGCCTCGGCCGGCAAGGGATTATAAAATTAAAATAATTAAAACATCATTAAAATTACTTAGGAATTTTAGAGGAGGCATTATTTTATGTTACTTGCTTCTTCAAAGTTGAGGTAATATACACTACCTATTCCGATGTCTGCTTATTACCATTGTACAAATTTAGTGAAAAAAAAATTGCACACTATAGGTGCTCTATTCCTATGTACTTAAATGTCATTTTGAATAGTAATGGGGCTCTGACATGTCCATGCTTACCAATAACATTCTCATGGTTCATATGTTTCAACATCCTCAGTTCTCTATATGTTCTCTTCGCATGTACTGCTGACTGGAATGGTCGAGCCAACTTCTTGATAGCCACTTTCATATTATGCAAGGTGTCGATTGCGGAACTGTAAAGAAAATGTGGCTCATTCATATAAGAATAGACAAGTCGAATGAGCCGCCCACGCTAGGGCAATGTACCTATTTAATTTATACGCACGCAAGGCATATTATTTAACCATGAATAAATGGTATGAATTTGCAATATCTGTAACAAAAATAAATACTGGCATAGTGCCGATTTATTCTATAAAACACGGGTCCTACCAAACTTGTCCGTAGGCGCCAGAACCTACAGGAGTCAGCATTTGATATCTCTCCGGAACAATCCATTCTGTTTTATTAATTTCCACTTTGTGAAACCGTGGCATTTCGATATTTAACTTGACTGATTGACTTGAGGAAAAGATAAATATTAAAGTTGCCCCCTTATCAACAGATCAAATCACGGACAAATTAATTTGGTACAAAATTGTACGGAATATTTTGGCCAAGTCTTATTTTGATGATTGGACCATAGATAAGAGTATAGGACCATAGAGTAAAGAGTAAAACAGGGTTCAGTGTGACCAGATTAAAATGGATCATTATGCATTTTATTTTAGTACTGACTTGAGTCTAGGGGGAACCATTGGGGGGAAATTTTACTAACGATTGCAACACCTTGCTTTCTTTACCCTATAGGAGACTTTTGGCGGGAAGTCAAATAAGGCGGCAACTTAAATTTTCACTCCCGAGTTTAAAATTATTTTTTTGCACTTATTCGACTGATACCTACTCGTTTTATATCGCAAAATATTCTGGGCATAGCGTCCCTCAATATGAGTCCCCACAGCGACGGTGAAGATCCTGGAGATGGTAAAAAGAAAAGAAAATTTCAAACGATTTCTGGCGGCGAAAAAGAGAAGTATAACATTTTTACTAAACCGAACTATAAAAGATTATTTATTGAAAATGGCAGCAATGAGTTTGTCGTTTTCGTAGAGTCAAGCGAACAGGAAAAACTAGGTAACAAAAACCCGATTACCCTTACAAAGATACTTACTGACAGTGTTATAGGCATTGTGGGCGTTCACCGGGTAAACGCCAATAAAATAGGAATAACATTTAAAAAGGCAGCTGCTGCCAACAATTTTCTTAAAATGGAAGAATTTTTGAACAAAAATAAAATGAGAGCATTTATCCCATCTTATTTAACTGAGAGAGTTGGTGTGATAAGATATGTACCTAAGGACCTATCCAATGAAACGATTTATAAGAATATTGTTTGTGATACCGAAGTCATATCAGTAAAACGTTTTATGAAAAAGGTTGATGGAAAACTTGTACCATTAAACACAGTTGCAGTTACCTTTGCCTCAACCAATTTGCCCCAATATGCTTATATTAAACTTTACAGATATGAAGTACACACTTACATTGCTCCACTTCTGCAATGCTATAAATGTTTAAAATTTAACCACTCCGCTAAAGTGTGCAGGGGTGAACAAAATTGTTCTTCATGTGCTGGACGTCACTCATACAAAGAATGTGATGTTGAAGAGATAGTTTGTATAAACTGCAGCGGCAATCACTTGGCTGTGTCAAGAGATTGCCCTGTGAAGCAAAAGAAAATGGAGGAAAAAAAGAAGAAGTCGCTTCAACAATCATATGCCACTGTTGTGAGTACACCCACACCGCCACCAGTTAGTGAAACTTCCTTCCCACCATTGCCTAGCAAACCTTTAAAAAATAGCGATAATTTTAATATAAAGCAACTTGCCGAAAACGATATTATAATAAATGCAATAGTAAAATCTCTCGTAGCCCTTGGCAATATGTCCAGTACCCCTCTTACTACTAAGAAAATAAAAGAAATATTTTTATCTAATTTAATTTAATGGATAGTTACTTAAATATATTACAATTCAATATACAAAGTTTACAGAGCAAAAAAGCCTTATTACAAAACTTATTAATAGAAAAAAATATTGATATATGTCTTATAAATGAAACTTGGCTTAAGTCTACTTCTATTATTCCTCATTTTCCTCAATATAATTTTATTTACAAAAATTCTAATAACCCCCATAATGGTGTTGGTATTTTAATCAAACAAAACATAAGATACTCTATAATTTCTACAGTTTTTTATGAATCCGTTCAAAACATATGCATCTCAGTAGAAACAGTTTCTGGTCCTTTAGCTATAGTTTGTGTATATTGTCCTCCTAATAATAGACTGGATACAACAAAGTTGAAAACCCTTATAAATACTATACCTAAACCATGCGTTATAATGGGAGATTTTAATGCACATCATATTGCATTTGGATGTAATAGTGATAACAACAAAGGAAGAAACTTATATAACATAATAGACCAATATGATTTGTGCATTTTAAATGATGGTTCATCCACAACTGTCCCATATCCTAATAGACAGGCCTCAGCTATAGATCTAGCTTTAGTTAGTCCTTCCATTGCTCACTTATGTAACTGGTATGTACATGATGATCCTATGGGTAGTTATCATCTTCCAACATTGCTAGAAATTAATATTCTTCCATCCACATATGAGTCGTCTCCTGTAAATAAAGATAAATATATTTATAATAAAGCAGACTGGAATGCATATTATACCTTGTCTGAGACTTGCTTTTCTGATTTACATTTAAATAGTAATGATAGTGCTATAAACTTGTATGATAACTTTGTAAATACATTAAATGATTTAAGAGACAAAACTATACCTAAGCAACATACAAAACCCAGAACTTGTATATCTAGAAAACCAGTTCCATGGTGGAATCAGGAGTGTACTGACGCTGTGACTAAATCAAAAGATGCATTAAAAGACTACTTCTCCGAACCCACCATAGAAAATTGGATAAAATACAAGAAGTTAGATGCCAATAAAAAAAGATTATTAAAACAAGAATGCACTACCTCTTGGCATAACTTATGTGGTAGTTTTAATAGATTAACACCTATTTCACGAATATGGCAATATATTAAAAAATTTAAAAGAATAGGTGAGAGTGCTCAGAACAAAAATATGAATGAGGAGTGGATTCCAAGATTCTTAGATAAGTTATCAGATTCAACTCGTACTGATCAAGAAAAACTTGCTAATTTCTTTGAAAATGCTACAGAAACAGACAATAATCACTTTCTTAACAATAATTTCACCTTAGATGAGTTACGAGTATCATTAAAAAGTAGAAAAGATACTACACCAGGATTGGACAACATACCTTACATATTAATTAAAAAATTACATTTGAATGCACAAATCATATTACTCAATATATATAATAGTTTATGGCAAGAGTTAATAATTCCTGAATCTTGGAAAACCCAATGTGTAATACCAATTTTAAAACCAGACAAGCCCATTAATGATGCCAATTCATATAGACCTATTTCATTATCATCTTGTTTAGGTAAAATTTTTGAAAACATGTTAAAGTTGCGATTAGATTATTTTGCTGAATCTAATAAATTAATACCTGATGCACAGTTTGGGTTTAGAAAAGGTAGAAGTTGCTCTGAAAGCTTTGTATCATTGATATCCGATATAAAAAAGGTTAAGCTTAGTCATTCTAATATGATCTGTGTATTTCTTGATGTGAAGGGTGCTTTTGACAATGTCAATATCGAGGGCCTTATTCAAGTATTAAGCAATATTGGTTTACCCAGGCATAATTTAAAATGGATATATAACTTTCTTAGCAATAGAACTGTATTTGTTAAATACAATGATCAGTTACATGGGCCTAAAACAGCTAATAAAGGTACCATGCAAGGGGCGACATTATCTCCTCTTCTATACAATTTGTATACTTCCGAAATATTAAAATATGTAGATACAACAAATATTAACATATTGCAGTTTGCCGATGACTTACTTTTGTATAGCATTGATCAAAACATTCAAACAGCAGTAAACAATATGAATACCGCTCTTAACCAATTGTTCTGTTATTATCATAATACTCTCAAATTAGACATTAGTCCAGAAAAAAGCGCAGTTTTAATTATAAGTAGAAATCTAGATCAAACAAACAGTCAAATACTTTATGATAATACTGAGATTCCTATTGTAAAACAACATAAATTTCTTGGAGTGATCATTGATAATAAGCTTAAATTTGATGAACATATTAAGCATATTTGCAAAAAGGCTTTGAAAGGTATAAATATTTTGAGACATCTTGCAGGTACCTTTTGGGGAGCCGATCCTAAAACAATGAGTATGCTGTACAAAAGTATTGTCCGAAGTCACTTTGACTATAGCAGTCTAGCATACATGAATGTCAATAGCACCCTTCTTAAAAAATTAGATGTAATTCAAAACATTGGACTAAGACTTATTTGTGGAGCAATGCGCTCAACTCCTATTAATTCATTAGAAATAGAAACATGCATACCTCCTCTGGCATTGCGTAGACTGCAGTTGGCAGAGAGATTTTATTTAAAAGTTCTTTCCATGGGCAATAGTCCTCTGCATGACAAGCTGACTCTACATCCAGATATCTCTCAGTCAATTTCATCCACCATAGTGTCAGCATCTTCAATTATTGACAGAACATTGCCTGAAATGTCAACAATTTTTACACACATTAAAAACAATGCTGAAAATATAAAAGTATATAATATTTGGCCACTATACAGCTGTACATACAAGGGACTGGTTAACAGTTCATCAAAATTTTATCTTGATAAAGTACATAACAAAACTGATTTTGAACAATTTAAAAATGAAAAAAGTAATTATCACTATATATACACTGATGGTTCTAAAAGTAATTGTGTTACAGCAGCATTCTATGATCCAAAATTTGATTATAAAAAATGTATAAAGTTAAACAATGTATGTAATATCTTCACAGCTGAGAGCTATGCCATTTATTGTGCATTGCACTATGTATATATAAATTTTACTGTAAATAATGTACATAACATTTTGATAGTATCAGATTCTAAGAGTGTCCTTTCTGCAATAGCTAATGTAAATATGTCATTTAAGTTAAATTATATTGTTTATAATATTAGAAATTTGTTATGGAAGCTAGTTATAGGAAAAAATATCAATGTAGAGTTTGTATGGGTGCCTTCACACAGTGGTATTTATGAAAATGAAGTTGTTGATACAATAACTCGTATGAGTCATGATGAAGATGAGTCAGAGACACTCAAGGTTCCATTTACGGATTATTATACCTGCTATAAGACTACGAACAAGGAATTGTGGAAGCAATGCTGGAATATTACACTTGAAACGAAAGGCAAGTGGTATGCAGAAATACAAAGAGAAATACCTTCAAAGCCATGGTATCATGAGTTCAAGTACACTGATAGAAAGTTTATCACTACGATATCTCGCATGCGAATGGGACATTGCTTAACGCCAGCTCACTTGAACCGATTACATATAGTCAATAATAGCCGATGTACTTACTGCTCACAAGAAGAAAACGCCGATTTGGATCATATAATTTTAAAATGTCCAGCTTTCAAAATCCAACGATTAATTTTAGTGAGTGACATTTGTGACAGTGTCAGTGAACTGAGTGATGAACGTGTACCCCGCCGCGTTCAGGAATTACTATCGAATTCAGATTATTTTGCACCGCTATTTAAGTTTATTTGTAGCACTGTTGAAAAGATATAATTTTAAAGTCATAACTTAACGTGATTTAATTGTTATTTTTACTTTTTATATTTTTGTTTATTTTTAAAGTTAGAATTGTTTTCCTTTCTTTTTTTTGTCACTTTGTTGATCTATGATGTATTACTACTTAGCTGTTTCTTAATTTACACATAATTTTATTGTATGCGATGTAAAATGTATGCGACTGAAGGACTCTGTATCCATGGTCATGAATAAATATTATTAAAAAAAAAAAAAAAATTACCCTATAGTTCAGTTCAATCCACAGAGTACAATGTAGGGTTCAATCATTAAAATAGACTCGGCCCTGCTAGAGTTAGAGGTTAAATTAAAATAAAAATAAAATTAGAATAATATGTTTTGTGCAAAGGTTATGTTGTGGTAAGTGCTTGTCTAATAAATTAAAGTGCGTGCGATAAATATTTGTGGCAAGTGATCCAGTGTGATTTATAGTAACAAATAACAAAGAAAAATAACCTCAAAATGCCTAAAATAAAAGCTGCATTAAAATCTAGAATACACAAAGATGTAGCGAAACAAGGTTTGTATATACCGTATTTATTTTGGTTACTTGTTTAGATTACTGAATCTAAAATAATTCAGTTACAAGTGGTTTTTCAGGCATCCAATTCAACAAGGATTTCGGTCAACATATTTTAAAAAATCCGCTTATAATAACATCTATGTTGGACAAAGCTGGTCTTAGGCCTACAGATGTTGCTCTAGAAATTGGTCCTGGTACGGGTAATATGACAGTCAAATTGCTTGATAGAGTCAAGAAAGTTGTGGCTTGCGAAATTGATACACGGTAATCATTTATTGTTTATTATTAGTTCTTAAATGTTTGGTTTATTGAAAATATAAAATTAATTATGCTTTCAGATTGGTGGCTGAACTTCAAAAACGTGTACAGGGTACTCCATACCAGGCAAAGCTGCAAATAATAGTTGGAGATGTGCTAAAAACAGAGTTACCATTTTTTGACATATGTGTTGCCAACATCCCATATCAGATCAGCTCACCTTTAGTATTCAAATTGTTATTGCACCGGCCTTTCTTTAGGTGTGCTGTGCTTATGTTCCAAGCAGAATTTGCTGAGAGATTGGTGGCAAAACCTGGTGACAATTTATATTGTAGATTGTCTATAAACACACAACTGCTGGCAAGGGTCCATTTGCTAATGAAGGTAATTAATTTTTGCCAGCATTTTAATCTGATCTAAATACTACCTTCTAGTGATATGCCAGATCCTTAAAAATTTATAAACATATCCGGGGAGCACTGGCATGCTCACATTTTTATGACAGAGTAGACAAAAAAGCAAATTTTTTAATTTTTTTCTATAACCATTTTGAGAAGTTGTAGGGTAGGCAAAGTCTTTTTGCCTATATGGACTGCACTCCACTGCCGGGGAGGATATGGATAATAGGGGCGTCAAGATCTATGGATCTTGACAATCGGTGTCAGCACACATGACCTTGAAACAATAGTTGACACCACTTGATGCTTTGCGTGACAGGACATGCTTTAACTTTCTTTGCGTGGGTGTTTCTTTTGGTTTGTTAAGTTTAGTTTCGTGTGGCACTGGGCAGCATAGATAAAAATATAAAGGCACATCATTACTTACTTCATATTTTAGCAAACATTACTATTACTACATATTATAAGACAAAGTCCTCTGCCACATCTGTCTGTTCCCAATAAACTCAAAAACTACTGAACAGATTTTCATGCAGTTGTCACTGATAGATAGTGATCCATGAGGAAGGCTGGACAATTTTTTAACAAGTAAAATGCAATTGCAATAATATGCTCGCTTCAGTTCAAAGAGCTGGTTGTGTATTATTCTGTAATAATAATTTGTCAAGGTTTTCTATGAATTGGTTGAAATATAAAATATAATAAATATATTCTTATTTGACTTGAATATTAATTCATTAATATAAATAATTTATAAACACTAAATGCAGTAATTTTTTAAAGGTTGGTAAAAATAACTTTAGACCTCCACCTAAAGTGGAATCCAGCGTTGTCAGGATAGAACCCAGGAATCCACCACCGCCAATTAATTTTGTTGAATGGGATGGTTTGACAAGAATAGCATTTGTGAGAAAGAACAAAACATTGTCTGCAGTGTTTAAACATGCCTCTACTGTGGCAGTGTTGGAGAAAAATTACAAGGCACATTGCTCCCTTCATAATAAGGTAATATTGATTAACAAGAATTTAATAAATAATCCTGGAATTCAAATTAAATACCAAAAAGTATGCAATGTCGCATAATCCTGCCTATAAGTTATTGTTTTGTTACAGTTTCAGTATTTCCTCCTTTTATTAAATACTATTCATTGTAAAAGCCTGAGACAGTATAGATTTTTTTTTGTTTGTAGGAAATACCCCAGGACTTTGACATTAAGAAGAAGGTTCAAGAAATATTGGTAAATTCAGAATCTGATCTGAAGAGAGCTAGAATTATGGATGTTGATGATTTCATGAAGGTGCTACATGCTTTCAACACTGAGGGGATTCACTTTGCTTAGAAATGAATAACAGATAATAGTCATTTATATTATATTTTTTTATTAACTATTGTACAGCAAGTGTAAAGCAGTATATTACAGAAATCTAATATAATTCTACTAGTGTTTTTCATACTGCATCCTGGACATTATTTAAAGAACATTATAAAGAAATAAATTATATAGGTGACTTCTTAAAACCTCTGTCTGCATAATCAGCACCAGTGCAACGCTCAGACTGGAAGGGGAAGCCAGGTTGTCCAGGGAGCACCATAGGCTTAGTTCTTAGAACTCTCCATCCACCTTTCTTTGTCCAGTCCTGAAAGTTTAAAAGTTTATAAAATGGTTGATCAGATTATCATTTACCCTACAAAGAATGTTGTTATATTCATCTTAGTTGTGGGGGTGATGTAGTCTATACAGGCATTTTGCTTGTTTTCAGTCAAGCTTGCAAGCTTTCTTGCTTGCTTTACAAGCATGTTTGATAGACATTTGCATATTTTGTGATCCCTTACTTTTTTAACTGACTTATTAACTTATGAGATTAAGCTTTTAAACCTAAGTAAAAGTCTTACGGTCTTATTCATAAAAAAAGCTTATCAAAGGTTTTAAGCACTGATTAGTTATAGTGTTCTATAAGGTTATAAAACGTTCTATAAAGTTGCTTATTCATAAACGTTTCATAAACCATCTATAACTAATACGTCTCTATAGAACGTTTTTCAATCAAAGTATTGCCATTATAATGAAGTTGGTCAACAAATTGACCGAATACACCCAATCGCCCACAGATAATATGTGTCTACACACCGCCTAGGTGTGATCATAGACATTATTACAGATTATAAAACATTTTATTGTCTACGGAACGATTGCGACTGTCAATTTGACGGGCGTGTTGGTCTAGTGATTGGACACCCTGGCTGCTACCCAATAGGTCGTGGGTTCGATTCCCGCTAAGTGTCTGGGGTGTTATTTATCTATTTAATTATGTATTTACAGTAAAAAAAGTACTTATATAAGTATAAGCATCAATTATCAGGTTTCCATAGTACAGGCTGTGCCTAGTTTGGGAACAAATGACCATGTGTGTATTGTCTCAGAATATTTATTTATTGTATTTATGACGCCCATGCGGAATTCGTCATACATCCATCGATCATTGTCATTGTTATTTGATGGTTATAGGTTTGTTTGGTAATGTTGTAACAAGCGCGTAATAATAACTAACCTAAAATAAACTAACTTATAATAAAATATATTAAATTGTATAATAATAATAATAAAATAAACGTTAAGTACTGAATAAAATAATAAATCGTAATACACACATCAAAAGTGTCTAGGGATCAAGCATTTTTAAGCGGATTTCTTGAGATTGAGATGTGGCTTTGTAATAAATTTATGATTTTATAAATTTATATGGATCCTTTTTGGTGCATTTCATAATTTGAATCAGGAACTGTGAATCAAATTCGAGTAAAAGATGAAAATCAGCTGTCAATATTTTCCCTATAAAAACATACAACGCATTGAAGACATTATTAGTGCTACTGTTTCCCTACTACTGATTAAAACCAACGTTATTATGGAGCGGCGACGTCATTTAAGCAGGGAAGAAATGCTCAGAGCCGTGGGAATGATAGAAGCTGGTTCCCGGCAACGTACTGTGGCTTTAGCTCTGAATACAAGTCAGAGTGTTATCAGTCGACTTTGGACACGTTACCGAAGCACTGGTACCGTGGCTGAGCGCCATGGAGGACGGTATCGCTGCACCACACGGAGACAAGACCGATATATTCAAATCTTAACTCGAAGAGCTCCAACAATAACTGCCATGATGTTAGCCGTGAGGCTTCATCACTCTTCAGGGAACTTAATTAGCGACCAAACAGTCAGAAACCGCTTGCATGAAGTGAACCTTCATTCCCGAAGACCGCTACGGGTACCACCTATAGCAATGCACAATCGTAGGATTCGATATCAATGGGCTCTTGAACACAGAAATTGGGCAGAAGAACAATGGCGTTTCGTGTGCTTTTCTGATGAGTCTCGTTTTGGTATGAGACCGGATACAAGACGTATACGACACTGGAGAACCCCTGGACGCCAACAGCGATTAAAATCCTGCCAGGAAGTCCATCCTTATAGTGGTGGAACCATCATGGTATGGGCGGGTATTTGGATCGGCGGAAGAACTGAGTTGATTTGGATCAGAGGCAACCTCAACGCTCAAATTTATGCTGAGACGATTGTATCAGACGTCATCGTTCCTCTACAAGTGCAAATCGGTCCCTTATTTCAGTTAATGCATGATAATGCACGACCGCACACCGCAAGAGTTGTAAGACAGAATCTCGCCGCAGCTAACATCAATGTCCTGCCCTGGCCTGCTCAGTCGCCAGACTTGAACCCGATTGAGCATGCATGGGATATGCTACAGAGAAGAGCTCTGCCGAATATGGAGGGTATCCAGTCGCAAGAAGACCTTTTTTTGTTGTTGCAACGAACATGGGCGGCCATTCCACAGCGTGATTTGGATGAACTCAATTTGAGTATGCCAAACCGATGTTCTTGTGTTGTTAGTGTTCGCGGTAGAAACACGGATTATTAATTGTTTAAGTTACCCAATAAAATTTTAAAGAAAACTGTTATTTCAGTCTTTTTTTCGAACTTTTGTGTTAGTGGTTCAAATGTCAAAAATCCCTTTATTAGGAAAATGGCAAATTTCTTTATTAATGCAAAGGTGACTTGGTTTATCGTTACTCTGACAAACGAAAACACTTTATTTGATGAATCCTTAAAGAAAATTTTAATTAATATCAATCAGGAGAAAAGTTATTGCAAAAATATATGTTGATCCCTAGACACTTTTGATGTGTGTAGTTTGTAGTGTGTATACTGCTATTTTGATTTCTTACGAAATTGAACGGATATGAAACCTGTATGGGCTAGAACTCTTTGCCTTCCTAATGAGGCTCAACTAAAGAAAAAAATTGAACTGATGGAAGTGACACTGACACAAATGTCATTTTCTTAATAATTAATAATCAGCTGTTGAAAGTCGGCCATTTTTTACCTTATATCACGCTTATAGCACTGTTATAGTAGGGGTCTGCCTTCTATAACTTTAAAACGTATCTAAAGAATGTTTTAGTGCTAAAATGCGTTTATGAATAATACTTTTTGAAAATCATACTATAGCGAGCCTATAAGTGTGTGATAACTTTTTATGAATAAGACCGTTAGTGTACAGTGAAGCTATCATGCCATGAAATAAAATAGTAGGTGAGGGGTTGAAAGAAAGAGAAGCATATTAATGATCTAGTAAAGTTTAAATGCAGTAGTGCTGTTTCTTCTAACAATCTGAATCATGATCAGCCCACATCAGTTCACTGCTGGACATAGGCCTCCCTCAAAGCACACCACTGAGCTGGATCTTCGGCTCTCCTCATCCAGTTTCTTCCAACCAACACTGAATGTACCTCAATAATCAAAGACTAGTTTGTTACTTACATTTCCATTGTATTTAAAGTAATAATGGACAGCCAATATTCCAACTGCCATTAGTCCAATTTTTCCAGTTATGTATCTATAGTCAGCAGCTCTTTCTGCACCCTGTAATATTTCGAACACAATTGCTGTTAATATACCATACCATAAACATGGAAAAAACTAGAGAAGATAAAAATAAATTATTCTCCAGAGAAAAGATAAAAATCATACACACAGGCACGCACGCACACACACACTGACACACTGCACAACTCATACACACCACATACAGGCATAAGAGACTACCTATATACATTGTTTTTATTCAGTAAAAGTTATTTACTTGTACCTATGGAAGAGCGTGTCTCCCACAACACAGGGTGACCTAATGTGGGAGTGCAGAAAATTGTAATTATTATTTATTTTTCTGAATAAAATTAATTAGAGCAAAGAATACAGCTATGCCATAGACATACTAAAAAATAAGTAAGTCTATTAGCAATGCAAACAAAGGATACATATATTTGTTTACATTTTTTTATGGACTGTATAAAACTCAATAAAGGTGCATTCCTAAAATTCATATAATCTTCAGAAAAAAGCAAAAAATGCAGCTAAGGGATTTTATAATTAAACATCAATGCTGAGTAGATAAAGAAAACCTATCAAAATACTACAAATAGCCTATTTGTCTATGTAGTTATGTAATCTCACCAGTATTGGTGTGAGACCATTAAAAATAACATCCAATGGTTTACGGTAGAATCGACGAATCGGATTAGTACGCTCCCTCCAGTACTCTTCAACATGAACTGGTTCGTTTGGAGCTAATATTTGATCCTTTAACCACTGCTTTCGCCAGGCTCTCTCAGCATCGGTCATTCCTATGCATCTTTCACGTTCAGCCGCCACACGACCAGCAATGGCCATAGGCTTGACGCCCGCTGTTTGAGCCATATTATTTTATTTTATATTGCCAAGCTGTTGTAATTTACAGTGATAAAGCAGGATTCATTAAATAATTACATTAATAAAATTAACAATCTAGCACCGCGACCGCGAGTACGACTGACAACACACTGACAGACAATGACAGCCAGCCAGCTGACGGCCAGGCAGGATCAATTTTAAGGCAGAGTCTATTTTGATGATTGACCCATAGAGTAAAGTCAGGGCAACCAAACATTTTTCCAAATTCCCCTTAGGCGATGACTTGCGATGATCGCGTGATCGCGTTCTATTAGGACACTCTCAAAGGAATATAGGTACATTACATACATTCAAAACATAAACCCTCCACCTATGTCGGCCCACTGACTGTTGGTCGACGTTTAAAATCGGCCCGTTCCAGCTTTCCTTTCGGCCAAATTTTTAACCAACTTCAAAAAAAAAACCTCGTCGGTTCTCACTTCGTGTCGTATTTTTACTCAGAGTAATTAGAATGGAGCTAGTATCGCGTCGATTCCCCGAACAAATTTTTCGTGGCACTTTTGCGGGGTGCGGGAGGCGAAGTAAACACACACAGATACACCTTCACGCATACCCACACTATAGTAAACTCGCAACACATTCAAAAATACACGCACACAAATAAAGAAAGACCTGACCATATGACCAAAAATTTGGCAGAGGGGGTTAGCGCATCATGCTCTCTCCAGTGGTATCTCCTCTAAGACCTGAACATATGAACAAAAATTTGGCAGAGGGGTTAGCGCATCATGCTCTCTCCAGTGGTATCTCCTCTAAGTGTTTTTAACCGACTTCAAAAAAAGGAGGAGGTTCTCAATTCGTCTGTATATATATATATTTTTTTTTTTTCTATGTATGTTCGCGCATAACTCTGGCAATTATGAACCGATCTGAAAAAATCTTTCTTCCATCCATTCTTTAATCCGTTAATTGGGTCCCATAAAAAAATTATTGCTTAGGAATAAGTAGTTCCTGAAAAAACAAGAATGGTGACTGCGCACTGAGACTTGCAAGAAAGCCTATA
Organism: Furcula furcula; assembly: GCA_911728495.1. Lineage (NCBI taxonomy): Eukaryota > Metazoa > Arthropoda > Insecta > Lepidoptera > Notodontidae > Furcula > Furcula furcula. The sequence continues at coordinate 24,401,171 of OU452244.1, read as the reverse complement.
TAGATGACGTTTTAGTCGCTCGGACTCGCTCGGTCGGACAAAAATAGTCATAACTCTGGCAAATATTTACCAATTTCAATGATTCTTTTTTTATTCGAAAGAAGAAACCACTGTATTGAATCTGTATGAATTTTATTACAACCGGATAAGAACTTCCTGGAGGACCATGAACGATGTGGAGGAATTTATCTGGTAAAAACCATAAAACTGATGTTCTCCATTACATTGCTCTGACAATTATGAACCGATTTCGATGATTCTTTTTTTATTCGAGAGAGTAAACTACTATGATGTTTTCATGCAAATTTCATTACGACCGGATATTTTTTTCTGAAGAAACATGATTTATGTAAAACTATGTAGACGATAATGTGATCATAACCTACCTAGATAATTTTACGGTTTTCGATGGTTCAATCTTTATATATGAAAATATCACTAAAAAGTTTAAAATAAAATCTTTTAAAAAAAAAATTGAATCGACTTCAATATCACTGAAAAGTATAAAATAATTTAAATATTATTGAAGTTGGTGCCAAATATACACAGCAGGTACGCTAACACCAACTTCAATAATATTTAAATTATTTTATACTTTTCAGTGATATTGAAGTGTTTTTATTCTAAATCTTTCGTCGTGTATGTAGGTACTTTTTTATTCATCTGCTGGCAGCCTCAGAGTAATCTCCTCTAAGGCTGGCAGCACAAGTTTTTAGCATAGACAAGAGTATATTGCTTTGTTACTTTTTAGTCTTGCAACTCTTAATTTTGGCATGGTTGATCTTTACGGGACTGACTGAGTGAAATAAAACCGTTTCGATAAACTATTATGAAAATGGAGTGGAAACCAGAAGAAGAAGGACTAAGGCAAATATTAACACTTCTGAAAGAGTCACAGTCTCCAGACACAGCCACTCAAAGGGCTGTTCAACAAGTATCCTTTAAATCAATTTCACAGAGTTGTCTCTATCGGCGTGGATATTTTTTGTAACTTTAACCGCTCCAGATTTCATTTACGTGATTTCCTTTACTAATGTTTTGCATTTTTATGTATTTTTTAACAAAAAAATGTTAATACAGCTATTACGTGTTTCATCTGGACGCTTGTGATAAAATCGATTTTTCCGACATGACAGTCATTGACAACCTTTATTTTCCCTAACATTATTTTATCTCAGAAATTAGAAGAATTGAATAAGTATCCGGACTTCAATAATTATTTAATTTTCGTTTTGACAAAACTGGTCACTGAAGAAGAGCCTACAAGATCACTGAGTGGTTTGATTTTGAAAAATAATGTGAAGGCACATTACAACAGCTTTGTGCCCGAAGTTGCCGAGTTTATAAAGAAGGAATGTCTGTCGGCAGTCGGGGATCCTTCTCCCTTGATAAGGGCTACTGTTGGCATAATCATAACCACTATAGCGAGCAAGGGTGAGCTGACATCATGGCCAGAATTATTGCCAGCCTTGTGCCAAATGCTTGACTCCCAGGATTACAATGTTTGTGAGGTACGTACTTACATGGAAAACAAATATAGTCTGCTGGAGCTTAACATGGACAACTTTATAATTATTATATTGCTGTAGCATTTCATCTGTTGAAAGTGTTTATAGGTTACATTTTAATTATACATAGATATTCAGCACTCGTGATACTTTCCAGGGAGCATTTGGAGCACTGCAAAAAATATGTGAAGACACAGCTGAATTAATGGACAGTGATGCACTCAACCGGCCACTTAATGTGCTTATTCCTAAATTCCTACAGTTCTTTAGGCATTCGTCACCTAAAATTAGATGCCACGCTATAGCTTGTGTCAACTACTTCATCATGGGAAGAACTCAGGCCCTCATGTTACATATTGATTCCTTCATAGAGGTAGGTGTAATATGCATTAAATATTAAGAAAATTATTATGACTAAAATTACCTTAAATCAGAACCTCAAATTTTGTGAGTATAGCTATAAGGCCTCGTTTAAGGTAGGCGCGGGATGTCACAAGTCGCGATGGGCAGCGCAGCCTGCACTGAGTTAAAACATAATGGCTTTGTAGGAGTGAGAGAGATATGCGAGACACCATGCCATACGCGCCGCGCGACGCTCCGCGCCTCCGTAAATGAGGCCTTAGTGTTCAACATAACTTGCCTCATACAGCAATTATGTTTAATTTTTTTTTCTTGCAGAATTTGTTTCACCTAGCAGCTGATGAAGATTCTGATGTCAGGAAAAATGTTTGCCATGCTCTGGTCTTGCTTTTGGAAGTGCGATTGGACAGGCTCATACCTCATTTGCCCAATATAATAGAAGTAAATATTTGCAGTACTTTTTATTGTAAGATTATCTGCCACACTGAGTCGAGGAAATTTTTCAGTCAATATGTCTTTATTATACATGGGAGCCCCCACATAGGCACTTACACAAAAATTATTTGTGACAAAATACCACTGGATTGTATGTATATAATATGGCTGCTACTGAGAAGATTGGGCAAGAAACTCAGTGGGCTTGTCTTTTTTGTCATAATATATGTATATAGATTTTGTATAGAAATCATTATATAAAATAACAAGATATTGATGTACTAATGGGATATGGGTGTGGCAGTGTGCTTGGATTATAAGGTTTTAATGTCTTCTCAAAAAGTAACTGGATATTCTGATCTCAAAGTTTTCTTTTCTTTAAAGTATGGTGGTAGTCATATAATAACAAACATTATTGTGCACAGTACATGTTGGTGCGTACACAAGATCCAAAGGAAGGTGTTGCACTTGAGGCCTGTGAGTTCTGGCTGTCCCTCGCTGAACAGAACATCTGCCGTGAGGTATGTATAACAACATATTCACAGGTCATTAAACACGAGACACCCTCTCTAAACAGAATGTTTGCCATGAAGGATGTTAACACATTTTCACAGTACACAAACAGTACAACAACAGTAAGTAACAGCTATAGTGCACTAAATTCAATAACAATAGAGATTTTACGTTTTTTTAGCTCTTTTTTCTATATTTTGTTATGATCCTTGGCCCTTGTGCACAGTGGCGTGCACAGAAAGCAGGCAAAAATATCTGCGAGTTATCTGTACTCTAAGCTATTTATTAGTATGCCACTAGAAATATCATTAAATAAACTAACATTACAGACATATCCATTTATATTTAAAAACATCATGTTAATACCATGTCAGTACAAAATATTTTTAAATTAAGATTATTTAGAGAAATTGTAGGGTAGGCAAAGTCATTTTGTGTGTATGGACCTGAATAATCTTATTACAGTTTTTGGATTCTGTCATTGACAAGAATTGCGGTTGGTTATTTTTAGGTTATCTTTTGTTATTAAAATAAAAAAACCTGTGTTATTTACTGTTTCTGCTGTTTTTTCTTGTGGTATTAAGCATCTAGTAAAAGTGTAATCGTAAGTACCCTTTTGCACTCATTTCCTCATGGAAATGAGTGCAGACGATCCCCCTGATGGGGGTGGAGGCCTCCCTCCAGATATTGACATGGAGTGTACATTAAGACAAGGCTCCAAAAGGCCGGCTGAGTCTGACAGGGCAGCTGAAGTAAAAAAAATTAGATCCCCTGCTGACTCAATTCAATCCACTTACACCAAACCTGGTTACGACAATGGATCCAAACTTGAATACAGTAATTCCGACAAGGCCCCTTTTGTCGTTTATGTTTCGCGTACAGAGTCTGATCCCGCATCTGGTGTCTCGCTAAAACTTCTAAAGTTTGCTCAGTTTATTCATAAAAACAAGGTTGCCGGTATATCCGCGGGTGGTATTAAATCCGTGGGAAGAAATAAAGTTTCAATTGAGTTTAAAAGCGCTGGTGAAGCTAACATGTTCTTGTCAAATGATATTCTCTTCGGTGGTTACTCGGCATATATACCAAAGTTTCTTCTATCCCGCATGGGCGTTGTTAGAGACATCCCCACTGAGTGGTCACTAGAAGACTTAGTAGCAGGTATCGAAACCCCCATAAACTGTGGTGAAGTCATAAAGGCTAGACGACTTAATATTAAATCTAAAAAAGATGGCAGTGTCACATGGATTCCCTCAACCACAGTGATGTTAACATTTTTAGGTCAGACTCTTCCAGAGAGAGTCTACTGTTACAATAGTTCGTTGCCGGTTTCTGTATACCATCTGCCGACCATCATTTGTTATAACTGCTGTCGTTTCGGACATACTAAATCACAGTGTAGATCGAAGCCCCGTTGCTACCGCTGTTCTCAACCCCATCCCGGCGACAGTTGTCTAGTCCCTGATGAATCATCCTCATGTTTACTTTGCCGTGGAGGGAGTCATAAAGCCATAGACTCCAAATGCCCTGAGCACGCGAGACAAAAATCAATCAAGATCGTGATGTCACAGGAAAATTTAAGTTATAGAGAAGCATCTACGAGATTCCCGCCCATTCATAAAGTATCCTTACTCCCAATCCATCCCGCTCTCCTACCTACCCAATATGTAACCTCTCCACCTTCCCCATCGCCTTCCGATTACTTCTTACCCTCCTCGCATTCTACCCCTGTCAAACAGTCATACAAGAAAACTGTGTTTTTGTCTCCCAAGCCCAAACCAGAACTGGGTAAGTCCTACGATGTTGGGGCCCATCAATCTATAATAAAGTCACCTAAATCTTCTCAACCTAATGGTTGTGCCATCCCCGAGCATACTGATACCACACCTCTCCCCACACCCAATGATAACTTAATTGAGCTACTCACATGTAGCCTAATTAATATAATTATGAAATTCAGTGACTCGTTACCGTACAATGTTGTTACATTAGTTCAGCAACTCCTTCAATCTCTTGTCGATAAAAATGGATCACAAAATCCTTCCATGGAACTGTAGGAGCATTCGTCAGAAAAAACATGAGCTTATTTACCTTCTAAACCGATATAAACCAGCAGTCCTTGCCGTATCGGAGACATGGCTTACGCCTGGATCCCTGTTTAGGGTTCCGGGCTTCTCGTGTCTCCGGGACGACCGGGACGATGGTAGGGCGGGATGCGCCCTGTTGGTTGATAGATCATTATCCTTTTCCCAAATCCCCGTCCCTTCGCACGATTCTGGCCTGCACATTGTGGCTGCTAGGGTCCTTAACATTTCATTTATTTCAATTTATATTCCCCATCCTAATCAAACTATTTTCGCAGAGCTTAACTCTATCCTAACCAATATTCCTGGCCCTATCATAATGTTGGGTGACTTTAACTGTCGACATTCATTATGGGGCTCTCATGTTAATGATCCCTCTTCCTCTTTCTTATTAGATATCTTAGAAGATATCAATCTCTGCATTCTGAATGATGGTTCCGCTACGCGTAGATCTTCCCCTTCCCAAAACTCAAGTGTCCCTGATCTGTCAATTGCCTCTCCATCTCTTGTCACTACTCTATCCTGGTCTGTCCTATCCAGCACTTTTGGCAGTGATCACTTCCCTATCCTTATTCAATTTCTACAATCTACACATTCCCCACCAACTCCTAATCCCATATTAAAATATAGACTGTCGCAAGCGGACTGGGGTAAATTCGCCTGCACTCTTGACGAGGAGATCAAAGATCTTCCTCCTGTCAATGATTCCAACTATCTATTTTTATATGATCAGTTTGTAGCATGTATCCTTCGCGCTGCGGACAAATGTATCCCTCTCAAAACTACTAATAGGAAGACAATCGCTTCTCCACCTTGGTGGGACTCGGAATGCACGCAAAGTGTACATGAGCGTAAGGAAGCAGAAGGAAAATATGCAGCAAGCACAAACTGGGAAAATTATCTAAACTTGAAAAAATCCTCAGCTCGCACTTGTAGGTTTCTTGCTAAAAAGAAGCGTATAGGTTGGCAAAATTTCTGTAAATCCCTCTCCCCTCGTACTTCTCCTTCCGTTATTTGGAGAAAAAATAGAGCGTTTCGTAGATCCTGTATAGATACAAACGTTTCTTCCAATGACCCTGATACTTGGATAGAGGACTTTAGTAACAAACTAGCCCCCCCTTTTGTTCCGAACCACGACTCCTTCCCTACCCTTGATCCCGCTCCTTCTAGTTCAGCTAACAGTATGAATGATGTATTTTCCTTCTCTGAGCTTCATTGTGCACTTGATAAATTGCAAGATTCCACACCAGGCGTGGATGGAATTCCTTATTCCTTCATTCGTAAATCTTCTCACTTTAGCCAGCTATTTCTCCTAAATATTCTTAATGCTGTATTTCTCTCCGCCAATATACCAGAAGCTTGGAAATCTCAAATTATTATTCCCATTTTAAAACCCGGCAAAAATCCAAATCATGCATCTTCCTACAGACCAATTGCCTTATCCTCTGTTTTGGCTAAAATAATGGAAACTCTTATTAAAAACCGTCTAGAGTGGATTTTGGAGAATAAGGGATTACTATCCGATAGTCAATTTGGTTTCAGAAGAGGTAAGGGTACTTTGGATAGCCTTAGTATACTTACCTCTGAAATCCGCCTTGCATTCTCTTCCAATGAAAATGTTATTGGTGCTTTCCTGGATATCTCGTCTGCATATGATAATGTTCTGCTTCCTCTTCTCAGGCAGAAAATGCTCCAGCTGAGAATCCCTGTGAGGTTGATTAATGTCATATGTAACTTGCTTTTGTGCCGTTCTATATCTATCCGTCATCAAAATCGCCTTCTTCCTCCACGCCTGGTCTGGAAGGGACTTCCTCAGGGCTCGGTCCTTAGTCCTCTCCTTTATAATATTTACACTGTCGATCTGGACACGTCAGTGAACTGCTTCTGCAAGATCCTGCAATATGCAGATGATATTGCTCTCTATGCCAAATCCACTTCCTTTTACGATGCCACATCCCGCCTAAACTCTGCGCTATTTTACCTAAACCAGTGGTTAGATGATCACGGACTTAGTCTGTCTGCTGAAAAATCGAATGCTGTAATCTTTTCCAGAAAGCGCAATGTCCCTCAGATCATATTATCTGTGAATGAAGAACCTATCGCTATCCAAGATAAGACTAAATTTTTAGGTATGATTTTGGACTCGAAACTGACCGGACTTCATCATCTGAACTACATAATTAAAAAATGTGAGAATAGTGTAAATATCATGCGTGCTCTTTCAGGCGTTCGCTGGGGCTCACATCCTATAACTCAAAAACTTTTGTACAATGCTACCGTATTGAGCCATTTTGACTATGGAAGTTTTCTTTTAGAGCCCTGCAATAAAATTGCTATTGCCAGATTGGATAGAATCCAGTCAAAATGTCTACGCATTATCACAGGAGCAATGAAATGTTCACCCATTAATGCCCTGCAGGTCGAATGCCTGGAGCCTCCTTTATCTTTGCGTAGGCAATATTTGTCTGATAGGTTTTTATTTAATTTAGCTCAATTTAACTCTCATCCCATCGCTCCACTTCTTGATTCCCTCTCCCAGGCTGTGTCTACCTCGGACTACTGGAACCATAAAGACCCCCCAGCGCTTGTAACTAGTTTTCGTACTCTCAAAAATGTGCCGACTCCTGTCCACCAACAATATAGGCATCCGCTGTTTGAAACAGATTTTCCTTCTCTTATTTTCAAACCTGAAGTTGTTTTGAATATGGGTATTAACAAGTACTGCCCTGGAGCGAATCAAGCTTTCTCCAGTATTTTGGAAACTAACTGGTCTGGCTGGTTAACGATTTTTACTGATGCTTCCAAACTGACTGAAGGTACAAATGTCGGTGCAGCCATTTGGATCCCAAAATTCAAAATAATTTTGTCTTTTAAGTGCCCTTCAATTTGCTCAGTGTTCACAGGAGAAGCCATAGCTCTTCTGGAGGCGATCTTATATGTAGAGTCCCATAAGCTCAATAAAGCTTTAATACTATCTGACTCTCTAAGTTGCCTACAAGATATTCTTAAAGTCCCATTTAGATCACGAGATAATTGTCCTTTGATTCTTAAAATAAGAGAAGCTTTATATAGATGCCATTGTGCGAATATCGAAGTTGTCTTGGCCTGGATCCCTAGCCACTCAGGCATAGACGGAAACGAAACTGTCGATACTTGCGCTAAAGCCGCAGCTGAGTCTGGTTGCTCTACCCACAACTACTGTTTGGCTCGGGACCTTCGCTCACTCGTTAAGCCAGCTCTTTTAAAATCTTGGGATAATCATTGGCAATGCTCTCGACAAAATAAAGGTAAGTACTATGGTTCCATTCAACCCTCAATTCCGGTAAAACCTTGGTTTTATAAACATAAAAACATTAATAAACTGGCAACATCTATAATAATTAGACTTCGATTAGGATTTGTCTGCACGCCTGTTTTCCTGGCAAAGATTCGGATACGGGACCACTCTCTGTGCGAATGTGGACTGGCCGAGGGTTCCCTGGAACATATGTTTTTCTCGTGCCCTAGATTAAAGGTTCCACTATATAATCTTTTGCCTGATGATATCCCCCGTCCCGTGAATATTCCTTATCTATTATCTTTGGCACATACTCACTTTATTAGAGTCCTTTATCAATTTATAAGTTTAAATAATATTAGACTTTAGCTTCAGCCTTGATTCCTTTTATATTAAAATTTGTTATAAATATTTCCCATGTAGAGTCATGGTACGAACATTGATGAACATCTTTACTGACTGACGGACAGACTTCACATTGGCGCCAATAACTAACATCACTAAACCTCAGGCAGTAGTTGACTCTGACGGACGGATGTAGAACTTTTTGGTAGATTATATCCTGAAATCGCAGATTATTGATCCACAGACTATCTCTATTTTTAGCTTAGAAACTTTCTAATTAAATAATATAGATATATGTGAATAGAATAGCTACCCAAGTGAAAACGGAAGAACAGCATAGATACAGATTATATCTTTAAAAAATATTTTACCGATTAATCAATACTTTTACCGGTTAAGTACCATTATAACTTCGTTCTTTTACAAACTTGTCGTTGGCAGAATCATCGGTGAACGATGGGGGCCATAACTTAAAGTGGAAGTGGAAGTATTACAGTTTTTAAATGCAAATAAATATATCTATAGAATTTACTAACTTATGGATATTCAAAATGGTATACTAATATATATATACATACATAATAGGTTAAACAAGCCGAATATGTTACTTTGCCTACCGTCTGTTCACACCATTGCTTGTGCAAGAGTCCATCCAGTCATGCACCACTCAGTTTTTATATTCTACAAAATTAGGTGTATAATTACTTTACAGCCTCAGTGGCGCAGTGGGAAACCACTTGCTTTGCAAACAGTGAGCAACAACTTTGTTATAGAACTGATCTTCAACCTGATGACAGGCAGGTCTCACCAAACGGACTATCAACTGTTGTTCAGTTCATTATTACACTAGGCTCGGTGTTATTTTATATTACTGATGAATAGATATCTTATAATGCTTTGTGTATATGAAAATGTCTCTTTGTCATGAGTCTTAAGTGCAAATGATAATTTTATTTACTCAATATGAAGTAAAAAATATACATTTATTAGATACATAATTCACTAGGAACGACTCACACTAGGAACGACTAGACACAGTCAAATAGACTTTTTTTTTTGTGACCAACTTGGTGTCAGAGTTTTCAAGCTGCCCTTAGGCCTCTGACTTAGCTTAACGACTGCTGTGTCTAGATGACAATAGCCGGGACCTAATTTCAACGTACCCTCTGAAGCACGGAGACGCTTGTTTCAAATGGCACTAAATGGTTACCCATCTAACAACTGATCTTGTCTGACATTGCTTACCCAACTGATAATTTACCGAACAGAGGTTATAGCTATCTATGAGCGCCTCATAGCCAGTTGCAAATAGACCTAATTTAGGATATACAAAAAATCTCAAACACATAAATTAGGTACTGATAATGAATAGAAGCGTGTTAGCTTATTAACAACTGTAGTGTGCCACAGTTTGTGGTAATTAAGAGAGAAAGGTAAACTGCAAGAAATAACCAACCAAAGGACCACTGTTTGACACTGATTTATTGCCATAAAATTTTATCTAGTGTAGTGTAGTGTAGTGTGTGTGTGTGTGTGTGTGTGTGTGTGTGTGTGTGTGTGTGCGTGCGTGTGCGTGTGTGTGTGTGTGTGTGTAAGTAATTACGTAAAGTGGTGCGTCGTAAACGTAATGCTAAAGCTAGCCATACACGCGCAGGTTTACCTGACAGGTATACCTGTGCAGTTAAACTGTACAGGTATAATTGAGCTCCATAGAGACCATACACGTCGCGGTAAACCTGCACAAACTCTCAGTTGAAACCATGGCCCCGACAGCGGCGCATGACCTCGACGCAGTAGCGTTAATTTGTAGCGTTGTTTTATTACAGAAAAGGATATTAAACGACCACACTGTGACAGTGGTGAAAAGCAAACAATACTCTTAAGTCAACTTATTTAAGGAATTTAAATTTAAGCCTAAAGATTACCGCAATTATCTACGAATAATAGTAATAATATTCTGGGACAATCCACACATGGTCATTAATCCCAAATTAGGCAGAGCCTATACTATGGAAACCAGATGACTTTTTTGTATATACATACATAAATAGATAAATAACACCCTGACACTTGGCAGGAATCGAACCCACGACTTATTGGATAGCGGCCGGCGTGACCACTAGACCAACAGGCCCCAATAGACGAAAAGAAGATTCTCGATGATTTTGTTGCTTCAATTTATTATACCTAATTGCTACTCTTTTATTTTTAAAACAGTAAGAATAATTTATTTATCAGAATATTTTTATGTTACAATAATAGATGGTACCAAATATTCTACCGTTTCCGGCGTACAAATGTTTTATCGTTACAGGGTGACATATGTCAAGGAATACTCGTAAAATTATTTAAATTTTATAGTGATAATCTTTACATGTAATGTGCCAAAGACAATGCTCCGACTTGTACATGACTAAATTCTTCCATCACTACATTCCGCTTACGAGACGTCACATTGTATTAGAGCGCCGCGCATCCTTCTCCTCTAACAGACGTCGGACAACTGACGCCTGCGCAGGCGACCGCCACACACGCTCAGTTTTGTCTGCACAGGTATACCTGCGCAGTTAAAAATATGAAAATTCATATTTTATGACTCGCCTGTACAGATGTGGAAACCTGCACAGTTTTGCGGCATACACGCTCAGGTTTACCTGTGCAGTTGAACTGTACAGGTATACCTGTCAGGTAATCCTGCGTGTGTATGGCTAGCTTAACGATTACAATATTTTGCACATTTCTACAATACCTCATACAATACAATACCTAAAACAACAGAAGGAAAAGGCTCTTTCTGCTGTATCATTTTACTGACAGCAAAAGGGATGATTCATGGCCCCTCAGATGACAGCACACCATCGTCGGCACACATTAACTCTACTTAAATTTCACGATGTTCAACAGTGAGCTTCCGTAAGGAAGAAAATTGGAGCAGTTTAGTAAAACTGAAAGAGCTCAGCAAAATTGGAACATCACAACTCAATTGGGCAGCTTAGGAAAATTAGAACAGCCCAGTAAAACTGAAGCAAGCTGACTGGAATCCTCCAATGGAGGTGCTACACTGCTACAATTTTGAGCAAATGTTCTTGTACTCTCTTGTTGTACCTTATTACCCGAATCAGTCGTTTTGAGGGCAAATAATGAAATTGTTTACATTTGCGTGACTGACCGTCAATCACCCATGGTTATCTTATTATTATCAATCAACATTGTTGTCCTTTTCCAGCACACGACCGAGAAAGTTGCAAAAAAAATTGTCCAAAGATTTCTGTAGAATTCGTAGAAATGTTATCAAAATCGGGTTCCGTTATGCAGGTACTAGGGCCTAGACTTCCAGCCCTCCTGCCGATCTTGGTCCGCGGCATGCGCTACTCAGAGATGGACGTGATCCTGCTGCGCGGCGACCGCGACGACGACGCCGACGATGCGGAGCCGGACCGCGAGTCAGACATTCGACCCCGCTTCCACAAGCCGCGTTCGCACACCATCAAGCACAATGGTAAGTCCAAAGTTACAGAATACTGTAGGTATAGTCACCCCCACCTATTTATGTAACTAAGGTACAGTCCTTAGGACCCTGTTCCCGCAGCCGGTTGGAAGCGGTTTTTTATATTTTTAAATGTACTTGTTTTTATATTTATATTTAAAAATGTAAAAAAATCAGTTAAAAATGAATAAATGGAATAATAATAATATCTTGGGACAATCCACACACGGTCATCCCATCCCAAACTAGGCAGAGCCTGTACTATGGAAATCAGACAACTGATACTAATACTTATATACTTTTTTTTTTTTTTGTAAATACATACTTAAATAGATAAACAACACCCAGACACTTAAAATAATTTGATGAAATGATTTTAATTTGGTGTTCTTTTAAAGCTAAGCTTGTATTCTTTAATTTTGCTAAATGATTTGTACTCTATATTTTTAGATTTAAGAAAAAAATCAATAATAAACCTAATTACAAGGGGTGTGCGATTTTATTGCTCTCAAGTAACAAAAAAATAAATAAATTAAAAAAAAAAAAATTAAAAAAAAAAACAAATGAGTAAATGAGAGTAAACAACTGTCAATAGTAGACGCATAACATCTCCCGCCATTACAATAGTGCCTACTGGCTATCCACTGCAACTTTTTCCATCCATGTTAAAGTTCTAAACTTCGAAGGCAGCAAAAACCGGTGTAATACGAAGCGGAGCAAGATGGATTGAGATATCGTTAAAGCACATAGAAGATTGGATTGGATTGATAGAAAGTGTTTCTTAATAACTGATATGAATTTTTAAACCAATTCACTTAAATTTTTTTATTTGCTATGTGACCTAAGAATATTAATTTTTCTCTGTACTATATTTTTTACAAAAAAGTTTAATGTCATCATGAATCAGTCTGTATGTCTGCGACAGACAATAAGACATCCGTCTCACCTTAATGATGGTTTCATCAGAATGGTTCTAAGCAATGTTTCATGAATTTGTTTTCTTATGTCCCGGAATATTTATTTTTTCCTATCGGTCATTGGGATGTTTCAAGGGCGCCCTGAGGAGGCCCGTGTCCAGCGATCTTCGTTGTCTTCCGGATCCTGATCGCTATTATAATTGTCGCGTGTAGCGGGCGCGGGCGACAGCAACATGTCGGGCGGCGGCGAGTCGGACGACGAGGACGAGGGCGGCGCGGACTCGGACGACGGCTCGCTGTCCGACTGGAACCTGCGCAAGTGCAGCGCCGCCGCGCTGGACGTGCTCGCCAACGTGTTCGGCGCCGACCTGCTGCCCGTGCTCTTCCCCATACTCAAGGACACGCTCTTCCACGACGACTGGGTCATCAAGGTAATGTACGGTCACAGATATAGATTTACATAGATAACGCAAATGCATGTATTTCGCGTGTCCGGATTGGTCCCCGCTAACTTACAGTCCGCACGCGTTGCAGCCTTGCAGCCGGTCGGCCGTAAAAACTAAAGAAATTCGGCAGGGCATCGGCGGGATCGTGAAACGGTTTGGACTTCCCGGCACGAAATTCGGCCGTGACGTCACTGAAGATGTTAAAAACTTAGTACAAAAGTTGGCACGCTTGGTTTCAATTCAAATCGTGATACTTGCGTTATCTATATCAATCTATATCTGCGTGTACAGTACTCACAATGGATCTTCGTGTCTCTGAAGTTGGGTTTGGCGAACTATTGCGCTACTACAGTCCTGAGCTGTCAATACAAAAACACAAAAATAACTACTGCGCAGCATCTTGCAGCCAACTTTAGACACAAAGATCCGTTGAGACTGTAACACAGAGTTGATTAGCTAGCTAGTGTATAATCAGGACTGTAAGCAATCAAAAGGGAGCTGTTTTCATTGTGTTGCCAACCTGGTGCTAGAGTTGTTCGAGCTGCCTTCAGGCCTTTCACTCAGCTTAACAACCGCTGTCAAGATGAGAACTGGTATCGACTTGCCCTCTGAAGGATGGAGACGCTCAGTTCAAATGCCATAAATAGTTGCTTAACTAACTAATTGTTTACCAAACAGTGACAACAACTGGCTGTAAGGGTATCATATTATCGTATTTATACGTGTGTTTATTTTGTTACCGCAGGAGAGTGGCATCTTAGCTCTGGGCGCGGTGGCGGACGGCTGCATGGGCGGCATGGTGCCCCACCTGCCCGACCTGGTGCCCTACCTGGTGTGCTGCCTGGGCGAGCGCAAGGCCCTCGTGCGAGCCATCACGTGCTGGACGCTGTCGCGCTACTCGCACTGGATCGTGTCGCAGTCGCACGACTCGTACCTGCGGCCCGTCATGACCGAGGTATGTACCTGGTGCGCTGCCTGGGCGAGCGCAAGGCCCTCGTGCGAGCCATCACGTGCTGGACGCTGTCGCGCTACTCGCACTGGATCGTGTCGCAGTCGCACGACTCGTACCTGCGGCCCGTCATGACCGAGGTATGTACCTGGTGCGCTGCCTGGGCGAGCGCAAGGCCCTCGTGCGAGCCATCACGTGCTGGACGCTGTCGCGCTACTCGCACTGGATCGTGTCGCAGTCGCACGACTCGTACCTGCGGCCCGTCATGACCGAGGTATGTACCTGGTGCGCTGCCTGGGCGAGCGCAAGGCCCTCGTGCGAGCCATCACGTGCTGGACGCTGTCGCGCTACTCGCACTGGATCGTGTCGCAGTCGCACGACTCGTACCTGCGGCCCGTCATGACCGAGGTATGTACCTGGTGCGCTGCCTGGGCGAGCGCAAGGCCCTCGTGCGAGCCATCACGTGCTGGACGCTGTCGCGCTACTCGCACTGGATCGTGTCGCAGTCGCACGACTCGTACCTGCGGCCCGTCATGACCGAGGTATGTACCTGGTGCGCTGCCTGGGCGAGCGCAAGGCCCTCGTGCGAGCCATCACGTGCTGGACGCTGTCGCGCTACTCGCACTGGATCGTGTCGCAGTCGCACGACTCGTACCTGCGGCCCGTCATGACCGAGGTATGTACCTGGTGCGCTGCCTGGGCGAGCGCAAGGCCCTCGTGCGAGCCATCACGTGCTGGACGCTGTCGCGCTACTCGCACTGGATCGTGTCGCAGTCGCACGACTCGTACCTGCGGCCCGTCATGTCCGAGGTATGTACCTGGTGTGCTGCCTGGCCGAGCGGAGGAGATATAATAATAATATCCCAGGACACGGTCCACCCCTGGTCAACTGATCCCAAACTGATACTAATACATATCCTTTCTTTGTGTAAATACATAGTTTATTAAAGTGACACCCAGACACAAGCCAGAGTATTTAATCACTAGACCATCAAGCCGGTCAACTGTATTATGTTACTAATAGGCTGGCCCGACTAGTTTGTGTGGGTAGTTGTGAGGACCTTGCCATGGTCTTGATATAATATAAATATTCATTATCTAAAAAACAAAACTTCCATGAACTATTATTTATTTTACTTTACACAGAGATATCTGGTAAACCCAGTCTAACTAGGAGAATGTTATAATGTGTACATATGTTTGTAGTAGTGATGTGTACGCGTGTGTTTGTGTCCTCAGCTATTAAAGCGCGTGCTGGACAACAACAAGCGCGTGCAGGAGGCGGCCTGCTCGGCCTTCGCGACCCTCGAGGAGGAGGCGTGCACCGAGCTGGTGCCCTACCTCGGCTTCATCCTTCAGACGCTCGTGTACGCCTTCGGCAAGTACCAGCACAAGAACCTGCTCATACTGTACGACGCCATCGGCACGCTCGCGGACTCCGTCGGACACCACCTCAACAAACCGGAGTACATCAACCTGCTGATGCCGCCTCTCATCAACAAATGGAACGTTTTAAAGGACGAAGACAAGGATCTGTTCCCGCTGCTAGAGGTTAGTATGTTTCATTTTGTGTTATGTGAATATTGCTGTAATGTTTGGACTAACGTTTACCACGTTTTCAGTGCCTGTCGTCTGTGGCGACGGCCCTTCAATCGGGTTTCTTGCCCTACTGCGAACCAGTCTTCAGGAGATGCGTGTCGTTAATAGAACAGACATTAAATCAAAACATCGTAAGTAAATTATTTAAATCAATTTTTAGTCACACCATAACTTATGTACATTCTGTATATTAAGAATTGGCAACATTTAAGCACTAAACGCGCCACTGAGGCGGCCTCATGGCGACAATAAAATATAGAGCGTATATTTCGCTCTAGAAGAAAAATTGCAATATTTTTTTTATGTAGGATTGTTGGTTCGAGTAGGTGCAGGTATAGGTAATCCCATACCAGCTAAATTTTCGAAATTAGTAGTTATATGGCAATCATAGCTTAAGCCAAGTATTATTGGCCGTCACTGCAGCCATAATCATATCCTACTTATATCTATGAGTAGTTCTCCAGACTAGGCCTGGCTGTAAGTAGCTCTCGGGACTAGGCCTGGCTATAAGTAGCTCTCAGAACTAACCCTGGCGATAAGTAGCTCTCGGGACTAGGCCTGGCTATAAGTAGCTCTCAGAACTAGCCCTGGTGATAAGTAGCTCTCGAGACTAGGCCTGGCTATAAGTAGCTCTCAGAACTAGCCCTGGCGATAAGTAGCTCTCGAGACTAGGCCTGGCTATAAGTAGCTCTCAGAACTAGCCCTGGCGATAAGTAGCTCTCAGGACTAGCCCTGGCGATAAGTAGCTCTCGGGACTAGCCCTGGCTATAAGTAGCTCTCAGAACTAGCCCTGCGATAAGTAGCTCTCAGAACTAGCCCTGGTGACAAGTAACTATCGGGACTAGGCCTGGTTGTAAGTAGCTCTCAGAACCAGCCCGCTCTCGGGACTAGGCCTGGCTATTCAAACACGGAAGTTGAGGAGTTCTTTTAAAAAGTATAGTGATACACATAATATTAATACCCGGAACAAACACGATCTTGTTGTACATGCCACGCGTCTCCACAGAACAGGCAAATCGTTTATGGGCCAAAGTATACGCTTTTATAACAAACTTCCACAGGATATCCGAGATCTTCCAATAAAGAAAATCCAAAAAAGGCTTATTATAAAATCTCGGATTACCTGGAGGATAAAGCTGCGTGGGCTTGAACTGCTCAACTCATGCAAGCTTAGAAGTTTAAGGCTGACATAAGTATAATTTGTAAAACTGTTTAAAAAAAGAAAATGACAAAAAAAGACAAGCCCGCTGAGTTTCTTGCCGGATCTGCTCAGTAGCGGCCGCGTTACGATCCGGTGGTAGTTTGTAAAAATGATTTTTGTGTAAGTGCCTCCGTGGGGCCTATACATAATAAAGATATTTTGACTTTGACTTTGTCTTAAATTATTTGGTTGACCTACACAGGCAAACAGTCAAAGTCCAGAGCAATTCGAGGCCCCCGACAAGGACTTCATGATCGTCGCGTTGGATCTGCTGAGTGGGCTGGCGGAAGGACTGGACGGCCACATAGACCAACTGGTCTTCAACTCCAACCTCATGCAGCTGCTGTACCAGTGCATGCAAGACCCGATGCCTGAGGTATACCTTGTATGTGACTCATGCTTACTAATTATCGGGACGCCAGGAGCATAGGGCATTTTTTTTTATTTTGTCAAGGTATTGTGGTGTCCTGATATTAATGTCGATAACCAATTGCTTATAAAAGGTCAGTATGTTAAATGGTGGTGGATTAACAATTGTTTAATATTGTTTACTCTTAAATATCACCCGTATTATGCATGGGTCTGAAATCATTTTAGAATGTAAGGATTCTTCGAATTCCATATCATAATAATATGTATTTAATAATTGTAACATTTCTGTGTCGTCTTTTCTTTAAGTCTGCCTTGTTCGCTTACTTCTAAGGGCAAAAAACATATTTAAATCAGTAGAAAATAGATTATCTAAGTTAGGCGGAGTTGAGCTTATTTTCAGCTGCGAGCGTTCACAGCGACTTAATTGATGAACGACATAATAGTATATAGGCGCCTATCCTTCTCTGAGATTTATCTTTTATTCGTGTTACTGTGTTATTGCATGTCTTAACTACCGCACTCAGGATCAGTTAATGAGTATTCTATGTTGAATTTAGATCTAATGATTTATTAACAGTGAGTGAGTGCCTGCCGCACCTCTTATTTACACAAAGACGTAACAATATTAACTAATACAAAGGTTTTAATTCTGAGGGTTAAAAGTTATATAAAAGCATTTCTTTGAGTTGTTTAATTATTTTAAACATTTATCATATTGACCTTAAGATCTAAGGATAACTAGTATCATTCATTCATTTATTTAACATTCATCTTATCCTTAAATCTGATTTGAGCCATTGTAACTGTAACTAACATGTGGGTGATGGGTATATGGAATGTCAATGGTACTATTAAATGTTATAATGACATGTGATCGTCTCTAGGTTCGCCAGTCGTCGTTCGCACTCCTCGGTGATCTAACAAAGGCGTGTTTCCAACACGTCCTGCCATACATACCGGAGTTCTTGCCTATTCTCGGCATGAACCTAAATCCTGAACTAATATCCGTGTGCAATAACGCCACCTGGGCTATTGGCGAAATAAGTATTAAATTAGGTAAGTATAAAACTAAAGATTTTAGACATAACAGGGACCATGGAATCAAATACAATTGAATCAATATTTGCAGGGCCAGAAACGTCTAAATATATCCCTCTAGTACTGAACCATTTAGTGGAAATCATCAACAGGCCTAACACACCTAAAACATTACTTGAAAATACAGGTAAGTGATTTATATTTTCAATGATTCATTTGTCATAAACATATTTTGTTTCCATAATAAAAAAACAAACAAACTAATCAATATTGTTCTATGAGTTGCTAGAAAGTTTCCAGTAATACATTTTTCTTGGTGGCAGTCGTGTTATGTTGTGAATATATGGATTTATTATTACTTATATATTGCTATTCACTGCTTTATATTAATTAGTTTAATATTGATATATTGCCACCCTGATTGCCACTTGTTTTTATAATTACGCGTTGTTATATATTAATCTCTGTTAATTGTTTGGCAGAACTCATCTCACAATTGATTTGATGTTTTGTAACAATTACTGATGATGATTACACCATCCTATAGTAAATATAGTAGGATCTTTAACCTTATTATATGTATTGTTATTGTTTATATTTATTGTATTGTTCACCCATTATAATTATAACCAACAAAATGTATAAATTGTAATTCACACGATGAGCTGTACGAGAGATGAACACCATAGCTTGTTTATTTTTGTACTGATATTTATTTTGGTTTCTGGGGTGTAATGTAAATATATATATTGGCAGAATAAACGAGCAGAACACAGAATAAATAGTCTGCCGACTGCCCGGTTTGTAGAAAGATGGCGTAGACCCAACGGAAACGGACGCAGGAATGTGTTACCGCGCTTTGGCTTATCTGTTTATTGGTGTCTGTACTATCATCAACAACAAGTTACGACTATAATAGCTGCATTTGCATTTTACGCTGTGATCTAGCTCTGGGCCATCTTTTGTCCTATATTTAATTTGATAGGCTTATTTAGCATATAAAATTGTTTCACGTTTTTTCCATTAGTGACACTAATTTGTTGCTGTTGACTTATGTAATTTAACTATGTTTTGGATGGTTTGTTGATTTGTTTTCTTGGTTTTGTTCTCGGTATGTCGTGGCGTGTAGCGATTACTATCGGTCGGCTAGGTTATGTGTGCCCCCACGACGTCGCACCCGTATTACATCAATTTGTACGCCAGTGGTCTGTAGTCATTTTTTTTATTATTACTTTATATTATTACTATTACGTTTAATATTAAATAAGTTATTAACCGGTATTATTTCGATTGTGGATGGTGTTTGTCCATTGCTTGTTAATATTATTCTTTTATACGATATGTTGTTCTAATTTGAGTTGAACCGAGCATGACAATATTAACTGTATGTACGACCACACGACGAGCGACTACTGATATACGGGTGGTATATATATAATCATGTTATTTTCAGTGCTGTTCTCTCTTATATGTGTTGAACACCATCCGCTTTCTAAACAATATAAATAGCTAATATAAATATTATCTCGACCAAACTGCAAGACAAATTGATTTGACTAACACCTCTGTTTTGCATGTATAGAGTTGGACATGTATAGAGTTGGACATGTTATATGTGAACTATAGAATATACTGAAATGATACTTATTTTTACGGATTATGTCGCGGTTTATTTTTGATTTTAATTACCCGACGTTTCGAATACTTTACAGCATTCATGGTCACGGGCGGACTGAGGTGGTAGCTGTCCATATATCATAGTTGTCTTAGGGTACCCTCAGGTCTTCTAATTATTATTGTTAGTCCGATCTACGTAGAAAGAGCTTACAGTATCTTGTGGTCTTGCAGTGGAATTCTTGTCATACCTCATTATATTGTGTTGTTATACCTCAGTCCGCCCGTGACCATGAATGCTGTAAAGTATTCGAAACGTCGGGTAATTAAAATCAAAAATAAACCGCGATATAATCCGTAAAAATAAGTATCATTTCAATGTGTAATATTCGCGTAAATATCAGAAATCATTATAGAATACTCTATTATTTTAAATATATTGGCTTACAGTTTGGAAGTACATACACAATTATTATCTACAAGTGTTTCATAATTATGAATATTTTCATCCGCCAGTTATATTTCAATATTTGTTTTTCACATGCCACTTCAACATACATATCTATATTTCCATGAGTACATACCATTAATAAAGAACTTGACTATAACGATCCATTTAAATAATATACAATATTCCTAGACGATATTTTTCATAGTGTGTATGTGCAGATACGGCAACCGTTTAACCACAATATAAATTATAAAGAGAATATACGTAGAGAATATGCGCAGTATAAAGGCAACCTGCCCATTACCCCGTACCATGACATGACCCCGCTATAAATGAGTCGGGTAAGAATAGCACCCACCCATCTCCTTCCATTAGATGTCGTTAGAGGCGACTTAAGGCTGCCTGTCCACCGGAGCGGAGCGAGGCAGTGGAGCGGAGAAAAGGAGAAATATTAACCAATAAGATTGCACAAAATCTCCGCTTCTCTTTAGTGGAGAGGGAGTTGCGAACTAATTTAAAAATTCATACAAAACCGGTAAGCGGAGCGAGGCAGCGGAGCGGGGAAGCGAGTGCGGTTGCGGGGGCGCAAGGCGCGCCCGCAGTGTGTCGTAGGTACTAAACTCCGCTCCGCATTACTTTCTCGCTCCGCTCCGCAGCCTCACTCCGCTCCGGTGGACAGACACAGTACGCAACTCCGCTCCGCTCCGCTCCGCTCCGCTGCCTCGCTCCGCTTCGGTGGACAGGCAGCCTAAGGCGGCGGGACTACAAGTAGGCGGGCAGCAGCGTCTTTATATTGGATTACCTAACACCTACACTGCGATCTCCAAGACGCCTGCTAAGCGTTGGGATTATAACAAGTCCTCCTTTCTTAAGGGTCTTCGTTCAGCAATAGACGTCTTTAGGCTGCTGATAATAGATGAGTTAGTACGTACTAGTTAGTTCCGTCACCGCCCAACACCGTAGCGTGCTATGACCGGATTGAGAGCAAATTAATCAGTAAATGACTTTGAATTTGCATGATGAATGGATGGGCTTAATGCATGGGACGAGTCGTTGGCACGCGCCGGCGGCCAACCGCGTTATACACACGTATGTTCACCATTCAAAACTATGAACAATCCGTACGACTGTCGCTCCTTGCGCCTGTATTCTGATATAACGAGCTTAGGAACTGGTAACTAAACGCGTCGTATACGGGCATGATAAAGTGCCGATATGTTAATTGAAGGTAGTTGTTTTTTTCTGTCCCTGATACGATGGTCTTGATATGGGCGGGATAATGGGCAGAGTGACGCTTTAATACTGTGGGCTTTAATAACATACGTCGAAGAATGTCGTCTAGTAACCGTTATTATGTCACTGTCGCGATGGTGTGCGCGCTCTCAACAACATGGTCGGCGTTCAGGTGCACGTCGCTGCGGAACATTCGCGACAACGACGAGAAGGACTCCGCCTTCCGCGGCATCTGCCAGATGATCCAGGTGAACCCGAGCGGCGTGGTCCAGGACTTCATGTTCTTCTGTGACGCGGTGGCCTCGTGGTCGCACCCCAAGGACGACCTGAAGGAGATGTTCACCAAGATCCTGCACGGCTTCAAGAACCAGGTGGGCGAGGAGAACTGGCGCCACTTCACCGACCAGTTCCCCGTGCAGCTCAGCGTCCGCCTGTCGGCCATGTGCGGCATATAGACGCGAATGCAGCGTTATGGTAAGCCCGTGTAACCACTTTTCCTTTTTTAGGGTTCCATACCTAAAAGGTAAAAAAGCAACCCTTATGGTCTGACTTTGTCTGTCTGTCACACCTATATATTTCAGGAACCACTGACGGACGCTATCGATTTGAAACTTGGAATAGTTTTAGATCTTACTTACCCAACCTCATCGCAAATAATAAAAATATTTTTACTATATATATACTTTATATACTTTATATAAAGTATATATATAGTAAAAATATTTTTATTATTTGCGATGAGGTTGGGTTAGGTTAGGTTAAGGTTACTGCGACCAGTCTGACTCCGCCCAACACACGCTGGAGGCTTGCCCCGCGTGGTCGTTGGAGCGTCGAGACCTGGTCGCAGTCATCGGATCGGACCTCTCCCTGGGCAGCGTAGTGTCGGCTATGCTGTCCGGGGATGCGGCGTGGGGAGCGATGGCCGCCTTCTGTGAGACTGTCATGTCCCAGAAGGAGGCCGCCGAGCGGGAACGCGAACGCGCTGATCCTGCTCGGCGACGAAGGCGCAGGCCGCCACAAGTGGCCGCCCAACGTCTCGCTCCCCAGCCCTGAGCCCGGGGCTATAAACAATGGGCAACCTTCGGAGTCGCTGGACGCTCGGGGTGTGGGCCCCTTGAGCGTCCATTGAGTACGGCGGCGACTCCGAGGAGGACGGCGGCGGGGTTGCGACCCCCGTCCCCGTGAGCACCGTGACAGGTTCCCGGGGGGCTACAATGCGCCCCCCGGCGGCGGGCTCAAAGGCAAGGCACTGAGGGGCCCCTGGTGCAGATCCCACCGGAGAGCCCTGGGGTCCCCCCTCTCATGTGCCGATGCGACAGCCGCGGGGGTTTTAGTGGGTAAGAATCCCACATACCCCGGTCGAGCCCCACAGCTCCCGGGGATCTTTCGAAGATTTCCCCCGCGTCAAAAAAAAAAAAAAAAAAAAAAAAAAAGGTTAGGTTAAGGTTGGGTTATATATATACTTTTTTTATAATAGGGGTCGAAATAGGTCATCAAAATTTTAAAGTGAGACTACTATATCGTGTGTCGTATCATATGAAAGGGCTTCATTTGCACATCTCAAAACAGATTTTTATTTTGGCTTATGTGACGTAGTTTTTGGCTGATAACCAAAAATGACAAAAAATATACCGTCCCCCCCCCCCCTTTATCTCCGAAGTTTGTGGACGGAAAAATCTGAAATAATTATGGATAATGCATGTCTATCTATATTTTACAGGAAAAATAAAATGATCTATCTAAGTAGTACAGTCTTTTAGTAATCCTAAAAAAAACTCGTCAAACAAACTTAGTTTTGCGGTTTGTTTTTTTTTTGCTATCTGAGGTGTTACATGAATAGTAAAATTACTTTAATACGTCCAAAGATGGTATGGAACCCTCGGTGCGCGAGTCCGACTCGCACTTGACCGGTATTTATTTTTGTATTAATCTTCTATTGTTGGTGTTGGTAGTTATGGATTGGGCCCGGTTGGACTTCGACCTATTTAGATCCATTGTGCTTGTAATAAACTTAGTGGTGAGACAAGCTAAATGTTCGCCCGATGGTAAACGAAACCCCTGTTTATAAGGCTGAATATCTGACTGTGGTATCTACCAACCTGGACCTACTTACTTACTTACTGCTGTTTGTGCGTGGCGTCACAGACACCACCTTTCCCTCCCCGCTCCAGGACTCGACTCACACCCCAATTGCCATGTCGACCTTTCGCGAACTAGGGGTCTGATACGTGTTTTGATTGTTAACGAAGTAGACCAAACGGTCAGTATCTTCCGTACATTTTACTTTTAGTGTTTGATAGTTACCGCTAGAGGCGCTGGTGTCGTATGTATGGAGAAACCTGACAGTTTGGTCGATTTCGTGAACTATAAAAACTTGTACTACAGTGCTACAAGGATCTTTTGGCACTTAAATGACATTAACATGAAGGCGTAGTGGTGCTCTTAGGGTTACTAGTTTATAAAATATCCTAATTTATTTGTACGAGTTTTCCCTGTTGTGACTATTTTACTGGACGATGCCTGGGCAATTTTGGGATTCTTTCTTTAGTACGCAGCGAGACACCCGAAAAACAAATAGGGGTATAGATACATACAAATAAACCGATATATACTTTTAGACTTTCGCGTTCCATTATTAAACTTTATTTTTTATCGGGAATTAACGCGATTTACCTTATATTTTGGCTTGACGTTTCGGCCGGGTTGCACCAGCCGTGGTCACAAGCAGACTGGTTCAGCGAGACGGCTCCGTGCGGGAGGCAGAAATATCTTCATCTACCCCCGTTCTTTCACTTGTAACGTTAAGCCCACTACACACTACACTCACAGTATCTGTATATTTAACCGCCGGCAAATAGCGTGGTTTTGTCATTTTAATCACTGGTTCCCATGTAGCTGATAACTTAAAGCCATCTTCCCGGTTGAAATTTTTATATTTTTTAATTTCAATCGCTTCACGAACAACTCTAGAATAAAAGTGTCGATCGGTGGAAAGGACTTGTGGGCGATGAAACTCAATCCAGTGATTTGTATCCGACTGAAGTATATGCTCGGCAATCGCTGACTTGCTAATCTGACGGTTCTTCACAGCGGTGATATGCTCCTTAACCCTTTCTGCGATAGTCCGCTTCGTTTGGCCTATATAGGAGCTACCACAGCTGGAATTAATTTTGTAGACACCTGGTGTTTAAGGTAAATCGCGTTAATTCCCGATAAAAAATAAAGTTTAAATAAACCGATTTCTAAGTACAGTGAAATCAGGGTAAAGGACAGAGATACTCATAGATGGTGCAACACTTACCGGTTGCAGCTGTCAAAATTTAAACTTTCACAAGATGGCGGCTTAGTTCCGATTTTTGCCACTTGCCAAAACATCCTTGTAGCACTGTAGATTCCCTGCGAATCGATCGTGCTAATGAAGATGGTGTGTTTCAGGGGAACCAATGTCAGCACGGGTCGGGAAGACATTGTGAGTGCCGGCGGGCACTCACACGAGCGTAGGGAACACGACACCGCATCGCGCGGCCGCAATCATTGTGCCAACACTGGACCGCCGCATAGGCGGGGTACTTCACATTTGTACCTACCGACAAAGAACATAGTCTAGATCGTATACAGTTACTTTTCATTGTTCTGTTTGTACCTGAATATGTACATTTTTTTTTAATTCGGATGAGATCACTGAGAGCGTCCACTTATTGTATAGCGCCGCGGGCGGGGCGCGCCGGCTTATTTACTCGTGACGTATAGCAGCATGGGCGAACCTACAGCGGGGCACGGTGGGGAAAGTGTCTCCACTCAGACGCGAAGCTAAAAATTATTCACTCAGATTGAGAAAAAATACGGATGCTGTATTTAGTCACTTGCAGAGCCCTGCAAAATATTCACTATCAAAAAATCCTTCCGCTCCGCTGAGTAAAAACTTAGTTACACCGTAACCATAGTACCAAAATGAAGAGGCCTCTGGAAGCACCAAATTATAAAACTTAAGCAGATTTTGCCAGAACTCTCGCTCGAAAATCAAAAAGAAGAAGAAAAATACATATAGTTATATAAATTCCCATAATTTTACCCCACCCTTAAGCAAACGCTGGGTACGCCCATGTATCGCATTAAAGTCAAATGAAACTCATTTAGTCATCGTATAGAGTGCACACTCATCGGCCCCGTAGTTGTAGTTACTCGCTTATTGTTTTGATGCGGTGTCTTATACCGAACTAGATGTGATCCAGATGTCTACTCTAATTGCATGAACCTTAGTGAATAGTGTCTAGTTTATAACTCTGAACATGATTTTTGTTTAATTTTGGTTGCTGTCGTCCAAAATGGATACCTACTTAAGAAGATAAACAATTTTACATAGAGTTAGATTTCAAATCGACAGTGACCGTTTTATGGCGTATAGTTTTGTCTCATAAAGATATATATGTTGCCCAGATATGGAAAAAGCAACAGTTGTGTCCAGTTGCTTCTTGCAAATTGATAGTACTTATATGCTTGAATGTTATTTGTAGAGGGAACAGGCGACGGTGAACCGCCTGTGACTCCTTCATTATTTGATTAGTATATAGGTTGACTGATGCCATTCACTGCTCAACATAGCACGAGTTAATTTTTATAAAATCACTAACACGACATCAACCAACACGGCGATTCGTTTCCAAGTTTTCGGGTAAAAAATATTTAGTACATTACGTGTAGATAGATTCTGTCAAAAAGCATTTACTTATATATCTCCACTAGAGCTTTGAAAATATATTTTAGTAGGTATATTTAAATTGATGTGTTAACTATTATTTTATATAAATTACAAGACTTAGTAAAATCGAGAATTTATGTCAACTGTGATTTGTGACTGGGTTTTTTTGACTAATATATGTGTACGATGATTATATGTCTGTGTCCGTGTAGATATAATAATATACTGCTTTGATAGATTTTATGACGGCTAGATTTCTGCTATATATGATACATATTATACCAAATAGTATTTTTACGTTGTATATTATTTAATGGATTTGTATGTTCGTGTTATCCCGGTTGGTCGTTCGAGGGTTACGCCGAAGTCGCCCGTGCGTTGCCGACGTGTTGCCAGCGACTCGCGCGCCACTCGCTAGTCCCCTCGTCTCGGCCAACTTGCATGGCTGATATAAAGTACTATTTACGTGTATATTCAATTAAAATAATATTATGTATATGTAAATACATATTGCGATGTATATTATTATATTCAAGTAAAATTGTTATTTTTGTTTTATCAAAGTCTGACTTTAATAAACGATTGTTATTATATATCATTTAGTTTTCAGATAACGGGGATCTGAAGTTATATAGTTCATATGAACACATCATTTTATATAAATCGTATCGTAGGGCACAATCATTAAACGGTTTTTCGGGGATATAAAGAAATTTAAACATTCCGTCAGTTCCAATTTCTAAATAATATTATTTTCGATCAAACAAAAGTATTTATTTTTCGCAAAATTATCACCTAATTTAGTTGTTTATTGTGTTTACTCCGCGTGAATATACGTTCTAGTTCCCTGAGAGCCCGGTGAGGTCCTGTCCCGAGTCCTTTCTAGTCCCATTCCTTGTCATGTGCCAACGAAGCCCGGCCGACGTGCGATGTAGGCGACCGTCGGCGGACGCGACGGTAGCTTGTTTCATTATCTCGGTACCCGTAGGAACATTAAATTACTGTAGCTGCCTCTCCCGAACAGTTTCAGATGCATTGTTTATTTTTTAAGTAGAAACAGTTTTATAACCGTGTTACGGGTGGCCTCGTAATTTATTTTTAAGGTTATTAGATTTTATCGCCATGATTATTGATGTAGTCGTATTATTCTTTTCCTAAAAAAACCGTGATAATAGTTGATTAAGTGAACGCATGCGTGTATGTGTGAATGAGGCGGCATTCGTGAGGCACTCCTTTCCTTGTGGTGTAGCTAGTATTTTATGAAAATATTTTAATTGAATCGTATGGACGGACATAAATTGTGATGTATTGTCGATATAATTATAGGTTGTTTGCATCGCGTTATTTTTTATATTTATTTATGTTATGCATTACTATCTGAACGTACACGCTGTTGTACGTTTACATAATAAAATATATTTAATCTATGCATATGAATAAAACGGTCACATTGTTGACATAGCTTCATGGAATTTGGGAAACCACGCAAAACGTCAATTGAGATTTCAAGATCGATTATTTTTGTAGTCCTGACATGAATTTATAAAATACTGAATTGTTTTGAACATATATTGCCCCGCAGTGCAATAAATACAAACTTTCTTGCGGACTGAGTGTGAATACTTGGATAAAAATCCGTCGCGTAGCGTCTGAAGGCGTCTAGGGCAAATGTGGCTTAAATGATGACAATCCTCCAATACTAAAATGGCAATAAAGAACAAAATCACTATTGTAACGACACTTTAACTAACTGTAACTTTGCCACTCGCGACACTTACAGTAAAGTAATGATAGGTATGTGTGGAAAAGTATGCATCCAAACAATGAAGTGGAATTAATATCTGCAACAACAACAACAATGAGTCGGTATCTAAGACGCTTTCAATGTGGGAGAACTTACGCACAGAAACTGTTTCGAAAAAGACCCACCATTGCAACCGCTGTCACCATAATTAGCTAATTTATGTAATGCAATGATTACAAAAATGTTTCTTTCCGACTTATACTTTTAAAAAAAGGAATGAGCCGGAAAAGAAATGTCAAGTCCGGATGGTATATAAGAGGTTAGGCAAAGCAGCTCGCCCTTAAATATATCGGAGGAGCCCAATTGGAAACGTACCTCCATTTTACAGAATTAGACCGCAGTCAAATATCGCCACTTTCAATAGGCGTTGTTTTCTTCAAGTAAAGTTTGATACTGCTTTTCGAGAAATGACAAATCAAGTGCACCGTTAATAAACCAGCGTGTTTTTCACTTTGACGACTATATCACGCGTTACGATAAGGTGGGACTGCTTTCAAGCACAAGCTTTAAATAAAACAAACTATCATCCAAGTCGGTACATATGTATCTGAGTTATGTGTGAAAATACATAAAAAAATACATACGTGACGATTAGAGAACCTCCTTCACTTTGAAGTCGGTTAGAAAGATCACCTGACGGACGAAATATTTGCATGGTTTATGCTTAATTACTTTAGTAGGTAATTATATTAAATAATACTGCTGACTTTCTTTTGCTTAATTGTAACATTCTCATTACCATCTCGCAAGCATACGTAAACAATGTGATTTGTTTTGATTATTATCTTTATTGTTATATTTTTTTTTCCATTTGTCGAATATATAAAATTTTATATACATTTACTATAAAATATTCTATACATAACGCAAAATTGTCATCAACATCTATCATATTATCGTATTGTTATATATTGTGTATTGTATTTTTCTGGTATCTATGAATATTGTTTACAAATCACTTCAGTACCTATTTTGTTTAAGTGAATTTTTCAATTTCAGTCCTTATGAAAGAAACTTTTATATTCACATATTCTCAAAATCTGTTTCCATACAATGTGGATATGACTTAACGACATTAAATTAAACCCATATACAACATGTGTAGTATTAATTAAGTATATGTAGTAATTTAGCCGCATTACATTTTTTTAGTTAATGCTACTTTGATACATTGATTCAGTTACTGACGAGATGTGTACCAACTTTAAAAAATAAACTTGGTTACCCCGGCTGTCGTTGAACGTTTTCAAGTGTCTTTCTTGGTCGACAAGAAATTCTATGATGTTATTTTTTATTAAAATTAACACAATCGGCATTATAAATCTTGATGGGAAAAAAGTTTATTTAATATTTTTTTCCTTTGTATAACATAATTGTGACTAATAACTGTGGTTTCATTTAATGTTGCCATTTCGTATCTACTTTGTATATAGTTGTGTCGGTACAATAATAACATGATATTGTTACGTTTCTATTTTATGAGTTACAAGTCAACCGGTACAAAATAATAACATTACATACGTACATGTATAATGTTTGTTAAGGTAAAATCAGTACAGAACAAAATAAAACAAATGCTACCTCTATTTTAAGGCCTAATTCTGGCCATATTATTTAAAAGCAATAAAGAATAATAATTTTGGAAAAGTGTATTTGTCAACAACCATATTAATCTAACCCTGTACTGTACTCATTTTATCACTTAAAAATAAAATCTCATTGCATATAATTTGGCAATGATCTGATATTAATAAAATGTTAACATCTAAGTTCTGGTTAAATATGAAGTCGGTTAAAAATGACCTTAAAATAGACATTCTTTTACCATACATTTCGTTAATAAAGCACTCTTGTTCAATGAAATCAAATTCTTTTATTTTATTACTCTAATAAACAGTGAGTAAGTAACAATAAGCACAGGACCTCAGACGGGATGTCTAATTGGTGTCTGATGTCGTTCCTAGAATATTGTGTTGACTGTAACATTATTTTGAACAAAACTTGTAATAAATCCAAATCTCTTAAAATATAGTTGGTAGTAGGCCGTCGGTCCGATCGAACAAATAAAAGAGATTATTGGCGCTTCATCAACGCGCTGGAAAGGCAGCAGTTAAGGTCGATTGGTGGTCCTTAAGCGTGCCTGACGTTAGCACAGAAAAAAATATTACCGGCTGACCCTTTACATCCCACTTCTGATGTCGATCGCCATCGTCTCTTCATTCCAAAGCATGTGGTGGATCATAAGATTTCTGGTACGAGGGTTTGATCCTAGATTCCCAAACGAAAGTACTATCGATTATGTGATGAACCAAGCCGCAAGGGCATGTCTAAGCAACTGTTGTTTAAAAATTAAAAACCTCCAACCTTGGAGAACGAAGAAGCTGCAGACCCTGATTAATCCAGTGGGTCTAAGTTTAATGGAGCAGAGTTCCTGTTATCTCCCGTCTGCTCCATCATCAGACTGATTCTTTACCAACTAATCATAGTGGTAAAAGCAGAAACAAATTGTGTACCGAGTCGGTACACAGTTTGTTTGAGCTAAGGATCGTCGGTACTACCGACCGATCCTTAGCTCCTAAGACAAATCATAACAGGTACCGATATACATACATACAGATTAGAAAATGCGAGAAATAATCCGATTTCAATAAAAATTAAAACAGATTAACTAGATTCTTGAAAAATTCAATTTGACTAGCCAGGTAGCGAGAAAAGAATTGGGAAACCCTTACAAGTAAGGGTTTCCCAACCAGGGGTTAGAGAGATCCGTGGGAAGATCGACAATTTCAAAAGGACAATACCTAATATCCTAAAATGTAAAAGGGGGGCATGACAATTTCATTTGTCGTCCAAGGGCGTGATCTAATAAGGTTTGGGAGCCACTGGTATAAGTATACCATGTTGCGAAAAAATCTAAGATTTGGCCATTTAAGCTCAAATTGAAAATTTCCCATTTACAAAGTTAAAATAAAAACGTATTCTTTGGTACGAGTACATATAGGTACATTCCGCGGGCACTATTGCACACCGATAATGGACTCTATGGAAAAGGACAGTTTTTGTCGCTGGGGCTGATTGTGTGAAGGCAGCGGTGAGTACGTGGTGAGCAACGCTGCGAGTAGGTTCCTGCAGAGCAGCGCGGCGGGTGGCGCCGCGGCCTCGGGCAGCGCGGGGGGCGGGGCAGGCGCAGGCCCGCGCTCCAACTCCACGTCTGCAAACGCACGGCGCCGCCGCACCCGCTCGTTCCACACCGGGTCATTGGTGAACACTCTGTCGCTACCTGATCACAAATACATTCACAATTATTTATTTAAGTAAGTACTTATGTACAAACCTCCGTTGTAACCTCCGTGGCGCAGTGGGAAACCGCTTGCTTTGTAAACCGGAGGTCGCGGGTTCGAATCCTGTGGGGGGCAACAAATTTGAGTAGCTGTTCCTTACTGGCTAGGACAATGCAGGCCGATCACCTGATTGTCTGTAAAGTAAGATGATCCATGTGTCGGATGGGCATGTAAAAAGTCGGTCCTGCGCCTAACCTCTCCCCGATCGTGTCGGTCTTCCGTCCCATCGGATTATGAGAGGTATTATATAAAGGAAGAGAGAGTGCACTTGTGTCTACGCAAGCGCTTGTGCACTATAATATCTCCTGCGTACATGGCTGATCTTGTGAAAGATTGGCCGCTGTGGTTGTTTCGGCCAGGAGGACATTATTATTATGTACAAACAGTAGGTACAGGGCGGACTTAATGCCTTAGGCATTTTCTAACAGCCTAACTGCCGAACCGACAAACGTCAATTAAAGTTAATGATCATTAATCCATTTTTGAAATTGGATTATTTCGTCACTCGAAGCCTATTAATACTTACTTAATACGCAGATAGTGAGTAGAAATATCAATTATCTCGTGGTCAGTAATCTAAATTAATCATCAACTGCTCCGATAGTCGAAATAAATAGATTTAAAATGTGACTTAATTAGAATTTAAGTTAATTAGGGTTTGTAAGTGCTGCAGTAAGTATCTAAAATATTATTATCGATACACAGAGGACAATCTTTCACAAGATCACCCAACTAAATACGCAGGAAATATAGTGCACAGGTGCTTGCGCAGACGCATGTGCGCTCTCTCCTTTATTCCCACAATCCCATAGATGGATTATTTATTTACTTTTCAACCGTGGTAACCAGTAACTACTCAATGTTGTTGGTGTTCGTAGTATTAGCAGCCACAACATCCAGATTGGTACAGTAAGCAGCTTCCCACTAAGCCACGGACGGAGGTTACAGTGACGGTGTCAATATAAAGTAAAGCTAGGTAGGTACCATGAAACTAGCAGCAGTGTTTATAGAATAATCTGTTCGTGTGAAACGCTTCTGTCTACCCAGTTGGTCCAGTGGTCTGAAGTGCGATTCTCCTGTTCGCAAAGGCCCGGTTTGGCTCTCAGGTCGAACAAAATGGCAAAACTTAATACCACGGGTCGGTTAAAAACAATTTGTTAACCCCTTATCCCTTTTTCATGGAATCTAACATATAGGTCATAACTAGCGAAGTGGCGTGAACGTGTAACACACCTTATTTCACCTTACAGCAATTTAGCAGCGAGTTAGTTGTATTTCTCCTGCTTACATACTACAGACTGTATATCTTTGCTGTATATCCACATACAGGGTACGCTAATAAAATTAAAAAAAAATTTGAACTGACTTCAATAACACTAAAAAGCATAAAATAATTTCAATAAATAAAATCTATCATTGTAGCTGGTGATAGTATTTTATGTGAGTACTATGCGTTTCAACTAAGAATGTGTCCGCCATGTTGATCGCGACTGCGGAACTTCACTCGTTTTTTACGATTTTTGTTCCGGCAGCAGAGTAAACACAAAATGAAAAAATCGCCCCGGTTTTGATTATTTATTATATATATTTTTGTTAAAACATCATTTTTAGTAATTATATATTTGAAATGGCAAGATGGCGGCCACATTCTTAGTTGAAACGCATAGTACCTAAGGCATCGATATGACCTAAGGTGAGTACAGTATTTATATATGTGTATGTACAACACAGGTGTACAACAAAAAAATTAAAAAGTGATTCATACATTCGAGCAAAGAGGATTTAAAATAAAACTACTTACATCATTCGAGTTCTGCGTTTGAAATGACAGTTTATAATAATTAGGAGCAAAAAGTTTTTCTTTAACGACATTTAATTTAACAAATATCCCTATTTATACAATGTGCGTTTGTAAAGTTTGGCACCCGCGGAGCTATCATTCAGCCGGACGGAAAGACATGTTTACAGTCAACAGTACTGTTGTAACCCAACACTGCGACAAAGAGCCGCCTCCGCGCTCTACTGTAAAACAATCTTCACACTTTTTTAGTGTCCATAAAAATAGTTAAAAGAAATTTTAGGTTTTTTTTAATAGACAGTGAAATGTTGCCGAGTGTTAGATGACAGCTTTTGTTCTGTAATGAAGCGGGGACATTTTCAAGAGTCGTTTATTTTTTATTGAAGTTTTGGTGCTCTATTTTAAAAAAGTTTTATGCAACATAGAATGGGACGTTTTATTACGACGAGGTCTATATACATACTGTTACAAATATATTATTATATGGTAGATATTCGTATTATTTTGTCTTCTGTGAGATCAGCCCATAGTCGTTTAAAAATGCGATCCGCTTAGCATCCGATCTTCAACGAGACCTTTATAGACCTTTGTAAGATTCCTACTCTAGTAATATGTTATACGGCATACGGTTATGTTTTCTAATTTTTAAAGATCTATGGGTATCAGAATTTACTGAAAGGCTTAATATACTTACTTAATTACCCTAATACATACCTACCTACACATACGTTATGTTTTACGTAGGTACATAATAAATAGATAGGTAACGGAACTTGCAGTAGGTATGTAACTTTGTTTGCAGTCGTATTATCTAATTAACATACGTACTGGTATTGTTATGTTTTATGTAGGTAGGTACATAATAAATAGATAGGTAACGGAACTTGCAGTAGGTACCTATGTAACTTTGTTTGCAGTCATATTATCTAATTAACATACCTACTTACTGTTATTTATAATAATAACAATAACGGACGGAGGATCTCTTTTAATATGTTTAATTTAACTCGCTCCCGATGTTCCAAAACAAATATTGACGCAGCTAATTCGCATTTAACATTTCACGGATGAGAAACGAAACACTCGACAGTGTCGGCTCGGTTACTACAATAACACGCAGCCCGAGTGGTGTGTGTGGACTACACCCTCTCCGTGTCACAGTGTACATTTCAAATCAAAATAACCTATAGTTGGCACATGTTCACTGGCTATCTTACGAGTATAATTTACAAGTAACGCATTGCCCGTTTTCTATAAAACCTACTAAAAAGACGTTGAATTTTCTATCTACTATTTGAGATCGAATCTTAGTGAGGACTTTTTTTAATGGGACTAATCCCACCACTTATTCCCACCACTGTGACTCCTGTTAGCCAGGACCTACCTACAGTGGTTACCAGTGAAGACACCAAGGTTTGACCCTCTGCGAGTCCCAGGGAAACTCGAACCTGTCTTGGAACCCGCAACAAATTTAATTCGAAAAGTATTAAGTATAAGAGGAGTTAGAAAAATATAAATTCCACTTCCCTCCGTTGTAAAGCGGGAGACAAGTAAAAATCACACAATTCGATATAACCTGAGAACGAAAGATTCTTACATATGCACCACCTGTGTTAGTCTGCCTGTAAGGCACCACGGAAGTTACTAGATTTGAAGAGACCTATATTTAGATTTCTACTATTAAACTTAATGAGGATAACCTATAGTAAGTGGGGAAACCTAGTGAGGTTTGTAGAATTATAGAAAAAGCACCGGCTTTGGTTTCCTAAAAATTGGATCCTAATTGGCACTGTTTATTAATTCCAAAACTTTCTTTTCGGTTAAATGACTACTATTGGCTGCAGATAGATCCAGGGAGAGATCTAGTAGCGGTAGGTAAAGGTAGGTAGGTAAAGGTACCTTACCTTTAGTAAGAGTTTTTTATAATAAATTGCACCCTGTGAGCACATGTGTGAGGTATGAGTTGTGAGGGATATAACTATACATCGAAGATAAAACACTAATGTACCTACTTATAAACACTATTTTACACGTCCTAATAGAATCGTATAGTCTAGAGGCGCTAGTTTGAAATGTATGAAGACGTCTCTTGCAACGCCCAAAGTAGGTACGTACAGCGTACATTTTACTTGATTTTACTAATCATAAATCCAGTATTGCCCAAAACTCACCCGATTAACTAAATACAAATAAACGTTTTAAGTTGAAAGGTGTTCCCTCTTACCATAAATAGGTGGTTGTACGGCGTATGATCTGGTCATCTGCATGCAGCGGAGTCTCGCGCGGTAGGCTCGCTTGCGTGCCGCCAGCGCAGCCGCCTCGCCGTCCCGCGGCTCCGAGCCCGCGCCTTGCTGCCTTCGGAGAGCCACCTGGCAAAATGAAACCAGCCAATTGAATAGAGTCCACATCATTACCAGCCGGAAGACGTCCACTGCTGAACATAGGCCTCCCCCTTGGAACGCCACAATGAACAACAATTGGTGATTTGCATCCACCGGTACCTGCGACGCGCACAATGTCGTCTGTCCACCTAGTGGGAGGCCTACCTACGCTGCGTCTTCCGGTTCGTGGTCGCCACTCGAGAACCTTTCTTCCCCAATGGTTATCGGTTTTTCGAGCGATGTGGCCTGCCCGTTGCCACTTCAACTTGCAGATTCTGAGAGCTATATCGGTGATGTTGGTTCTTCGGCGAATCTCCTCATTGCGGATTCAGTCGCGCAAAGAAACTCCGCGCATAGCTCTCTCCATAGCTCGTTGTGTGACTCTGAGCTTCTCTAAAAGGCCAGCTGTTAAAGACCACGTCTCAGTACCATATGTCATCACACACAGAGTCCACACTTAGGTCCAATGCAGAACTGACCAGATGCTGCAGTGTAGGCGAAAACTTTCAAACACTCGCCGCATCGATGGCGTGCGAGAACAGGACATCCATCTTCTTTGAGTTGAGGACAAAATTTCCCGCACACCTTTCTACGCACTTGCAAAGTGTTACCATGGGTAGGTCATAAACTTCTGGCTCAATTTTTGCCTTTGCGCATGATTTAGTTGCGATTTGGTTTCGGCAACTTTAGGTAAGTAAGTATATATGAATTTCATTCGTGAGACTGTTTTGGGCGCCGTATAATTATTGCCAACCCACACTTGGCCAGCGTGGTGGACTATGGCCTAAGCACCTTCATCTTGAAGGGAGGCCCGTACCCAACAGTGGGACAAAACTAGGGCTGGTATTATTTCTTATACACCTACGTGGGTACCGTGATAGGCGACTCGAAATAAGTAGTAAACCTAGCTGTTCAGTCATCGTAATATTTTTATATTGATGTCTTCAGTACAGTGGCCCCGTTTCCTGTTTGTACGGAAATCCTTTATTCCGACTATACGTCTTTTTGACAATAGCATTTTCACCGTATTGCATACGGTTACACCATAGGTTGCTTAAGGTCATATCCGCCCTTCGGAGTCGCTGGACGTTCAGGATGTGGGCCCTTAGAACGTCCATTGATTAGGTACGGCGGCGACTCCGAGGAGGACTGCGGCGGGGTTGCGACCCCCGTCCCCGTGAGCACCGTGGCGGGCACAAAGGCAAGGCACTGAGGGGTCCGATCCCACCGGAGAGACCTGGGGCTCTCTCATGTGCCGATGCGACAGCCGCGGGGGTTTTAGTGGGTAAGGATCTCACATACCCCGATCGAGCCCCACAGCTCCCGGGGATCTTTCGAAGATTTCCTCCGCGACAAAAAAAAAATCATATTTGCCACTCTATGCTAAGATCAGCCAACAATGCAATGCAGGGTGTATTGTGCACAAGTGCTCGCGCAGAACATATCTGACTTTACACCACTGAGGAGAGACCAGAGGTGCAAGACCGACTTTTTACATGCCTGTTCTGTTCATAGGTAATCAAACGATCAATCCGTATTATTGTCCTAACCAGTAAGGGACAACTAAGCACACAAAGTTGCTACAAGAGTCGAACCCGGGTCATTTGGATTGTAAAGTGAGCAACTTCTGCTACACCACAGAAGATACAAAAGAATAATAATCTCTTTTTATCAGATGCTTCCGTAGATTTTCCAGTAGGTACAAAGTAGCAAGATGATGTTTCTATTTATCACCGTTCGCGAATTATAAAGTCCTCAATTAGTACTTACACAAAGTAACATCATCACATAATCTTAATACTACTGTACTGCCTTGCCTGGGATCGAACCGACGGTGCCGCGGGCGGCGGCATGGCCGCAACACTTCGATATTCAAATTGAATTAGATTTGACTATATTAGTCAAATCTAATTCAATTTGCTAGCACTAGCATGTTAATAACTTGTAAGCACTACAAGTACTGTACTTTATTATTATACATCTTAATGACAATCCAAAAAGTTACAAACACAGTACTTAAATCATTAAAAAAACTACCTACCTGTGCAGCCATGACTCTCTGCCTTTCGAGAACCAGCAAACAGCCCGGACAACGGCAATCACGCCATCTGCACAATCGCTTGTGACCCTTCAAGCAGGAGATGACGCCGTGGTTGCGGCACCGAGCGCATTTCGGAGTCCTCAAAGCTTTCCGAACACCATTGCAGTTGACTTCCGATGCACTTTCGTTTTGCATTCTCTATAAATAACCACTCACAAAACACATCTAACTCATTCAAGAAAACGCGTAGTTTTAAATTTTCGCAAGACAAATTAATGAGGCGCGACAAGTCATGTTCTCGCTGAAATATCTTTTCAGAGATTGACGGTTGTAAAGTGGGTTTCAAGTTTAAAAGTTCGGTGTCGGCGATCGCTCCGCCCTAGCCCGCCCGTCATTGGCGGACAGCGGTGTAGGCGGGCGGCGCGCGACAACGCACTGTATTGAAAATTGTTTTATTTTTCATAGTAATATGATACATTAATTGCTTGTCCCGTGTTTAAGTGTCTGTGTGTATCGCTTTTGATGTTTTCAGAGACGCTACAATAAAATTGTTTATGTATAATGATAAAGTGCCTTACAAATAGAACATACTTGTAATTGTAACTAATAATAATAAAACATTTTCTTTTATTTGTCAGTTAGGTCAAACAGGCATTTATCATTCTACGAGTATCTAGGTTATGATTCGTGGAATATACTTAGTTTAGTTGCCATTTTACATACGTTTTAAATAATGACATTTCAAATGTAGTAGTGCTTACGTACGCACAATCACATGAATCCTACTTATCACAATTATTATTAACATCTCTATGTAAAATCAGTAGGTACATAAACAGAAAGACCAGCTTAGAAACACCACATCCTCCGTTACTCGTTTAGTTGACTTTTCGGAGTCGCTGGACGTTCGGGGTGTGGGCCCTAGGATGTCCATTGACTACGGTGGCGGCGACTCCGAGGAGGACGGCGGCGGGGTTGCGACCCCCATCCCCTTGAGCACCGTGATAGCACCAGGGGGATTACAATGCGTCCCCCAGCGGCGGGCTCAAAGGCAAGGCACTGAGCGGGTCCCACCGGTGGGCACAGGTCCGCCCCTTTTCATGTGCCGATGCGACAGCCGCGGGGGTTTTAGTGGGTAAGAATTCCACATACCCCGGTCGAGCCCCACAGCTCCCGGGGATCTATCGAAGATTCGCGTCAAAAAAAAACTGCAAGAGTGAAAATGGGAGTAAAAATGGATTGGGCTACCAGTGATAATGATATGTGCGTGCGGGTTTTAGTTTTTTACTCCCTGTTACTTAGCGGTAGCCGTATGTTACCTATTCTATATACTTACCCGTTGGGTATGCTATCAATTTATTAATTGTGGA
Source organism: Furcula furcula (assembly GCA_911728495.1). NCBI lineage: Eukaryota > Metazoa > Arthropoda > Insecta > Lepidoptera > Notodontidae > Furcula > Furcula furcula. Next base: position 24,361,911 of record OU452244.1, on the reverse strand, counting down.
GGTATTTAAAAGGTCATTTTTAAGCCCTTTTTTGCCCCTCGATCTGTCTTTTCGTTTATTCTACCATTGTATGTACATAGGTGCATACTATGTACCTAATGGAATTTTAGAATAATACCATTGACATAATAATCATTGATTAATACCTTTAATGTACTTATGCCATCGATATACTATCTAAACTTACTTATTATATCGATACCTCGGGGCTCAAAGGGCGTAACCACCATTTTGGCGAAAATGACTTTTTAATGCAGCCCTACTCAGTTTTTTCTGCTCTACCGATCTGTATATTTAAAATCATCCAATTCGCCAAAAAATGGTGTTTACGACCCCATTTTTTGTAGAAAATAAAACAGATATTTTTAGTTTTTGTGTCGTAACAGCAACCACTGTTAATTATCATAAACGCGATAGTAGTAAACGCCACCGCCTAACAATTTTCAACGATATATTTTTAGTTTTGGGTCGTAAACGACATTCCTTATGGTACATACCATACATTATGGTGCTTACGCCCGAATATATCAATTTTTAAAGAATCAACTTGCCCGATACGCCCTTAATAATTTCTGTTGGTCTAAAATAAAAGGACACATACACCCCAAAAATCAATGGATGTGTGATGAATGATGGTTGTAACCGTCATCTTGCCTACTAATTCAATCAGTTTGTAGCCAGTTACTTTGTTTTCTTCAGTTGATTAAATATAAATTACATTTTTTTAATATGTACTATATTAACTTGGCATACCTTTTATCAACTCAGATAACAAATTATACAAATAATTATTGATGTTCCCTATACCTAATTAAGTACCTGTCTTACCCAAAAACTATTCAATAACACATTTTATTTATAAGTAGGTACTAATATAATAAACCTGGATGGAACAGCTAGTTCATTATAAAAGGAAAATGATGAAATAAAGATCACTTTACATAATAAAAATATTGTTTATCAAACTATCTAGGTATAGCCACCATCTTAATAAAAAAACAAGGAAATCTTGAGATCAATTAGTATAATGTTTAAGTCTTTTGGTGACCTGTTAGTAGGTGGGTACTTTAAATCTACATAGACGTATGAATACCTAGGTATACCTACCTAATAACCAGCCACCAAGATAATAAAAAAGGATAATTAAGTGATCTCAAGATTTGTTTACATATTTATTTGTATATATGCTTTATGTACACATTGCAAACACAAACAGTTTTAAAATACAAAATAACACACAATATGTACAATGGTGTAGTTAACCCAATATGAGTTCTCTCCCAGCAGGCTCATAAGGAAAGAAGAAACAATGAAAAGGTAGGAGCAAGTATACAATTAATAAAAATGAAATCTAAGGAATAATAACACATATATATTATTATATTTAAAATAAAATAAATAAACTTATACTATAAAAATAATACATAGGTTGTTAGTGCTAAATTTGAAGATACCTAGATTATTTAATAAATAATATTTTATTACCTACGTAATGTGATTTTTATTTATCATTTTCCTTTTAAAATGAAAACTAGCTGTTCCATGTCATCTTCATCCACGAGAAACGTTTTTGCTTCGCCCCCGAAGGTCGTAGCGTGATGTTAAATAACTTACTCAAGAATTGAAATTTGAAATTAAAAAAAAATAATCAAATCCGAGCGTTAGTTTCAGAGATTAGCGCGTTCAAACAAACTCTTCAGCTTTATTATATTAGTTTGAATAGTTTTTAGGTAAGACATGCAACTAACTACTGGACTAGGTAATATCAATAATTATTTGTATAATTCGTTATTAAATAGCAGTGGCGTGCATACATTTTTATGCCAGGGTAGACAAAAAAGGAAATTTCTTGGAATAGTTATTAAATAATAGTCATTAAGAAAAGGGTAGGCTCAGTCTTTTTGCCTGTATGGAGTGCACGCCACTGATAAATAGGTATGCTACGTTGATAAAGTACATATAAAATTGTAATTTATATTTAATCAACTGTAGAAATCAAAGTAACTGTCTACAAACTGATAGAATTAGTAGGCAAATTGGCGGTTACAACCATAACTCATCACACATCCATTGATTTTTGGGGTGTAACCGCCCCAAACATGCAATTTTTCGGGGCGTATAGGAAAGCTAATTTTGTTACTTTTAAATTTATTCCAAATATAATATTGCTGTGTTCTGCATCAGAAAAAAATAAGACTTTTGGTGTTTAAATGGCTTATTTAGGTCAAAAACCAAAAAAGTTATGTCAAAAATAAAAAATATTTTTTTGTTTTTTGGCTCTCCTGAAAAGTCGAGTTTTGGTGCTTACGCCCTTTGAGCCCCGAGGTATCGATATATCGATGACTTATGCCAATAAAATAAACAGCTGTCCGTTCGTATCGCTAAAACTCAGAAACGCGTTGACCGTTATGAATTTTTGTTTTGTTCGTTCTAATCTAGGGGTGGTTTAAAACAAAAAAAACGCGGGTCAACTAGTTACTATAGGTACTAAATAGACTGTGAACAGACAAGCACGCTAGAAGCTATAGGCGTGTGTACCTATTATATGATTTGGAAAAAAAATGTAGTCTAATCTAATCTATTCTATGTGTAAATCCGAGAGTCTGTTGATACTGTCCGCTTTTTAATAATTATCTCGTCATTTAATTGTAGATTTGATCTACTTGTTTTCCCTTAGTCGCTTCTTACGACATCCAATGGGAGGAGATGGGTGGGTACTATTCTTACCTGGTTACCCACCCCACGGGTTATGTGAATACAAAATCATTATTGTTGAGATAATGATACTTAACTTTGACTCTAAGTACGTACGACAATAAGTACTGAAAGCCCTTAAGGTTTGCTGTGATGACATATAAACTGATACCAAGCTAGCTACACACTTAAGCACTTACACAAAACTTTTAACGAACTTACTTATGCATAGGTAAGTACTTTAATAACTATATCGTTAAGTTCATTATTCGTAGGTACAGTAAACTCACAAATGTATAAATAGCTAGCAATAAATATATTTTCTAAGAAATACACAATGTTATCAATGTCGACGGGCAGGTAAATAATATCAAATCTCGATAGTTGATTGCCAATTAGTGCTCATGTTTCATTCGCCGGTGTCCACTGTCCGTTATGTATCCGTCCCTAATCACTTTAGATAGTATTTTCACCACATATTAAAGTTAAAAATAAGTTTTTGTAATGAATAAACTAAATAGCTTCACTAGGTGGTAGGTTCCTTGTCGAGTCCTGGGGATCTTTTTAAGATTTCCCCTGCGTCAAAAAAAATGTCCAGGTGTGTGTAAGCATTGCTGTGTTCCGGCATGAAGGGCACTGTAGCTGGTGAAATCACCGCGGTCCGAGTAGGGGGGGGGGGGTCGTAGGGGTCATGAACCCCCGAAAAACCATATTCATACACGGCAAAATTGGGTAGCGGCTAGGGTGTCTAGGTATCCTTCGGAGTCGCTGGACGTTCGGGGTGTGGGCCCTTTGAGTACGGCGGCGACTCCGAGGAGGACGGCGGCGGGGTTGCGACCCCCGTCCTCGTGAGCACCGTGACAGGGTCCCGGGGGGCTACAATGCGCCCCCCGGCGGCGTGCTCAAACGCAAGGCACTGAGGGGCCCCTGGTGCAGATCCCACCGGAGAGGCCTGGGGTCCCCCGTCTCATGTGCCGATGCGACAGCCGCGGGGGTTTTAGTGAGTAAGAATCCCACATACCCCGGTCGAGCCCCACAGCTCCCGGGATCTTTGGAAGATTTCCCCGCGTCAAAAAAAAAATACAAACAAAAAAAAACAAAAAACGGTGTCTAGGTATAAGACCCACGGGACCGTCAAATATGACCCCCCCCAAAATCGTTGGCTGCGACCGTGCCTGACTACAAAGGTGGCAAGCAAGCGCACGGCCCAGGCGCTGCGCGCTTGCTTGCCACCTTTGTAGTATAATAAAAAGCTAAGTACTTAGTCAATAATATATTAGTATGTAAAGTGTAGCCTCCGCGGCGTAGCGGGACACCGCTTGCTTTTTAACCGACTTCAAAAAAAGGAGGAGGTTCTCAATTCGTCTGTATATATTTTTTTTTTTTTTTTCTATGTATGTTCGCGCATAACTCTGGCAATTATGAACCGATCTGAAAAAATCTTTCTTCCATCCATTCTTTAATCCGTTAATTGGGTCCCATAAAAAAATTATTGCTTAGTAATAAGTAGTTCCTGAAAAAACAAGAATGGTGACTGCGCACTGAGACTTGCAAGAAAGCCTATATAGATGACGTTTTAGTCGCTCGGACTCGCTCGGTCTGACAAAAATAGTCATAACTCTGGCAAATATTTACCAATTTCAATGATTCTTTTTTTATTCGAAAGAAGAAACCACTGTATTGAATCTGTATGAATTTTATTACAACCGGATAAGAACTTCCTGGAGGACCATGAACGATGTGGAGGAATTTATCTGGTAAAAACCATAAAACTGATGTTCTCCATTACATTGCTCTGACAATTATGAACCAATTTCGATGATTCTTTTTTTATTCGAGAGAGTAAACTACTATGATGTTTTCATGCAAATTTCATTACGACCGGATATTTTTTTCTGAAGAAACATGAATTATGTAAAACTATGTAGACGATAATGTGATCATAACCTACCTAGATAATTTTACGGTTTTCGATGGTTCAATCTTTATATATGAAAATATCACTAAAAAGTTTAAAATAAAATCTTTTTAAAAAAAAATTGAACCGACTTCAATATCACTGAAAAGTATAAAATAATTTAAATATTATTGAAGTTGGTGCCAAATATACACAGCAGGTACGCTAACACCAACTTCAATAATATTTAAATTATTTTATACTTTTCAGTGATATTGAAGTCGGTTCAATTTTTTTTTAAAAAGATTTTATCAAACCGGAGGTCACGCGGGGAGCAACATCTTTGTGTAATTGTTCCTTACTGGCTAAGTACATAACGCAGGCTGATCACCTGATTGTCTGGAACGTAAGATGATCGTCGAAAAGGCGGTCTTGTGCCTGACCTCTCCCGGGTCTTGTAGGTATTCCGTCTCATCGGTTTGTGAGAGTAAAGAGAGAGTGCACTTGTATCGACGCAAGCACATAGGTATGTGCACACAGATATAGTTTTACATAGATAACGCAAATGCATGTATGTACTTCGCGTGGCAGAACCCCGACCAAACGTCAAGGTTGGTGGCCGCAAACGCAGTCCGTGCGCGTCTGTTGTTGCAGCCTTGCAACCGGTCGGCCGCGAATACTAAAAAAAATCGGCGGAGCATCGGTGTCTTTGAATCGGTTTGGATTTCCTGTCACTAAATTTCGGCCGTGACGTCACAGAAGGTGTTAAAAAGTCGGCACTCTTGGCTTCAATACAAATCGTGATACTTGCTTTATCTATGTAAATCTATAACTGTGTATGTGCATATATCTCCCGCGTGGATGGCTGATCTTGTAAAAGATTTGTCGCTGTGGTCATATCGGCCAGAGGACATTATTATTAGTAAGTAAGAGCCATAAACATTAGTGACCTCATGGTCACTCCCTCTCTCTCTCTTCATAGAGTTGAAGAGCGCTAAGTGACCGTGAGAGCAGCACCTTTCTCAAGGAAGGAAGGTGGCGTTATTTAGTTACGGTTTTCTGTAAGTTGCAGGTTTCCTCAAGCGGGTGATTCCACTATCCTTTCGTACATTTATAGTAGGACATGTGGATACAAACAGAGGCAGAGGTATATAATATAGCCTTTGATTCGCATAAATCTAATGAAGTGTATAAAAGAAATTCATATCTCATTGAGGGCTGATGGTCCATCGTGATAATGAACGTGTTAAACAATGATGTGCAGTTGTGTTTCTCGTTATTGTATTCGCTCGACGCATAAAGCTCGCTTGTCGCTTTGGATGCAGCGCGGGCGCAGGAACAAACGCACTCTGTGTCAGGTTTCAAAGTCGACCACTGACACGCTTGAATTTGATTCATTTTACGGCTCAGTGGATTTGATTGTGCAATATTCAGGAGTAATAAACCGATGCATCTTATTATAATAAACAGTAGCGAGAGACCATCACGTGTTTGCAGTTTCAAGCGTTTCAGTAATTATTGTAGGTATCTTAGAATAAGGTAGGTATCTAAGTACACTTTGCTAACAGTGTGGTGTAATTAAACTTTTATAGCTTTACAAATTAATTAATTAAAGAGAGATGTACGAGTATAAAGCATATTTGTTTTTTTTAAATAGCCCAATGAAATAAATGACTGCACTCAATCACAATCTGATATCTTTGGAAACTCGTAGAAAACACAAAGACGAGATGTTTTTATATAAAATAATCAATAATTTATCTGACTCCCCATATTTATTACGTAATATTTTCTTTAAGTGTCCACGTGCTGGTTCCCGGTACAAGCCTACATTTCTTACTCATCCATGCAATGATATTTGTTTAAAATATCATTGCATCCATGTAAAACAAATTATTCTAAGAATCGTTTTATTGTAAGAGCATGCCGTAATCATAATATTTCTTTCAACCACTTAGACTTCTTTGCGCATAATTATAATTTCTACTTGAAAAGGTTAAAGTCGGTTCACCCACCCAATTCTTAATTAATTACATAACACATCCCCAATTAATACCATTTAACTTATTTATTTTTTCTAAATTTCTCAAATGTTTGTTTGATTAGCACTATAAATATGTTTACTCCATGTACCTTAATTCAATCATTAGTAGAAACTTTGTTGGCTAGACGTTTTAATTGTATGTTCCATATTATGAACTATTTATGCTGTTTCTCTTATCTAAATTAATAAATAAATTAATAAGTAGGTAAACGCTAGTACTGAAATCGAAACAGGACTATTTATATACATCTTCTACTCAAATATGTATAGCCTATTTGAGTAGAAGATGGATATAAATATCACGTGTAAGCGTTATAATGTCAAATGAACTCTAATACCTCTTGTGAACTGTGTGCGACGCACCGTATAGGCTTAGTTCCGAATCCGTGTTTAGTTGGGTAATGCTCAAAATAAAATAATACGGCATTTTAATAAGTAAGTATAAAAATATTTATTTTTTAAATTACGTAGTAAGGTATTACAAGCTATATTCCGTTTCTATGACTAACTCCTTCCGAGAGAAACATGTCTCCAACCAATCTTCGGATACAATCAAGCAGTTGTACTGTCTCATTTCTTCTACGTTCTCAGGAATCGTAGTTTTTGGTAGTACTATATGAGAACAACCATCTCCAGGGGTGTCCGCTAGAGTGGCTCCGTACATTTTGGCCAGAATGGCGTAGAGACTCCGTTTGTCTTCCATGTAGATGTAGCACGAACGCAGGAACGAGTGTGGATGATGATCACCGAAGAGCTCTTTATCCAAGCTCAACATCTCATCGTTCGTGAGGTAGACTTTTATCGGCTCCTGTTGAATGAAAATTAAGCCACTAACTGCCGAACCTACAAACGTCAATTATAGTTATTGATAATTAATGCATTTTTTGGAATCGGATTATTTCGTCACTCGAAGCCAATTAATACTTACCTAATACGCGGTTATTAAGTAGAGATAACAATTATCTCGTATTTATTGATTGAAAATAATCAGAAATGGCTCTGACAGTCGAAATAAATAAATTCTAAAAACTGACTTAATTGGAATTAAGGTCAATTGGCGTTTGTAAGTGCGGCAGTTAGGTATCTACTGACGGATTGTTCCTTTTATAATCACTTTGTTCTACCCTTAATTATTTTATTGAACCGGCTTATACTTAGATTTTGGTAAAAGAGACTATGATTAAATATAGCATAATTCACAAGATGCACTCGATTTAATTAAGTTTACGAAAAAAAACAAAGGTATTAACAGTGAAACATAATTATGCTGAAGGTAAGTGGCATTCAAGCCACACACTTCTCTAAATGACTATAATATTATAAGTACCTACCTAAACTAAGAAATTAGCTTTTTAACCGACTTCAAAAAAGGAGGAGGTTCTCAATTCGTCTGTATATATATTTTTTTTTTTTCTATGTATGTTCGCGCATAACTCTGGCAATTATGAAACGATTTGAAAAAATCTTTCTTCCATCCATTCTTTAATCCGTTAATTGGGTCCCAATTAACGGTAGGTAGGTAAGGTAAAAAAAATATTGCTTACGAATAAGTAGTTCCTGAAAAAACCAGAATGGTGACTGCGCAGGAGGAGGGAGGGAGGCATTCATGTCGCTTTTCACGGAAAAAATGGTCATAACTCTGGCAAATATTTACCAATTTCAATGATTCTTTTTTTATTCGAAAGATTGAACCACTGTAATGAATCTGTATGAATTTTATCACAACCAGCTAAGAACTTACTGGAGGACCATGAACTGGAGGGAATTTATCTGGTAAAAACCATAAAACTGATGTTCTCCATTACATTACTCTGACAAATATAAACCGATTTCGATGATTCTTTTTTTTATTCGAGAGAGTAAACTACTATGATGATTCCATGCAAATTTATTTCATTACGACCGGATATTTTTTTCTGAAGAAACTTGAATTATGTAAAACTATGTAGACGATAATGTGATCATAACCTAAGTACCTAGATCATTTTACCGTCTTTGATGGTTCAATCATTAGTTATGAAAATATCACTGAAAAGTATAAAATAATTTAAATATTATTGAAGTTGGTACCAATTATACACAGCAGATACGCTAAAACCAACTTCTATAATATTTAAATTATTTTATACTTTTCAGTGATATTGAAGACGGTTCAATTTAAAAAAAAAAAAGATTTTTTTGCCTGCCCAGTCATAGAAGTGCTGAATAAGAAATAATGCAACTTACGTCCATGTCCATTTTGTCGAAGCACGCCTCCAGCGTGTGTTCGTCGGCGAGTTCGACGTATCCGTCCCCGTAGCGGTCGTAGTGTCGCGCGAGCGCGAGCGCGGTGCTCGGTCGCAGGGCGAGCATGTGCGCGGGGCGGAGGGTGGCGGGGTGGCGGCCCGCGCGGGGCAGGGCTCGCAGCCACGCGGCCGCCGCCACGTCGTGGCTGCGCGCCTGTACGTAGCCACGCACGCGCGCCGTCACGCGCCCCGCCACGCAACACCACGCCTGCACTGCCGCACGACATTCACCACCACACTGTAGTGCTCTCGTCAAGAACGAGTTAATATCGTGTGGTGATTTTATGATTTTGGAGCATCGATATACTATCTAGTATATCGATGTTTTGGAGTTTCAAACCGATGAAGTAGTATACACGGTGGAAACGTTAAGTGTCAACAGACGATACCAAACCAAACTAGCCAAAAACTAAACCAGCGTAAATAAAAAAAGTTACATAGCTACATTTCATATCAGCACCCGAAAGACGTCTACTGCTGAACAAAAGCCTCCGCCTTAGAAAAGATGGGTTGTCATAATCCTTACGCTTGGCAGGGGTCTTGGGGAATCCAAACCAATCCAAGAAAATATATAGAAAGAAACTGCTGCCCGTCTTCTTTATTTCCCTTAGTCGCCTCTTACGACACTAAGGCCTCATTTACGGAGACGCGGGGCGTCGCGCGTCGCGTGTGGCGTGGCGTCTCGCGGCGCGTGCGACGTTTTTATTGTTTACGTAGCGGCGGCGCGTGAAGCGGCACGTATCATCGCACGCGTATAGTGCGTTTCACGAATGTATTCCCTTCGGGATTAAGTTGGTCATCCTGTTTGTCAGAGACGATCGCGTGTGTCAAAATGTTTTTGTTTTTCCACATTATTCGCTAATTAAACGACAAAATCATGCCTAAGACATTGAGAAGTAGTGAAAGGTATAGAGATATTATTACATATATATTTAATAAAACCATTTAAAAAGATGAAAAGGTTTTGTGCGCTTGAAAATCTAACCAAAGGACTTTAATTACCTTCGAACAAGTAAGATCCTGAGTTGCCGCCATTTCAGGTAGGTAAAATAATGTAACATTCCATGTTTTCCCAAGTAAATAAATGATCAAAATTATAAATGGTAAACAATTTATGTCCTCAAGTTATTGACACGATTGTATTTATCCGTTAGAATTGGCCACAACAGCCAAGCCAAACCTTATGAGAGCATAAAATGATTGAAAATGATTTCTGTCTTTAATTTTATGTATTTAACCTGTATAAATCGCAAAATATAAATTAGGGTACTGAGTATTTACGTAATTTTGGATTAGTGAATACATCCGTCATCCGTGTGATTTATAATAGAGTGTATTTTCCCTATATTAAGGGCAAATATTTTTAAATTTAATGGCAACACCTAATTCAATTGTACCAACTTAATCCCGAAGGGAACATATTCGTAAAACGCACTATAAACACAAACTTATAGCAATATACGATGTTGTTTATAGAGACGCGTGGCAGGAAGAGTGGCGGTGCCCGCCGCTGCGCCAGCGTCGTATTCTCAGCGTGTAGCGAAACACGCGGCGGGCATCGTTGCGGCGCACGCAGGGCTTTCAGTTAAACCGACTTTAGTTATTATTGTTAGGTTATTTTTCTTCTAAAAAAATCGATCATATCATACTCCATTGCGACGATTTTGACGATTGCGCAGTACATTAGGTGAACTGCTGAGGTTTCACAGGTAATATTCATAACTTTTCTCTCGCTCCTAACAACCCAGATGCTTAGGCGAAATGTATGCGTGCGTGCGTACATGCAATAAGAATGCCTTAGGGCTCCCACACATAACTGCGAATTCGCATCGCATCGCAAATATCTGCGAGAAACAAATGAATTTTCGATACAAGTTCCTGCGATGCGGCGCCGCATCGCAGTTATGTGTTAGTTAGCAGTTAGTCTTGTCATCTCAGTAAAGGCACACTGTGATCTGAAAGTTAATTCATCCCTTCTAAACCGTAACTCAAGCCGAGGCTCCTACGTCAAGAGTAGAGAGAGCTCAAAGGTTGAACTAGTTGCGTCACAACCCCTCTCGTGAACATGATCTTAATTTCTGGAAAGCACCATTAAAATTCTTACCTGGGTCATTGACAACTTCACCACCGTGCGACTTGATTATATTGGCCATTTCTAGTCTACTGCAGCCGTCGTCTTCAGACAGTATGCACAGCTTGCGTCCGTGCAGAGCCCTCGACGTCACTTCGACGTCGTCGTTCGGTTTTATCCTCAAATGTTCGGCGACCTGCGGAGGCTGCGCCGTGCGAATCTTGCGCCTCTTCACTTCCCCCTCCATGTTGATCTGTCTTTGATCCATTTGACTCGTACTCAACTTCACTACAGGACCTTCGTTCTGAAAATAAGTCGTATTTTAGAGATTATGCCGGCATAATATATTTAATTAGATATTGCAAATTCTTATTATGCGAAAGCTGCTGAATGTGAAGCATTACAGTAACAGTTTATTATAAAATAACATATTTACACCATATAGGTACTATGTAAGTAATTGGTGTGCACATTTTATGACAGGGTAGGCAAAAAAGCACTTATGCTACAGCCACATTATCGGGATTCGGCGAAGATTCGCGTTGTCGCTACATGTCTGGCCAAACAGTTGCAGAAGTTAGCAGTACATAACTCAGTCATACTTACTGTAACTAGTTGATTGAATTCGTCCAAAGTCATGACGTCTTTGACGGGTTTATCGTCACGGATGCTCAGCACACGCGGGAATCGCAGCGTGTACGCAGTGCCGTAACTAGTTGTCCTGCATAGCTCCGATGCACGTACCTGACATCACACAGTGGTATTGTTAATTCGATTGCTAGAAGCTAGCCTAAAATAAACTAGGTTGTGTTCTAACTGATAGCACTAAACTATAACTTGAAACTTTTTAGAGAAACAATAAATTGTCGAAATACCGCGTTGTACGCAACCGACTCTGCGACCGCTGTAGGGTTAATCTGGAAACCACTAAATGTGTTTCCAGATAAGTATACAGATCTAGCTGATACGAAAATATTGGGTTAACAACGGAAAATAACTTTTCCAACTGTTTCAAAATAGTAAATAAAATATTACGATTGGCGGTAATTTTATGTGAATCAAAAACTACACACAAATTAAGGTAAGTATGTACGCACAAGGTACGTACATACACACACGAATATTGAAAGGTATTTCCCATATTGTATGTAGGTAGAATGTGAAGTCATTCTGCAGCACAGACATTATGCTTTCCGTTATAAATAAACTAGAATCTTAGTAATCAGTTGCTAGGTCAAAATCTTTAATAAGTTGCAACACCAAACAATATAGAACTCACAGCTTTTTATGAATACCGTTTGATAAAAACTGTATCTCATTTTATTACCGTCAAAGCAACGGAATGTTCCGGCAATATCCAGAAATCCGGCTTCTCCTTGTTAAACACGAGGCTCGAGGGTGGAGCGGTCTGTTTAGTCGGCCTCCAATGTCGCTCAAGTGTTACGCACAACGACTCTAGCTCTTCAAACGAAAGTCCCGTTGATACGCGTCCCACGCTCACCCAGCGCTGTGGCATCTCACCTAATCGCAGTAAATATACGTACATATTAAGCCGGGTCTGCTGGGCCAATTTTTGAACAAAACATGGTTCAGTGAACATTGTAGGTACATTGAACATTTCCCGTCCGCTGCGACATGTTCAGTAAACAATGTTTTTTAAACATCATGATACGGATTTTTTTTTTATTTGAGATAGCATCCCAAGTCACGGGACTTTCACGAATCAACGCAATTAATAACAGTATAGTATCTGGATTTCACTCCATAGTCAAACCAAAACAATGTCCACGTGCGCAAAAATATTCCGGACGAAAAGTCTTCCTCCGTCAACATCGATATACTATACCAACTAGATTAGCTGTCACGAACAGAATGACATCGAAAATGTGGTCGCGGTTACATTTATTTACACAACTATACACGTAGCTAGAAATTGTAGAAAATAGTTTTAAATAATTCGGAACGTCGGACTAATAGCAGCCTTCACATGTAGTAATAAAGTCTAATTCTGTATGCAGTAATGTTGGCACATAAAACCTTTACATCGGAGACAAAGAAAAATCAATAAAACCGCCAAAATTATACGAAAAAAAGTAGTTGTTTTGACTGTACTCATTTAAAAGAAAATCTGAACCACTATAAAATAAGGTTCAAAACAGGTGTGTTTCCATTGTGTGTGTACTGACTTACAAACTTATCCGTGCTGGTGGCAAAAAATGAGAACTAACTTGTTTATTATGGTAATGACGTGTAGTTTAACAGTTTCGTATAGACAGTGGCGACACGCCTATCGGCAACATTAATTTTGTCAGTCTCTAACGGAGAAAATATCAAATAAATAATTTTTATTTCGTATTATAATGATATCTTACTTATATTTATTATTTAAACTAGTAGTAATAAGAAAACGAAACGAAAAAAAATTTCCCCATCTGCAATTTTAGTATTACGATAAGTATTATATTATTTGGACAGTTTATAAACGCGCAATAAGGAATTTCGATACATCCTGTTGTCGGCTCGTACTAATTTGAAATAAGCGACAGCCTCTCTATTTTCGTGACCACTTTTCGGGCCGTGACAGCTAATCTTGTTTAGATAGTATATCGATGTCCGTCAAAATCGAACATAAAATGAACGATTACCCCCTCCCCGCCCCTCCCGCAGGCGAACGCGGGGCATGTTTTCCACGAGCTCCGGCAAAATGTTCGAGAGGTTTCGTTCGACAAAACACTCAAGCCACGTTATCTAATGTTCTGTTCAAAACATGGCGCAGCGGACCCGACTTTACTATGCTATAGTAGTTATTCTGTAGTCACGTAGGTAAGTACACAGCTTGCATTGTATCCCACCAAAGCCCAGGTACTCCCTCTAATGTGCAGAGGTTTTAGTGGGTAAGATCCTACATAGCCTTGTTGACAAACAGGGTCCCGGGTACCTATTTAAGGTTTCCCAAACGCCAATTGTTTACCAAAACAGACTTAGTAGACATATGACGTATGTTACCAAAAGTCGCACCGTTAATTTGGTAGGTAGGTGAGCGAGGTAATCGACTAATGTGAAATATGGTCCCGCTTTAATAGACTTATTAACGCTTTTGTGTAGATATAACAAATTTATATTTTCTATAGTCCCTTCTTTGCTCTCTTCTTGTATCTAGGTTGAATATTCTCCAAACAAAGTATCTAAGCTTAGGTACCTATCAAACAACGTTCCTATGAATGATGTTGATCACTTTAAAATTAAACTAGACCTCACCGATTTATTATTAAATCGTACTACATACCTACTACTAACTTTTTACATTTGTAACGCTACATAGGGGCGTGCGGAAGACACCTCAAATGGCGTAACAATACATGATCGCTGTGAACATCACCGCGCACCCATCCCAAACAGTCCCAAAATTTTTTACTGATTTGCGAATGTTTCCACTATACGATACTACGGCTAACTCTTTTGTAGTATTCATGTCGACCCACGTGAAGAAGAACGCTTTATAAATTGTTTTCTAGTTTAAAAGTAAAGTCTTATAGCTATGTGATATCTAAAGATAAAGGATGGAGGAAATCTAAAGCAATACATATAATGGGATAGGTATACTTACTTACCAGGAGTGACACAGTCGGCGCAGGCAACTATGAAACTTTTGGCGCGTCCTTGTGCTTTATTTTCGGCTTCATCCGCTCCTATTATTACAAAGTCGAGGTCCGTCATGAGACCCTCTGTATACTGATAAAAAAAACCTTATTATTGGCAGCATAGACTTCTTATTAGAATAGAAAATTACACATACCTAGTGACAGGCCGTATTTCCGTCGTCGTTACATATGGCGTGTCACTCGGTACAATTCGTTAAAAAGATAAAAAATATAAGTACTTAAGTAAAACAATTTCAATGCATTGTAATATCCAAATTGGAGTTTATTATAGACCAAATGCAAAATCGATATTCTAACCTCCTCCTTTGCTTCCAAGACAAGCCTTCAATATTAATATATTATATCAATAATAATCCTTACATCAGCCTTAATCTTGTACCAGCCTGCATTTCGTTGACTGACGATATAATAAGAGTCTAAGTCCTTGACCACGATGCCTTCTTCACGATTCTGCATAGATTTGTTCAGCGCGTTCAATATGTCCGACCTGAAACAAAAGTCAGTAGGTACAAAAAACAAAAGCCTTACTAATGAGAGTGTCACAAAGATAACTAGTTCTTGGTAGAAGTTTATGTAGCAATACTTCGAGCCCTGGACATCAAGAAGGATTGAGCGGCGCGGCAGTGGGCTTGAAGGAAAGGAACGGATAGATAGGCACGTGGCGGATGAAGATCTCACCGAAGAACCCAGGACCCACTTTCATATGCTAATACGAACACTATTGGGTTTTAGTGCGGTAAGAGTCCCACATAATTACTCTCGACCCACTACAGAGTCACGAGCAGCTTCTTACTAGACTCAGCCTTGTGAAATAGCTTATAATAATGAGCTATACTGTACGACATTTCCCTTAGTCATAATAATACCAGCCCTTGTTTATGTCCCACTGCCGGGCACGGGCCTCCCCTCGAGATGAGGGGGCTTAGGCCATAGTCCACCACGCTGGCCAAGTGCGGGTTGGCGGACTTCACACGTCATTCGAGAGCTAGTTAGGCTTTCTCAGACATGCAGGTTTCATCACGATGTTTTTCCTTCACCGAAAGCTAGTAACAATCGCACAAAGACGATTCGCACATGATTCATTGAAGAAATCATAGGTGCGAGCCGGGGTTCGAACCTGCGCACCTTGTTTCCAAGGCAAGCGCTCGCCCACTGAGCTGTTACCGCATGACCCTTAGTCATAGGGTAACTTAATAAACATTTATTTAATGATATTTTATTACTTGTTTTTAACAATCTGTCGTTTGCTACGCTGTATAACACCGGGCTCGTCCGTGAACATAGTGTCAAGTATTTGCAGCCTCTCTTTTAGTGGTAGGCCTCCCTTCTCGGGCGGCCCCACGAGTGCCTTGCCGTTGTGATACAGGACATCGAATACGCAATAACACGGACGATATTTTGAATTGTTAGTTATTTTCTTGATGTCATAGCCGACACCTAAAAACAGATGTAGTTATTTACATGTATAACCAGGTCACAGAGAAAAATGGTTAAAAAGAATAGTTCATAGGTACCTTTGGATCCAAACATTTTCCGTTCTTTATGCCAACCCATCATTTCACCGTCCAATATAAAACTATTTAACTCTGGATTAAAGATACCTTTCAGTAAAGGCGTCAGTAATCCAGAATCGTATGTTTTTCCGTACTTATCTGCGTACGAGTGTCCTCTTCTTGAGAAATACTCAAACACTCCATTTTTCATGTGCATCTGTTAAGGGAGGTACTTACCTATAACTAATATGAATTTAGTAATTACTTTTAGGGGGAGTTTTAGACACGAGCGAAGTACACTTCACTAGGTAGCAGGCGCCTTGTGCAAGGGACCTTCCAGATAGCTACCACGGTGGTATCTGGTGTATTACAATAAGTATGTATCGTGCACGCACTTTTATGACAGGGTAGGCAAAAAAGGAAAGTTGTTGGCGACAAGACCCAGGCTGGACATTAGGGCGCAACTAGTGAGTGTCTAGCCAGTTAAAAAGTGAAAGTGTAAGAAATGTTGACTTTCTAATTTGATTCTTGTAAGGACTTTATTTAGCAATATTCAAGTTAATAGGTATCTCAATGATGTTATTTCAATATAATTGGTAATTTTCTGCAGAAATGTTCATATTTTAAAATTACGTAGTTTGAAAATGAGAATTTTTGTTTATGTAAATATTAAGATTATTTTTATGGTGTTTGATAGGAGTTCTTGAAAAAATGATATTTCTGTTTGAATCATGCAAATCGGATAAGAATTGTAAAAGTTATGAGACATTTTCGTTATGAACATTGATTTTAAGTTAGGATTTTTACAGTTTTTCTTCTAAGAAGTTTTTACTATGTTCAATTTTAGTTAATATTATTATATTGTTTAATAGTATAGAATAAGACGGATAAAATAATGTATAATTTGTAAGGATTTCTTTGGGAAATAAATATAAAGAAGGGTCTAAAGATTTCGGGATAGTGAAAATTGCGCGGAAAAAGAGCAAAAAAGATAGCCAATTAGAGGCTTTCGGTAAAGTAATTCGGACCGCTATAAAAGGCGAGCTAATAGTGAGTCAGTAGTCAGTAGTTAGTAGGCAGTCGCAGCCTAACCGTCTAAATGGTACAAGTAACACCCGAAATCTGGAAGACCAAGGAAGAAAAGGAAAAATAGTGTTTCATTGAAGTCGTGGTTCAAGACACCGTGCGCCGTAACCAGGTCGGCGAAGACCAACAAGTGGTCCATCGAGAAGCCGTGCGTCGTACCCAGCATACGGTACGCATTTAGGGGTGCGTGGGACGGGTGCTACCAGCCTAGAAGGAGCACGCGTCACATACGAGGGAGAAGTCCCTACCGCGGTGGTTACGGGTGCTGGACGTGCCCCAGTCGCCGCGAACAACAAGTGGTCCTTCGAGAAGCCGGATTCCCTAAGAAGAAGACAAAAGCGTCCAGAAGATTGCAAGATGCCAGTAACCAGGTCGCAGAAGGATGCCCTCTTACGCCCATCGTCTCGTCCTTTCGTCAGGGACGCGACTGAAGAAACGTCAGGGCCAGAAGGGGTCACGTCTGCGTCAGCGTCAGGGTCATCAGCAACCACAACGGACACCAACACTTCTTCGGGTACGACGACCACGGAGGGAACCACGACTACGGAAACGACTGTTACGACTGCGACCACAGCGGTATCAGAGAAGAAAGGAGATGCCGCACAGAAGACGACGAAGAAGACCCCAGAACAGGCCCCGGAAGCGGGTGTCAGTGGCTCAGCCACGACCCTGAAACCGAAGGGGGTCAGTCGTCGAGCTAGGTCCATGAAGACCACCAGCTCTTCCGCCAGAAGACGCGAGCTAGAAGCCAGAGAAGAATTAGCACGCCTGGAGTTGATGCAAGCACAGGCTGCGGCGAAGCTACCCCGTGTCAGATTAGAGATGGCTCAATGTGAAGAGGAAGACTCGGTGGATGAAGACCTGGAAGACAGAACAGCACAGGTGCAGAACTGGATCGAGACATCAGTACGAGAAGGCAGCAACATGGAACAACCCGAGCAGCGAGGTCAGCACCAACCAGAAGAGCAGAAGGTCAAGCTTAAAGATAACTCTTTAACGAAAGGAGCTACGATTGAAATTCAAACGTTGACAGCAGCATTGAAAGAAGCCTTTTCTGCAAGAGGTGGACCAGCAGCACAACCGAACTACATCCATGAGCTACCCTACTTCGGCAACAGCAGCGAGTGGTTGGCCTTCAAAGTTGTCTACGAAGATACAGCACCGATGTTCAACGAAGTTCAAAATATGGCTCGTCTAAGAAGAGCAATAAAGGGAAACGCAAGAGAAGCTATCAAGAGTCTGCTGTACTCAGAAGCCTCTCCGATGGAAGTATTGCAAGCCCTCAAGAGAAGATACGGAAGACCTGATGCGCTGGTGCTGGCAGAGTTGGACAAGATCAAGTCTCTACCCAGAATATCAGAAAACCCAAGAGACATATGCATCTTCGCAAGCCAGATCAACAACAGCGTAGCAGCAATAAAAGGATTGAAGAAACCTCAGTACCTGCACTCACCGGAGATGGTGAAACAAATAGTTGACAAGATGCCAACGGTTCTCAAGTTTCGATGGTACGACTTCGCTGCATCATCAGATGACGGCATGTTCCCCGACCTGACGATGGTGTGCAAGTTCCTGAACAGCGAAGCCGACAAGTGTGGAGCCTTCGCAACCTTTGAAGACAGAAGCATGTTCAAGAGGACTCATCGACAAGCGGCGCATTCGACCAAGGAAAAGGACTTCAAAGAAAAGGAAATTAGAAGACAAGAGAAGACTTGCCCTATGTGCGAGGGTGGACACTTCTTGCTAGAATGTCAGAAGTTCCAGAAAGCGTCGGTGCAGGATCGATGGGCAGCGGTTAAGAAGAGTCGCATCTGCTTCAAATGTCTCCAAGGAAGGCACCGGAAGGAGAGCTGCAGGAAACCACCGTGCAAGCAATGCAAGAGGTGGCATCATCATATGTTACACGTCGAGTACGAAGAAAAGACTTCAGAAGAAAAGGAGACACCGCAAGAAGAAGCGAGCATCACGGCATCAGTCAACGCAGTTAACAGCGCAAGGGCATACTTAAAGATAGTGCCCGTGGACGTCTTCGGGTCACAAGGTTCCAAGAAGATATTGGCACTTATGGATGAGGGGTCAACCGTGTCGCTTCTGGACACGAATGTGGCAAAAGAAATCGGCGCTCAAGGAAGCAATGAAGAACTGGTGATCGAGACTGTCGGAGGCCGACTAATAAGGAAGAAGGATTCTCAAATATTGGACCTTACGGTGAAAGGGGTGCATCAAGAAGAAAAGAAAACCCTGAAGAGAGTCCGGACCATCGACGAATTAAAACTCACACCACAGTTCATCGATAAGAAGAGGATACAGGATTGCCAGCACTTAAAGAATATCGCCGACTCTTTACATTACCAAGGAGAGTCACCTCAGCTGCTCATCGGTCAAGACAACTGGGAGCTGATCGTAACACAAGAAATAAGAAAAGGGAAACCTGGAGAACCAGTGGCTTCACGAACAGGGCTTGGATGGGTGCTCCACGGGTCAGACGTCAGAAGCGCAAGACCAGTACACTTCCTGAACACGTGTCTACATATCGTCACGCCGGAAGAAGATATGCATCAAACCATCAAAGATCACTTCGCGATCGAAGCGCTCGGCGTGCAGCCAAGAAGACCCTCTACGGACTCTGAAGGAAGAGCGCTCACCATCCTGGAGAAGACCTGCAAAAGACTGGAAGATGGTCGATTCGAAGTTGGTCTACTATGGAAGAATGAAGAAGAGCAGATGCCCGAGAGTTATACGTCTGCCAAGAACCGACTGATCAACATCGAAAAGAAGATAGATAAAGATCCTAGGTTGAAGACTGAATATAACAACCAGATCCAGCATCTAATCGACAGCAAGTACGCAGAAGAAATACCTGGTCATCAAGAAGAATCCAAGAAAACGTGGTATCTCCCTCACTTCTCCGTGGTTCACCCGGTGAAGAAGAAGATAAGAATAGTCTTCGACGCTGCAGCCAAATCGAATGGAAGAACCCTCAACGACGCTCTGCTGCCGGGACCAGATTTACTGCAGTCACTATTCGGCGTACTGCTACGGTTTCGTCAAGGACCGTTGGCGGTAGCGGCCGACATAAAAGAAATGTTCCTTCAAGTCCGCATCCGACCAGAAGACAGAGACAGCCTGAGGTTCCTGTGGCGCGGAGATCAGCGCGATGTGCCACCGAAGGAGTATAGGATGACGTCAGTTATCTTCGGAGCCACATCATCTCCGAGCACAGCAATCTACGTCAAGAACCGGAACGCAGCAGACTACAAAGAACAGTTTCCTGAAGCAGCCAAGGCAGTCGAGCTGAACCATTACATGGATGACTATCTGCACAGCTTCCATTCAGAAGAGGATTTTAGAAGAGTGACAGCGCAAGTGGACTTTATACACAAGAAGGCAGGCTTCACACTCAGGGGATGGGCGTCAAATCAACCTGAGCTACTGCAGGAAGTGAACACCGAGACAACCGAGAAGACCGAGGTGAATCTTGGCGAGAAAGAAGAAAAGACGCTAGGACTGCGTTGGTTCACAGAAAAAGACGCCATTGGCTTCAGGGCCAACCTCCTAAACACACCAGAAGAAATAACCCGGGGGCTCAAGGTGCCTACGAAGAGAGAAGTAACCAGCGCAGTAATGTCAACTTTCGATCCACTGGGACTAGCATCACCGGTTCTCGTCCAGGGCAAGAAGCTACTGCAAAACATATGGAGAAGTGGCGTCGGTTGGGACGAAGAAATAGAAAACAAAGAATACGAAGCATGGAATACTTACCTGGAGAAAATGAAGGTGCTCCAAGACCTACAGATTCCAAGATGCCTCGCACCACATCGCACCGAGGGGGAGCTGCACACATTCACGGACGCCAGCGAGACTGCGTACGCAGCGACCGTCTATTGGAGAACCGAAGAGCAAGATGGAACATACCATGTCAGCTTAGTGGCGGCGAAAGTTCGAGTGACCCCATTGAAGCCGGTATCAGTTCCGAGACTTGAACTGCAGGCGGCTCTCCTGGGAAGCAGACTGGCACGATCAGTGGAAGAAGAAATGGATCTGAAGGTAGTCAAGAAGACATTTTGGACAGATTCCAGCATCGTACTCTCTTGGATCAAGACAGATCCGAGAACCTTCAAAACATTCGTGGCTCATCGCTTGGCAGAAATAGAAGATCTCACAAAACCACAAGACTGGAGATGGGTACCCTCAGCACAAAACCCAGCTGATGATGCAACGCGCGACGTACCGGAACACTTCGACTGCAATCACCGATGGTACACCGGACCAGATTTCCTGAGAAAAGAAGAAGTTCTCTGGCCGGCAGCAAGAACCTTCAAGAAAGAAACCACCGGCGAGGAAAAGACTGCAGACGTCGCAGCAGCAGCAAGTATCACTCACCCATCACCAGATCCCGAAAAGTTCTCATCGTGGAAGCGACTCTTACGGGCCACAGCAAGGATGCTGCAGTTCATAAAACTCTGCAGAACCAAGGAA
Organism: Furcula furcula; assembly: GCA_911728495.1. NCBI lineage: Eukaryota > Metazoa > Arthropoda > Insecta > Lepidoptera > Notodontidae > Furcula > Furcula furcula. The sequence goes on along the minus strand of OU452244.1, from coordinate 24,340,200 downwards.
AAGGTTAATATCAGCAAAACGGATCCTACCTGGAAAAGGTCAAAAGAAAAGACTAAGGTGGTAGAGAAACGACCACAGTCTGCGAGAACGGCCAACCGGCACTACATACCGTTAGATGCAGGAGTACTGGAGCAAGCTGAAAATCTACTGCTGAGAAGAAGGTCTCTTGCGGCTGAAAGGAAGAACCAGCGCCACAGACCTGCGAGTGGGAGACATCGTGCTAATCGTCGACCACAGCCTACCAAGATGCGTCTGGCCACGCGGCAGGATCGAGCAAGTATACCCAGGAACAGATGGGCGGACCAGAATAGTCGACGTCGAGAGACGAGGAGGAGTGCTGCGAAGACCAAGTTCGAGAGTGGTGCTGCTGGTGCCGGGAATGTCGCCAAGCCTGGAGGATGGTGCACAGCACGAGGGGGAGACTGTTGGCGACAAGACCCAGGCTGGACATTAGGGCGCAACTAGTGAGTGTCTAGCCAGTTAAAAAGTGAAAGTGTAAGAAATGTTGACTTTCTAATTTGATTCTTGTAAGGACTTTATTTAGCAATATTCAAGTTAATAGGTATCTCAATGATGTTATTTCAATATAATTGGTAATTTTCTGCAGAAATGTTCATATTTTAAAATTACGTAGTTTGAAAATGAGAATTTTTGTTTATGTAAATATTAAGATTATTTTTATGGTGTTTGATAGGAGTTCTTGGAAAAATGATATTTCTGTTTGAATCATGCAAATCGGATAAGAATTGTAAAAGTTATGAGACATTTTCGTTATGAACATTGATTTTAAGTTAGGATTTTTACAGTTTTTCTTCTAAGTTTTTACTATGTTCAATTTTAGTTAATATTATTATATTGTTTAATAGTATAGAATAAGACGGATTATTTACTAGATTATGATCATTCAGATAAGTCATCATAGGGTAGGTAGTCTTTTTGCCTGTATGTAGGTACTGCACGCCGCTGGTATGTATTAATATCACAGTAGACCACCACGGTGTCAGATATTCTGCCGCCAGTGTATACATGCTGTGTTCCGGCGTGAATGGTGAAATTACCGGACACAGGAGCCTTAATAACCTAATGTTCCAACTGTGGTGACTAGTGGCAGTGGAATGCCGCTGTCTATAGGCAGGAGCGCCGCTTACCATCAGGCTAGCGTCTTGCTTGCCTTGTCATCAGGTTGTAAAAGTCAAGGGTGGATTTTTTGGCATACTTTGTTTCCTCATTGGGAAAGTCTCACTGCTTTAAATCAAGACGGCGCTGTATATAAAAAATGCCAAGTTAAAAATGTTGGAACTTTGCTAGGTAGTCAGTCACTTACTTGAAATCTTTCACCGTCGAATTTTTCTTCTATTTGGTATGTTTTGTCAGATGGAAATTGATATTTCACGTCAAACCTCTCCGAAAGCATTGGACTGATGGCAAAGAACAGCTGGATACCAAGATCCAAAGGCCGGGATTCACCGTCACCAAGCTCTTCGCATACCTTAGAATATGTATTATCTATTTAGATATGTATATATTTAATACCTAAATAGCATGCCGTTAAGCAGAAGGCAGGGTTAGAATGTCCTGAGTGACTGACTGATAATAATATAGTGGGTGGTAAACAAACACCTCTTACTTATTTACAACAAAAGGACTTATTCCAAAGAAATTGCTCAGACAGCAACACGTCGAACTGTGATAGATATCTCAGCCACAGCGGCTGGCTTCACGTAGAACGCTGGCCATTTGCAAAAAGACAACGCTACTTGAATGTTATATCACAGCGATTTTTAACCGACATCAAAAAAGGAGGAGGTTCTCAATTCGTCTGTATACATATTTTTTTTTTCTATGTAAGTTCGCGCATAACTCTGGCAATTATGAACCGATTTGAAAAAATCTTCTTCCAACCATTCTTTAATCCGTTAATTGGGTCCCATAAAAAAATAATTGCTTACGAATAAGTAAGTAGTTCCTGAAAAAACAAGAATGGTGACTGCACGGGAGAATTGCAGGAATGCCTATATAGATGACTTTATGTCGCTTTTTAACCGACTTCAAAAAAGGAGGAGGTTCTCAATTCGTCTGTATATATATATATATATTTTTTTTTATGTATGTTCGCGCATAACTCTGGCAATTATTAACCGATTTGAAAAAATCTTTCTTCCATCCATTCTTCAATCCATTGATTGGGTCCCATAAAAAAATTATTGCTTAGTAATAAGTAGTTCCTAAAAAAACAAGAATGGTGACTGCGCACTGAGAGTTGCAAGAAAGCCTATATAGATGACGTTTTATTCGCTCGGACTCGCTCGGTCGGACAAAAATGGTCATAACTCTGGCAAATATTTACCAATTTCAATGATTCTTTTTTTATTCGAAATAAGAAACCACTGTATTGAATCTGTATGAATTTTATTACAACCGGATAAGAACTTCCTGGAGGACCATGAACGATGTGGAGGAATTTATCTGGTAAAAACCATAAAACTGATGTTCTCCATTACATTGCTCTGACAATTATGAACCGATTTCGATGATTCTTTTTTTATTCGAGAGAGTAAACTACTATGATGTTTCCATGCAAATTTCATTACGACCGGATATTATTTTCTGAAGAAACATGAATTATGTAAAACTATGTAGACGATAATGTGATCATAACCTACCTAGATAATTTTTCGGTTTTCGATGGTTCAATCTTTATATATGAAAATATCACTAAAAAGGTTAAAATAAAATCTTTTTAAAAAAAAATTGAACCGACTTCAATATCACTGAAAAGTATAAAATAATTTAAATATTATTGAAGTTGGTGCCAAATATACACAGCAGGTACGCTAACACCAACTTCAATAATATTTAAATTATTTTATACTTTTCAGTGATATTGAAGTCGGTTCAATTTTTTTTTTAAAAGATTTTATTACGGACAAAAATGGTCATAACTCTGGCAAATACACACATCAAAAGTGTCAAGGGATCAACATATATTTTTGCAATAACTTTTCTCCTGATTGATATTAATTAAAATTTTCTTTAAGGATTCATCAAATAAAGTGTTTTCGTTTGTCACAGTAACGATAAACCAAGTCACCTTTGCATTAATAAAGAAATTTGCCATTTTCCTAATAAAGGGATTTTTGACATTTGAACCACTAACACAAAAGTTCGAAAAAAAGTCTGAAATAACAGTTTTCTTTAAAATTTTATTGGGTAACTTAAACAATTAATAATCCGTGTTTCTACCGCGAACACTAACAACACAAGAACATCGGTTTGGCATACTCAAAATGAGTTCATCCAAATCACGCTGTGGAATGGCCGCCCATGTTCGTTGCAACAACAAAAAAGGTCTTCTTGCGACTGGATACCCTCCATATTCGGCAGAGCTCTTCTCTGTAGCATATCCCATGCATGCTCAATCGGGTTCAAGTCTGGCGACTGAGCAGGCCAGGGCAGGACATTGATGTTAGCTGCGGCGAGAGTCTGTCTTACAACTCTTGCGGTGTGCGGTCGTGCATTATCATGCATTAACTGAAATAAGGGACCGATTTGCACTTGTAGAGGAACGATGACGTCTGATACAATCGTCTCAGCATAAATTTGAGCGTTGAGGTTGCCTCTGATCCAAATCAACTCAGTTCTTCCGCCGATCCAAATACCCGCCCATACCATGATGGTTCCACCACTATAAGGATGGACTTCCTGGCAGGATTTTAATCGCTGTTGGCGTCCAGGGGTTCTCCAGTGTCGTATACGTCTTGTATCCGGTCTCATACCAAAACGAGACTCATCAGAAAAGCACACGAAACGCCATTGTTCTTCTGCCCATTTTTTTGCCCAAAAATGCTTGATCCCTAGACACTTTTGATGTGTGTATTTACCAATTTCAATGATTCTTTTTTTATTTGAAAGATTGAACCACTGTAATGAATCTGTATCAATTTTATCACAACCGGCTAAGAGCTTACTGGAGGACCATGAACGATGTGGGGGAATTTATCTGGTAAAAACCATAAAACTGATGTTCTCCATTACATTACTCTGACAAATATAAACCGATTTCGATGATTCTTTTTTTATTCGAGAGGGTAAACTACTATGATGATTCCATGCAAATTTCATTACGACCGGATATTTTTTTCTGAAGAAACATAAATTATGTAAAACTGTGTAGACGATAATGTGATCATAACCTACCTAGATCATTTTACCGTCTTCGATGGTTCAATAATTATTTATGAAAATATCACTAAAAAGTATAAAATAAAATCTTTTAAAAAAAAAATTGAACCGACTTCAATATCACTGAAAAGTATAAAATAGATAATTTAAATATTATAGAAGTTGGTTTTAGCGTAAGTACCTGCTGTGTATAATTGGTACCAACTTCAATAATATTTAAATTATTTTATACTTTTCAGTGATATTGAAGTCGGTTCAATTTAAAAAAAAAAAGATTTTTAGTTATATAGGTATACAACGCGAATGCGCAAGTTATATTTTACTATATATGTGCTAACCTTATACTTACTATGATATGTCATGTCAAGTCTAAGAGCACATGCACAGTCTACTCAAAACAGAGGCGGTAAGGGGTAAACATATACTCCAGTGAGCGTATACGAGACGCGTGTAATGAGTGTATCAGTATACCTAGTATTAGGAACAAACAGGATACGTATATTAAAGAAGAGGTTTTGTTACATTAACACTTTGTATAGAAAGAAGACACAACACACGGACATGTTGCTAGATTGCTACTTACCTTCTGCAAGTTGCCGCATTGCTTTTGGTACTCTGGAGCATCGGGGTGAAATATAGCTAAAATTCTGTCGCTACTCATAGACAGCTTTAAGTCTTTAAGTATTATTCTGAGAAACCATTTCAGTTGTTCTGCGTTTACTTCATTAATGACGTGACTAAATTCATTGTCCAGGACCTCTAAAATACATATAGAACATGATGTTGACTTTATAATAGATATCTGTCTGAATAACTAATTATTAGTTACTACAACTGGGACTTGTAAACTACTCTTCGAGTGACTTCAAATTTGCAGCGCAGCTGCAGCGCGGATCCATGTATATCAAAAGCGCGCGACAAAAGTGCGGCCGCAGCGCTGCAGCTGCTAAATGCTTAGTGTAATCCACTCATATAGTTATACAAAGTGTGTAGTAGGTACAGGTAAGGTATATGCTTCAATTTGTGGCGGTGATACAAGAAGGCCAAGCGAAGTTTAAGTTTTATGAGTATAGATAGAAGATAATTAGATAATTAATTAGTATCGGTCAGGCAATTGTTATTACACATTTATATTTGTTATTGGATTTTGTTACACACCAGCTTCCAAATAAAAATAAATAAGTACTTAGGTGTATACTTACATAATTTTTTAGTTAGAAAAATATCTTAAATATTTTTGTGATAGGGTTAACTAATTATGTAGTGGGAATCAATCGACTTACGTCCTTTATTTTCCACAGTAGAAGCGATTGTATCAAGTATTTCATTAATTTCACCAATACTGAAAGCATCAGACGTAGCGCGTAGTCTGGTCTTCAGAACACTAAACGCTACACCAGCAAAGTCACTTTCTTGCGTGTTGGTCACCGATCTAAAGTTAAGCAACCTCTGGGCGTCTCGAGATTGTTTGTTAAGAGACAATACTTTTACCAACAATTCGCCCAACTTGGTCTCCTTTAGATTGTAGGCATTTCTTTCTCTGTCAAGGTTTGGCAGAAGTAATCTTATTAACGGATAAATACTGGAGTTCTGAAATTAAGAACCTTTGTAAGATTTATTTACCTAAAGCTCTCAACGGCCGGTGATTCCGATTTGCACCCGTAGACGTACTAAATGTAGGTACTTACCTAACTCTATGTCTGCACCATGTAGGTATAACACGCGAACCGCATAAGCGCGATCACGCTTCGACCGCCGACGGATTAAGTACCTTATTTCATATTTAATGCCTAGAATCCTTTTGAATTAACTTGATACAATATAATATCTGGGAGTTGTCGGATCTTCTCAGTGGAGGCCGCGTTACGGTCGGGTGGTAGTTGTGAAAAATGACAATATGTAAGAGCCCCCGTGAGGCCTATGCATAATTAAAAAAAATTGAATTTAAAATGAAAACTAATATTACGGATTATATCGCGGTTTATTTTTGATTTTTATTACCCGACGCAACTCGACGTTTCGAATACTTTACAGCATTCATGGTAGATAGATGAGAATTTTCGTTGAGTTGAGTTGTGTATTTTTTTAAACACAATGCTTAGTTGCAGATAACAAGCATTTTATACGACTAGGTTGATATTTATGCCCAACTATCAAAGTAGGTACCTACTTATCTGTCCGTCTACCGTAATGGATTCCCGGAAGGCTTTTATGTATAAACATCATCATTAGCCTGAAGAGGTCCACTGCTGAACAAAGGCCTCCCCCTTAAAGGTGGGGGGTTACCTTAATCCTCACGCTTGGCAGGCGTCTTAAGGATCGCAGTTGTATAGGTGGTAGGTAATCAAAGAGAAAAATTCTGCTGCTCATCATCTTGTTTTTAACTTATATAGTCACCTTGTACGAATTCCAACGGGAGGAGACTCCGTACCTCAGTGGTATTTATACACTACACATGGCCCGTGGGGCCTCCGGGTAAGAACAGCGCCCTTCCATCACCTCAGAAGATGGGCGTAATACCTAAGTACCTACTATATGATATACATTACATAAGTATATTACATAAGTATATATATACACACATCAAAAGTGTCTAGGGATCAACATATATTTTTGCAATAACTTTTCTCCTGATTGATATTAATTAAAATTTTCTTTAAGGATTCATCAAATAAAGTGTTTTCGTTTGTCACAGTAACGATAAACCAAGTCACCTTTGCATTAATAAAGAAATTTGCCATTTTCCTAATAAAGGGATTTTTGACATTTGAACCACTAACACAAAAGTTCGAAAAAAAGACTGAAATAACAGTTTTCTTTAAAATTTTATTGGGTAACTTAAACAATTAATAATCCGTGTTTCTACCGCGAACACTAACAACACAAGAACATCGGTTTGGCATACTCAAAATGATTTCATCCAAATCACGCTGTGGAATGGCCGCCCATGTTCGTTGCAACAACAAAAAAAGGTCTTCTTGCGACTGGATACCCTCCATATTCGGCAGAGCTCTTCTCTGTAGCATATCCCATGCATGCTCAATCGGGTTCAAGTCTGGCGACTGAGCAGGCCAGGGCAGGACATTGATGTTAGCTGCGGCGAGAGTCTGTCTTACAACTCTTGCGGTGTGCGGTCGTGCATTATCATGCATTAACTGAAATAAGGGACCGATTTGCACTTGTAGAGGAACGATGACGTCTGATACAATCGTCTCAGCATAAATTTGAGCGTTGAGGTTGCCTCTGATCCAAATCAACTCAGTTCTTCCGCCGATCCAAATACCCGCCCATACCACGATGGTTCCACCACTATAAGGATGGACTTCCTGGCAGGATTTTAATCGCTGTTGGCGTCCAGGGGTTCTCCAGTGTCGTATACGTCTTGTATCCGGTCTCATACCAAAACGAGACTCATCAGAAAAGCACACGAAACGCCATTGTTCTTCTGCCCAATTTCTGTGTTCAAGAGCCCATTGATATCGAATCCTACGATTGTGCATTGCTATAGGTGGTACCCGTAGCGGTCTTCGGGAATGAAGGTTCACTTCATGCAAGCGGTTTCTGACTGTTTGGTCGCTAATTAAGTTCCCTGAAGAGTGATGAAGCCTCACGGCTAACATCATGGCAGTTATTGTTGGAGCTCTTCGAGTTAAGATTTGAATATATCGGTCTTGTCTCCGTGTGGTGCAGCGATACCGTCCTCCATGGCGCTCAGCCACGGTACCAGTGCTTCGGTAACGTGTCCAAAGTCGACTGATAACACTCTGACTTGTATTCAGAGCTAAAGCCACAGTACGTTGCCGGGAACCAGCTTCTATCATTCCCACGGCTCTGAGCATTTCTTCCCTGCTTAAATGACGTCGCCGCTCCATAATAACGTTGGTTTTAATCAGTAGTAGGGAAACAGTAGCACTAATAATGTCTTCAATGCGTTGTATGTTTTTATAGGGAAAATATTGACAGCTGATTTTCATCTTTTACTCGAATTTGATTCACAGTTCCTGATTCAAATTATGAAATGCACCAAAAAGGATCCATATAAATTTATAAAATCATAAATTTATTACAAAGCCACATCTCAATCTCAAGAAATCCGCTTAAAAATGCTTGATCCCTAGACACTTTTGATGTGTGTATTTTAAGAACCTTAAAAATCTGCTACAGGTGACCATTGTGGGTAGACTCACTCGGTTCAAAGCACTTCTGAACCTGCAAATCTCGGATAACTCGCCCTAGCATCTGCCATATATGTAGATTAGCGTGCGTGCAACCCTCAGGTGTCAGGTTAAGCTACGAAACAAATAAGCGCCGTGGCTAGACAGATAAGTACAAGAAAACTAGGATGAGCCTAGCGAACAAACGATTGGTAATCGAAACCGATTATATTATTGGTTTGGGGGTTAAACCAATATTTGTGTTTGGTTATTTAACCAATTGCAACTTAGCCTGTCATCTGCGCTGGACTCCAACGGTGACCCATGGTGGGCATTGGTCTTGTCTTAGTTTAATGTACTAAATCTTTTTATATTATAGTTTATTAATTATATATTAAGCTTTTGTTAAATTACCTTTTTGCCTACAGTCTGCGCTGCTGCTACTTTGAAATCGTTAATAAAGGAACACAACACTTTGTCTTGAGGTAACTTTTGTCTTTTCTTCTTACGTAACTCTTCTAAAAGATTACAAAAATCAGTAAATCTGACATTATTCGCTGGGATCACCTGGTCATCCATTTCTACCAAGTGGGATATTGAATATAATCGCCTAAAACAAGAAATGTAAACTTTTTAACCGGCTTCAAAAAGAAGGTTCTCTATTCGACGCGTATGTAGGTATGTAATATTAATAAAAATGCGTAATATTCATATGTTAGTCTATGTGGGCTTCTAAACAGATTTACCAAATTTTACGAGTGTGTGTATGTATGTAGGTTAGTCTGCGGATTTTTCAGAAACTACATGTTCGATTTTGAAAATTCTTTGCAATGGATAGAGTATTTTTCAACTTAGGGTAGAGTAAAAGTTTCATCAAAATCGGTCTAGTAGTTTTAGAAATATAGACGTTTTATGTTTTCAGTAAGTTACTGTAACGTAGACGTCCGGGACAGTCCGGGTTGCGTGATAGTGCTGATACTTACCTATTTTTGTTTGGTATAATAGTCACTAAAAAGTGGTAAATAAACTGTTTTTAAAAAAAACTAAAAACCGACTTCAAAGTAAATTATCTAAAAAGCATAAAATAACGAAAATATATTGTAATCGAAAATGTATAGGGTTGAATGACATAATGAAAACACAAATATTAAAAATTAGATAATATTTATTATTCTATTATAAGGTATTTTAACATGTATTTCCGAGCCATCAAAGGAGAATGGTCTTTATAGAGCACATAAAGGTTGTAAGCAGTCTCTTTAGTCAAATCTATATTGCCGTGTACCTCACATTTCGTGATAGGATCACAAGCTAAAGCTCTCTCATAATATTCAATAGCCAAATTATTAATATTTAACATTTGATAAACTCTTCCCATATTGTAGTTGGCTTCTTGATCACATTTCCTTAAATTTTGATAAGTTTTCAAGTAAGCCATTCCCTGCAGTATCAGATTATGATGCTTGTCCACTGTTCTTTGTGCAGCCATAAACAAAATTGTTATAGCTATTAAAAATGCTGACAAGGAATCTCTGCATTTTTCCTGGTATTCTAAATAATATTTTAATGCAACTAAATATCTCCCTGAAACTAAAAAATTATTACCAAAAAAGAGATTTTTTATAATATTGTTGTTATCTTTTTGGAACATCCTGAGCAAAAATTTTGAATGTGTGTTCCTAGAGTTTATTTCTAGATTCAGTAAGTTCCAGATTCTTGGGCTTGGATATTTTTGTGCAAATTCTCTTATAAATCGAAATCCATTTTCATGGTCAGCACTCAAAAGGCAAGCTTGATAACAGTAAAATTCAATATCCAATCGATGTGAAGATAGACTTTTTGACATTAATGCACCAAAACTTAAACGCTGCATGGTAAAATATTGTTTGAGTTTGCAAGCAACCTTTAATAAGTCAATGAAAAAGTCCCATTCTTGTTGTGGTGTTAATTTAAATGTTTCATCTTCATCAAAATGGATATCCTTCTCGTGATATTTGTTTTCACCACGAATGGTGCGAAAGTTATGAATATCTTCAATAGCACACCTTACTCTACATGCCAAGTTTAATTCTTCTTGATGCCTGTACTTAACAAATGTTTTAGAAAGTAGGGCTTCACCTGCCTCTAGATACTTAGATAGTTTGTTGTACCTTTTTAAAGCACAGCATTGTTCATAAAGTAAGCTGGCACTGACAACATACTTGAAGTCCTGTTGTAACATTTCTAATGCTTCATCGATACGACCTTCTTTTTCCAGTATAGTATATAGTTTGCGGCGAGCATCAGGATGCTGAGGTGCATGTTTCAGTACCTTGAAGTAGGAATTGATAGCATCTTTCTCTCTACCCAAGCTGTATAAGCATTCTGCATGTTTAAGCCACACAGCTCCAAGATCAAAGCTATTATTTTTAACTAAAGGCTCTAGTAACTGTATAGCTAACTCATGTTGACCAACAGAGGAAAGTGCTTCTTCTATATCCATATATAAATCTCCAGCCTTCTCAACATCATTTGTCAGAAAGTCATTTAGAAGTGTTTGAACTAAATGAATAGCACCCAAATGAATGAAACAGACTAACAGCTTAGTTTTTAAATCTATAGGTAATGAATTTGGTATAGAACATCTGATGTAATTAGTTTGCTCCTCTATAGCTCCATCTGGATTTTTCACAGTTTGTATTTCAGCCTCAATGTCAACCCCTGCACTAGCTACAAATATTTCTATACAAGTTTGAAACTGTTTCTGAGAAATAAGAAGCTCCAAAAATATATTTATATTTTCTAAAGTAAAAAGTGTTGGACATTTTTTATATGCTGAAGTCATAACTTCAACTGCATGTTCTATTTCATTACTATTGTGATACAAAGTTGCAGCCAATTTGGCATACTTCATGATTGTTTCTCCCTCACTGGGTGGTAAGGATGTCACTATTTTGTGATAACATTTGACACGGCTCACTTTTAAAGTGTGGATAGGGTAATCTTGCTCCTCGAGTGTAGTTAATAGTTCAATCCGTTTTAAATGTATATCTAAGTTGTGTGGGTCATCTTTAATAGCCTGTGTGTAGCACATCATTTCCTGTCTCACATCATTTTTCTGCTTTGACATAGCAGCGAGTCGCAGCCACTCAGTAGCATCTGGAGGGCTCAGATGTGCTGCTAACAGTGAGAACTGTAAAGACTTTTCCACATCATGTTCATATATTTGTGCCAGAGTTTGGTAGGGTTCTGGAGCTTTTGGCACCTGCTTTATAATTTCATGGCACATTTTCTCAGCAGTTTCTCTATCTCCTCTGACGAAACGTAAATTTGCTTCACCCATCAACCCGAGGAGGCCCGCAGGAAGTCGAGTGAGTTTACGTCGTCTCTGTACACCCTTTTCAGACAACTGTGAGGAAGCCAGAGGTTCATCCTCATTCCGTTTACTGGCTTCTTCTGCAACATCTTCCTCATCGTCGAAATTGTACCATTCGTTGGAGTATTCGGCAAATGACATTTCACCGCTCAAAAACTTATTAGTTAATTCTTTTTCCAAATCCATCTTGTAGTTTCAAAAAAATCCAGTCAAAAATATCCACAAAATTGGAAATCAGACCGCATAAGTAATACACAACCTACAAAGGTAATTTTAATAAAACAACCCACCACAATAGGTAAATATTTTCAAAAAAGCACGTTTACTTACCTATTTTTTGTTTACGTAGATGGATACTTATATCGTATTTTGGATTAAATAAAATTTATTAATTTTATTTTACCTTGTATTTTACAAATTTACACAGAGAGCAGTGTTGCCAGCAGACAATTTAAGAATGGGCCGAAAGCAGTTTAAGCAGTGTTGGCAGGGGCCGATTTTAGGCAGTAAAGGCCGAAGTACGACTTTCCATTGACGTTCGTTGAATTGAGGGGTAGGGAAGGGGTTGGGGGAGGCGGGGGAGTTGTACTACCCCCCACAGAGAACATTATATTACCACCCCTCCCTTAATAGCAAAAGTTGCGGAGCCCCCCCCCCCATTTACAAGAATTTTAATTCTGAGGAAATTTTCCTCATATTATGAATTAAAATTAATAATATGTGTAAAAAATCAAGGGTTCCCCTTTGTTATTGGGGGAAAGGGGGGAGCCCTCTCCATCAGAAACAGTACTAGAAAACGGGAAAAAAGAGATGTAAATAAAAAAAAAACATCGAAAATTTTAGTTTTTACCCGACTACGGAATGGAAATCATGACCCTCCCGGTCATGATTTTAACAAGAATGTATGTATGTTCATCTGTTCCCGCATATCTTCTAATCTACATAACATAATTTGACAAGTAGGGTGTCGTTAGAAGCTTCTTGATGGTCCGCTGGTTAGCTAATAATATCACATTATTCGACTGCGATTTTATTATTAGTCGGGTTTTAGTTTTTAAAACTTATTACTTGTTCTGTTTTTCAAGAGCCCATCCTTCACCTTGCATTTTTATCTTTCATGTTTAGAAAGTATGACTCTTGTCTATTTCTTTTTATATAAAGTGCTATGCTTTTAGAATAGGAATTGGTCAACCGAACCAATGATTTAGATGGATTGGCTGTCCGAGGCATAAAGGCCGATGAAGGGCCGACGGCAGCCAAAGGCCGACATAGTTTCGAAAAGGCCGAGAATCGGCCCCCCAGGGGCCGATCTGGCAACACTGACAGAGAGAGATCTTTGCGGACTTTTGGCGGGAAGTCAAATAAGGCGGCAACTTAAATTTTCACTCCCGAGTTTAAAATTATTTTTTTGCACTTATTCGACTGATACCTACTTGTTTTATATCGCAAAATATTCTGGGCATAGCGTCCCTCAATATGAGTCCCCACAGCGACGGTGAAGATCCTGGAGATGGTAAAAAGAAAAGAAAATTTCAAGCGATTTCTGGCGGCGAAAAAGAGAAGTATAACATTTTTACTAAACCAAACTATAAAAGATTATTTATTGAAAATGGCAGCAATGAGTTTGTCGTTTTCGTAGAGTCAAGCGAACAGGAAAAACTAGGTAACAAAAACCCGATTACCCTTACAAAGATACTTACTGACAGTGTTATAGGCATTGTGGGCGTTCACCGAGTAAACGCCAATAAAATAGGAATAACATTTAAAAAGGCTGCTGCAGCCAACAATTTTCTTAAAATGGAAGAATTTTTGAACAAAAATAAAATGAGAGCATTTATCCCATCTTATTTAACTGAGAGAGTTGGTGTGATAAGATATGTACCTAAGGACCTATCCAATGAAACAATTTATAAGAATATTGTTTGTGATACCGAAGTCATATCAGTAAAACGTTTTATGAAAAAGGTCGATGGAAAACTTGTACCATTAAACACAGTTGCAGTTACCTTTGCCTCAACCAATTTGCCCCAATATGCTTATATTAAACTTTATAGATATGAAGTACACACTTACATTGCTCCACTTCTGCAATGCTATAAATGTTTAAAATTTAACCACTCCGCTAAAGTGTGCAGGGGTGAACAAAATTGTTCTTCATGTGCTGGACGTCACTCATACAAAGAATGTGATGTTGAAGAGATAGTTTGTATAAACTGCAGCGGCAATCACTTGGCTGTGTCAAGAGATTGCCCTGTGAAGCAAAAGAAAATGGAGGAAAAAAAGAAGAAGTCGCTTCAACAATCATATGCCACTGTTGTGAGTACACCCACACCGCCACCAGTTAGTGAAACTTCCTTCCCACCATTGCCTAGCAAACCCTTAAAAAATAGCGATAATTTTAATATAAAGCAACTTGCCGAAAACGATATTATAATAAATGCAATAGTAAAATCTCTCGTAGCCCTTGGCAATATGTCCAGTACCCCTCTTACTACTAAGAAAATAAAAGAAATATTTTTATCTAATTTAATTTAATGGATAGTTACTTAAATATATTACAATTCAATATACAAAGTTTACAGAGCAAAAAAGCCTTATTACAAAACTTATTAATAGAAAAAAATATTGATATATGTCTTATAAATGAAACTTGGCTTAAGTCTACTTCTATTATTCCTCATTTTCCTCAATATAATTTTATTTACAAAAATTCTAATAACCCCCATAATGGTGTTGGTATTTTAATCAAACAAAACCTGATACTCTATAATTTCTACAGTTTTTTATGAATCCGTTCAAAACATATGCATCTCAGTAGAAACAGTTTCTGGTCCTTTAGCTATAGTTTGTGTATATTGTCCTCCTAATAATAGACTGGATACAACAAAGTTGAAAACCCTTATAAATACTATACCTAAACCATGCGTTATAATGGGAGATTTTAATGCACATCATATTGCATTTGGATGTAATAGTGATAACAACAAAGGAAGAAACTTATATAACATAATAGACCAATATGATTTGTGCATTTTAAATGATGGTTCATCCACAACTGTCCCATATCCTAATAGACAGGCCTCAGCTATAGATCTGGCTTTAGTTAGTCCTTCCATTGCTCACTTATGTAACTGGTATGTACATGATGATCCTATGGGTAGTTATCATCTTCCAACATTGCTAGAAATTAATATTCTTCCATCCACATATGAGTCGTCTCCTGTAAATAAAGATAAATATATTTATAATAAAGCAGACTGGAATGCATATTATACCTTGTCTGAGACTTGCTTTTCTGAGTTACATTTAAATAGTAATGATAGTGCTATAAACTTGTATGATAACTTTGTAAATACATTAAATGATTTAAGAGACAAAACTATACCTAAGCAACATACAAAACCCAGAACTTGTATATCTAGAAAACCAGTTCCATGGTGGAATCAGGAGTGTACTGACGCTGTGACTAAATCAAAAGATGCATTAAAAGACTACTTCTCCGAACCCACCATAGAAAATTGGATAAAATACAAGAAGTTAGATGCCAATAAAAAAAGATTATTAAAACAAGAATGCACTACCTCTTGGCATAACTTATGTGGTAGTTTTAATAGATTAACACCTATTTCACGAATATGGCAATATATTAAAAAATTTAAAAGAATAGGTGAGAGTGCTCAGAACAAAAATATGAATGAGGAGTGGATTCCAAGATTCTTAGATAAGTTATCAGATTCAACTCGTACTGATCAAGAAAAACTTGCTAATTTCTTTGAAAATGCTATAGAAACAGACAATAATCACTTTCTTAACAATAATTTCACCTTAGATGAGTTACGAGTATCATTAAAAAGTAGAAAAGATACTACACCAGGATTGGACAACATACCTTACATATTAATTAAAAAATTACATTTGAATGCACAAATCATATTACTCAATATATATAATAGTTTATGGCAAGAGTTAATAATTCCTGAATCTTGGAAAACCCAATGTGTAATACCAATTTTAAAACCAGACAAGCCCATTAATGATGCCAATTCATATAGACCTATTTCATTATCATCTTGTTTAGGTAAAATTTTTGAAAACATGTTAAAGTTGCGATTAGATTATTTTGCTGAATCTAATAAATTAATACCTGATGCACAGTTTGGGTTTAGAAAAGGTAGAAGTTGCTCTGAAAGCTTTGTATCATTGATATCCGATATAAAAAAGGTTAAGCTTAGTCATTCTAATATGATCTGTGTATTTCTTGATGTTAAGGGTGCTTTTGACAATGTCAATATCGAGGGCCTTATTCAAGTATTAAGCAATATTGGTTTACCCAGGCATAATTTAAAATGGATATATAACTTTCTTAGCAATAGAACTATATTTGTTAAATACAATGATCAGTTACATGGGCCTAAAACAGCTAATAAAGGTACCATGCAAGGGGCGACATTATCTCCTCTTCTATACAATTTGTATACTTCCGAAATATTAAAATATGTAGATACAACAAATATTAACATATTGCAGTTTGCCGATGACTTACTTTTGTACAGCATTGATCAAAACATTGAAACAGCAGTAAACAATATGAATACCGCTCTTAACCAATTGTTCTGTTATTATCATAATACTCTCAAATTAGACATTAGTCCAGAAAAAAGTGCAGTTTTAATTATAAGTAGAAATCCAGATCAAACAAACAGTCAAATACTTTATGATAATACTGAGATCCCTATTGTAAAACAACATAAATTTCTTGGAGTGATCATTGATAATAAGCTTAAATTTGATGAACATATTAAGCATATTTGCAAAAAGGCTTTGAAAGGTATAAATATTTTGAGACATCTTGCAGGTACCTTTTGGGGAGCCGATCCTAAAACAATGAGTATGCTGTACAAAAGTATTGTCCGAAGTCACTTTGACTATAGCAGCCTAGCATACATGAATGTCAATAGCACCCTTCTTAAAAAATTAGATGTAATTCAAAACATTGGATTAAGACTTATTTGTGGAGCAATGCGCTCAACTCCTATTAATTCATTAGAAATAGAAACATGCATACCTCCTCTGGCATTGCGTAGACTGCAGTTGGCAGAGAGATTTTATTTAAAAGTTCTTTCCATGGGCAATAGTCCTCTGCATGACAAGCTGACTCTACATCCAGATATCTCTCAGTCAATTTCATCCACCATAGTGTCAGCATCTTCAATTATTGACAGAACATTGCCTGAAATGTCAACAATTTTTACACACATTAAAAACAATGCTGAAAATATAAAAGTATATAATATTTGGCCACTATACAGCTGTACATACAAGGGACTGGTTAACAGTTCATCAAAATTTTATCTTGATAAAGTACATAACAAAACTGATTTTGAACAATTTAAAAATGAAAAAAGTATTTATCACTATATATACACTGATGGTTCTAAAAGTAATTGTGTTACAGCAGCATTCTATGATCCAAAATTTGATTATAAAAAATGTATAAAGTTAAACAATGTATGTAATATCTTCACAGCTGAGAGCTATGCCATTTATTGTGCATTGCACTATGTATATATAAATTTTACTGTAAATAATGTACATAACATTTTGATAGTATCAGATTCTAAGAGTGTCCTTTCTGCAATAGCTAATGTAAATATGTCATTTAAGTTAAATTATATTATTTATAATATTAGAAATTTGTTATGGCAGCTAGTTATAGGAAAAAATATCAATGTAGAGTTTGTATGGGTGCCTTCACACAGTGGTATTTATGAAAATGAAGTTGTTGATACAATAACTCGTATGAGTCATGATGAAGATGAGTCGGAGACACTCAAAGTTCCATTTACGGATTATTATACCTGCTATAAGACTACGAACAAGGAATTGTGGAAGCAATGCTGGAATATTACACTTGAAACGAAAGGCAAGTGGTATGCAGAAATACAAAGAGAAATACCTTCAAAGCCATGGTATCATGAGTTCAAGTACACTGATAGAAAGTTTATCACAACGATATCTCGCATGCGAATGGGACATTGCTTAACGCCAGCTCACTTGAACCGATTACATATAGTCAATAATAGCCGATGTACTTACTGCTCACAAGAAGAAAACGCCGATTTGGATCATATAATTTTAAAATGTCCAGCTTTCAAAATCCAACGATTAATTTTAGTGAGTGACATTTGTGACAGTGTCAGTGAACTGAGTGATGAACGTGTACCCCGCCGCGTTCAGGAATTACTATCGAATTCAGACTATTTTGCACCGCTATTTAAGTTTATTTGTAGCACTGTTGAAAAGATTTAATTCATAACTTAACGTGATTTATTTGTTATTTTTACTTTTTATATTTTTTGTTTATTTTTAAAGTTAGAATTGTTTTCCTTTCTTTTTTTGTCACTTCGTTGATCTATGATGTATTACTACTTAGCTGTTTACACATAATTTTATTTTAAAGATGTAAAATGTATGCGACTGAAGGACTCTGTATCCATGGTCATGAATAAACATTATTAAAAAAAAAAAAAAAAAGAGATCTTTGCGTTATTTTATTTAGGTTGACAGAAATGACAGATTGACCGAATTTCTAGGCCGCGTTCCACTTGGGGCCCACAACGATCAAAACGCTCCTTTAGTCGTTCTACATAGCGACTGCGGTCGTTGTGGTCGCGGTGAAAACGTCACTCATGATTTACGCTCACGCGAAGCTCACGACAACCCATCTAAAAAGGTGGGTCGTAGTGATCTTTCCACTTGAGTTTACAACGGTAACGCTCACAAGCAAGTGGAACGGGAAAAACTGCGGTCGTGAGCGTGATCGTTGTGGGCGCCAAGTGGAACGCGCTCATTATATACAATTTGACTGACACTAGGCCGCATTCCACTTGGGGCCCACAACAAGCCCACAACGATCAAACGCTCCTTTAGTCGTTCCACTTAGCGACCGCTGGCGTTGTGGTCGTGGCTAAAAATCCACTCATGACGTCATGACTTCACGCTCACGCGAAGCTAACGACGACCCATCTCTAAAGGTGGATCGTTGTGGTCGTTGAGAAAATTGGCGGCATTTTCAAAACTCAAAGTATCAAAGATGGCGCCCGTGTAACTTACGATATTTTAGTAGAAATGAATGTTTCTGCAGCAAAAGACATTTTAATTACATTTGAACGTAAATTAATTAAATACACCACTAATATTAAATATCAAAAATTAAATTGACAGATTTTGAAATTATTTGTCGGGGCTGTTGGTCTAGTGGTTAGACTCCCTGACTGCTATCCGATAGGTCGTGGGTTCGATTTCCCGCCGAGCGTCTGGGTGTTATTTATCTATTTAAGTATGTATTTATAAAAAAAAGTATATCAGTATTAGTATCAGTTATCTGGTTTCCATAGTACAGGCTCTGTCTAGTTTGAGATCAGATGACCATGTGGGAAATTGTCCCAGAATATTATTATTATACTTAATTATATTTTTTTCAATTTAAATCAATTGAAACAATAATTAGTTAAGTTTATTTTCAAGGCTTACAAATTGTAGCCTAACCACATCTTTTGCTTTCTTTTTAATAACTCGCCGTTTGTATTATTTACCTCCACGCTCAAAACGCTCTATAATCCATTCCACTTGAGTTTACGACCGACCGTAACGCTCACAAGCAAGTGGAACGGGAAAAACTGCGGTCGTGAGCGTGATCGTTGTGAACGTCAAGTGGAACGCTCTCATATATACACACACCGACACACACGCACACACATCCATTCGCATGTGTCTAGCAAATCGCTGTCAATTGTCACTTGTCACGCTGTCAGACACAGTTGTCAGCTGTAAAGAGAAAGATTGTTTACTTGTTTATTATCTCTTTGTTTGTTATATTTTTATTGATAAAATGGCTAATTTGCTAATTAAAATCTAATGAGCGTATTACATACTGCTCACTGAGTTAATGATTTCACCATACTGCTGGTTATGTAGTTGTTTTAATAGTCAAAAAAGTTACAAAGTTTTGTCCTATCATCTTCTGTAAGTAAGTACTTTACTAGGTCGTAGCAAAGATTTTTTAAAGTTATTGACCCATATGCCTTTGTTATTAAATTCCTTTACTCGGATAACGTAACTATAAATTGCATTATACCTCAATTTATATATGTTTTGTTCTTATTACCTTTCATAAACCAAGTCTTACTAAATGAGGAGTCATTCAATACCTTTGTTGATACCCTTGAATGCCTGCTACCATTTATGGCTAGAGTCTGACTTATAATTAAACATCTAATAAGTTGTTGGGATTTCTACAAACATCTTTAATACAAATTCAACAAGTAATAATAGTTGATTAATTCCTTGTAAAAGTATAGTTTGATAGCAACTTTTATTACTTAAAAAATATTAACAATATGGTCATATTGCTTTCACAAAGATATCCATTTAGATGTGCTACATTCATGCATTTATCTGATAATACACAATAATATTGGCTTGTTTACAGGGCTCTGGACTGCACAAATTTACTATGTGTGAAATACTGCAATCTGTTAAGGACCAGTTGGTGGACGTTGAGAATGAGCTTGCCACAAGCAGTGAGAACTGTGATACATATGACACAGGGGCACCTACACTGTTGGATATGCCAGTTGAGGTAACTGAGTCAAATTCAATAACTAGGCAATATATGATATTATTATGTACATTATGCAAGTATTACTTAATAATAATAATAATATCTTGGGACAATCCACACACGGTCATCTGATCCCAAACTAGGCAGAGCCTGTACTATGGAAACCAGACAACTGATACTAATACTTACATACATATTTTTTTTTGTAAATACATACTTAAATAGATAAATAACACCCAGACACTTGGTGGGAATCGAACCCACAACCCATCGGTTAGCGGACAGGGTCACTAACCACTAGACCAACGGGCCCGTCGTAGACTTATGTTACAAATTATAAAATTGAAGAACAATTTAAAAATTTTTAGTGTTCTATACTAATATTACATCAAATTCAAGTGTTTTGTTTTACGCAAGTAAAATAAAATTAAGTTAGAAGGATTTATAGTTATGCTTTTTATTCTTATAAATAAAGTTGAACAAATTATTAAAAAATCATTATAATTATTCCAGGATTTTAGTGGTGGTAATTATACTCCTATTCCAATCTCTGATTTTAAGGGTTGAATCAGGCTTATTCACCATTATTTTAAAAATATCATTGGAACTGTCATATTCTACAGACTAAAGACATTGACATCTGTCCTCTAACAACAAAGAATACGTAACACACCGATCAATCAATAACCACCGTGTGTGTAAGCTCACTATGCTGAGATTGGCAGAATCGTGTTAGGCCTAGACTCAATGGAATACGGCCAAAAAAAAAATGGATAAATACTAAAACCATCCAAGAATAAAGTGGTATTATTCATTTAACTTATGATAAGTTTAGGGTCTGATTGTCTGTTTACATATTGCAGGGGTTTCCACCCTTTTTTACATTCTGCAGAATATGTAATTTGATAAAATATAAAAAATAAGTTATATAAACAAGGTTTATTTTTCAGATCATTTTAAAAATATGCTCATTTCTCGAAGCACATTTTTTGAAACACACACTGAGTAAAGTGTGTCAACGATTTGATGACATATTAGCTGACGATCATCTCTGGAAGTACTGGGTTCATAGTAAAATTAATGGTTGTTTCCCCACATTGCCACACTTGAAGATATGGGATGAAGTACAAATAGACTGGGAAGCTGTGTGTGTAGAAATGAATGTGGAGATGAAGAAATGGACTAATGTTAAGGATACAATGAGACACATTGTTGTAAAAGATGTGCACTTTGCATCGGTGGACACTGTTTTGTTAATCAATGTAAGCTGTTTCAAACATTATATTACTTAAAAAGTAAGGCTCTAATATGTACCTACTCGAATTATATATATGTTTCCTTATGTGGTAGTGGTGGTGGCCAGATAATGAGTTCATAGACCTTCAAACATTCAGACAATCACCTTGCCTGCTTATTATTAGTTCACTAAAAATCAAGTACTAAAAACCGGTCAAGTGCGAGTCGGGCCCTCACATAAAGGGTTCCATATCATTTTTAATTAGTATTCATAAAACATAGTATTTGTCTTTATAGTGGCACTAGAAGTAGAAACTTTGTGAAAATTTCAACTCTACCTATTACGGTTCATGAGGTACAGCCTGCTGAAATTCAGACATACGGATGGACAGGTACAGCGGAGAGATGATAATAGGGTTCTGTTGGCACCCTTCAGGTACGGAACCCTAAAAATAGCATTGTAAACATATTCCAGAGTGACTAAGATAAATTAGGTATTAAAAAAAAAAAAATTTTTTATAATTTTAAAACTATTATTAATAATATTGATATTTAAAACAAAAAACTAAAAAAGAAAAAAATCTATTAATTATAAACAAGTAAAAATTGATGAAATTTCACGTGACTATAAACGCGCCATGATTGGTCACCATAGTCGTGACGTCATAATGTTAAAGCTATTTAATAACAGTACAGCGTCAACGGCTATTACACTTGACTAGACAATAATATTGAAAATTTATTATGTTGTCTTTTACTTATGCGAATATTACACATTGAAATCAAACTACTTTTACGGATTTTATCGCGGTTTATTTTTTGATTTTACTATCCGGACGTTTCGAATGCTTTGCAGCACCCATGGTCACGGGAGGACTGAAAAATAAACCGCGATAAAATCCGTATAAGTAGTTTGATTTCAATGAAAATTTATTGCTAAAAAACGACTCTGAACAACGCTGAACGACACTGAACGACGACACGTCGTTCAGTGGCGTTCAGTGTCGTTCTGTATCGTTCAGTGACGTTCAGTGTCGTCGTTCAGTGTCGTTCAGCGTTGTTCAGAGTCGTTTTTTAGCAATAAATTTTCAATATTATTGTCTAGTCAAGTGTAATAGCCGTTGACGCTGTACTGTTATTAAATAGCTTTAACATTATGACTTCACACCCGCTCGGGTTTGTTCAGGAGCTGTCGGCGTGTTTCCGGTACTGGAATCAAAAATTATAATTTTTATTTTGAAATAACTTTTGAATTAAGTACTGCGAAAAAAAAAACAAATAAAAATTTTATAACAAAAAATAAACCGACTTCAATAGACACCACACTAAAAAGTGAAAAATAACTTCAATATTATTGAAGTTGGTGCTGGTCAGTTGATTCTGGTGTTGGGGTAAGTATCGTGTTTATTTTAGCACCAACTTCAAGAATATTGAAGTTATTTTTCACTTTTTAGTGTGGTGTCTATTGAAGTCGGTTTATTTTTTTTTATAAAATTTTTATTTTATTCTTTTTAGTCCCCTTCGGCCGTTTAGGAAACCAGAGTTTGGAAACCAGTTTCCTAAAAGGCTTTTTTTATACCTCTACGTAACTGGTTTCCTATAAAACTTTTTTTATACCTCTACGTAACTGGTTTCCTAAGAGTACTATGCTATTGTTGTTTGCGCCGCCTACGAAACTAATAACCGGATTTCGGGATAAATCTTTATTGGAATAGAGTATTGTATTTAATTAATGGTTTTTGTAAATCCATATTTGTACATTTATGTGTTTATTTCTTTATATGTATTTATTTCAGATATTTGAATTTAATAATAACATTTATAACATAATAATAATACCAGCCCTTGTGTATGTCCCACTGTTGGGTTGGGTTGGGCCTCCCCTCAAGATGAGGGAGCTAAGGCCTTAGTCCACCACGCTAGCCAAGTGCGAGTTGGCGGACTTCACACGTCATTCGAGAGCTAGTTAGGCTTTCTCAGACGTGCAGGTTTCCTCACGATGTTTTGCTTCACCGAAAGCTAGTAACAATCGCACAAAGACGATTCGCACATGATTCTTTAAATAAATCAGAGGTGCGAGCCGGGGTTCGAACCTGCGTACCTTGCTTCCAAGGCAAGCGCTCGCCCATTGAGCTGTTACTGCTTTAATAATAAAAATTTAAAAATATTGTTAACAATACAAACATTGATATAAGCTCAGTGCTTGTTCACATAATTCAATAACTTAAAACATAAAATCTTTTCTTAACATGAAATGAAAACAACTTTCTTAGTTTAGAAATTAAAATAAAAAAGCGTATGGTGAAATAATTTCAATACAGTGCCCCACAGTTATTAGTCCATTTTTCAAATCTTTTATTGCATTAAGAATTCCAGTATCTATTTCTTGGTAGCATTTACTTTTTTTTTCATGTTATTTTTAAAAATATTAGCAAATTTAGTCTCCTTAATCAAAATTTCTAGTAAATTGGCTACTGTAACAGAATAGTTATTCAGTGACATGAATTATAAACCTTTTCGGAAACTAGTTACGTAGAAGTGTAAAAAAAGACTTATAGGAAACCAGTTACGTGGAGGTATAAAAAAATACTTATAGGAAACCAGTTACGTAGAGGTATAAAAAAAGCCTTTTAGGAAACTGGTTTCCAAACTCTGGTTTCCTAAACGGCCGAAGGGTTTTAGTCATATTCTCTTGAAAAGTCTTTATTCAACTATATACCGATTTCGATATAAAGCCAACAACCAATACCAACAGGTATAAATTTATTTTAATTAAAAACTACCAACCCAACCACAGATCTAAAATTCGGTGGGTCCTACGTTTCATGGAACAGAGTTCCTGTTAACATCTTACTGTTTGCTCCCATCACCAGACTCTGAACATAATTTTTCTAGCAGATACTCGTCGAGACCTACACAACGAGCCCAAACTCAGTGGGTCTACGTTTGTTGGTGCAGAAATCCTGTGACTACCTTCCTGCTCCATCATCAGACCCTGGTGAAGGTTACCATTTTCTTAGTACCAGTTTTTTAGTATCAACGGATTTACAAATGTTCTAAATTTCAGATCTTTCGGAGTAATAGAAGTAATTAAAATGTCCATTGTGTACGAAATATCCCTATCTCGACTTGGAGCTGATGGTTTTCAAAGCTAAACCGATTTTCTAGAAACATCGCTAAGAACCATCTCCAATAAACCAGCATACGCCAATCTGTCCACTCGTTTGAGCGCTGCGATGCCACAGACAGTTATACCCCCCCCCCCCCCCCCACTAATAACACCTCGTTTTTGGTCGGGGGTCAAAAAGAAACCATCGAATTCGGTACGATGATCTGGATGGGGTATGACCATTTTGTAGACGAAGATATCATCTATTTTATGGTTTCTACCAGTTATATCTCCTTCCCATCACTCATGTTCTTCGAAAAAGTATTTATCCAGTCTTGATGAAATTCATACCGAGCCATCCTAATGGTTCATGCTTTCGAATAAAAAAAGAATCACTGAAATTGGTAAATATTTGTAGGAGTTATAACCATTATTGATTAGACTATCATCTATTTTTAGGCGTTTTACCAGATAATTCTAACATTCCATTCATGTTTTCTCAGGAACTACTGGTTCATAAGGAATAAAAAAATTATGGGACCAACTTAATGGAACGTCAATTAAAAAAAAAATACATACACGATGAATTGAGAACCTCCTCCTTTTTTGAAGTCGGTTAAAAATTGTTTTACTCTAAAACTTATATATGATCTTTCCATTTATCACAAAAAAAAAACAAATACCCAATTGTAATGTCGTAGATATAGTATACCTAAAATAATAAAATTTTGACCTATCCACATAAATACAAAATAAACATTGCTAGTAGCATTAAAACTATCTATCCATTACTAAAATAATAAAATAAAATGTCCAAATTAAGGCTAGGATCTTTTATAATATTCTGCATGCTTTGTATGTCCAAATAGTTAGCCCCCACCACACTACTATTGTTCTTCTGTGCTTGTCTTAACACTAAGGTATCTATCTAACTACAACAACATTATGGCAGCAGCAGGCAAAATGCTTAAAAATCTGGTATGCATTTTTTTTTTGTCCTATTGTTAGTGGCCAACCTGTTGTCAGAGTTTTCAAGCTACCCTTAGGCCTCTGACTTAGCTTAACGACTGCTGTCTAGATGAAAATAGCCGGGATCGCCTTTTAACCTGTCCTCCGAAGCACGGAGACGCTCAGTTCAAATGCCACAACGGTCACCCATCTAAGGACTGACCTTGCCTGACATTGCTTACCCAACTGATCGTTTACCGAACAGAGGCTACAACTAACTATGAGCGTATGCTCTGACTAGTAAGTATTTCTTTATAAATCTCACGACAATGATTTCAGAATGGAGATATCTGTATATCGGGCGGTAGAGACCGCGGAATGGCTTTATGGAATGTTCTTGACATCTGTCCGCACGATCAGAGCACCAACGTAACTACGTTCACAGACGCCAAGCCGAAGCACATCCAGTACGACGCGCACGCGGGCTGGGTGTGGGACCTCGCGCCAGACAACGTACACAACGCCACCACCATATACTCAGCCTCGTGGGATAATACAGTTAAAGCATGGGACTTAGAAACTGGACTTGAGTGTAAACAAACATTCCGGTTAGTGTGAAACAGAATGTGGTATGGGTTAGTTTTGAAATTCGAACGTATCAAGCACGGAACAGTAACTCCTTACTACACACAACCTCATACAACGCGTTTAGTAACCATATCATGGCTTTTACCCACAGCTATACGATCTGAATGAATGCGTTCTCTGTAGCCAATGGCTGTCCGTGATGCTTCCCACTGCCTGCGGTAGAACTCTCCTCTCCTCAACGCTTCAAAACGTTCGTCGCCCATTCGAAAGTAGTTATAAAAATGATCTCAATTAAATCTTTAACTAAGTGTTACTATAATGTTGTCTTTTACTTACGCGAATATTACACATTGAAATCGAACTACTTTTACGGATTTTATCGTTTATTTAGATTTGATAAACCTCAAATCCTCGCAAAAGAACACCGATTCCTACCTAGGATGATACGTGAGGCTATTGTAATCAAAAAACATCCTAATTCAATAGAGAAGACGGTTGGGTGTTAACACCGGCTTGGGATCCTGTGATAAATATAATTAAATCCAATACCAAGCATAACACTGCACGACCTCAAGTCCTGTAAGCTCTTACTGCGTAGATCGGAACAACAATAATAACTAAGAAGACCTGAGGGTACACCTGCATAATTGTGACATAAGGACGTTTAACATCTCAGTCCTCCCGTGACCCTGGGTGCTGCAAAGCATTCGAAACGTCGGGAAAGTAAAATCTAAAATAAACCGCGATAAAATCCGTAAAAGTAGTTTGTTTTCAATAAGTATTACTAACTGTTACATTTCATGGATCCAGATTTTCTTTTTCTATTTCATCTATAAAGATAACAGCAATCACAGTACTTCTCTTCGCTTTTCATCTGAACATGTTTCGCTTTGCTCATACCTACTATGTTGCTTTCTTTTCGAACACCCCTTATGTATTTTTTTACGCGACCGCGTAAAAAAAGTGCGAGCGTTGGAGAAACGAAATAATGAGCGGATAGGTATGTATCGTAGAACGGTTCGGAGCCAGTGTAAAGATCTTTGCGATCGGATCCAACGATCTGTTTTCAATATGCGTTCTATTCGGATCGTATCGGCGGCACGGATCGGGCGCTGTGAGTAAAGGCCTTCATACGGTTTTAAACATGTTATATACAGGTCAGCTGCACGGCACTAGGACTGTCAGCTGTACCACAGTACCGTGAACAAAGGTTTCTAATCTAACACACAGACACCGGCTAGGCGGATGTCTTGCTTGTCTTGTCACTAATTTGAATTAAAAAAATTCAACCACCTCAATAATATTTTCGTGATCACAAACATTTTGTTGTTATATTTTCCAGTTGCGGTATGTCTGCACTGTCCGTGGCGACTGTTGGCGATGAAGTTTTCACAGGACTGTACGCCAAGAAAATACTATCATTCGACCCACGAGCAGGCCCTGGCCATAAATATGCGTATAAAGCGCATAAAGGACCAGTATTGGCACTACAAACATTTAACAACTTAGTTGCGTCAGTGAGCGATGACAAAACAATGGCGGTTTGGGACAGAGTTGCTGGGAAACTAATGTTGAGTGACATAAAGATACCCACTGACAAAGCTTATCCTGTGTGCATTAGTTGGAGCCCCTCTGCACTGTACATCGGTGACTCTAAAGGTTGCTTGCACCTCTTCAATCCGGAGAATCATAAGTATATTAAAACTCACGAAATATGGCCAGAGCCTCCCATAATTAAACCGTCTAGTAAAATTACCGGATGTTACCAAAGTCAAGGCAATATGATTATATGTTCAGACAGAGGTGAAATAAAGTTTTTGTATAATTGCCATCCACCACAAGAATATACGACTATTAGGAGCAGTACCATTGATGTAACACAGGTAATTAAATCTAAGAAAGGACAATGCCCATCTGTGCCCCAGAAATGCCCAGATAGAGTATATTACAAGATTGCTCTAATAAATAAAGACTAGAATTATGTTGTTAATTTTAAATCTTATGAAGCACAGGATAAAAAAAAGACGAGCTTGTTGACATTGCAGTACCAGTGTATATAACCAAATTGTTTTCACATAGATATTGACACTATACAATGGAGACAGACTAGATAATTCCAAATAACTGACATGTTTATCTGATAACATACAGATAATGAGTATATAAAAGAACACTGATCTGGCTTAGCTTATGTTATGATCATGAAGTTCCTAGTGGAAAACTAATAGTAATGCTGTCTGTAAACGATAAAATGTATAAAAAACCAGTAGGAAGTTATCATGTTTAATGTCCAATATCTTTTGAACCGGTGCTTTATATGACATTAAATCTAGATATCATATAAATACTGTTAAAAAGTTATCATATGACATAGAGCTGCAATTTGGGCATTGCATGGCATTGCTGACTTTCAGCTCCATACTAATATGGGCATGGTCCTTTATAACAGTAAACATTTTGAGTATATTTCTAAGAATCATGTTTATTATAACAGTTAACATTTCTTAGCATTAGTAGCTTTATGTAGTAGCTCGGAATGCATCTAACACACTCCGACTCATCAGTCATGTCGCCTTCAAGTTTGCGCTAAAGGACGGGAGTTCTAAGTGCAGTAGAGCGCAGGTCCTCACTCCCTCCCACTGAATCCCTCTCCCCGGTCACGCAAACCGAGGTGGAAGACCTGATCAAAGGCCTTAAGCCGAAGAAAGCACCGGGCTCCGACGGCATCTCCAATCGCGTTCTCAAGGTTCTCCCTGTCCATCTGATATGTCTTTTAGTGATTATCTTCAACGCAGCCATGTCCCACTGCGTCTTTCCTGCCGAATGGAAAGACGCGGATGTAGTAGGTATCCCTAAGCCGGGTAAGCCTCGCAACAGCCCTGCGAGCTACCGGCCTATCAGTCTTCCCAAGTCTCTCGGCAAACTCTATGAGCGCTTGCTATTAGCGAGACTCAAAGACTTTGTCAGTTCTAATAATATCCTTATTGACGAGCAGTTTGGCTTTCGAACCAGACACTCCTGCGTCCACCAGGTGCACCGCCTCACGGAGCACATCCTGACCGGGCTCAACAAGCCCAAGCCCGTCTACACAGGCGCCCTATTCTTCGATGTTGCCAAGGCCTTCGACAAGGTCTGGCACAACGGCTTGATATACAAGCTCTTCCAGTTAGGAGTCCCCGATAGGCTCGTACTCATCATACGAGACTTTCTCTCGAATCGTACCTTTCGATACCGGGTCGAAGGTACGTTTTCTTCACCCCATCCTATACAGGCCGGAGTCCCTCAGGGCTCCGTGCTCTGACACGGATGACACCGGATGCGCGGATGACACCGCTCTCTATTATTCCCATAGGAACATGTCCTATTTGACGCGTGCTCTTCAAGCCGCAGTCGACGCCCTGGGTCAATGGTTCCGTACGTGGCGCATAGAGGTGAACCCGGAGAAGAGTGCCGCGGTGGTCTTCTCCCGGGGACCCGCCAATATGTTCTCCGCGCGGAGCCTTCGGCCCAACAGACGACTAGTCCCAATATCCCTATTCAATCGCCCTATCCCTTGGACTAGGAAGGTTAAGTACCTCGGAGTCACCTTGGACTCCCGCATGACTTTCGGCCCGCACATTAGGTCCGTCCGCAATCGAGCGGCTTTCGTATTAGGTCGCCTGTATCCCCTTCTCTGCAAGCGGAGTAAAATGTCGCTTAGAAATAAGTTGACATTATACAAAGCTTGCATTCGCCCTATCATGACTTACGCGAGTGTAGTTTTCGCACACGCCGCCCGCACCCGTATCGATAGCCTCCAGGTTATCCAGAATCGTTTCCTCCGTCGCGCCGTCGGTGCCCCGTGGTACATGCGGAACGTAGATCTGCATTCCGATTTCAAATTATCCCTTCGTAAGTTCCTCAAAGAAGCGTCGAAACGCTACTTTGAATCCGCGTCCCGTCACGCGAACAGTTTAATCCGCGCCGCCGCCGATTACGCCGCTAGTCCTTCTGACTCGCGCCGCAGACCACGGCACGTACTGCTCGACCCTCCTGACCCCATGACGGTCCTATTGGACCGGGATGCGCCGACCCCTCCCCGACAACCGTATGCTACACTAGCTATCAGACACCGGTCTCGCCGGCGAGGCCGAAGGGTCGTACGTATGCGACCGCAACGACGTGCATCACCCCACTGAGTTTCTTGCCGGTTCTTCTCAGTGGGGGCGCGTTGTGAACCGGTGGTAAACTCAGCCCTCTCTTAAGCGACAGCCCAAGCCGAGGCCGTGCCTCCCTGAGGTGCCCTTGTGCTCGTCGCTACTTCTGCCGTAAAGGCTAGAGCGCTTCAAGCGCTCGCCTCCTATTGTCCGGTGAAGCTGCAATAGCCATCTGCGGTTAACAGCGTCTATCATTCCCATAAAAAAAAAAAAAAAAAAAAAAAATAAAAATAAAAAAAATAAGTGCATGACTGACGACTGACGGAACTACATTTAATGACGTGTTTGATTGATATATGACTTGACGAAGACTCAATGTCGTATGGGAAGGTGCACTTATGTTACCACTGACTTACTAAAAAATATGGTACCCAAAATTTCGAATATGATTATTCATCGATGTGATTTTGGATCGGTCATGCTCGCCATCGAAAAGTCTTTGCTTGTGGCGGGTCACCCCCTTCCCTCCAATATGGTTGAGGGTAGTGATGGCTGCTGCTCGAGTCAACTCGTGCGCGGGTGCTGCTTGAGGGGACTGGTCCGACTACTATCCCTTTGGCATTTTAGTTTGTTGTATTTTTTATTTTATTTGATATTTTGAACGACAGGACACACTGTCGCTGGTGCTGATCTAATTGTAAAAAGACAAACTTTGTTTAAAAAAAAATGTGAAAAAATGACAAGTCCGCTGAGTTTCTTGCCGGATCTTCTCAGTTGAGGCCGCGTAGTGATCCGGTGGTAGCTTTTAAAAAATTGACCGTTCAAAAGTGCTAGCGTTAAGCCTATTTGAAATTTTTTTTTTTAATCAGTCTGAAGACGTCCACGATTATTTTCGTAATTAATTTATCTTTCTTTCGATACCAATTTTTATTGGTTAACAGATCGGGATTTTTTATCTGTTCATACTTGCCAGATAGCCATGGACAGAAATAAGTAAAAGGCAAGCCTACCAAGGCATATTCTTCATGTTAAAAAAACTAGTCTTACTTCTTCATGTTAAACTTAATTTGTTCGGTTATCAAAAGAGTGAAAGTTAAGAAAAAACATAATTGAATATAATAAATTTAATTAAAATTAGCTTCTTAAAACTTTTGATTGGTAAGCTATCATAGGCGTGTTTATAAATCAACTAGCGACCCGCCCCGGCTTCGCACGGGTATAATTCAGAAAGAAAAGAAGTGAATAATTTAAAGTTACTGCCTTTGATTATAGAATTTTTTCATAAGTAATGTTTGTAGCTGACTTTTCGTAACGCAATATGAACAAATTTTGTTTAGAAGTGACGCCTGAAAGGGCTACGTATAGCTGTCTGTCCATGGGAAAAGTACTCGACGCTTAGGTTTAATCCTGCAACGTTGAATCTCTGGGCTTGTGATTTGTTAATTGTATTTATAATTTTATTAGAAACTGCAGACGTGTACCGGTGCACAATTTGGGTGGATTAAGGACAGGAACAGGACACCATTTATTTAAAACCAATTTATGGAAGCAATACGGGCTTCCTTGTTCGGTTTCATCGTTAAGACGTAAACGGGGGTCAACCGAGGAATTCTTACCCACTAAAGGCCCGCGGCTATCACGTCGGCACATTAGAGGGCGGACCTGGGCTATCTGTCGGGATCTGCACCAGCTGATACCACTCAGTGCCTTGACTTTGAACCCCCCGCCCGGGAACCTGTCACGGTGCTCACGGTTACAGGGGTCACGGGGGAAGCCTTTAATGGGATTTGCGGGACCCTGTTGGTGGTCAACCGGGTATGTAGGATTCTTATACACTAAACCCCCAACGGCCGTGCAATTAGCACATAAGAACCCCTTCTCGGGCTATCCGGTGGGATCTGCACCATGATACCCTCTGTGGCTTGCCTGTGACCCCGCCATCGGGGGGCACAATAAAGCCACCCGGGAACCTGTTACCGTGCTCACGGTTACAGGGGTCACGGGGGAAGCCTTCAATAGGTCCCCGGGACGCTGTTGGCGGTCAACCGAGTTATGTAGGATTATTATACACTAAACCCCCAACGGCCGTTAAATCAGTACATAAGAACCGGCCCGCTGCCGGGGGCGCATTATAGCCCCTCGGGAATCTGTCACCGTTGTCACAGTTAAGGGGTGGCGGGGGAAACATCCAATATGACCCCGGGAAAACTCCCGTGGCTGTCACATCGGCACATGAGAGGGAAACCTGGGTTCTCGGGTGGGATCTGCACCAGGTGTCCCTCAGTACCTAGCCTTTGAGTCCGCCGCCGGGGGGCAAGCATATTATATCCCAGATTTAAATTATATTATACGGAATGAATGTTATATAGAATGAACTTCTATAATACTCGATTGTTAAGTACATATGTACCTCTTTAGGTTTAGTCAACGTAAGCTAATTAAATTTATTTACTTAGATAAAACTTCTAAATAAATTCAGTTAATATAAAAACCTTCAGTGAAAAATTAAAAAAATTGTAAAATGATAAAAAATAAAAAGTTTAAAAGTACAGAAAAAAAATCTTAAAGAGATTTGAACCCGGACCCTGCTGCTATTAGAAGACGCTTCCGTAACCTCCAGACCACGGCTACTCTCATTATATTGTTCGAATTACTTGATCATATTCTTGTTATATGTCTGCTCAGTCCCTAATGCATATAGTGTGATATTTTACCTTACGTATTAAAGTTATCCGTGTACACTACCTAATTTACGTACTAAGCAAATCTGAGTGAGAATATTTGTACCGCCATCGGTTGAGTAATAATACTGCTTTTTAACCCTGTTAAAGGATAAATTTAAAAAAAATCCCCTCAGTGGCTTACCTTTGAAGCCGCCACCAGGGGAGCACGAAAAAAAATAAGACACCTGTCATCGTGCTCAGTTGGGGAGTTATGTAAGTTATGGGGATCACGGGGGAGACCTCCAATAGGCTCCCAGGATCCTGCGGGCGGTCGAGCGCGGTATGTGGGATTCTTACCCCACTGGTGTCCGCACAAAATCGGGGGGGCTGCACCGGGTACCCCTCAGTGCAAGGCAAGGGCCTTTGAAGCCGCTGCCGGGGGCGCATTAAAGCCCCCCGGGAATCTGTCACCATTGTCACAGTTAAAGGGGTGGCGGGGGGCACGTTTAATATGTCCCCGGGATCCTGTGGGGGATTCTTACCCACTAAAACTCCCGTGGCTGTCACATCAGCACATGAGAGGGGTTTTCCGGTGGGATCTGCATCAGCTGTCCCTCAGTGCATTGTCTTTGAGTCCGTCGCCGGGGACGGGGTATATTATTTCCCGGATATTTACCTACCTTATAATATAAAATATGGAATTAATGAAATTCTCTAGTAGGTACTTGATTGTTAACTATGTATCTCTTTAGGCTTAGTGAACGTAAGCTATGTAAGTTTATTTACTTAGATAAAACTTAAAACCTTCAATGAAAAATTATCTAACCGATGGTGAAAACCGCTGCGTGGTTTGGAGGTGCTATCGGATATAGACAGACTCGGATAGCGACTTTGTTTCACACTATGTAAAGATACTTTGACGTTGATAGGGGACGACACCAGCCAACCTGTAGATAAAACCCTGACAGACAGACAATAATTCCAATAAAATTTTGGCTTTTATATCATACGTACAATACATGCATATTGTATTCCTACCGAAACAGACATTTTGGAAATATAATATATATTTTCATTATTTTATTTTTATTTTATTATATTTGGGAAACAAACAAATGATACCACTTATTACTAATACCTATAAGATCCAATAGTACTAATATAAATTAAGTTTCCACTAATAAATCATAACATTAGAGAGAAGCTAACCACGTATATGCATGATTTTAAATTTTAATAAAGTTTTAAAAATAGATTAGAGATAAAATGTGCTGGAGTTAATATGAGTTAAATATTTAAAACATCGAATCTTAATATAAATAAAAAAATCAAAAACAAAGTTTAAAAATACAAAATGTTAATCAGTACACGGGTAGCGAACCCGGAAAATCCGTGCTTAGAGGACGCTTCCGTAACCACTTAGCCAAGGACCTTATGTTTAATGTTTCGAAATATCTTATCTTATTTGTACCGCCATCGGTTGAGTAATAATACTCCTTTTTTACCCTGTTAAGGGATAAATTAAAAAAAAACATGAAATACAAATTCAATTAATTTTCTTAACGAATGTCTGTGCAAAATTTCAAGTCAATAGGACCAAGGAATCGCGTTCTCCTATACCAACTTTGCCCCCCTTTTTCACCCCCTTAGAGGTTGAATTTCGCAAAATCACGTCTTAGTGAGCACCTACGTCCTAAAAGGAACCCCCATGCAAAGTTTGAGATTCCTAGCACTTGTAGTTTCTGAGATTTCGTGATGAGTGGGTTTTTGTCTACTCTTTTATATAATAAGACTAGCGACCCGCCCCGGCTTCGCACGGGTGTAATTGAGAATAAAAAAAGATGTGAATAATTTAAAGTTACTTGCCTTTGATTATAGAATTTCTTCATAAATAATGTTTGTAGCTGACTTTTCGTAATGCAATATGAACAAATTTTGTTTAGAAGATGGCTATATAGGACGTATAGCTGTCTGTTCATGGGCAAAGAACTCAACGCTTTGGTTAAGCCTGTAACGTTGAATCTCTGAGCTTGTGATTTGTTAATTGTATTTATAATTTTATTAGAAACTGCAGACGTATACCGGTGCACAATTTGGGTGGATTAAGGACAGGAACAGGACACCATTTCTTTAAAACCAATTTATGGAAACAATACGGGCTTCCTTGTTCGGTTTCATCGTTAAGACGTAAACGGGGGTCAACCGGGAAATTCTTACCCACTAAAACCCCCGCGGCTATCACATCGGCACATTAGAGGGCGGACCTGGGGTATCTGTCGGGATCTGCACCAGCTGATACCACTCAGTGCCTTGACTTTGAACCCGCCGCCGGAGAAGCATATTATAGTTCCCCGGGAACCTGTCACGGTGCTCACGGTTACAGGGGTCACGTGGAAGCCTTTAATGGGATTTATGGGACCCTGTTGGTGGTCAAACGGGTATGTAGGATTCTTATACACTAAACCCCCAACGGCCGTGCCCGCTCAGTCCCGGTCTGTCTCGCTCAGTCCCGGTCAGTCCCGTCAGTCCCGGTCAGTCCCGCTCAGTCCCGGTCAGTCCCGTCAGTCCCGGTCAGTCCCGATCAGTCCCGCTCAGTCCCGCTCAGTCCTGCTCAGTCCCGCTCATTCCCGCTCAGTCCCGCTCAGTCCCGGTCAGTCCCGCTCAGTCCCGGTCAGTCCCGCTCAGTCCCGGTCAGTCCCGGTCAGTCCCGCTCAGTCCCGCTCAGACTCGGTCAGTCCCGCTCAGTCCCGGTCAGTCCCGCTCAGTCCCGGTCAGTCCGAGTACCACACCGTACCACACCGAACCACTCACACACACTCACACACACACTCACACACTCACTCACTCACTCACTCACTCACTCACCCACTCATCCACTCACCCACTCAAACACTCACTCACCCACCCACTCACCCACTCACCCACTCACCCACTCACTCACCCACTCACGCACTCACCCACTCACCCACTCACCCACTCGCCCACTCGCCCACTCGCCCAATCGCCCACTCGCCCACTCACCTACTCACTCACTCGGTGACGGCGTCACATGAGCGCTTTCATAACCTTAACAAATTTAACGCTTAACGTTTAACACTTAACGATCAACACCTATCATTTAACGCTCAACGTCTAACGCGTTAAATGATAACATTTTTGGAAGCCGCATAAGAAGTTTCACTTCAATAAAAAAATAATAAAATGATCAAAAATAAAATGTATAAAAGTACACAAAAACAACCCCAAAGAGAGATTTGAACCCGGACCCTGTGCTGTGCTTAGAAGACGTTTCCGTAACCTCCAGACCACGGCTGCTCTTATTTAATTAATCGAATTACTTGATCATATTATTGTTATTATGTCTGCTGAGTCCCATAAAACTGAATTAGGTTTTCTATATAAGTACATAGGTAAACCTTCAATGAAAAATTATATAACCGATGGTGAAAACCGCTGCGTGGTTTAGGAGGTGCTATCGGATATAGACAGGATAGTGACTTTGTTTCACACTATGTTGACTTCGATAGGGACAACACCAGCCAACCTGTAGAAAAAACCCTGACTGACAGACACAATAATTCCAATAAAGTTTTGGCTTTTATATCATACGTACAATACATGCATATTGTATTCCTACCGACACAGACATTTTGGAAATATATTTGGGAAACAAACAAATTATACCACTTATTACTAATAAGTATATCAATTAAGTTTCCTAACTAATAACTAAATCGTAAACGTATGCCTGATTTTAAATAAAAAAAAAAAGAATTAAATATAAAAATATAGTAGAGATAAAAATGCTGGAGTTAATATGAGTTAAATATTTAAAACTGTTTAAAACATTGAATCTTAATATAAATAAAAAAATCAAAAACAAAGTTTAAAAATACAAAAAGGAAACCCGCACGCGGGTAGCGAACCCGGACAGACCGCGCTTAGAGGACGCTTCCGTAACCACTTGGCCAAGGAACTTATGTTTAATTGTTCGAATTATCGTATCTTATTGTTGTAATATATTTGTACCGCCATCGGTTGAGTAATAATACTCTTTTTTAACTCTGATCAGAGACAAATTTAAAAAAATATGAAATACAAATTCAATTAATTTTGTTAAAGAATGTCTGTGCAAAATTTCAAGTCAATAGGACCAAGGAATCGCATTCTCCCATACAAACTTTACCCCCCTGTTTCACCCCCTTAGAGGTTGAATTTCACAAAATGCTGTCTTAGTGAGCACCTACGTCCTAAACGAAACCCCCATGCAAAATTTGAGACTCCTAACACTTGTAGTTTCTGAGATTTCGTGATGAGTGGGTTTTTGTCTACTCTTTTATATAATAAGATAACATTTGGAAAAAAATATATGTCTCGTTTGGTTGTTAGATGGGTGAAGCTCGATCTTCACTGTCTCTTAGACTAATCAGAGTTGAATTCTTCGAGCGACAGCGAGTAAGAAAAATAGGAAATATAATATAGATCATTAGAATTCCTTATCCAGTTTTATATACATTAATCGACCTAAAATAAATATACTTCAGAAATGAAAAAGGTTTTTTATTTTCAGTTGCGGTACTTGAATGGTGTTTTAGTGGTCGGTACATGTGATTCGGCGGTGGAATTCTGGATACCAAATGACAGATATTCTGATGTTTATTAGATTCATATTTGGTGCGAACGGATGGTATGAACTTTGAGGTAAGTACTACACCTATCATCCCCAGTCACTATTTATTACGCAGTGGCGTGTAGTTCACACAGGCAAAAAGTTTTTGCCTACTCTATGATTTCTCGGAGTCGCTGGACGTCCATTGAGTACGGCGACGACTCCGAGGAGGACGGCGGCGGGGTTGCGACCCCCGTCCCCGTGAGCACCGTGACAAGTTCCCTGGGGGCTACAATGCACCCCCCGGCGGCGTGCTCAAAGTCAAGGCACTCAGGGGCCCCTGGTGCAGATCCCACTGGAGAGCCCTGGGCCTGGCCCTGATCATTAAACTCTCATGTTCCGATGCGACAGCCGCGATGTTTTAGTGAGTAAGAATCCTTTTTGAAGGTACCTACCGTTAAGGATGACGATATTGTCATGATCTCAGTCGTCTACATGGTTGTAGATGCAACAGCGGATTTAGATAAAGCGACAGAATTTGAAAAAAATTAATGAAAACTCTGAATTCGTCGAAGTCAGTTCAGTCAAGTTCCATTTTTGAATGCTTTTTTAGATGATTGGTTCTTAAGAAATAATTATTGTTTCAGTTACGAAACGACCACAAGATTCGACTGAATGGAAACAAAGAAACATTGTCACATAAAATAATGCTTCCTTTCTACTGAGAAGTCTGATAATATAAATGACGATCTGTATTTGTTATTATTCTTTTATACCTACTAAAATTGTAATACGATGTTTAATTTATAATTACGTTAATTTAATTATACATGGAACAACAGAAAATAAACTAATTTCGGTATGTCATTAGCCGCGTCTCCACCGGCCGCACGGGCTCGCGCGGCAGCCTCAGAGTTTTCCCGAAAACCCCGAACCGTGACTCGCGAGGCAGGCCGAGCCATCAGGTGATGAAATGAACAGTTGCATTGATATCTGCTGTCTTCCGTAAAGTCCTGGTTTGCGGGCCAAAAAAACACCGTCCACACCGGACGAACAGCACACAGCGAGGTTCCTTTAAGCGCGCCCCGTTTACCGACAGCTGACTGCTCAACCCTGAGTGCCTGAGGCACGGTCAGCCGAGTCAACGTGCGGTCATTTGCGCCCAAATGACCCCGTGACACGTCCACACCGATCGCACATTAGGCTCGCGAGGCTGCCGCGCGAGCGTGGTGCAGACGTAGCTTACCCGCGAGTTTATGAACTACTGTAATGTATGATTTATTTGAATCTATGTAATTTACTGACGCTTCTTATTGTAAGACAGTTCTGATCTTGGATTTTTTAACTGCTATGATGAGCTGTTTTAGTGACTGTTTTAATTTACACTGTGATACTTCAAATAACATATTAAAATGTTATTCTAATTTATATGTCGTAGTATTTTGACGATCTCGCTCTGGTACCTAACTGCTAACACAGGCAGAATAATATGCTATTGTTGTATTTGAAAACTCAGTTGCTTGACTGCCACGGAATAAAGTTATAATTTTTACAAATGTACATTATATTTATTTACTCTATAATATTATTTATCTTGACACTTACTATGCGTTTCAGCTTAGAATAGGAGGCGACTGCGGACAAATTTACTCGTTTACGGTTTCGATTTAACGATTCTGTTATTTTTTTGCACACCGTACACATAACGTATGAAGTTGACAAATGACAAGCAATGAGAAACATATCTTGATAGCCCTATGCTTATTTGAAACGCCTAGTATTTTTTTTACTTATAAATCACAAAGTCTAATAACTAGTCTCGCGCTTAAAATGAATTATTTGGTCGATCAAAGTGACAGTTTTATCCCGTAGATTTTACTACTTTGTGAATTACCGCTAGGGGCGCTGGTGTGAAATGTATGGAGAAAACTGAACTTGATCGAGCTCGCAATAGACCCCCTTGACTTCTCAACCGAGGAGGCACCCCCCTGAGGGCGTAGAGAGATTGCACGATGCTGGGCATAGGACGACTAATGGTTTAAAAAAAAGTATTTTTGTGGCTACGCCTCAAGTCTCTATATAGGAGGCTAAAAACAGATTACTTATTTGGCTTTATTTTGTAAGAAATAGTGCACGTATAGGAAATAATATATCGCAGTCAATGCATGATACCATATTCTGAAGCAACGAACTGTAAGGACGGCGCTCCGTGGGTTCTTTTTAAAAAAACACTTTTATTCTAGCTGAAAATTATATTAATTAAAATACACTTATTAAAACATTACTCTTAACACTGTCTAACAATTTTAATGTACTGCTATGATACGCGGACAAAGAGTCGGTGTGCTCAATGAATTTTAATATGGACTGCCCCGCAAAATACGGCGTTTCCCCTATTTATAACCTTTGGTTTACAAACTGTCTATGTGGGGTTTTATGCTATAACAGCATTCTGTGTATGGTAATTCTGATTATAACATCTCCCCCTTTTAGACGAAGTTACATCTTTTAAAGATTTAACGAAGTAATAAAAATTGAAAACATGAAAAAATATTTAAATTGAAATACTTGTCTAAGCTAGATCAACAGATCTGTAATATAATTAAAATATAGTAATGAGATAAACTAAATTTAAATTTCATAATAGAAATTAATAAAAATATAACATTTATAAGTATCAAAAATAATTGATTTTAAAAATTACTTAAGTTTCTATTAGACCCATCGGGCTGTCTAAACAATACTCTATTTTGACTTTTATTAATGTCTATCTCTGGAAGACTTTTTACTGACTTCCTGTCGCATTCTATTTCACCTGAAGATTCGGATAATTCAAAAGATGTATTAACTCTAGTATTTATTTTGTTTCTTTTTTTATTATAACATTGATTAAATATTTGAATGCAACAAGATGTTCGTGAAAAACAGTTTTTATAAATTTTGTATATAATAAAAATGAAAATTAACGAAATTATAATATATGTCAAGGCAGAATAATAATTACCATATTTAACAATATGAGATTGATTTTCCGTTTGTTTTATTTGATTTTCCAAATAATCTAATTTATGAGAGGCTACTTTTAAAGATTCTAAATCCACATTTGCTAAGGTAATTGGGACAAATTTATGAAAACTACCATTTACAATATTGTATTTGCAACAATCATCTTCTGTTATATCATAACTAATAGATAATTGACTTGGCAATACAGTTTTATAATTACGAGATGAACGAAATTGTAAAGTTTGGAAATATGCAATACAATCATTTTCTACAGATAAAATTCCTGTACCTTGTAATGTATAATCAGTAATTACATTGTTACACTTCATCGTT
This sequence comes from Furcula furcula, assembly GCA_911728495.1. Classification (NCBI taxonomy): domain Eukaryota; kingdom Metazoa; phylum Arthropoda; class Insecta; order Lepidoptera; family Notodontidae; genus Furcula; species Furcula furcula. The sequence goes on along the minus strand of OU452244.1, from coordinate 24,299,258 downwards.
AATTTATTTGATTTAGATTGTACATATATATATCTACCATCATTAAGTTTTTGCCATACGTTAATATTTCCGTACAATTGCTTATAATCACAAATTTCAGGAAGTGACAAAGTTACTTCCGTTAAAAGTTTTGTCTCACAGGACGGATTATTAATTGTCGACAAGGTCGAAACTAAAGGACATATCATATATTCATTGTTTACATGTTTACAATCTAACATACTATCTAATAACGCATAACTTAGCCTATCATCCGTTACAGCCACGTACAATTTGGAAGGATGGATTAAAATATATGTTTTATAATTATTTTCTTCGCGTGGTGTTGGTAACGGTAAACTCTTATAAACACTAAACTTAATAGGATTAATTAAAGGAATTTTAATTACGAATACTAACTTATTATTATAAAAATATGAAGTTAATTGGGACAAATCAATAATAGTATGAATATTCTGTAATGACAGAGTAACTGGAAATTCAGAGTTTCTCTTAGTTAAAATACTATTAGAGAGTTCTTCATACAATTTAGTTGGAGTAATAACATAAGGGTGTAAAATATTAGCTTTCGCAAATAAAATAGAATTTAAAATAGTATCTAAAATATTAGAAATTGACATTAATTGTCCTTCTATAACATTAAGAATAGAATTAATTCTTTCGGTATTAATTAATTTTGTATGTGTCTTAAGATTTTCTGAAAATATATAATCAAGTTTTTCTATTTGTTTATTAATTCGAATTTCATTATTATTTAAGTTCTGAATAGAAACATTAAAATTATTAATAGTTGATTGAACAATATGAATATTATCTTTCATCATCGAAAATATCTCATGTTCATTATGCTGACTTGTTGAGATAGCTTCATCATACTTTCTGGCGTCTTCAGCGTCCAAAGTTCCAAAAAAGAATTTAAGTATTTCACCACCAAACTCGATTGCTCGTTTAGATCGGTTTGACGAATTTTCCGAAATAAGATGCGAAAGTGAGTTTAATTTCAAATTATTAGATTCAATTAAAATTTGTAAAGGATTAATAGTGTCCTTACACTCAATAGTAATATCGGCTAAATTTCTAGCTTTATCGCAAAATAAAGAAATACTTGCAATAGCTTTTTGGATTTTCTCTAAATAAGGTTTGATAGGTATAAACTCTACATAAGTAACAACATTCCAATAGTCGTTATAAAAATAAACAACAGCTGTCGGGTCGAAATATACTCCCGGACTGTGTATAATTGACTCAATCGGTTTTGATAAAGTCTGACTCGGACTGAGCAGAAATCTGAAACAACGAATTGATAAAAATAATTTCACGCTGGTTTAATTTCGTTAATATGATGTTTAACGTGTTTTCGATTAATACAGAGGGTTACGTTATTTTTACCATGTACTTTCATAATTTTAAACGGTCCCTTCCAGACAGGGGATAATGATTTACGTAATCTATGATGACATTTTAAATAGACCATGTCACCGGTTTTATAAGTTTTTTCACGAGAAGAGGAATCATAATATCTTTTAGAAGTTTCTTTACTTTTATTCATATGCTCTATAGCTCTTTCGCGAGAATATTTCATCCTATATTGCAAAGCACGAATATATTCTTGATACGTGGTGTTATCACTAGATCCATAAACACTACTAGGAATGGATGGTTTATAACCATATAATAACTCAAAGGGTGTGTACTGAGTAGTACAATGTGGTGTCGTATTATACGACAAAATTGCAGTTGCAAGATAACAATGCCAATCATCTTGATTGTCGTTTACGAAGGATCTTAAATATTCTTTAAGGGTTGCATGTGACCTTTCTAATGCACCATTAGTTTGTGGATGATATGGAGATGAAAATAAATTTTTAACTTTAAGTATTTCTGTTAATTGTTTAAATAACTCTGATGTAAAACAAGTGCCTTGATCTGTTAAGATCATCTTACAAAATCCGAATAAAGAAAAGAAATGAATGAGATTACGCGCAACTTCATCTGTTGATGACGTAATCATGGGATAGGCACACGAAAATTTAGTTAAATCATCCTGAAGAGTTAAAATATATCTAAATTTTTGAAGACCTGCTTCAGGTAAAGTACCAACAATATCTAGAGCCAACCTTTCGAATGGCTTAGTACTTGTAGAAGTTATCACCATAGGTGCTTTATTTGAAGCTCGCAATGGCTTATTTACTTGACATAATTTGCAATCTTTTACAAAACGTTCAATGTCTGAGCGCATCGTTTTCCAATAATATGCAGCTTTAATTCGACTATACATGCGCTTAGTACCCGGGTGACCAGCTATAGTAGTCCCGTGGTTTTCTTTAAGAATATTTGGAATTTCGACAGGAGTCGGATAAAGTATTTGATTTTTGTAAATATGCACCTTTATGTTAGTGCCGTGAAAAATAAAAGATATCATATTATAAATTTTAACATATACTATCTTAGTAAACGGTTCCGAAAAATCGGAAATAGCTAACTCTTTATCATAGTCATCATTTAAAGTAATTTTATCTCTCAATTGAATTAATAAATTGTAAATAGTTTTATAAGTTGTTTCATCAAAATGATGAACCTTAGTATATAAGAAATAGAGTGCTTTATTATTTGCACTGACCGACTGCACGGTATCAGGTTCGCGTTCACTTGTTCGGTACTCATCGGCATTATCTACCGTTGATAACAATTGCTCACAATGTGGCATAGAATAATCTAAATCTAAAGAGACTGGACAAGCGATTGATTTTTGTTTTGCTAAATGTAAACTTTCGTTATGTTCTTGAATTTGTGTATCACAATTTGGAGTAGTTCTAGTGAACTGCATTTTAGAGAATTGCTCATAAGTGGCAATATTTAATTTAGAACGAGTAATAGCATTTACTGGGTAACGAGACAAAGCGTCAACATTACAATTAATACGACCTGGTTTATAGACGATTTCATAATCGTACTCCTCTAATTTAAGTCTCCATCTGAGTAAACGTCCACCTGGATCTTTAGCATTAAATAACCAAGTAAGCGGACGGTGATCCGTTACGATTTTAAATTTATATCCATACACATAAGGACGGAATGTATTAATACCAAACAAAATAGCGAGAAGTTCTTTTTCTGTTGTAGAATAGTTTCCTTCTTGTTTATTTAAAGTACGAGACGCAAAAGCAATAGGTTTATCTTTGCCAATTTCTCCCTGAGATAAAACTGCGCCGACGGCATAATTAGAAGCATCCGTCGTAATAATAAAAGGTTTTGAGAAATCGGGATACTGTAATAAAGGAGCTGACATTAACTTTTGTTTAAGAGTATTGAAAGCTAGCTCTTGCTCTTGAGACCAATGATAAGCTACGTCTTTTTTTAATAATGAAGTAAGAGGTTTAGTTATGTGAGAGAAATTCTCTATAAAGCGACGGTAATAACCGGCTAATCCGAGGAAAGACTTAATGTCTTTTGGTGTTTTAGGTGTAGGAAATTGGGAAATGGCCTTGACCTTATCAGGATTTGGCGCTACACCATTGTCTGTGATTACATGCCCTAGATAAGCGACTTCGCGAAGCAGAAACTCACATTTGTCGGGCTGTAACTTTAAATTTGCTTCTCTAAATTTGGAAAATACGAGTTCTAATTTTTGCATATGAGACTCAAGGTCATGGGAATAAACAATACAATCGTCTAAATAAACATAGCAATGAAGACCTTGTAGTCCTGAAAGTACCAAATTCATCATTCTTTGGAATGTAGAAGGAGAATTCTTGAGCCCTACTGGCATTCGCGTAAATTCGTAATGTCCAGAGGTACCATTCGTCATAACACTGAATCCTGTCTTCTCAGTGTCCTTGGGATCCAAACACAGCTGATGAAAACCAGATGCTAAATCTAGAGTGCTAAAGTACTTAGAATGACCTAATTGATCTAAAATATCTGTTATAAGTGGAAGAGGATAGACCTCAGAAACTGTGACATCATTTAAACGTCGATAATCAATTACGATTCGCCACTTTTGTTTACCCGACGCATCGAGCTTTTTCGGCACAACCCACACGGGTGCACTCCAAGGTGAAGTTGAAGGACGAATAATTTTTTGATCAAGCATCTTATTAATTTGTTTTTCGACTTCATCTTTATGTATTTCTGGGAAGCGATAAGATTTTACATGAATAGGAGCTGCATTTCCGGTATTTATAGAATGTTGAAGAACATCTGAATATGTTAAGAATTCACCCTCAAGGTGGAAAATGTCTGTATATTGGGAAATACAACTCATAAGCGCTTTCTTTTCCTGCGCATTTAAATGAAAACATCTAATTTGATCAAGAACCTTTTTAGATCGATCAATATTTAAAGAATTTAATTGATGAACGAATTCTTGCTGAGTGTCGTCCAATTTAGAAAATGGCAATTCAAATGGAGTTAACTGAACTTGGAAATTATCAATACACACTTCGTCTTCGGTGGTATTTAAAACAGAGATATTAACTCGATTGTTAGGTTTTATACCTACAATACTATTCGCTAAAAATATGCCATTACATATTCTTTGATCAAGTATCAAGGCTTCTGTTCGACCAGATACTTCTGATAAATTAGAAATTGGACACTCAATTACCATTTCTGACCGTGGTGGTAAAACATATGATGTATTACTAAAACAAATAGGTATAGCGTGACCTTGGTAATTAAATGTATTATTAGAATATTGCACATCTATTTTAAAATGTTGAATAAGATCACTTCCAATGATTCCATCGTAATATAACTTAATCGTATTATCAATAGTATGAAACATATAATTAAACTCTATCTTCTGTGAAGATGAAATTTGATGCTGTAAATTAAGTTCGATAGACCCGAGAGACTCATAATAAGAATCATTATCACTTAAGCCTTTAAGCTTTATAATTTCAGGCCCGAGCACTGGTTGTTTAGATAAACTAGAAAATTTGACAATTGAAATAGATGAACCAGTGTCTATTAAAAAGCACAGAGGCTTATCGCTATAATTTGTTTTTAAATAAACGTGAGGAAGAGAAACTTTATTGTTAATATTATTAATGTTATATGTTTTCTCACGTGTGCAATCCTTAGAATATAAACTCGACTTATTATTACGAGGTGAAGGATTGTATTTATATAACTCAGAGTTCGAGACATTTAATGTAGTATTTAACTTAGAAATATCAGTATCTTGATAAACTTGTGTTGAAGATAATTTAAGAACACAAGGAGATGTCTCTGAATTGTGACGAACCTGTGCTGAAGAAAATTTAGGAACACAGGGTGAATGACCTTCAGTCATTTTTAAAAACTCAGTGGATTGGGGTTTAATCCCATCAAAATTAGAATTATTATTTGTCATCCGTGTTTTAGAAAATTTAGGAACACGGGATACATTAATATTTTTCGTGTCATTCAAGTTATTATGTGGTTTCGGCAGACACGGGGCTGAAACCGCATTTAGTTTAAAGTATTATCCTCACTATTAGTATCTTCAATAAGGTGCACATTAGAACGGTTATCACCTGACGTATTACGGCTAGTAGTCGGTGCACTTGATAGTGTAGGGTTACGTGACTCATGCCCGGTTTCTGAAGATCTCAGTTAACTGTTCATTAGCTATTGGTTCAATAAAGTTATGTATAAGATAAATTTAGTTTAACTGTCGCTGAGTTTCTGAGTACTCCGAAAGGCATTCAATAACTATGAGACCGATAAGCAGTGCAATAATTCGACGCTAGATGGGTCTTTTTCTCAGATCAAATTTAAAATTGATTTTAAAGTTTTATATAGCCAATATTACCAAATCTTATTTTTATTAACATTGTTCCGGTTTAAATAAGTGGTTAAGAATGATATTAATTAAGTAATAATCAATTAAATTCACCGTACGTAGTGTCACTAAACGCCGTTAATTCTGGTAGCGCTAGTGCTGCGTAAACAAAGTGACATACAAAAATTTAATTTTCTGCAGGCTCCCTGCGCGCGCACGCTGCAGCAGCGTCAACCTCAAAAACGTCAGTTTTGGTGTTGAAAACAATAATATCATTGGTTGAAATCGTCATGAAATCGTCAAATAAAGTTATCGAACCAATAAACTGCACAAATTGGTCAGTTAAATTGAGCCAAGTTTAAACGGACTTTATGTGACAATGTATGGTTCGGAAACGCAATGTGTGAAGTTATCGAACCAATAGCGCTAACGAATAGATAAACTATCGATAAAAGTACCTCAGAAACCGGCCATCAGAGCGCGTTTGATTATTTTTATATTTAAGTTTGCGACAGTCACCTATTAAATGACCACGATTTTTGCAATACACGCATAATTTATTTAAATCAAAAGTAGACTTTTTATTAAAATTATTAAAATTATTTTGATTATTATTTGGCGATTCTGAATTAACGTGATGAAAATTAGGATAAGTATTTTTAGATTTGTTTTTATAACATTCGGCGGCGACGTGACCACCTTTATTACAAATAGAACATTGTTTAAAATTTGAGCGACTTGGTAATTTAGATAACCTATATAATTTTTCTTCTTCAGCCGCATGTGTAATCGCGTCCGATAGCGTTTTTGGATTTCTGCATCGAACAATGTGTGAAAAATTAGTATTTAACCCTAATAAAAACGTATTCAGGGCTAAATCTTCCATGGCAGCAAGTCTGCCTACAAGTTCCTTATCGTCTTCGCAGCTGTAATGTATGTCTGACTGAAGCCTGGTTAAACATGACTCCACACGTAAAGAATATTGTATCACATCCTCGGAAGGCATTTGTTTACAATTCTGAAGGTCAACTAGCAAATGAGTAGAGTGCTTTTTCTCTCCAAAAGTAGACTTTAAAAATTGCTTAATTTCCGACCACTCTTTGAAACATTTTAGACAACAGGCTAGTTGAGCTTTGCCCTCGAGTTGTGAGATAATATACTTGCATAAAACTTTCTGTTGTTCTGTACTGGCAAGTGAGATTGCATTATCGCAATTTGTTAAAAATGCTGGCAATGACTCTCGATCCCCTTTGTATGGCTTTATAAATTTCGTTAAAACTGAGAGCGTAATTTTGTCAGCCATTTTTACTTTAGCTTTTATCGGTGAAGGACTTTTTGATGAATAATTGTCTGATAAATCAGAACTTTGAGAATTTAACTCTTTTGTGTCCTCCTTTTTTATAGACATTAAATTATTAATAGTTTACGCCGTACAGATCACCAGAAAAACACATATAAAAAACAAAATTCAATAGAATTTTAAAATTAAAAATGATGTAAAAAATTAGAATAAAAATATGTAAAAATTATAGAATTGTAAAATTAGGAAATTTGTAAATATAACATTTAGAAATGTAGAAATTTTAAGTAAAATTAGTTATTCATTGTTCTGGAGTTTAAGAAGATTTTTCGTTAAATCACTTTCACTTTATTCACTTTGAAAAACGCTTGTTAAAATTGCAAAAGTTAAGATCACTCACAGAACGGTGGCAGTAATGGCAGCAGTGGCAGCATTCCCGAACATCTTCAAAAAGAACGGCTTTTCCTAAAACCGATGTGTCGCGCAGCGCGCAGCGATGACGTAACCGGGCTCGACGAGTGCCTGGCGACTCAGGGAGTCGTATTACAGGTTACCTCGAACTCCGGTGCGCTGTCCGTGTCCGTGGGAACGTCGATCACGACGATCACCAGCAGTATAAATGTTAGGTGATGAATGTGGTGATGCGGGCTCACGCTCAATAGCGGAGGCTTACCGTCGATCAATTATAATAATCAGCAGCAGGTGTTTGTAGGGTGAATGGTGATGCGGGCTCACACTCAACAGCGGAGGCTTATCGTCGATCACGTGTGTAGCAGCGCGGGCTCAGGCGGTATACCCAAGACTTAGCGTCGACTACTTCACTTCACTAAGAAAGAACCTTACATCCACGGAGCCAAAATACGGTGCCAGACGGGAACGAATTCGCGACGCCTAACACCTAGATTCCAGTACTTATAGCGTTTCCTGGAATCCCACTTCTGACACCAATTTGTAAGGACGGCGCTCCGTGGGTTCTTTTTAAAAAAACACTTTTATTCTAGCTGAAAATTATATTAATTAAAATACACTTATTAAAACATTACTCTTAACACTGTCTAACAATTTTAATGTACTGCTATGATACGCGGACAAAGAGTCGGTGTGCTCAATGAATTTTAATATGGACTGCCCCGCAAAATACGGCGTTTCCCCTATTTATAACCTTTGGTTTACAAACTGTCTATGTGGGGTTTTATGCTATAACAGCATTCTGTGTATGGTAATTCTGATTATAACAGAACGTAAACCCACGGTCGTTAATTATTATAACCACATCTGAAACCACTCAGAGATTTATACATAAATATACTTGTGCTAATAACAACTTTTAATAAAGTATTAATACAAAATTATTTTGTTTTTTTTTTTACTCAATATAAGCTAGTGCTTGACTGCAATTCCACTTGATGGAAAGCAGAGCCTAGATGCAGTCAGGGATGGCAAACTACACTGACTTTTAAGGCTCAATTCATACCAAGATGGCAGCGACCCGGCGCGCACTTTCACTGTGAAAGAATTTTAAACTTTATCTGTAATACGTAAAAAACCAGTCCCCCTAGACAATGTAACATTCTACAAGCGCTATCGCTAATAGAAAGTTTAAAAATGTATGAGAATGACATAAGTCATCGAAAAATCACGTGACAAATTGTAGGGAATTGACACCATTAGCGAATGAAGAAATAGATTCGAGTTTTTCTGTATGTTTTTCTTTGGTGTGACAATAAAGAGTATTCTATTCTATTCTATTCGCTATGAAGCGATTGCATCTTGTCTAGGCCCTCAGTACCTATATCGCTTGTAAAGCTCAAAGAAGCCGCGCGGCCGTAGGCGGCGACGCCCGCGACTCCGCGCGCCTTTTGGGGCGGAGCTTTCTTGTAGAATGTACGAACTAGACGCGAGGCTGCTCGAGAGGCCGCGCGCAGCCGCTTCACGCCGCCGCTGCTGCCGGCCGCTTCACGCCGCTACTGCCGGCCGCTTCTGCCGTCTTGGTATGAATTGAGCCTAAGGCTCAATTAACACCAAGATGGCAGCGGCGCGGCGCGCACTTTCAGTGTGAAAGAATTTTAAACTTTATCTACAATACCTTAAAGACCAGTATCGCTTGAAAAGCTAAAATAGGCCACCGGCGGCAGAACTCGTGTATGGTCAGCACGGCCATACGTAAGTGGGTTATATTCTCTTTGGTAAGCGGCCTAATTGTCTAAGAATTGCTTAGAGAAAGAAACCAATAGAGAGCTGGCACTTTCTTTCTCATTCGCGCAAGAAAAGGATGCATTTATATATATTATATGTGATAGAAAGAAACAGAGCATATGATTTTTTGTCCCTCAGCGTGTGTTCAAAATCTGGCGCACCTACGGTGCGTTTTCTTCGAGTACTCATGAAATTTTCTAGTTCACGACCTAGCTTTGGAGTTTTAAATTGAATTGCATTATGAAATATCGTTTATACTACATAATAAGCGCATTTGAATCAATATCCATAACGTGTGTTAAGTGTACGAATGATTATTTTCCATTATTTTCTGTCCTTATCGGCGGCACGCTAGCTAGATGTCTTGTTATATTCTGTCTACGAAGAATTGTATAGATTAAGGATGTGAGATTAATGGAAAATAATCGATAAATTAAAAATCGTTTTTTCTTTTTTCAACACGATTTGTCAAAACGATTTTAATAAAAATAAATTATCGATTTCTGTGAAAAAATCGATTGGATTTTTTATAAGTGCATGCTAAATGCAAAAAATCTGAATGTTATTCATCTATTATAGTACATAAGTACATATCGATAAAAAAAAATTATAAATATTAGCATCAGTTTTATTTATAAATTAGATAAGTTAGCCCATGATACTAAATCAGGTTCACTCGTAATCGTACTGGCTAAAGTTGAATATAAAATAAGAAATTGAGGTAAGCGCAGTTTTAGAAGTTTACGAAGTTAAATAAAACAAATTGAACATAACGTTGTACGAATCATAGATATAGGATTTTTCACTATATACAATATCTTTGGTAGGAATGTTGTGATTTCTGGCCTTTGCCTACCTAGCATTTTGAGATGAAGAATAATCAGACGTAAATAGGAATTGGATTTATATTTAATTACGTGTTTTGAGCAACTATTCAAGTAAAACCCTGTTAATTATTGTTTAACTACCGTATTCTGTAAAATAACTGCTGAAGTTCAATAGATTCTGCTAATAACTGGTAAAATTTTCTATTCTGCGACACAAACTACTAAACCCTAAAATGAGGGTTCAATTCTGCTAAAATAACAGAATTCTGCTAAATCTAGTCACACTGCACTGAAACTACTTTACACGCATACCTACAGATGGCGCCGTTTTTCTGGAGAGAGCATGATGCGCTAACCCCTCTGCCAAATTTTTGTTCAAATGTTCAGGTCATACTTTATTTGGGTGCGTATCTTTTTGAATGTGTTGCGAGTTTATTATAGTGTGGGTATGCGTGAAATTGTATCTGTGTGTGTTTACTTCGCCTCCCGCACCGCGCAAAAGTGCCAGGAAAAATTTGTTCGGGGAATCGACGCGATACTAGCTCCATTCTAATTACTCTGAGACTTATACGTATGAACTTAATTTCGAGATTTCTCACCCAACGCATAGAATGCCCTGTTTATAAAATTGAAACTTACTGCAAGATTTTATAGTCGCATAGATACTTAGAGGAGATACCACTGGAGAGAGCAAATGCGCTAACCCCCTCTGCCTAATTTTTGGTCATATGGTCAGGTCTTTCTTTATTTGTGTGCGTGTATTTTTGAATGTGTTGCGAGTTTACTATAGTGTGGGTATGCGTGAAGGTGTATCTGTGTGTGTTTACTTCGCCTCCCGCACCCCGCAAAAGTGCCACGAAAAATTTGTTCGGGGAATCGACGCGATACTAACTCCTTTGGTACTTTCTCTGAGCATAGATACGAGCTGTTTCTAAAAATCGATTTAAACCTTAGAGGAGATACCACTGGAGAGAGCATAACGCGCTAACCCCTCTGCCAAATTTTTGTTCATATGTTCAGGTCATTTTATAAAAACTAGTTCACTGGTGATTTTTGTACAATCCTGAGTCCGTATCACAGACTACTCAGTAAGAACTACGGTCCGTATCAGGTCGTCATGCATTATACAGCTCCGTGAAAATGGCTATTTGAGCAATATTTGACTGTTAAAATCGATTAAGTACCATAAATCGGCGCGAGAATGGAGTTTCCTATCATTTGTAACTATTATTTTTTACGAATATGTTAGTATTCAAAAAATAGAAACCAAATATTGTTATCTCTGAATCAAAATTTCGCGTCATGTTTTATCCTAGTTACAGCATAGTGCGAGGACAGGATTGAATGTACGAAAAAAAATTAGTTCATTCTAGGCTAATGGAGGAAATTCTAATAATTATGAATGATGTTTATTATAATGAAGTTATTGTTATAAAAATAGATTGATGTATCGAGAGTATCGTGATAAATAACAATAATCTTCTTCTCCTTTTCTTATACATAAAAATCTCGTGTCACGGTGTTTGTGGTCGAACTCCTCCAAAACGGTTTGACTGATTTTTATGAGATTTTCTTTTTATGTACATATATTTAGTAGGTATGAGGATATGTCTTAAAGTATATTAAATACCGCAAGGTGAAGCAGCGTTAGGCAGGGTAATTATATAGATGGGTGACCAGACGGTCAATCACCGGTCAGCATTAGACAATGCTCTTTGAACTAAACGTCTCCGTGCTTCGGTTGGAGGGCACAAATAAGGGAGAGCGTAAAATTTGCGTCCCGGTTTTAACCTACTTTTAAAAAGGAGGTATGTATTCAACGCGTATGTATATAATACTATTAAAATGCAAAATCCATATATAATTTTTTTTATGTGTATACATAAAAATATGGTAGGTATAAGAATAAAGGTATAAGAATAAATAGATTCAACTAACCGTATCCGTGCTTCAGAGGGCTACTAAAAAGTTGGTCTTGGTTTTAACCGACTTCAAAAAAGGAGGTTATGTTCTCGACCCGTCTAAAGCGGTAACTAGTAAAAAATTAAACGTAATTTTATTCGGGAATTAGCGCGATTTACCTTATATTTATCGGAAAAATCTACTTTGACTGTTCCTTGCACATGGAACTTACCACCTATTAAACCCTTGAGAAACTCCCACGGATGCACATGAGGACAACTTGGTTTCTTCCGTGGGATTATCACCCTCAGTGCCTTGCCTTTGAGACTATTATAGCCCCCGGGAACCTGTCACGGTGCTCACAGAGATGGAGTCGAAAACCCGCCGATGCACCGCGCCGTCTTCATCGGAATCGGTATCAACGCATACGTTTGTGTAGTATAATGCACAAATTATACATACTGTATACAAATAATACGCAAATCATCGCGCACGAGATCATGGGAAATGGAGCAACAATGATTTACGTATCCAAAATCCAGCTAACTATCATATTCTGAAGAGTGTTAGGGCTGCTCCGCGCCCTGCGCACCAGGGACGCACACCTTTTGCGCATAGTAGCGTAAAAGCAATCTACGTGTGCGTCTGCGAACATCCTAGATGCGCTACGGAAATGAGGCAACCACACCAGCACTCTGTACACATTATTGTATTGGATACGCAGGGCGTCGTAGGATCCTTACGTGTAATTTCCCCTCAGGCTGTAAGTATAAAATGCTGTCAGTGAGTAGGGTGCAAACCTGTGAGCCAGAATATTTGCTCTCACTGACAATGCCCTCCGCTCTCACTCAATGTCTGCATCATCATTGAGGTCGGGATTAATATAAGGCCTAAATATTTGAAATGATATGATAACATAATTATATAATGATGTACTTAAATAATACTAACTAATTTAAATGCGTTACTTGTTTGATTTACAAAATTAATACAATAATCTCCATATTGAATTATTAGATTCTTTAAAACATTCCATCCTTTGAATCCGTTCATTATTTATCGGTCTTTGCACGCACCACATCACTACAATTTACGTCTGTGGACGTGCAATAAAATGTGTAGGAACCTTAGAGGAAGAAAACAATAGAGGGCTGGACACTTTCTTTCTCATTCACGCAAGAAAAGAATGCGTTTATGTAGGTTACGTGTGATAGAAAGAAACAGTGTATATGATTTTTTGTCCCTCAGCATGTGTTCGATTTTTCCGCGCCCTGGGTGCGAAACAAATTTGACGTTTGCTCCCACTTTGCTCCGTGACAATTTTATCGTGGTTTTAATATTAAATAAATAACTTAAATTCAATAAAAAAAACTAACTGTGACATTACTGTGTGTTGTGGAAATCCTATAAGAACCGTGCAGTGCAGTATTATAGGCTGTAAAAGTGACAGTGAACGTAAAATTAGTGGAGTATCGTTTCACAGGTAAACGTGAATTATTATGGCCAATTTAAAGATTACATTTAGAAACTAATACATGTAAATGACTTATTTAGATCTTATTGCTCTAAATTAGTTACTATTTTACTTGAAAGTTAAGTGTAAGATCGATAAATTCTTGTTTTTCATCCTTATCCTAAAATTTTCTGTTTATTGATCGCCATTATCAGTGTTGCCAGTGTATAAAAGAGAGACTACCATAAATAAGTGGTAAATTATTATTAAGTGCATCATACACGATCCCACATGCTGGGTGCATCGAAGAATTTCTCAGATTTCCCGAATTTATTTTTATGATTTCCTGAAAATATGGATATTTGTATACTGTGGATAGCAGCAACAAAAAGAATTAATTAGGTTGCTAAAAGTTATTCCCGAATGCTTAAATATTCAGAAATAACGTAAGCGCTCAAGTAATTCGTCCAAGGCTGCGCAGGACGTATTCATTCGTTATTTATAGGCACAATGGTCATTGTACTTTTACTATATGCATGTTGTTTAAATATATGTATGTATGTTGTTGGTTACAATTTATTGGTAAATTTGTCTGAATTATAAATAAATAGTACCGACGTTGAATAGTTTGTTTCATTTGCCCCCCTATTATGTACCTATCTCGTTTGACAACTAAAGTGATGATCCATAAAGCAAAGTGACTATTAAATAACTATCAAATGATTCATTTGGTATTGCCTAACTTGAATCACCAATAAATACCAAACACACTTTCAGTAGACATCAAAGTTTGGTGGACAACTGAAGCTTGATAGTCACTTTGCTTTATTGATCATCACTTTTTTTTTGTAGGAATAGTACTGTTTCACCGGACAAGAGGGCGAGCGCTTAAAGCGCTCCAGCCAGAAAGGTTTGGGTAGCAACTAGCACAAGGGCACCTCAGGGAGGCACGGCCTCGGCTTGGGCTGCCGCTTAGAGAAAATGAGTTTACCACCGGTTCACAACGCGCCCCCGCTGAGAAGAACCGGCAAGAAACTCAGCGAGGGGATGCATGTCGAAGTCGCATGCGTACGGATCCCTTTGGCCTCGCCGGCGAGACCGGTGTCTGTGTGTTGATGTGTTTACGACTCTTGACATCGTTGTCGGTGTTGGTGTTGTGTCATGGTCCAGGAGGACGGACATCGGGTCGGGTGGGTCGAGCAGTACATGCCGCGGACGGCGGCGATGTACGGCTGTTCGACGATCTGAGGGACCTGGCCGCTGCCCAATAGGACATGGGTTCGATTCCGAACAATTGTCTGGGTGTTATTTATCTATTTAAATATGTATTTATACAGTTTACAAGTATTTGTAATCATTTATCTCGTTACCTTACTAAAGGATCTGCGTAGATTGAGATCAGGTGGTCATTGGTCAAGCGTAGATTGTCACAAGATACTAGTACTATAGATTTGTATATTGGAGAAATTTACTAAAACTTACCCGGTAAATGGCCATAGTATGTATTATATTAAGTTATAAGAATGCCAATTTTTGCCTACCTCTCTGGGAAATAGCATATTATTGTTTTTATCTCTTAACTTTTTTGTATGTGGCTAATAATTATCTACAGCTCTTAGCCACTTTAATCACCACGTGATATCACCCAGGTGAACAATGTGGAATAGACCTTAGCTACAGTACAGCATATATGATATTAAGTGTACATTCACTTTGTAGCCTCCGTCGTGGGTTCGAATCCTGCGAAGGGCAACAAATTTGAGTATTTGTTCCTTACTGGCTAGGACAATGAAGAAGAAGAAGAAGAAAAACATTTATTTGACACACACAATAACAAAATAGTTAAAAATTAACAGTAAAGAAAAAAAAAACAGAGGTTGTGTGAGGTCAAAAAGGTTGCTGCCTCAGCATGTTGCTGTGTCAAAAATTAATCTACACAATCTATACAATGCAGGCCGATGACCTGATTGTCTGTAAATTAAGATGATCCATGTGTCGGGATTTGCGATAGGACGTATGCCCGACTCCTGTCCGTCAAATTAAAACACCGAGCTTTGGTAATAAACACTTATAATCAAATTGAGAGAGAACAACTTATAATACAGTGGAGTAATCGTAATAATTAAAACATGTCTCTGCCATAGATACTAGCGCGCTGTCATCTTTTTGACAGCCCCTTTGGCGTTCCGAAACCGTGATCCGAGATACGCCACACATGCGTCGGATGGGCATGTAAAAAGTCGGTCCTGCGCTTAACTTCTCCCCAGTCGTGTCGGTCTTCCGTCCCATCGGATTATGAGAGGTACCTATTATATAAAGGAAGAGACAGTGCACTTGTGTCTACGCAAGCACTTGTGCACTATAATATCTCCTGCGTACATGGCTGATCTTGTGAAAGATTGGCCGCTGTGGTCGTTTCGGCTAGGAGGACATTATTATAACAATCACTTTCGTACTTTTTGCAGACTGTCATAGATTAAGACGATATAATGTAAGAAAAGTAAATGTTGTGTCAAAAAAGTGGTTTTTGGTTAGGAAAGAAAATATAATTTACAACAACCTCCGTATTTGCTTTACACAAAGGGTAAAATTTCCCTTACGTGGCAACTCTAAATTTAGTATGTACTTGTTTTTCTGTCCTTATCGGCGGCACGCTTGGTATATGTCTGTATTATATTCTGTCTACGGTAGGAACGATGAATTCTTTATTTGTGTGCGTATCTCTTTGACTGTGTTGCGAGTTTATTATAGTGTGTGTTCATAAAAACATGAAGAGTTTACATTAGACATTTGCAAGAGTGTGGTTGAAATTGTATCAGTGTGTGTTTACTTCGCCTCCCGCACTCCGCAAAAGTGCCACGAAAAATTTGTTCGGGGCATCGACGCGATGCTAACTCCATTCTAATTACTCTGAGATTTAAACACGTAATTTATATAATCGATTTACTAAAAATCGATTATTATTAAGACAAATCTGTTGAAGGAATTAATTAAATACGTGGATCGTATTTTAAGCACTATATTTATTAATTAGAGAGATACATTTTCAGAGAACATTTAAACCGGTGCCATTACAGAATACAGCACGAGAGGAGAGTTGCCAATGTCGGAATATAAATGTACTATATAAATAGTGATACCAGTACAATAATTAACACGCCTCCTTACATTTATATTCTATCAACATGACTAACTTAACATACCTTTATATTTAATAACTCTCTAAACTTAACAAACTTAATTGTACCTAATGATTTGGTAAACAAATCAGCAATGTTTTCTTCAGAATTAACTTTAATTACATTAATTATATTCTTCTTTATATATTCATGAACATAATGATAGTGAACCTCAATATGTTTCGAATTCTTTGTGAAATTACCGTATTTAGCTATAGCCAAAGCTCCTGAATTATCTTCATAAACATTAATTGGATTACTAATAGTTACAAATAAATCATTTAGAATGCTATGTAAAAGAACTATTTCTGTTACAGATTCAGATAGAGCTACATATTCAGCAAAAGTAGAAGACTTGGTTACACTATTCTGTTTCTTAGATTTCCAATAAATAGCATTACCAAACAATCTTATAACAAAACCGCTAGTTGGCTTTCTGTCTGAAGTATCTCCTGCCCAGTCGGCATCTACATAACAATCAATAATATCAGCTGTAACATTTTTATGGTAATTTAATTTGTGATCTTTAGTCAAATAAAGATATTTTAAAACTCTCAAAGCATATTTAAAAAGTGTTTCATTGTAACAATTTTGAAATCTACTTAAATAATTAACACTAAAAGATATATCAGGTCTAGTACCCGAACTTACATACAACAATGCACCTATTAAGTTTCTATATTTCAAATTATCATTATCATCCAAATCTGAGTTTAAGATTCATCTCCATTGGAGTTTTATATAATTTTGAATCTTGAATCTTATATTTTTTAGCTAAGGATTCAATATACTTTCCCTGACTTAATGTCATGGTGTTTCTGTCTTTGTAACTATACTCAATATCAATACCTAGGTAGTTATTAATTTTACCCATATCTTTCATTTTAAATTTCTTACACAATTGGTTTTTCACATCAATAATTGCATTTATATTTTTACAACATATCAAAAGATCATCAACATATAATAGAATGTAAATAGAAATATTGTTTATTACTTTGACATAAAGACAATAGTCAAATTTACTTCTACGAAAATCAAGAGTTGATATAAAATGATTAAAACATTCGTACCATGCTCTAGGACTTTCCTTTAGACCATACAGAGCCTTATTTAATTTATAGACTTTATTGGAATTATTTTCATAACCAATTGGTTGTTGTACATACACTTCTGACATTACTTTTCCGTTTAAAAAAGCAGTTTCTACATCCATTTGATGTACATCCAAACTATTTTGACAACAAAAAGACAATAATAATTTTAAGGTTTGCATTTTCGCCACGGGCGAATAAGTGTCATCAACGTTATCTGTTTGTTGAAAGCCTCTAACAACTAATCTTGCTTTATACAAGTTATTTGGTTTCTTTTTATATACCCATTTAACATCTAAAACTTTTTTGTTACTAGGTTTACTCACAAGTGTCCAAGTATTATTCCTAACCAAACTTGTCATCTCACGATTCATAGCCTCATGCCATTGCTCCGACTCATCACATGTTATCGCCTCCTGAAAAGAATCTGGACTTAAAGCATCACAATAATTAACAAATATACAATAATATCCATATTCGTCATCAAAACGAACTGGTGGTTTGATTTGTCTTTTGGACTTTCTTATTTTATTCAAATTCTCATTATCCCTATTATTCAAAGCATCATAATAAATATTTTCATCATCAGATTGTCTTTCAATTTCCTCAACATTATCTTCTTCTTTGTCTTTTTCTGTCTCATCACTTTCTTGGAAACCAATACATTTAACATCATCTTCAATAATATCAACATGTCGTGCGATAATCACTCTTTCATTAATTAATACTCTATATCCAACTTCTTCGTATCCCATTAAAATTCCTAAATCCGCCTTTCTATCCCACTTACTTCTTCGTCTTTCTTCTGGTACTCTAACATATACCTTACTTCCATACATTCTCAAATTTTTGATAGAAGGCTTTTCATTAAAAAATATCTCATATGGTGTTTTCTTTTCTAATGTATTTGTCATTATTCTATTTCTCAAATATGCTGCTGCTTTGACCGCTTCGGGCCAGTAGCATCTTTCGACTTTTGCTTCTGCCAATAAGCATCTAGACATATCCATAATTGATCTATTGTATCTCTCTGCAGTACCATTTAATTGGTGAACATATGGTGGACACGGATTCATCCGTATTCCTTTATTTCTTACATATTCAGTAAATTGCCTATTAATATATTCTCTTCCATTGTCACATCTAAGTTGTTTAACTCTTTTATTTGTCAAGTTTTCCACTAAGTTTACATATTCTATGAAACAATCAAGCACTTGAGTCTTTGACTGTATACAGAAGACTTTTCCCAATTTACTATAATCATCAATAAACGATAGAAAATATCTCTCACCGTTATAACCTGCAGTGCTGTGTGGCCCATTCAAATCTGAGTGTATAATTTCAAGTACATCATTAGCTCTTCTTCGGTTATTCTCGAAAGGTAAATTGTGCATTTTGTTTTCTACACAAATACTACATTTCATATAGTCTAGTTCTAATTCTTTAGGTATTCCTTCCAATAGCTCATGTTTACACATATATTTTAAATTTTTAAAATTTACATGGCCCAGTGTGCGATGTAACTTTTCTTTTGTACTCAATAAATTTGTAGCATTTGCATTTATATCATAATTTAAATAACTTTTCATTTTGTATAAATTATCGCTCTTTGTAGCAATAGCAATCAGTTCTCTATTTTGATTATAAATTTTTGACGTTTCACCTTTTGAATTTATTACACAGTTGTCAGTTATTCTGGCATAACTCAATAAATTCGCTTTCATGTGTTCGACATAAAAAACATTTTTGACACTGACCATTGATTTTTTTCCATAAACCAAAAAGTATGTATTAATGTTTCCGACCTTTGTAGCTTCTAATATTCTACCATCGCCAATTCTAACTTTAACGGGTGTTTTCAAAGTTTCTTCAGTCTCAAAGAATTTATTGTTATTAACTATGTGATCCGTACATCCACTGTCAAGTAACCAGTTTATTTCATTTTCCTTTGAATCGTAATTTTTCCTTTCACATGAGTATATTTCAGTATGAAAATTATTTCCAGTCTGGTTATAATATGAACGACGATAATTCCCTCGGCCACGCCGATTGAAACCACGGCTTCTTTGATAAGAATGCCCTCTATTAATTTGTGTACCACGACCACGATACCAACATATATTTTGTTTATGTCCATGTTTTCCACATATATAACATACATTTTCTTGTTTGAAACTTTGTTGACCATCAACTTTAAAAGCATTATATTTTTCCTTTGATGTCTCCGGTTGCGACTCACTTGGCTTTTCTTCTAAGCTTTTCATTTTAATTTTATTCATCAAGTATTCCACATTTCTCTCTGTGGCTGGCAAAACATCTATCAAGTCACCAATATGACTATAATCTTGTGGCAAAGATTTCAGCATGTAATTTAGTTTTTCTTCTTCTGTTACATTTGCACCTGCTTGTTTCAATTCATTGAATGCCTTCTCAAATTCATCAAAGAAAATTGTAATATCTGAATAATTCTTTAACTTTATCTTTTCTAAGTTGCCTCTACATATTATTTGTAATGATGTTGACTTACTCAGGTACATTTTATCGAACTTGCTTATTATTTCAAAGGCTGAACTCATTTCGTTTATATATTCTAATTGTTTATTTGTAATAGCACTATATATATAATTTGTAGCTTGAATATCTTTTTCGGCCCACTCTGATGCCGAGTCAGTTGCTTCTACTTTTCGTGAAATTACTTTCTCACATTTTTTGTATTGAAGAAATTTTATCAATCTTATCTTCCAGCTTTTATAATCCGATCCGTCAAACAATGGAATTAAAATATCATAATATTTCATTGACGCCATTTTAGTGTCCTTGTAAAATTTTCAAACGGTTGAAAAAATTTTAAATTATACTTTTATATTTCGGCTTACTTTTTATATAATTATATGAACCACGCTTAGGCAACCATGTTGAAGGAATTAATTAAATACGTGGATCGTATTTTAAGCACTATATTTATTAATTAGAGAGATACATTTTCAGAGAACATTTAAACCGGTGCCGGTGCCATTACAGAATACAGCACGAGAGGAGAGTTGCCAATGTCGGAATATAAATGTACTATATAAATAGTGATACCAGTACAATAATTAACAAAATCGATAGTAAAAAATCGATAATAAGTAAATAAGAATCCATTTAAATAAAAATCAATTAGTTTTTGACATCCCTACTATAATGTTGGCAAGCAACTTCAAGCAAGTGGCAACATTACTGTCATGGCTGAACGAAATTGTTGACTAGCTATCTGTCAATTTTGTGAAATCTTTTATTTTTGCCATGATCTGTAATTAGTAAATTGTGATTTTGTAATGGTGTTCAATAATTATCTCATGAATATACTCAAAAATTCATAATGAACGGGTTAAGTTTTAGTGAACTCTGTTGCCTATTTTGTTGTCCACCATGTCCGGGGAAAATCGCGGCTAAGCTTGCGTTTCTGCCTCCAGAACCTACGTATGCATTCTCTCCTGATGAAACTGGATCTAAATTCTCTTTGACACTGACCGAGCGCGCAGAATGGCAGTATTCAGAACGAGAGAAAGAAAATATCGAGGGCTTCTACTCGAGGACTTCGAGAGGCAACAGAATAGCTTGTCTCTTTGTTCGGTGCAGCCCCAACGCCCGTTTCACGATATTGTTTTCACATGGAAACGCTGTGGACCTCGGACAGATGAGCAGTTTTTACTTAGGGTTAGGCACTAGAATAAATTGTAATATATTCAGCTATGATTACTCTGGTTATGGTGTGAGTGGTGGAAAACCATCAGAGAAAAATTTATACGCTGATATTGATGCGGCGTGGCAGGCGCTCAGGACTCGCTATGGCATCAGTCCAGAAAATATAATACTTTATGGACAAAGTATTGGGACAGTACCCACTGTGGACTTGGCTGCTCGCTATGAAGTGGGAGCAGTGGTCCTCCATTCTCCACTTATGTCTGGCATGCGAGTGGCCTTCCCTAATACCAAAAGAACATGGTTTTTTGATGCCTTCCCAAGGTAAGTGCATTTATGTTTCATACTTTGTTGTTGTAATGTTGTGACTCATCACTGTATATATTATTATAGGTCTGTTTTCCTTTTATGTTATTACCTACTGTGCACTAGGTACATGTTAAAATATGCCTCATGAAGGACTAAATGCTGAATGTTAATCTTTTCCCAAAGCTTTATAATTAAGATAATTTAATTTTATAAGTCTAGTTGGAATGTTTTTAGGGATGTTATTTTTAAATGCAGATTGTTTAAGTCCTGCTAAAGTACATTGGTTGCTGCCAAGAAACTACAACTATGTTATTATTATAAGGGAGTTAACAACTACTGGAATCAGGTTTTAATTATTAATTCAATACAATAACAGTTACAATAATTACCCATTTATGCCCTGTATATATATGTATAATGTATAAAAGTTGTCTGCAATTGTTGCTGCAATTAGGAATAGGTATATTTAAAATGTGTATGTATATTCTCATTTAAAGTGTAGTCATCTATAGGATGTGCACTTAAAAAAAGCTTACAATAAATGTTTTATTAGTATAATGTTGTAAAATGTTGCAGAATGCATTCTTTCTTCATTGTTAACATACTGATTGGGCTAGGTGCTATGTCAGACATGTATCATATAACCATATTTTGTAGAATTTATAAACTAGACATTTGCAATTTTTTACATATGTACCTTATCTTTGTACTGCACTATAGGAAGCTATTAAACCATATCACTTTGCCATTTTTTGTTATACAGGTTTAGACCTTCTTTAATTAGTAAACAGTTACAGTTAGTTATATAATGTGTAATCTAAATATTAATGATTCACAAGTAATGTACAATTGTCATGGCCAAGTTTACTTAATTCTGACCTTACAATGACTTTATAATCAGCATTGTCTTTAGGAATTCTTTAACCTTTCAACTATTCTTATCATAAGTGTCAAACAGTTCTTCAATTTAATGCATATTTAACATTTTATATTACATCAATTAAAATTGTACACTAGTTCACCTAATTTGCTATATCATTAAATTGCAGATTACACCCACCCACTACTACACCAATAACAATTGTACAGCAATATTGTATAATTCACTTTCTCAATGGTTAATTAATTTTTGTTGAACTTATTACAAGTTATAAATAAAGTGCATGGAAATAACCACTCCAAACTGCATAATCCAGGCACACCCTGGACAATTATCCCTACAGAACTTACTGAGGTAGTAAAAAGAAGACATTCATAAATAGAATGATTCATTGTATGTAAACAAAGTTTTGAAAGACATGCTTTTAAAATGGAGCAATATAAATTAAATCTATACTTCTTATTACTTACAACAAATTCTAAATACTGTATTGTTATCATTATAGGGTAAACTAACCAAATATTCTCACTGTACCAATTTATTGGCACCTTACCATTTTTTATCTATATTAAGGTTACCAGGCCCCAATACATTTTTTTCTAAACAGGTAATTATCAGTATATTTATACGTAGTACAGTATAAATATCTATTTCTGTGATGCCAGTACTCTAAGTACTGGCATCACAGAAATAGATATTTTGTCAATAAGGCATCAGAATAAATACTTTTGTGACAAGTCTGGATTTCCTGAGTATGTGGATGAAATCATCCACATACTCAGGAAATCCTGACTTCTTGCTAAGGTAAGACCCATTTTAATCTTTGTTTATATAGTTGATGTTATAAATTTTAGCAACAAATGTTATTTGATTTGATTTATGAGAGCATAAGAATTAATCAGCCAATGTTTTTTTGCTTTAACTGACGATTTTAATACTTTTTTTATCCGTGCCAATATTAGGTATCGAAAATAAGTAATTAACCATTTTATTGACACTCATGCCAAAAATAGGTTTTATTATAAAGTTTGCCATCGCGGTAAAATATGTTTGATTTCTATTGTAATTGAAAAAGGTCATAAATTAATTTATGTTTCTGTTTGCATTCCACGCGTCTCCACAGAACAGGCAAATCCTTTAAAGTATACGCTTCTATAACAAACTGCCACAGGATATCCGAGATCTTCAACTGAATAAATTTAAACCTTTGATAAAAAGCCGATTGTCGAAAGAGGCTTATTATAAATGATAATGTATCCACATAACAAATGAGGGGACAATGATAGGTAATTTTCCCTGTCAATATAAGGTTTACCTATGCCATCATTTGGATATTTCAGACATTTATTTTTAACGTAAAAATATTGATTAAAGTGCTTTGATTTGTAATAAAAATAACCTTAAAACATTCTCTTAACCTTATTTAAGGGATATCGATTCCCATGACGTTGCTTAAATTAAAAGAAAATGCCTTTTTTAAATGGTTTAGTACAGCTACTCCTTAAGTTGTCAATATTTGGTTAGTTTACCCTATTCAGGATTTTTATTTGATAACAATCTCACCTACTTTGATAGAGCAGCAAAAGTTAGTTGATAAATGGTATCATTAACATGATAATTAGTATATGAATGCTTATTTCACTGGTAAATAAGATTCTTGATATGTTGATAACCAATATTGTATTTAAAGTGAAATATTGATTAACAAGCTGAATGCTGAATATATATCTATGCCTATATTGTGGCCTCTATGGCGCAGTGGGAAACCGCTTGCTTTGCAAACCGGAGGTCACGGGTTCGACTCCTGCGGGGAATACAACTTTCCTTGTTCCTTACTGGCTAGGGCAATGCAGGCCGATCACCTGATTGTCTGTAAAGTAAGATGATCCAAGCGTCGGATGGGCATGTAAAAAGTCGGTCCTGTGTCTAACCTCTCCCCGGTCATATCAGTCATCTGTCCCATTGGATTGTGAGAGGTATCAAGGAAGAGAGAGTGCACTTATGTCTATGCAAGGGCTTGTTTACTATAATATCGGCCGCGTAGATGGCTGATCTTGTGAAAGATTGGCCGCTGTGGTTGTATCATCGGCCAGGAGGACATTATTATTATTATATATCTATATATATCATTACTAATAATTTAGTAATTTGTGTTCCACAATCTCTTATGATTACTTAATTTATTTCCTTGTTATAATACCTGACAGACAGGTGTTGTGCATAATTATTATATAGTATTGGTACATGGTTATTTTTCCATACACATTGCCTTCTCAGTTTGCAACTTCTTAGCAGTTACATAGTCACACTAATGAAATTAGAATATGCCCTATGTTAGTCAATGTATATTACAGTTCCCATCTTTATTGATAGGATTATTATACAGTGTTAAAAAGTCCCTATCCAATCCCTGAGGGTATTATTTGGTGTATCAATACAATCAGTGGCATGCACACACTTTTATGACTAGGCACAAAAGCAATTTTTTTTGATTATTTACCATATTTCGAAAAAAAAAATTCTTTATTTACAATACAAGTTAGTGCATTTTTACAGGGGTTGGGACTCTCCTTTTAAGTTTGAAAAACCTGTATTAGGAGAGCCAACCTCCTGGAAGCTGTATTTTGATCATTCAGAGAAGTCATAGGGTAGGCAAAGTCTTTTTGCATGTATGGACTGAACGCCACTGAATACAATATAATGTATACAGAGAGGAAACGTAAAATTTCAACAATTAAATGTATGGACAACATTAATTCAAAATTTTTGGCATATCTTGATACTTTTTTAACAAATTATTAGTGTCATTTTACTTAATAGGGTACCTAGTAGGGTACCTAGTTTCTATATATGTTTCAGTTTTTGTAATATCACTATAGTTTATATAATTTTATTGTACACCAAACAAATGAACATGGAAATGTTACAAATTAATACAAAGTATTACAAACGGTGGTCTTAAACGGAATAGCGATTTCTTCCAGACAACCCTAACTTTATGGAAGAAACCATTTTAAAAATACGGGTAGATGGTATAAATGTATATATTTGTTCACGAAAATATCATCTGTTGTTACTTAACGTTTCCACCCAGTATAACTCATTTGTTGAATATCAGAATCAGAATTATTTATTTATGAATAAGTATCTCATTTTCTTTTCCTAATTTTTATCAGCAATATGAATCCGATTTTATATTTCTGGGGTTTATTATCACACTGTATACACCATGATGTATTTTTTTTAAAAACATGAGATCCGCAGTTAGTAATAATTTGTGCTTCATCATCACCAGCCGGAAGACATTAACTGCAGAATATAAGCCTCCTCCTTCAAATGCCACATTGAACGACAATTGGCTATTTGCATCCACCCATTACCTGCTAAGCTATACCTAGGACAAACTATCCAGTAGTTTGTACTAGGTATACATAGTGGTCAACAACTTCGAGTGTATTGTTCCCAACAATTACCAGTACGGGTGCAACATGGACATTAGACATGTTCTCTGTCTTGGCTATTTTCATTTTAAGACCCACCTGTTGGGAAACGCCACTGAGGTTGCCGAGTATCTTATTTAGTTTATTTTATTTACTTGTTCCTGAACAGTTTCCACGTTTATTACGTATCTCGTTTGATAACTAAAGTGATGATCACTACAGTAAGTGACCATCAAGGAACTGTCAAATGATTCATGCAGTATTGCTTCTTGATTGGCCAATAAATACCATACTAAAACACTTTCAGTTGACAGCAACTGTTACCGACCGTTAATGAGTCATGATCTCTTTCTATAGTATACCTAGATTTTGTATTAAAATTTACACTGATAATGATTCTATGAATTATTCGGAGTAAGGTATTATGTAGTGGTATGTATTTATCGAGCAATGATCTTTTACTGTACGTAACTACGTGGTGCTGTATTCAGGCTCATACCTAAATGATTATTAGGCTTTGAAAGGCCCGAAGTTGCATCACAGTACGGTAGTTACCTCATTAGAGTTACCCACCTACATGAATAACGAGTTTTTTGTTAGTCCGTGTCCAGACATTTAACTAGGTACTATGGACTAGATAACGTGTGATAACTAATGAGTCAATAGAAACGTGCATACGAGAAATAATATTTTTGAAGAAAACATGATAAGTAGGGACCGGATTTATTATGATAGGTATTAAAAATTTAAAAAAATGTGAGTACATATACTTAATATGGACTAAACAAGTGTAAATTATAAATGCTCAAAAAGCCTTACTGTGAACAAACAAAATAGGCTTCACTACAAGGAAACTCCGCTCCAGCTTTTCAAGTGATACTGGTCACGCTTTTTTACTTAGATTTACAAACACGGGGTAGAAAGAAAGAACGGGTTCCATTCTTTATTTATTGCTTTTTAGTGCAGAATCTATTACTATAATAAAACTCAAAGAGCACTTTTTCTGTACATTGAATGTTTTTCCAAAATTTCTATGTGGGGATACTATATTATCGACATAGAGGCCAAAACAATTTAATTTTAGAAGTAGGGGTATAAATTGGTATATAAAACATCACGCTATGTTTCATAGGGGCTAAGCAGTGAAACATTACTTGCACATATTACCACGTAATTTCCTTTGTATGTTAATAGGGTAGTTATAGACTAATCAGTTAATCATTAAGATATGTATTATTACGCTATATACAATAGGGAATGAGCAGACATTTAGTTTGCATAAGATATGATGGCAGTGGCGAAGGGTCAATTTTTGTAAGGGTTAAGCCGGTCCGGTACACCCAGGACAATTTCATTAGATTTATGTATTGTTCTAAGTACTTTGCTGATAGCAATATGACATTATATCTTTGAAAAGTTAAAATCTGTAAATCACGAGCGAGTCCAAACTAGATTAGGAAAGAAATAGGCAAGGGAAAAATACCATTTCATTTCATTTAAAAGCCAGCGGTTAGGTCCGCTGCACCACCAAGGCTACATTTGTATAGGTAGGTAGAAATTGAGAATACGAAATTGCTAAATTTTTACTTAGGTAAAAGACCTAAAATAACTCGAAATGATCTAATCTAACGCAATAAAATGTACAACTACAATTCACACTACACACAATGAACAGCGCTCCCAAAAAACGCTTCAAGGTCAGGGCTCATTCATGAAATTTTAATTAAACTCCCCGAGTCCAGGTAGTGAATAGGTATTGTATTGCAGTCGCAACAATAAAAGATGCGAAAAACTTAAAGTTTCATTTTCGAATATCATTAGACAGTAATTTACGATGTTAGCGTGATTTACATTATGAACAGCGCCATCTATCGGTGGAATTGAACATACAATCACTATAGAACTTTAATCTATGTATATTATTTAAAAGAAAGTCGTGTTGTTACACTATTTATAACAAGAACGGCTGAACCGAGTTGGCTGAAAATTGGTGGGGAGGTAGCTTAGAACTAGGAAACGGACATAGGATACTTTTTATCCCGGTAGGTTCAGGTTAAGCAACGTTAGGTAAGGTCATTAAACAGATGGGTGAACCGATTTATATGTTTTTTGTGCATATCGGGTAGGTCTGAGAATAGGTCATAAAGTATATTTCATACCGCTAGGTTAAGGTTAAGCAACATAAGGCCTGTAGCCCGATTCTCGTAATAACAAACAGTCCAAATTTCGTTGACGTTTTATTGTCGTTCGATCGAAGTCCTATCCAAAATCGGTATTCTCGTATACCATATACGTAGTTCGATAGGACTTCAACTCAATTGGATCGAAAGTAAACGATTAGTCAACGAGTCATTGTTCTGTACGTTTTGCTATTCCCTGATAGATGTCGTTCTAATCAATTTTTGGTATTGGTAGGAGTTTTGTGAGATAAGCTAAGAGCTTAGGCTTTGGGCAACTCGAGATTAATTCGTTTCCGTTCCCTCCACAAACATACTAATTGTTTATTAATTAAAATACGTGTTTTTCTCTATTTATTAGTTTATTCTATCTCTCTTACTCTAATTATATTTACCTTAAAACCATCTCGCTCACACTATCTTCTAATTACTCTCTTCACTCACAGCGTACGATCCTATTTTCGTCTCACTCACTCATGCCTAGTCGCGTTCCATATCCCAAATTTTACGTATTTATTTATATTTTACATATTTCGCCTTATCAGCTTTCTTTTTGTATTTCTTGCTGTGCAGACGAATTTGATAGTAAATACGTAAGTCCGTGGCTCATTTAAAAGTTATTTTATTACTATGACTCGCACCATAAGAAGAAGAAAAGCAAAAATCGTCTCAATTAACCAACGTTTGTTCAACGACTCTTGAATCGCGGAATTTGACGCTTACTCGTTGGCATCCGATCGGTAGTGACGTCATTTTCATACGAGAATACCATTTAGTCAACGTTATAAAACGATTGAACGACGAGTATTATACCAGAATACGCTCGGCGCTCTAACGATAGTTTAATCGAACGACTTTTAAATCGTTGCCGTTGAAGTAAAATCGACGGACGTGAATACGAAAAGTGTTTAAACGACTGAGTCGCTACGTTAACGTTATTGTTTTGATTACGAGAATCAGGCTACAGTAGCCCGATTCTCGTAATAACAAACAGTCCAAATAGCGGTGACGTTTTGTTGTCGTTAGATCGAAGTCCTATCCAAAATCGGTATTCTCGTATACCATATACGTAGTTCGATAGGACTTCAACTCAATTGGATCGAAACTAAACGATTAGTCAACGAGTCATTGTTCTGTACATTTTGCTATTCCCTGATAGATGTCGTCCTAATCAATTTTTGGTCTTGGTAGGAGTTTTGTGAGATAAGCTATGAGCTTAGGCTTTGGGAAACTCGAGATTAATTCGTTTCCGTTCCCTCCACAAACATACTAATTGTTTATTAATTAAAATACGTGTTTTTCTCTATTTATTAGTTTATTCTATCTCTCTTACTCTAATTATATTTACGTTAAAACCATCTCGCTCACACTATCTTCTAATTACTCTCTTCACTCACAGCATACGATCCTATTTTCGTCTCACTCACTCACTCCTAGCTCTCATGTTCCAGTTTAGTGCTACTATCAATATATCTCTAACATGAGCTCTATCATGCCTAGTCGCGTTCCATATCCCAAATTTTACGTATTTATTTATATTTTACATATTTCGCCTTATCAGCTTTCTTTTTGTATTTCTTGCTGTGCAGACGAATTTGATAGTAAATACGTAAGTCCGTGGCTCCTTTAAAAGTTATTTTATTACTTTGACTCGCACCACAAGAATAAGAAAAGCAAAAATCGTCTCAAATAACCAACGTTTGTTCAACGACTCTTGAATCGCGAAATTTGACGCTTACTCGTTGGCATCCGATCGGTAGTGACGTCATTTTCATACGAGAATACCATTTAGTCAACGTTATAAAACGATTGAACGACGATTATTATACCAGAATACGCTCCAACGATAGTTTAATCGAACGACTTTTAAATCGTTGCCGTTGAAGTAAAATCGACGGACGTGAATACGAAAAGTGTTTAAACGACTGAGTCGCTACGTTAACGTTATTGTTTTGATTACGAGAATCAGGCTACTGGTCATTAAATAGATGGGTGAACCGATGTACTATGAAATTTTGCGGGTAGGTCTGAGAATGGGTTATAAAGTATATTTTATGCCGCTGATACCATGATTGACGAGGATATATAGAACGATGGCACGGGAGTGTGGTGGTTCTTTTCTTCAAAAAAGGTGATAACACCTTGTTGAAGAATTATAGACCCATCTCACTCCTGAGCCATGTATACAAGCTGTTTTCGAGAGTCATTACGAACCGTCTCGAACGCAGGTTTGATGACTTCCAGCCTCCCGAACAAGCCGGGTTCCGAAAAGGCTTTAGCACCGTAGACCACATACATACGCTCCGCCAGATTATACAGAAGACCGAGGAGTATAATCGGCCATTATGTCTAGCGTTTGTGGACTACGAAAAAGCCTTCGATTCAATCGAGACCTGGGCGGTACTGCAGTCCCTCCAGCGGTGCCATATCGACTATAGGTACATCGAAGTGTTGAAGTGTTTGTACAGAAACGCCACCATGTCGATCCGACTACAGGACGAGAGCACGAAACCAATCCCATTGCAGCGAGGCGTGAGACAGGGAGACGTTATTTCTCCGAAACTGTTCACTAACGCATTGGAGGACGTTTTCAAGCTCTTGGACTGGTACGGATTCGGCATCAACATCAATGGCGAATACATCACTCACCTTCGTTTTGCCGATGATATAGTCATTATGGCAGAGTCGCTGGAGGACCTCAATACAATGCTCAGCGACCTCAGTAGCGTTTCCCAACAGGTGGGTCTTAAAATGAACATGGACAAGACGAAGATCATGTCTAATGTCCATGTTGCACCCGTACCGGTAGTTGTTGGGAACGATACAATCGAAGTTGTTGACCACTACGTATCATCATCATCATCACCAGCCGGAAGACGTCCACTGCTGAACAAAGGCCTCCCCCTTAGACCGCCACAATGAACGACAATTTGCTATTTGCATCCACCGGTTGCCTGCGACGCGAACAATGTCGTCGGTCCACCTAGTGGGAGGCCTGCCTACGCTACGTCTTCCGGTTCGTGGTCGCCACTCGAGAACCTTTCTTCCCCAACGGTTATCGGTTCTTCGAGCGATGTGGCCTGCCCACTGCCACTTCAACTTGCATATTCTACGAGCTATGTCGGTAACCTTGGTTCTTCGGCGAATCTCCTCATTCCGGATTCTGTCGCGCAAAGAAACTCCGAGCATAGCTCTCTCCATAGCTCGTTGTGTGACTCTGAGCTTCTCCAAAAGGCCAGCTGTTAAAGACCACGTCTCAGTACCATATGTCATCACTGGCAACACACACTGGTTAAAAACCTTTGTCTTCAGGCACTGCGGAATTTCTGATGAGAAGATGTCACGTAGTTTCCCGAACGCTGCCCATCCGAGTTGGATTCTTCGGGCGACCTCTTTGTCGAAGTTGGACCGACCTAACTGGATAGTTTGTCCTAGGTAAACGTAGTGGTCAACAACTTCGACTGTATCGTTCCCAACAACTACCGGTACGGGTGCAACATGGACATTAGACATGATCTTCGTCTTGTCCATGTTCATTTTAAGACCCACCTGTTGGGAAACGCTACTGAGGTCGCTGAGCATCGTATTGAGGTCCTCCAGCGACTCTGCCATAATGACTATATCATCGGCAAAACGAAGGTGAGTGATGTATTCGCCATTGATGTTGATGCCGAATCCGTACCAGTCCAAGAGCTTGAAAACGTCCTCCAATGCGTTTGTGAACAGTTTCGGAGAAATAACGTCTCCCTGTCTCACACCTCGCTGCAATGGGATTGGTTTCGTGCTCTCGTCCTGTAGTCGGATCGACATGGTGGCGCTGCTGTACAAACACTTCAACACTTCGATGTACCTATAGTCAATATGGCACCGCTGGAGGGACTGCAATACCGCCCAGGTCTCGATTGAATCGAAGGCTTTTTCGTAGTCCACAAACGCTAGACATAATGGCCGATTATACTCCTCGGTCTTCTGTATAATCTGGCGGAGCGTATGTATGTGGTCTACGGTGCTAAAGCCTTTTCGGAACCCGGCTTGTTCGGGAGGCTGGAAGTCATCAAACCTGCGTTCGAGACGGTTCGTAATGACTCTCGAAAACAGCTTGTATACATGGCTCAGGAGTGAGATGGGTCCATAGTTCTTCAACAAGGTGTTATCACCTTTTTTGAAGAAAAGAACCACCACACTCCCGTGCCATGCTTCTGGCGTAGTACCCTCGAGTAAGACGGAATTAAATAACTTCTGGAGGACTAAAAGTACCGGTTTTCCACCCGCTCTCAGAAGTTCTGTTGTGATTCCGTCTTCACCCGGCGCCTTGTTGTTCTTAAGCTGTTTGAGAGCCATTCTAATCTCGTACAGGCTGATGTCTGGGATGTCCTCAGTGTAGTGTCGGGTTAGTTTGGCTCGGGTGTCCTGAGCTGTTCTGGCAATGGGTTCCTGTGTTGAGGTGTATAACTGTCCGTAAAACCTCTCGAGCTCTCTCAATATCTCCGGTTTCGATGAGATGACACTGCCGTTGTCGATCTTCAGCCTGGTCATTTGGCTGCGCCCAATAGACGAATTCTTTGCAAACACTTTAGAGCCTTGGTTCCGCTCAATTGCGTCCTTAATACATGCTGTATTATAGGAACGCAAGTCGTGTCGCATGGATTTCGAGATTCGTCTATTGAGTTCGGCATATTCCGACATATCAGCTGAAGATTGCAGTCTCATCTCAGTCCGGTTTTCCATTAGCTTAATGGTTGTATTGGAGAGCTTTTGAGGTTTTGTACGGCGTGGGGTCTTATAGAACTTGGACCCCACTGCGTGGACAGTTTGCACCAACCCATTGTTTATCTCGTCCGCAGTTTCGCATTCGGCGAGGCACTGGAAGCGATTATGCAGTTCGAGTTGAAAGTCTTCGGGGTTCTGGATTTGGGCGGATCCTGGACGGAGCGTGGACTTCATCAGACGAGACCTTTCGAGCTTAACATTGATATTCAATGTGCCTCTAACAATACGGTGATCACTCCCGGTTTTCACCCTGCCGATCACGGAGACATCATCGAATATATGCTTCTTGGTCGTCATGATGAAGTCTATCTCATTTTTGGTTAAACCATCGGGGCTTATCCACGTCCACTTCCTGGATGGTCGCTTCTTGAAGAAGGAGTTCATCGCAAAGAGTCCCTCCTTCTCCATGAAGTCGACCAGCCGCTGGCCCCTTTGGTTCCGCTGCCCGTACCCATATGACCCCACTCTCAACTCATCGCCATTCCGTGTACCCACCTTCGCGTTGAAGTCCCCCATAACAACGGTGAAGTGTGTTTTGGAGGTATGTATGGCTTCTGCTATCTCCTCATACATAGCCTCTACTTCATCGTCAGGGTGTGCCGAGGTCGGCGCGTAAACCTGTATAACCTTCAACGAATACCGACTGGTTATTCGGAGTATAAGGTACGCTACCCTACTCGACACACTATCGACCTTTACCACGTTGTTAATAAGGGACTTACGGACGAGAAACCCGACACCACCCTGGGATTTCCGGTCTCCTTCCCGGAAGAAGAGCATGTTGCCAGAATCAAGGGTTATCGTATCCTGTCCCTCTCGCCGGATTTCAGATAATCCCAAGATGTCCCAACGCAACTTGCTCAATTCTTCCTCCAGCTCGACAATCTTCTCATCGGTCCTCATCGTGCGGATGTTGTGTGTTGCCAGGGCCAAAGTTCGGTGGGGGTGGTAGCGGGGCATCTGCCGGAGATTCTTAGCACCCCCTGCTCGACCGTTACCCCGCCTGCTACCAAGGCGAGGAATAGAGGAGCCGCCGGGGACTGGGGGCCGTATGCAATTTGCGTCTATCATTGTTTGGGGGGGGGGGGGGTTTGCCATAATCCCCACGCTTGGCAGGCGTCTTGGGGATCGCAGTTTATGTGAAGAGATGGAACTTTAAACAGAAGACGCTGCTGCCCGTCTTCTGATTTCCCTTAGTCGCCTTTTACGTACACCCAAAGGGAAGAGATGGGGGGGTGCTATTCTTACCCGGACACCCCACGGGCACTACGTATACCTAGGACAAACAATCCAGTTAGGTCGGTCCAACTTCGACAAAGAGGTCGCCCGAAGAATCCAACTCGGATGGGCAGCGTTCGGGAAACTACGTGACATCTTCTCATCAGAAATTCCGCAGTGCCTGAAGACAAAGGTTTTTAACCAGTGTGTGTTGCCAGTGATGACTTATGGTACTGAGACGTGGTCTTTAACAGCTGGCCTTTTGGAGAAGCTCAAAGTCACACAACGAGCTATGGAGAGAGCTATGCTCGGAGTTTCTTTGCGCGACAGAATCCGGAATGAGGAGATTCGCCGAAGAACCAAGACCACCGACATAGCTCGTAGAATATGCAAGTTGAAGTGGCAGTGGGCAGGCCACATCGCTCGAAGAACCGATAACCGTTGGGGAAGAAAGGTTCTCGAGTGGCGACCACGAACCGGAAGACGCAGCGTAGGCAGGCCTCCCACTAGGTGGACCGACGACATTGTTCGCGTCGCAGGCAACCGGTGGATGCAAATAGCAAATTGTCGTTCATTGTGGCGGTCTAAGGGGGAGGCCTATGTTCAGCAGTGGACGTCTTCCGGCTGGTGATGATGATGATAGAACGAGAGGAGGGTGCAAGAGAGGGAGAGGGGAGGGTGATGGAGTGAGTGATTGGGGGAGTTAGGTGGTGCAGGGGGGGGGGGGGGGGGAGTGAGAGGGAGCAAGTTGGGAGAAGAGAGAGGAGGGAGAGGGTTCAGAGAGGAAGAGGGGATGTGTGACGGGGACCGAAGCTGCAGGGGAGAGAAAGAGCATAGAATTAGATTTTTTTTATAAGAGAGAGATAAATCAAAGGAGTAGGGAAAAAGGGGAGCAAAATGTAATTAAAGCGCGGGTGGAGCTGCGCGGGTCAGCTAGTACCTTATAAAAGCGTGTATTTTTATGTATTTAAACTTATAATTTATTTACTTCCTAAAATATCAAATGAAAGATCTTATCGAGACAAGTTGAAATAATAGATACTTACCTATAATTTAAGCCCATTTTTTTGTTCACAGTAGGGACTTTTGGGCTTTTATGATTTGCTTTTTTTATTTACTTGTCAATCAAGTGTTTAGCTTGTTATTGTCCTGGTACTGCACCATGAAAGCAGCAAACATATTCACAGTTTTATCATGTATTATTGTATATGTGTATGTAGGTATTTCCGTGCTCGTTTCAAAAACAAAGGCTTTATGTAATAACCTACTCTATTGTTTGGTATCATAATGTACTTACCAAAAATTTATGTTAATTTTACAGTACCTAATTAACCATTTGAATGTTACAGTATCGACAAAATTCCAAAGGTTACCTCTCCAGTTCTCGTTATACATGGAACTGAAGATGAGGTGATAGACTTTTCACATGGTCTAGCCATCTACGAACGCTGTCCACGCGCCGTCGAACCACTATGGGTCGAGGTATCATTTTTATTTTATTGATATATTTCATGGATATGGTATCATTCATTTTGCTATTTTATTAATAAATCTTCAAAATTGTAGGGTGCGGGACACAATGACGTGGAACTGTTCAACCAATATTTAGAAAGACTGAAACGATTCGTTTCGGTAGAATTGCTCAACTGACAAAGACTGCCGGCCGCGGGCCAGACTACTCAAGGTAAAATTATTTATAATAAAGAATTTAAATTCATAGCTGTCATAACTACAGATATATCAGACTTCGCATCTCGCAGGTGACGACCAGAACCCCGTTTCAACATTGAGCTCCGGCACCTCCAGTTCGGCGACGGAGAGACTCCTCTAGCTAGCGGGGGCCGGGCCCAGTCGGGCCGGCCCCACCAAAAACTCCGCCAACACCGACGGCTCCGCGAGTCCGCACGATCGCGGGGAGGAAGACAAAACGGACAATAACGCGGCGGCGGCCTCCGATCGGCGAGCCACCGTCACGCACAACATCAGCATCAGCGTCACGGACGCCGACTCGCCGTCGCCGGCGGGCGCGCGGCGTCGCATCCACCTGCGCTCCCTGAGCGACGTGACGCCGGCGAGCCGCGCGCTCGCGCCGCGCGCCCGCTCGCACTCGGAGCGACCGCGCGCCTCGGCCGCGGCCTCGCTGGCGCCGTCGCCGGCGCGCGCCGCGCCCTCGCCGCGCATGGTGCGCAGCGAGCGCTCGTCGCCGGACGCGGCCGCGCTCGCCGACCCGTGGCGCAAGATGAGCGACGCGGACCTCGACCCGTGGGTGCGCGCGCGTCCGCCGTGCACGTGCGCGCGCTCGCCGCGCCGCAGCCCGGCGCGCCCGCGCGCCCGCGCCCCGCCCCGTACTCCGCCCCGCGCGCCGCCCGTAGAACAGCCGCCGCCGCCGCCGCCGCCCGCCGCGCCGGACGCCGAGCGGCCGGAACGCCCGTCGGACCCGCTGCTGGAGACCACTTGTTAGATAGAGGACGCGCGATGTGTTCGTTCCGTGTACGGTGTGCGTTGTCACTTTTCGATGTATGAGTATTATTAGTGCGAATTTTGTATCCCTCTAGTGTGTAAGATTTCGAAATTTATGATCGTACCGTATCACGATGCCCGTGAACGCCACGAGGGTGCGATCGTGTTGCGGTACGATAGATGTTTCCCGCGAATGTTGTGTGAATTATATTTTACTTCGTGAGGTTGTGCATAGTGTACGATGTCGCTCGAATGTCTCGATGTCGACATTTAAAGGAAATATATTTGTTTGTATTGGATTATATTTTAAAGCCGTTATGTAATATCTGGAAAATTAACTAGTTCCTAATGTTAATTTAGTTTTGCATAACTATATTATGCAAAAAATTGACGCACAATGTAATAGTAGCTATGAACTTTCAGTTTTTTTTTTATTTTTCGCATTGTTTGCCTTGCATAGTCCTGCATCTTCCAAACGCTGAAGATAATTTTAAACATTGATTATTAATGTATAAAGTTGTTATAACAGCTATAAACCGCATGTAATTAAATAGTAACATTAATCAAAGTGTTCATCAGTTTCCGCAAGATACATTCCACTTTTCAGAAACAATCATGACTTAATTTTGCGTCAATCAGATTAATAAAACCACTAATATATTTATCGATCCTTATTGATAAGAAAACCTGTTATTTGCTGATACAGACTGAAGACCTGGTGTCAAATAGCTGGATTTGCAGCCACTATGTCCATAATGCTTTATTATATCCACAATAGTCACCATTGTTTGACCCACAAAGACTTGGAAACAAGCTATCGGTGACATGTTTATTCAGTTTCAGTACATACATGGCAGCATTTATTTATCATTCTAAATAAATGTCTCGTTCATGTCCTCAGAATTAAATGTATTTTTCAATTTACATCCATTCAAAAAGAAGATAATATCGATACCTCGGGGCTCAAAGGGCGTAACCACCATTTTGGCGAAAATGACTTTTTAATGCAGTCCTACTCAGTTTTTTCTGCTCTATCGATCTGTATATTTCAAATCATCCAATTCGCCAAAAAATGGTGTTTACGACCCCATATTTTGTAGAAAATAATACAGATATTTTTAGTTTTTGTGTCGTAACAGCAACCACTGTTAATTATCATAAACGCGATGGTAGTAAACGCCACCGTAGATTATACAAATGCTTTTACGCCTAACAATTTTCAACGATATATTTTTAGTTTTGGGTCGTAAACGACATACCTTATGGTACGTACCATACATTATGGTGCTTACGCCCAAACATATCAATTTTTAAAGAATCAACTTGACCGATATGCCCTTGATAATTTCTGTTGGTCTAAAATAAAAGGACACATACACCCCAAAAATCAATGGATGTTCGATGAATGATGATTGTAACCGTCGTCTTGCCTACTAATTCAATCAGTTTGTAGCCAGTTACTTTGTTTTCTTCAGTTGATTAAATATCAATTACAATTTTATAATATGGACTATATTAATTTGGCATACTTATTTATCAACTCAGATAACAAATTATACAAATAATTATTGATGTTACCTATACCTAATTACCTGTCTTACCCAAAAACTATTTAATAACACATTTTATTTATAAGTAGGTACTAATATAATAAAGCTGGATGGAACAGCTAGTTCATTATAAAAGGAAAATGATAAATAAAGATCACTTTACATAATAAAAATATTGTTTATCAAATAATCTAGGTATCGCCACAAAATTTAACACTATTAACTAACCATCTTAAAAACAACAAGGAACTCCTGAGATCAATTATTATAATTTTTAAGTCTTTTAGTGACCTGTTAGTAGGTGGGTACTTTAAATCTACATAGACCTATGAATACCTAGGTATACCTATGTAGTTACCTACCTAATAACCGGCCACCAAAAGAATAAAAAAGGTTAATTAAATGATCTCAAGATTGGTTTACATATTTATTTGTATTTATACTTTATGTACACATTACAAACACAAACAGTTTTAAAATACAAAATAACACACAATATGTACAATGGTGTACTTAACCCAATATGAGTTCTCTCCCAGCAGGCTCCTATAAGGAAAGAAGAAACAATGAAAAGGTAGGAGCAAGTAACAAATATGATACAATTAATAAAAATGAAATATAATAATAACATATACATATTAAATAAAATAAATAAAAATACTAATCTAATACTATAAAAATAATACATAGGTTGTTAGTGCTAAATTTGAAGATACCTAGATTATTTAATAAATAATATTTTTATTACCTACGTAATGTGATTTTTATTTATCATTTTCCTTTTAAAATGAAAACTAGCTGTTCCATGTCATCTTCATCCACGAGAAACGTTTTTGCTTCGCCCCCGAAGGTCGTAGCGTGATGTTAAATACCTTCCTCAAGAATTGAACTATCAAATTCAAAAATATTTTTTTCAAATCCGACTGTTAGTTTCAGAGATAATCGCGTTTAAACAAACTCTTCAGCTTTATTATATTAGTTTGAATAGCTTTTAGGTAAGACATGCAACTAACTACTGGACTAGGTAATATCAATAATCATTTGTATAATTCGTTAATAAATAGCAGTGGCGTGCATACATTTTTATGCCAGGGTAGGCAAAAAAGGAAATTTCTTGGAATAGTTATTAAATAATAGTCATTAAGAAGAGGGTAGGCACAATCTTTTTGCCTGTATGGAGTGCACGCCACTGATAAATAGGTATGCTACGTTGATAAAGTCCATATAAAATTGTAATTTATATTTAATCAACTGTAGAAATCAAAGTAACTGTCTACGAACTGATAGAATTAGTAGGCAAATTGGCGGTTACAACCATAACTCATCACACATCCATTGATTTTTGGGGTGTAACCGCCCCAAACATGCAATTTTTCGGGGCGTATAGGAAAGCTAATTTTGTTATTTTTAAATTTATTCCAAATATAATATTACTATGTTCTGCATCAGAAAAAAATAAGACTTTTGGTGTTTAAATGGCTTATTTAGGTCAAAAACCAAAAAAGTTATGTCAAAAATAAAAAATATTTTTTAGTTTTTTGGCTCTTCTGAAAAGTCGAGTTTTGGTGCTTACGCCCTTTGAGCCCCGAGGTATCGATATGTGGTACAAGTCTGATGTCAAGGGAATAGTAATCTCATGTATTTTTATTTTGTCCTTTGTTTCCAGTGACAATTTGATAAGCAACAAGTTCATAAAGTTGCAGATATCTTTATAATGCCTGTCACTTATTATATATTATGTTTAATGATCTAATATATATTTTATACCTACCTACATACCATTGTTTAAAGCTTATCTTTTTCAATTTATTCAACATGTATTCTTTTGTGAACATAAATGATTAA
Source organism: Furcula furcula (assembly GCA_911728495.1). Taxonomy (NCBI): domain Eukaryota; kingdom Metazoa; phylum Arthropoda; class Insecta; order Lepidoptera; family Notodontidae; genus Furcula; species Furcula furcula. The sequence continues at coordinate 24,259,207 of OU452244.1, read as the reverse complement.
TACACCTAAATATAATTACATGGATTTTTATATTTAAAATGTATTCCTTCTGTAATTACGCCGATGTATATTTGTAACTCTTTTTGTGTCTGTGTAAAATAAGTACTTAATTTTATTGCTTCCTTATATAAGAAACCACGCGACCCGTGGTCTATACGTGTATGTGTTACACCTTTATGTCGTAAGGTGGTGCTCGGTAGCCACCCCCAATACTGCGAAAATAGTGAAAATCAAAGTAGTGAAAACTCGAAATAAATCTCCTTACAGTCAACGGATAAAGTTGAACACTTCTTAGATACATATTTAAAATGTATGTGTAGTAATGTAAATGACATTTGTCTCAAATCCCACCGTGATTTTTTACAGCAGAAACAGACTTATGTACTCCATTTGTGTTGCATCACGGAATTACCCGGGGTTTACCTGAAACTGTGGAACACCTAGGCGCAACATAGACTATGGGTCCAAAGAAAAAAATGCCAGATTTAGTGACTTCCCAAAATATTCTGATTAAGTTTTTGGGCAGCAAAGGGAGATGTTATCACTAAAATATGATAAAAGGAAACTGCAATATGAAATCCTGTTTGTAATTTATACATATTTGTTTGATAATAGTAATTATGTTAGTTAAAAAACTGTAAAATCTGAGTGTCCACTGCGTGCGTGAAACAGTGACCTGTTTGTAATACGAGCTCTTTTGAATTAAATTCGATGATATTTCACTATAGATATGCCATGAGAATTCATAGTATGCACGTTTAAAGTTTTGCTAACATAACGCAATTACATGAATTGTACTCATATAGAAATGAATCATTATGAAAAAAGCATGACCATAGTGAGGCGAGACAACTATGATAGTCCGCACACAGTCAATATTATTGAGCGTGTGCGGCTAGCCTATGGCTACCGTTGTGCTGTTCGTAAATACGTAGTCATTCTTCGCCCCCCGTGCTTCTACCTCATTCTTCAATCAATAGACAAAAATAACAGAAATATTATACTTATAAATGTTAAATACCTGATTCTTTATTTACTTCTACTTAGTCATTTTTGGCTTTTTGCTCTTTTTGCATACGAGTCCTTTTTAGAGCCTTTACGTGCTAAATGGCATGTCTATTTGTTTATAATATCATTGCTTAAATTCTATATGTGTTTTATAAAAATGATGGGCCGTTTTTTGGGCTAAAGTAATAATTTTATGTATGTAATATTTAATTTTATCAAGTAAACCCATTTTACATAACCTAGGTACCTACTTAAAAGAAGATAATAAACATCGAGGTATTAAGTTCTGTACGGTAATACATAATACTAATAGCCTGACCAAAAAAAAAGAACCATCGCCATGTTGCGGATATAATTTCTTCTTATTAGCATGAATAGAATATTCTTGTTAAGTCAGTAAGGTTTTACTTTACTGGTCAAGCTAGGGCTATACCTCAATATTAATAAACAACCGAACAGTACACTAGCCTTCCAATTTTGACTTTTAATAGCCTATGACATTTATTACTTAACTTTTAAATCATATTTGTTTGAATGACTTTCGGTGATAATTATAACAAACTGGTATTATAGATGGGTAATCCCGAAACTCACACCTACGCTACCCCATCTATAACTAGTATATAGCTTTAAAGTCCTTATTACAAAAGCACATTCGAAGTAGGTGCTTGAAGGCTACAATTTTTATTTCGTCACCCATGGCCGGTTTTTAAAATCTCAGTGCCATTATACAAATGAACATACCTACTATATATATTAGATATACTTAATTCATTATGTGCTCATTAATTTTGATTATAGGTACTTATTTTAATGATAAACATTAAAGGAAGGCAATGATTTCATATTGACACTTGTACGACTATATACATATTATATCTAAATTGTAAAATAAGAGGTAAATTACTTTTTAATAAACTAATTAAATTGCACATATCTATAATACTGTCTATTATTGTTCTTAATTAATTAACTTAAAATGCAGGTAATTCCATACTGTACCATACCATAGTACTGATACAAAATGTAAATGTGGTTCATTTTATTTTAAAGATTGCTTATTTAGGGATGATCATTAAGTTTGATTAGATTCTGATCAGAGACAGCGTAGCCTAGGGCTAGGTACATTAAACAATAAATTAAGTCTGTATGAGTAGTTGGCTTAAAAGGCGAGTCAACGCTGGATGGCAAAAGTGGCGACAAATAACTAGTACCACATGCGACCCAAAAATGCCGCTGAAACTTAAGGGCAAAATGTATAAATCGGTTACTCGCAAAAACGGTTATCGATATATCGTGATATTTGTCGTGTCGAATCCTACTCTGAGTTACATAGTTTTCTATAGATGTCGTAACGACGAATGAACGAACGATACATTATTCGACATTATCGTCCATAACCTACTCTTTAGTCGCAAAGTCTCTTAGCGAATATACGAATTTGGCAACGACCTAAACTAAACGTGACTTTTACGATAATCTTGACGATAGCTCATTAGGTGTCGTTGGCGATATCGTTTTAGTTTTTACCTTTGATTTTCTTTATTTTTTGATATTTTTGATTTATCTTTTAGTTCACAAAAGGTAGGTATATATACCGGACCGGATCAAAATATGTATTTCTTTTATTTTTTTATTATTATTTAAATTGGTGTTATGCAGAAGGATCACCTAATGGTAAGCCACATGGTGTCCTTTAGACTGCTGCATTTCGTAAATTGTTGAATAGAAGTTATAAAAAATAATTAATTAAATAAAAATAAAATAATATTTTTATTAAATTAATTAATTAAGTATCATTAAATAATCAATTTAATAAATAATTTAATTTAAAAAGATAATTTAAATTTATTAATAATCATTTTAATTTAAAAAAATTCTTTAATTTAATTAATAATAATTAATTTAAACTGCGAAGCCATAACTTTGTACTTATTATTCATTCCATTCGCTCCGAACATCGTATATCAAATAAATATTTACTCTACCGCAACGATAATCGAGAAATTCGAACATTTGTTAGAGTAGGGCAGGTGCGATACATTCGGAGACCGTATCGTTTCGTTTCGATTGTATCGTTGTCGTTTTTGCGAGTAGGCCCCCAGTTATGCTCTATGGTGCAGATCAGACACCGGTCTCGCCGGCGAGGCCGAAGGGTCGTACGTATGCGACCTCAACGACGTGCATCACCCCACTGAGTTTCTTGCCGGTTCTTGTCAGTGGGGGCGCGTTGTGAACCGGTGGTAAACTCAGCCCTCTCTCAAGCGACAGCCCAAGCCGAGGCCGTGCCTCCCTGAGGTGCCCTTGAGCTCGTCGCTACTTCTGCCGTAAAGGCTAGAGCGCTTTAAGCGCTCGCCTCCTATTGTCCGGTTTTTTAAATGTATCCCTTAATAGGGTTAAAAATCAGTATTATTACTCAACCGATGGCGGTACAAATATTCTCACTTAGATTTGCTTAGTACGTAAATTAGGTACTGTACACGGACAACTTTAATACATAAGGTAAAATATCACAGTATCAGTAGGGTCCGGGTTCAAATCTCTCATTGGGATTTTTTTTTGTGTACTTTTAAACTTTTTTGATAATTATATTAAGTATTTTTTTAATTTTTTCACTGAAGCTGAAGGTAAGTATATATTAACTGAATTTATTTAGAAGTTTTATCTAAGTAAATAAATTTAATTTGCTTACGTTGACTAAACCTGAAGAGGTACATACTTAACAATCAAGTACTAGAGAAGTTCATTCTATATATCATTTCATTCCAATATAAGGTAAATCTATATGCTTGCCCCCCGACGGCGGACTTAAACGCCAGGCACTGAGGGACACCTGGTGCAGATCCCACCCGAGACCCCAGGTTTCCCTCTCATGTGCCGATGTGACAGCCACGGGAGTTGTAGTGGGTAAGAATCCCAAGTACCCAGGTTGACTTCCCCACGGGATCCCGGGGAAATATTAGACGTTTTCCCCGCCACCCCCGCCATAACTGTGATAATGGTGACAGATTCCCGGGGGGGCTATAATGCGCACCCGGCAGCGGCTTCAAAGGCCCTTGCCTTGCACTGAGGGGTACACGGTGCAGCCGTGTGGACTTCTCTGTCTTTTGTGTGGACAGCTGTGGGGGACACATACCGCAGTCGATCGCCCACTGGATCCTGGGGACCTATTGGAAGTTTCCCCCGCGATCCCCGTATCTTTGAGCAAGATGATAGTTTCCCGGGTGGCTTTATTGTGCCCCCGGTGGCGGGCTCAAAGGCAAGACCCTGAGGGATCTTGGTGCAGATCTCACCAGATAGCCCAGGTCTCCTTCTTATTTACTGATTTAACGGCCGTTGGGGTTTAGTGTATAAGAATCCTACATAACCCGGTTGACCGCCAACAGGGTCCCGGGGACCTATTGAAGGCTTCCCCCGTGACCCCGTAACCGTGAGCACGGTGACAGGTTCCCGGGTGGCTTTATTGTGCCCCCCGGTGGCGGGTCCAAAGTCAAGGCACTGAGTGGTATCAGCTGGTGCTGATCCCGACAGATAGCCCAGGTCCGCCATCTAATGTGCCGACGTGATAGCCGCGGGGGTTTTAGTGGGTAAGAATTCCCCGGTTGGCCCCCGTTTACGTCTTAACGATGAATCCGAACAAGGACGCCCGTATTGCTTCCATAAATTGGTTTTAAAGAAATGGTGTCCTGTTCCTGTCCTTAATCCACCCAAATTGTGCACCGGTACCCGTCTGCAGTTTCTAATAAAATTAAAAATACAATTAACAAATCACAAGCTCAGAGATTCAACGTTGCAGGTTTAAACCTAAGCATTGAGTACTTTGCCCATGGACAGACAGCTATACGTAGCCCTTTCACGCGTCACTCCTAAACAAAATTTGTTCATATTGCGTTACGAAAAGTCAGCTACAAACATTATTTATGAAGAAATTCTATAATCAAAGGCATAACTTTAAATTATTCACTTCTTTTTTTTCCTCAATTACACCCGTGCGAAGCCGGGGCGGGTCGCTAGTCTACACATATAAAATTACTTGTCCTGACGGACTGATTCATCAACGCACAGGCCAAACCGCTGGACCTAGAAAACTGTAATTTGGGCAGTAGGTTCTTCTTATAATGTAAGCATCCACTAAGAAAGGGTTTTTGAAAATTCCACTCCTAAAGGGCTTAAATGGGGTGGAATCAAAATAAAAGCGGGCGTAGCCGCAGGGACTTGCTGCTAGTCTATACTATAATAAAACTCAAAGAGCACTTTTTCTGTACATTGAATATTTTTCCAAAATTAATATGTGGGGATACTATACTATCGACATAGAGGCCAAAACAATTTTTTTTGGAATTATTGTCTGTCTGTCGTTCTGTTTGTCCAGGTATCATTTGAAAACCCGTGGATGGATTTTGATAGGACTTTCACTGATGTGTTGTGTAGAAGTCATGGTATAAATTGATATGTAAAACATCACGCTATGTTTCATAGGGGCTAAGCAGTGAAACATTACTTGCACATATTACCACGTAATTTCCTTTGTATGAGAATAGGGTAATTATAGACTGATCAGTTAATCATTAAGTTATGTATTATTACGCTATATACAATAGGGACTGAGCAGACATTTAGTTTGAATAAGATATGGCAGTGGCGAAGGGTCAATTTTTGAAAGGGGTAAGCCGGTCCGGTACACCCAGGACATTTTCATTAGATTTCCGTATTGTTCTAAGTACGTTGCTGATAGCAATATGACATTATATCTTTGAAAAGTTAAAATCTGTAAATCCCGAGCGAGTCGAAACTAGATCATGAAATTTTAATGAAACTCCCCAAGTCCAGGTAGTGTATAGGTATTGTATTACAGTCGCAACAATAAAAGATGCGAAAAACTTAGAACTTTCATTATCGAATATCATTAGACAGTAATTTACGATGTTAGCGTGATTTACATTATGAACAGCGCCATCTATCGGTGAAATTGAACATACAATCCCCATAGAACTTTAATATATATATGTATTTAAAAGAAAGTCGTGTTAATTACACTATTTATAACTCAAGAACGGCTCAACCAATTTGGCTGAAAATTGGTAGGGAAGTAGCTTAGGAGCAGGAGACGGACATAAGATACTTTTTATACCTGTAGGTTAAGGTTAAGCAACGTTAGGTAAGGTCATTAAATAGATGGGTGAAGCGATTTGTATGAAATTTTATGTGCATATCGGGTAGGTCTAATAATAGGCCATTAATTATATTTCATGCCGCTAGGTAAAGGTTAAGCAACATAAGGCAACGTAATTAAATAGATGGGTGAACGGATGTGTATGAAATTTTGTGTGCATATCGGGTAGGTCTGAGAATAAGTCGTAAAGTATATTTCATGCTGCTGATACCATGATTGACGGATATATAGAATGAGAGGAGGGTGCAAGAGAGGACAGAGAGGGAGAAGGGATTCGAGGAGGGGGTGAGGGATCGGAGGAGTTAGGTGGAGCAAGGGTGAGATGGAGCAAGTTGGGAGAGAGAGATGGGGGGGATAGGGTTCAGAGAGGGGACAACGGGGAGAGGAAGAGGGGGGAATGTGACGGGGACCGATGCGGGTGGGGGAAAGAGAGAGGAGAGAAAGAGCATAGAATTACATTTTTCTTATAAGGCTTCAATCCCGGCTGGGTCCTAAAAGAAAACGCGCATTGTTCCTTTTGGAACCACATGGGCTTGAGGGGATAATAGAGAGAGAGAGATGGAGAGAAATAAATCAAGGGAGGAGGGTGAAAAGGGGAGCAAAATGTAATAAAAGCGCGGGTGGAGCTGCGCGGGTCAGCTAATATTATATAAGTCTAGCTTTAGACTGTTTTATAAGCTAGTTTATCGTGGACGATAAATAGTCTCGTTTCGTCGATGGTAAATGCGTCGACGACTTTACTTTACATTAATCTGGACTTATCACTAAGTCCAGATTAATGTAAATGATTTATGACTATATTGACATCATCTTATGTCCTATGCTACCCTGGTACTTTTGGTAAATGTTGAAGCTAAGCAGTTATCACACACAGACACTAGATGTCACACGAGAGGTAAGTAAAGCCTAATGCAATCCTAATGGCTGACACACTGCTGGATATCACAAAAGAGGGGAAGCCTTCTTGTGCACTCTGTTGCCCTAGTAGGTAAGTACTTCTGGTTTAAATATTTACGGTAAACGACATTCTCAGTGCATGTAACAACAAAATCTATCATAAATGCCACACCACATTCAGTCGCTGTCAACCAAATTGAATCGCATGATTCCATTACCATCTTACATACATATATAGGTGGTATCTACTGGTCAAGCTAATAAAAGCGTGTTAAAAAGACGCACAGTTAGTCCGTAGTATGGACTGGCCCTTAAATTGTAACATTGCCTCTTTCTTGTGTAATATGCATTCCTGATACTATTATAATCCGCATTCATTTTTCTTGTTGGTAAAACAGTCTAATTTTCTTTATATTATACATAATATTTCAGTTTTGACTCAGGGGGTCCAAGAGGAATATAAAATTTGCAATTATTCTTGAACCCCCTGGTAGGGGGTTCAACAGGAATTGCAAGTGGCATTGGAACCCCTAGGGGTTCAAGAGGAAAGCACGAATTTTTCTATATTTTAATGAAAATAATCCTAATTTTTTTTACACTATACATCACATTTTTATAATTCTCTCTGTAATAAATGCTGATACCATATTTGCCACTATTTCTGATGACTTCAAAACAAATGCATGGTCAATATCTACCTGCTTCATTTGAAGAAATGGCTGAAATACTTTCAAGTCATCCATGAAGTGCACCGGTGCCCAGTTATCATTACTACTATAAATGACATTAGTCAAGTGCTTAACACTATCTAATGCTTTAATATTTAATTTCTTTACAACATCCATTTCATTGTAAGCTAAATACAGAACTTTCTCACCTACTTTGGGATTTAAGAATTTTAGTGTCCTGTCTAAATAACTTGATGGTAAGGAGTTAAGTTTTAAATATAGCTCTGCTAGAAAATAAATAATGAACTGTGGCAGTATTTTTACAAGTAAAAATAATAACATTATAACTGCATGGCATCTCCTTATGATATTATTTAAATATTTACCATTTTTAGTTACAGCCATTCTTTGCCAAGTTGGAAATAACATATTTAAAGATGCAACTCTACTATTTAAATTAACATCATTTTGCAACATTTCTAGTGTTATCCATGAACCAATTGAATGGCTAATAATATGTAGTCTACTCTCCTTATCAATATAATTATTGATAAGGTCTAATTTATGTAAAACCTGTCCCTTAAGATTAAATAAATCTTCCTGATTTTTCAAACAATTTGACCTCTTATCTGGTACTTCTTCGTGCCCTGCGTGTCCTGTAATGTAAGTAAAAGTAGTTTCTACATAAAAAAAAAACAAAAGTTGCTCAAATTATGCTCTAGGTAATCAAAGTATTCTGGAATGCGACATTTATCTAAGCGCATAGGTACTACGCGTATTAACTAGATAATCGGTACCTACTTACTGAATTGAATAATATTATGGTGATTATGCGCTAGTTCTAGTTATAACAACACTTACCAATTACACACAATGATAGCCCTGTGATTTTATATATCTGCGTACCAAACTCTATATAAAAATCAGTAATACCGGGATTTCCAGTAATACAAACGATAACATCGTTACCATTGTTATGAAAAGGACTTCCCCATGTTATAATATGACTCTGCACTGAGTTCAACATAATGTATTCATTTTTCATCTTATAAAAACAGTTTGGTTGTTATGTATGTGAAAGCAAATTATTTAAAATAAAACACACCCAGAGTAAATTTAAAATTATGAATACCTACGTTTCATTCAATCAGTCAGATGCGTAGCATCCACAGAACACTATTAGGTACTCAAGAGCAGGTAGCATCCCTAATACGTCTGTGGCGTAGACAGGTGGTCAGAGCAAATATGTTTTTTTTTATGATGCGTAGTAAAGATGCGCAACTACGAATGATTTTATTCGAATTATTCGACTTTATAAATCATTCGACTTATTCGAATGATTTACGAAGTTAGTAACTAATTTATACTTGCTCGACTTTGATTATTCGCTCATTATTCGGCGGATTGAATGTTGTGATTTGACAGGCACACTGACATTATTCGTTCCGTGACCGGAACGGCAAATAATTCATTCATATTTCATTCCAAAAATTGTCGGCTGCTTAGAGAAAGAAAACAATAGAGGGCTGGACACTTTATTTCTCATTCACACAAGAAAAGAATGCGTTTATGTAGGTTACGTGTGATAGAAAGAAACAGTGTGTATGATTTTTTGTCCCTCAGCATGTGTTCGATTTGTCCGCACCGTGGGTGCGGATTCCGCACTGCGGAACAAATTTGACGTAATTGCTCCAGGACCCGACCACCAGGGGTTAACGTTAACGTGGTTTTAAAATTAAATAAATAACTTAAAATGCAATTAAAAACTTAAAATGCAATTAAAAACTAAACAAGTGTGTTGTGGCAATCTTATAAGAATGGTGCAGTGCAGTAATAAAGGTTGTAAAACTAACAGTGAACGTAAAATTAGTGAAATATCGTTTCACAGGCAAACGTGAATTATTATGGCCAATTTAGAGATTACATTTAGAAACTAATACATGTAAACGACTTATTTAGATCTTAGTGCTCTAAATTAGTTACTATTTTACTTGAAAGTTACGTGTAAGATCGATAAATTCTTGTTTTTCATCCATAACCTAAAATTTTCAGTTTATTGACCGCCATTATCAGTGTTTAAAAGAGAGACTACCATCAATAAGTGGTAAATTATTATTAAGTGCATCATACACTTAGAGGAGATACCACTGGAGAGAGCATGATGCGCTAACCCCCTCTGCCAAATTTTTGGTCATATGGTCAGGTCATTCTTTATTTGTGTGCGTGTATTTTTGAATGTGTTGCGAGTTTATTATAGTGTGGGTATGCGTGAAAGTGTATCTGTGTGTGTTTACTTCGCCTCCCGCACCCCGCAAAAGTGCCACGAAAAATTTGTTCGGGGAATCGACGCGATACTAACTCCTTTGGTACTTTCTCTGAGATCATACACGATCCCACATGCTGGGTGCTTCGAAAAAATTCTCAGATTTCCCGAATTTATTTTTATGATTTCCTGAAGATATAGATATTTGTATATTGTGGATAGCAGCAACAAAAAGAATTAATTAGGTTGCTAAAAGTTATTCCCGAATGCTTAAATATTCAACAATAACGTAAGCGCTCAAGTCATTCGTCCAAGGCTGCGCAGGACGTATACATTCGTTATCTATAGGCACAATGGTCATTGTACATTTAAGCGTGCTTTTCTTAGAGGAAGAAAACAATAGAGGGCTGGACACTTTCTTTCTCATTCACGCAAGAAAAGAATGCGTTTATGTAGGTTACGTGTGATAGAATTCTTTCTATTGTATTTTAAGTAAATTATTTAATCTTAAACGCACGTCTACAGTGTATATGATTTTTGTCCCTCAGCATGTGTTTGATTTTTCCGCACCGTGGGTGCGGAACAAATTTGACGTTTGCTCCAGGACCCGACCACCAGGGGTTAACGTGCTTTTAAAATTAAATAATTTACTTAAAATACAATTAAAAACTAACTGTGAAATTACTGTGTGTTGTGGAAATCTTTTAAGAATGGTGCAGTGCAGTAATAAAGGCTGTAAAATTAACAGTGAACGTAAAATTAGTGAAATATCGTTTCGCAGGTAAACGTGAATTATTATGGCCAATTTAGAGATTACATTTAGAAACTAATACATGTAAACGACTTATTTAGATCTTATTGCTCTAAATTAGTTACTATTTTACTTGAAAGTTACGTGTAAGATCGATAAATTCTTGTTTTTCATCCATAACCTAAAATTTTCAGTTTATTGATCGCCATTATCAGTGTTGCCAGTGTATAAAAGAGAGACTACCATAAATAAGTGGTAAATTATTATTAAGTGCATCATACACGATCCCACATGCTGGGTGCATCGAAGAATTTCTCAGATTTCCCGAATTTATTTTTATGATTTCCTGAAAATATGGATATTTGTATACTGTGGATAGCAGCAACAAAAAGAATTAAGTTGCTAAAAGTTATTCCCGAATGCTTAAATATTCAGAAATAACGTAAGCGCTCAAGTAATTCGTCCAAGGCTGCGCAGGACGTATTCATTAGTTATTTATAGGCACAATGGTCATTGTACATTTAATCGTGCTTTTACTAAATGCATGTTGTTTAAATATATGTATGTATGTTGTTGGGTACAATTTATTGGTAAATTTGTCTGAATTATAAATAAATAGTACCGACGTTGAATAGTTTGTTTCATTTGCCCCCCTATTATGTACCTATCTCGTTTGACAACTGAAGTGGTGATCAATAAAGCAAAGTGACTATTAAATAACTATCAAATGATTCATTTGGTATTGCCTAACTTGAATCACCAATAAATACCAAACACACTTTCAGTAGACATCAAAGTTTGGTGGACAACTGAAGCTTGATAGTCACTTTGCTTTATTGATCATCACTTTTTTTTTTTGTAGGAATAGTACTGTTTCACCGGACAAGATAGCGAGCGCTTAAAGCGCTCCAGCCAGAAAGGTTTGGCTAGCGACTAGCACAAGGGCACCTCAGGGAGGCACGGCCTCGGCTTGGGCTGCCGCTTAGAGAAAATGAGTTTACCACCGGTTCACAACGCGCCCCCGCTGAGAAGAACCGGCAAGAAACTCAGCGAGGGGATGCATGTCGAGGTCGCATTCGTACGGATCCCTTCGGCCTCGCCGGCGAGACCGGTGTCTGTGTGTTGATGTGTTTACGACTCTTGACATCGTTGTCGGTGTTGGTGTTGTGTCATGGTCCAGGAGGACGGACATCGGGTCGGGTGGGTCGAGCAGTACATGCCGCGGACGGCGGCGATGTACGGCTGTTCGACGATCTGGGGGACCTGGCCGCTGCCCAATAGGACATGGGTTCGATTCCGAACAATTGTCTGGGTGTTATTTATCTATTTAAATATGTATTTATACAGTTTACAAGTATTTGTAATCATTTATCTGGTTACCTTACTAAAGGATCTGCGTAGATTAAGATCAGGTGGTCATTGGTCAAGCGTAGATTGTCCCAAGATACTAGTAGGTACTATAGATATGTATTTTTTTTTTCTTAATGCTGCTCCCACGATGTAGCACCATAATAGTAGTTTATGCACCAAGGGGATAAAGTAGTATCTTATGTCGCGGGCGTTTAATTGAATCGCGAGCATAACGAAGGATTCTAGCAACTCCCGAGCGCAGCGAGGGAGTATAGAGTTAACTCCCGAGCGTAGCGAGGGAGTTAAAACTAGAATCCTGAGTACAGCGAGGGATTTAAGCTCGCCCAAGACAAAAGCACCTTTATCCCCGAGGTGAATACACTACTTTTCACACCTACTGCGAGGTAATAAAATACAAATATTGCTAGAATTAAAATAATAGCAATATTTTGGGACAATCCACGCATGGTAATCTGATCCCAAACTAGGCAGAGCCTGTACTATGGAAACCAGATAACTAATATTAATTAATAGTTAAAAAACACCCAGACACTTGGTGGGAATCGAACCCACGACCTATTGGGTAGCGGCCAGGGTGTCTAACCACTAGACCAACGAGACCGTCAATAATATCAACATAGTGATTTGCTGCGTTATCATCTAAGTATTTCATTTTCTTTTCTAGAACACTGGGTTGTGCTCGTCACGCTCGGTTCGATTTTCAAATGTTTTGTTTTTCATGCAGTTCTCTGCTTAAAGTAGTAATATATGCCTGTGGTAAAAGTGTTGAGGAATTTTCGATTGACGTTCGAAATTCAAACACATTATTACCCAAGGGAGTTTAGTACAACATTATTATCCGGCTAGACTATAGGGATATAATGAGGCACTTTATGTCATCTTTATATGACATATAATGTGACATTATCGAGCAGGTGGTGTGAAAAAGTTACAATCTAGCTCTAAGGCTAATCAGTACTATTATTTTGACCTAAACGACTAAATTACTTAGATTAAGAATATGTCCAATGGCACTTTTCTTATTGTCTCTATTAAGGTGAAGACACTTTGTTATTGTGATTTGTATATTGGAGAAATTTACTAAAACTTACCCGGTAAATGGCCATAGTATGTATTATATTAAGTTATAAGAAAGCCAATTTTTGCCTACCTCTCTGGGAAATAGCATATTATTGTTTTTATCTCTTAACTTTTTTGTATGAGGCTAATAATTATCTATAGCTCTTAGCCACTTTAATCACCACGTGATATCACCCAGGTGAACAATGTGGAATAGACCTTAGCTACAGCATATATGATATTAAGCGTACATTCACTTTTTAACCTCAAGTAAGATGATCCATGTGTCGGGATTTGCGATAGGACGTATGCCCGACTCCCGTCCGTCAAATTAAAACACCGAGCTTTGGTAATAAACACTTATAATCAAATTGAGAGAGAACTTATAATACAGTGGAGTAATCGTAATAATTAAAACATGTCTCTGCCCTTTGGCGTTCCGAAACCGTGATCCGAGATACGCCACACATGCGTCGGATGGGCATGTAAAAAGTCGGTCCTGCGCTTAACTTCTCCCCAGTCGTGTCGGTCTTCCGTCCCATCGGATTATGAGAGGTACCTATTATATAAAGGAAGAGAGAGTGCACTTGTGTCTACGCAAGCACTTGTGCACTATAATATCTCCTGCGTACATGGCTGATCTTGTGAAAGATTGGCCGCTGTGGTCGTTTCGGCTAGGAGGACATTATTATTACAATCACTTTCGTACTTTTTGCAGACTGTCATAGATTAAGACGATATAATGTAAGAAAAGTAAATGTTGTGTCAAAAAAGTGGTTTTTGGTTAAGAAAGAAAATATAATTTACAACAACCTCCGTATTTGCTTTACACAAAGGGTAAAATTTCCCTTACGTGGCAACTCTAAATTTAGTATGTACTTATTTTTCTGCCCTTATCGGCGGCACGCTTGGTATATGTCTGTATTATATTCTGTCTACGTCTTCAAGAATCTTGTTTTCTAACCTCCTTGATTCTCTTACTAGTCTGTGATAGGGATATGAGATTAATGGAAAAGAATCGATTAAATAAAAATAGATTTTTCTTAATTCAAAATTAATCGATTTGTCAAAAATCAATTGGAATAAAAATAAATAATTGATTTCTGCGAAAAATAGTTTTTTTTTTGTATTATTTAAAAGTACATGCTAAATGCAAAAAATCTGGATGTTATTCATCTATACATATCCATTTTCAAAAAAGTTTTTAAATATTAGTATCAGTTTTATTTATAAATTAGTCCATAATACTAAATCAGGTTTATACATCGTACTGGGTAAAGTTGAATATAAAACAAGAAATTGAGGTAAACGCAGTTTTAGATTAACACGAAGTTTAATTAAAAAAAAAATGAACACATACGTTGCAGGAATGTTGTGATTTCTGGCCTTTTCCTAGCATCTTGAGATGAAGAACAGACGTAAATAGAAATTTAATATAAATTTTATTACGTGTTTTGAGCAACTGTTCAAGTTAAACCCTGTTAATTATTGTTTAACTGCCGTATTCTGTTAAGTTTCTGCTGAAGTTCATCAGATTCTGCTAAAAACTACCAAAATTTTCTATTCTGCGACATAATCTGCTAAACCCTAAAAAAAAATAAAAACCGACTTCAAAGTAAATTATCTAAAAAGCATAAAATAACGAAAATATTATTGAAGTTGGTGTTAGCGTACCTGCTGTGTATATTCTGCACCAACTTCAATAATATTTTCGTTATTTTATGCTTTTTAGATAATTTACTTTGAAGTCGGTTTTTTTTTTAAATAGTTTATTTAACACTTTTTAGTGACTTATTTTACCAAGATAGGTATCAGCACTATCACGCAACTCGAACGTCTACATTACAGTAACTTACTGAAAACATAAAAAGTTTATATATCTTAAACTACTAGACCGATTTTGATGAAATTTGTACTCTACCCTAAGTTGAAAGATACTCTAACTATTGCAAAAAGAATTTTTTAAATCGGACTTGTAGTTTCTGAGAAATCCGCGGACAAACCTACATACATACATACACTCGTGAAATTTGGTAAATTCGTTTAGAAGCCCACATAGACTAACATATATGAATATTACGCATTTTTATTAATATTACATACATACGCGTTGAATACAAACCTCCTTTTTTGAAGTCGGTTAAAAATATTAATAAACATGTACTGCAACAACCGCCCAACTACAGTACCCGCAAACCTAATAAAATAATTAACCGAGGGGAAGCCTACACACCTTAATAACTGGACGCATCATTGTGCCTGTTGAGGTCCTGAGCTGCACAACACGCACAACTCCATCCTTTCCTGGGAACAAACCGCAAATTCTACCTCGCCTCCACTTCAAGCTTGGTAGATTATCATCTTTGATGAGAACAAGATCACCTACTTTTGGGGGATCTGTCAGCGACGTCCATTTATGTCGCATTTGTAGAGAATGAAGGTATTTGTTACTCCATTCTCGCCAAAACCGCTGAGACAAAGCCTGAACGAGTTTAAACCGATTTAATCTCGAAACAGGTACGTCTTCTAAATTATATTCAGGGACCGAAAATAGAGATCTACCTATTAGAAAATGAGCAGGTGTTAATACCTCAAAATCTTGTGGATCTTGAGTTATTGGACATAACGGATGACAATTTAGAACCGCTTCCACTCTTGTGACCACCGTTATCCATTCGTCAAGCGTTAACACCTGGTCGCCTATTACTCTCCGCAATAAAGTCTTAGCTGACTTAACCGTAGCCTCAAATAAACCGCTAAAATGAGGCGCCGATGGAGCATTAAAGCACCAAGTAATATTTTCTTTAGCGGCTTTACCACTAAGCTCCGCTTGTGCTTCTTGAGAAGCTAGAAATTTTGCACATCGTTTAAGTGTCTATTCGTACCAATGTAATTGGTTCCACAATCAGACCGGATCACACTCGGAAGACCGCGACGAGAATTGACGAGATGTGAATCTGGTCAAAGCCGCAAGAAAACTATCCGTTGACAGATCGGTAACACACTCTAAATGAACGCACTTAGACGATGAACAAATAAATACGCAAAGGTATGATTTTAAAATCTTCGCATTCCGCAAGCGAGAATGTTTAATAAAAAATGGCCCTGCAAAATCCGTTTGCACGGTGTGAAATACCCCGGTGGCATTCACCCTATCCCTAGGTAATGAAGCCATCATTGGTTCCGTGGGCTTAGCTTTCGTACGAAAACAGACAATACATTTAAAAATACGACTACGTATGGCTTGCCGCGCCGAAATTATCCAAAACTGATTTTGTAAAATAGCCTGTAGAGCCGTAGCGCCAACATGACAATGCACTTTATGATAATGATCAATAATTAAAACCGTAAGTGGATGATCTTTCGGTAAAAGAATCGGATGTTTCCGATTAAATGACAAACTAGAATGTTCCAGACGGCCCCCGACACGCAACAATCCGTCATCACTAATAAAAGGCACAAGCCTGCGTAATCCAGAAGAACACAGCTTGCCTCGCTTAATATTTTCTAAATCACTAGCAAACTCCGTAGCTTGCACTAATTTTATCAACCGCTCTAATGCAGTTTGCCTTTCCTTTGCCGTTATAACCCCTGTACGTCGATTATTAATATTACGACAGTTAAAATAAAACCGCAGACAATAAGCTGCGACCGTCAGCAACATTGTCAAACAACTAAAGCGAGTGAAGATGGGTACCAATTCCACTGTTCCCGCGTGAACTTTCTTCACTTCTGACTTTCGAATACCAGGTAAAGTATGTTCCGCCTTATCAATTACATTTTGTGGCCAAGTGTCCCCGTGCGCCTTTAGCCATTGTGGTCCCCACCACAAGGGATGTGCAAGCAGATCTGAAGCTCGACAACCTCTACTTGCCACGTCCGCAGGATTCATCGCTGAAGGTAAGTACCGCCATATAATATTTAAACCGCTATTTTCAATCTGCGAGACTCTAATACCCTCAAAAGTCTGCAATAAATGAGGAGACATCCGCAACCAAGAGAGAACGATGGTGCTATCTGACCAGCCTACCATCTCCTCGATGCTAACATCCGCATGTATAGCATCTACAACATACTTCAGCAACCGCATTAATAATGCTGCACCGCACAGCTCAAGTTTTGGAATTGTTAGTTTTGATTTCACCGGCGCTACCCGCGATTTGGCCATCATCAAGGTGACCTTTACCTCTCCGTCACGCCCCACGGTTCTCAGATAAACCGCTGCACCATAGCCAAGCTCAGATGCGTCTGAGAATCCGTGCATCGTACACCGTTTTACATCTGTCAAGGCAAAGCGTTCCATTTGAATTTTCTCAATTAATGGCAGTTCCTGAATAATATCTCGCCATTCCGCGACCACCTCCGCAGAGGGTTTGTCATCCCAAGCCAATTTTAACAGCCATAACCGCTGCATAAGAACTTTGCCTTGAAAGATCACTGGTGTGATCCACCCTAACGGATGAAAGGTTTTGGCTAAATTGGAAAGAATTATCCGCTTAGTACATTCAAACTCGGGATTAAGGTTAATATGATAGGAAAATGAATCATTATTAGGGTCCCACTGAATGCCTAATATTTTGAAATAATTAGGCCCATCCGCATTATTATTAAACACCCGAGGTTTTTCTAAATGCTCCGGTGATATGTCTTCCAAGATTTCGGCGCTATTGGAAATCCACTTACTTAACTCGAACCCACCAGAACGCAGTAAATCCACTAAATCCTGTTTTAATTTACTGGCATCTTCGGGCGAGTCCGCTCCGCCTAAAATATCATCCATGTAAACCGAAGAGCGCAGAAGTTTCGCAGCCGCAGGGTATCTGGCCTCTTCGTCATCCGCCAACTGCCTCAGCGACCGAATCGCGAGGTACGGACTAGACTTCATGCCGTAAGTCACCGTATTCAGTTGATACAGTTGAAGTGGTAGTTCAGGAGAGTCTCTCCAGAAGATAAGCTGATAACTCCGATCTTCTTCAGCAATAACCACTTGACGAAACATCATCCGAATGTCCGTCGTAAATACATATTTCTGTAACCTAAATCTGCAGATGATTTCCATAATGTCCCTCTGCAGTTTAGGTCCCGCATGTAAACAATCATTTAAAGAGACTCCGGCGCTAGCATCGAAAACAACACGAATTTTATCCGAATCCGCTTTAAAAATTCCAAGATGAGGTATAACGTAACTCATCCCCATTTCATAGTCCTCTGCCTTTCCGCTGCAGAGCGACATATGACCGCTTTGTAAATATTCCCGCATAAAATGTACATACTTTGTCTCTAAACAAGGCATTTGACTGCAACCGCTTTTCCATGGCAAAGAACCGTCTTTTGGCTAGTGACACAGTATCACCGAGCGCAGGTCTGTCCGCTAAAAAAGGCAACCTTACAACGAATCTTCCCGCAACATCCCGATGATGAGTATTCATAAATAAAGATTCGCATTCTAGGTCCTTAGGGTCTCTAACCACATCCGGTATGTCCTCGACCTCCCAAAACCGCTGAAGGATCTGGTCGGTGACAGTATGGCAAACAAAGGTTTGAGAGAAATAGGTTGCCTGAGGATAAGGATTCAATACCGCAAAAGTGACAGTCCCTGTTAATACGTAACCGAAGACCGTATTAATCGCTCTAGGTAAATGATCATTAACCTTTATGCAGCCACCATCCAGTAAAACATCTGTCATAAGATCCGCCCCAATCAAGATGTCTACGTCACGGCTTGAATAAAATAATTCGGCCCCGAGACATAAGCCGCGATAATATTCCGCAAGTTGAGGTGATAACGAAAAATTAGGTAAGTTATGGGATATTTTATTTAAAATTGTAGCCGTAGTAGTAAGAATAGGCTTTTCCGCATGCCTAGGAGCAATAGTAAGACAAACGTCACCCCGGCAACCGCTCACAGGGGCGCCGTTTAGTCCCGTTACTGTAACTACATTAGATCTATACCGCTTTAGACCTAGCTTAGTTGCGCAGGCTTCCGAAATGAAAGTACCCTGGCTACCGCCATCAAGCAAAGCACGGGCTTCTTGAAAATTACCGCAATCATCTAAAACGCGTACCATCGCTGTTGCCAGCAGTACTGTACGTTGGTAATTACACAACTTATTGAACGCCATGCCCGCAAAAGAAGAACCCGCAACTGTAGTTACGTTCGCTGGAGGAGCGCTCATCGGCAAAGGCACGACCGCTTGTACACTCCCCGCGAGAGCACTGCCACCCAACGGACTCTGCGGTATCACCGCTCTAGAATTGTAAACATTATCACTTGATTTCGGATGACGCTCCAACGCCGTCGCTGGAATGTCGAAGTGAAGCAAATGCTTAGGTGAATTACATTTATAGCAATTAACCCTATAGGTACATTCCCTAACATTATGTTTATTAAGGCACTTAAAACAAAGACGATTAGCAATGATGTGACGTTTCCGCACCGCAGGCTTCATAGCCAAAAACTCATCACATTTTGCAATAAAGTGTGGGCCTTTTCCGCATACTATACATAAAACCGCCGCACTCTTAAAAGCCGCGTGAGCCCTAACCGCTGGGCTCGCCGCACTGCTGCGTCTATTGGGTACAGCTACGCTAGTTTGGGGATCCGCACTCGATTCTAAAATCCTAACTTCGGTTTCCAACAGTTTCATTAGGTCCGCAAAAGACGGTAGGTCCTTATCTGCTAACTCGCTTTCAAAATGCTTACGCAACTGGATGCCTAATTTCTGAAAATTAATGTAAAATAAGAGGTAGAACCAAGATTCCACAGGAAAATCCAGCTTTTGCAAAGCTTTTGTACTTTCCAATAAAGTATTTAAAAATGATTTTAGTGCGTTCAGATTTTTTCCGTTAATCTGAGGTACACTTAACAAATTATGTAACCATTTATCCGCTAATAACCGCTTATTACTATACCGCGCCTTAAGTAAATCAATGGCAATCGAATAATTGTTATTTGTATAAGACAAGTGTTGGATAAGTGCTTTAGGTTCCCCAGACAAAGCACCAGCTAAATAGGTTAGCTTTTCAGAACCCGTTATAAAACTATTACGATTTACAAGAGACTCAAACAATTCTATAAAAGACACAAACTCTTCCATTTTCCCCGAAAATGTGGGTAATGGTAAACTCGGTAGAGACGGCCGCATATTCGATCTGTTACTACAATTACTACCGCCGTCCGCATTATGCCCGCCAAACATTTCCATATGTTTCTCTTTAATAAAATAATATCTTCTGTTATACTCATCAAAAGACGACCCAAGTTTTCCCAACTCACTCTCTTCCGCCTTAAGAGTGATTTCAAAATAAGTTTCTTTAAACTCCGCAAAAACCGCATTAAGATCCGCAAAACGCACCAGAAACTCATTTTTCTGATCCGCAGAAAATGATTCCGTCTGTGCTAAATCGTAAAGAAAGTCGATATTTTGAGCCGCAATCTAATATTTCATCTGTGCTAATGCTTGACTTCGAGTCATGATGAAAAGATTATAATATAATACCGCGTATATAGCACAGAACCCCGAAAGGCACAATAATTTGTGAAATATAATTATGGCGATAGTAAAACAAATCGATTAAATAATATCTGAAAATAATGAGCAATTAACCTTCCCGCTTGGTTAATATGCACCGCAATCCGCAATAAAATATTTACAAAATTTTTCAGAATCGAACTGGTTATTACAGTTACATGTCTATTACCGCTAAACACGTAACGTAAGAACTTACTAAGAGGACCGCCGCGACCCCTATTGTAGAAAATAAACAATAACACAAATCACGCAAAAAAAAAAAAAATTGGTTCAATCTTGATACCTACAAACTCCGCTAGATGCCGCAATTCAATTTAAAAATGTAATTGTATGTGAAAAGTGTTATGTATGAATAATATGGGAGGGCTAAAATATTTACTAATAACGTGTGCCTAGCACTAAAATAAACAATACCGCAAAACCTGTGTTTAGTTGTTAACAAGTAATTCATATAAAAATGTTAGTGGACAGATTTCGCCATTACCGCACAAACATTTTATATGCCGCAAAATACCGCAGTGTTTCTCTGTAGACAGGATTACTTTTACAAAGCAGAAAATCGAGCAAAATCCGGCTCGAAGGACCAAAAAATGTTGGGAAACCTTTCTCCCCACCGCGTTTTGGATCGGAAAGGGTTCACCCAACGTCTCCGCAGGCGCTGGTTCAGGGCGTTACAAATATTTCTCCTGCCTTGTAAAAGTCGCCCTGTCTTTGATGTGATGATGAAAGAAACTATAATAACATAAACTTATGTCCTAAACTCACCCCAAGAATATTGCCTGGTCCTTTTCACATATATACAACACAAAAATAATAATTTGTTCAACTAAATTATAACGGCGACCGCACAGCCATCTTTTCTTCCTTTTTCCTTCTTATTTTAAACGGCATCCGAATGACACGTTAAAACCAAAAACCCTTGTCGAAAAGAGGATATATATTTATATTATAGTGTGTGTTGTGCATGAAGGTGTAAATGTAATCGTAAACTAAACAACTATAGAATGCTTAATTCAAGTAAGAACTAATAGGCACGGGTAAGACGACATTCCGCTGCGCGCTCCGGTCCCGATCGGACGTGCGCACTCGCTACGCTCTCTCACGCTCTGTGTGTTTGTGTTCACAGATTCGCCGCCAGGCGTCACCGCCGTCGCTTCGTGACGGCCCACCGACCCGCCGCGTGTTTGGACAGCCGCGGCTTGTGCCGCTGGCTACCTGCTCGCCCGGCCACCAGCGCGCCGCACACCTGCGTCGCGCGCACCCGCCCGTGACTCTTTGTTACTTGAAAACAGGTTCCTGTTTCCAAATAACAAAGCAGTCATTCCGCGTTTTAAAAACCACGTGTTTTTAGTGGTCG
This sequence comes from Furcula furcula, assembly GCA_911728495.1. NCBI lineage: Eukaryota > Metazoa > Arthropoda > Insecta > Lepidoptera > Notodontidae > Furcula > Furcula furcula. Next base: position 24,237,128 of record OU452244.1, on the reverse strand, counting down.
CCTAGGGGATCCTTGCGGTGTTAACGCACCTAGGCGGAGCGTGACCCGAGCGCTCGCCGGTTCCCTTCAGGAAACGGCAACTCGGACGAGATCAAGGCAACCGGCCCTGGGAGTGACCCCCTAGTCGGTCTTGATCGTCGCCCTCCCAACCCTTCCGCCTCCTATTTCCTATTCCCAGGGTGCTGTTTGGTTTCGAACCGCCGGCTTGCCGGTCTCGTCTCCTCTGCCCCGGGGCTGTTAGGCTACACACCCTACACACCCACACACTAGGGCCACACGTTAGGCACTCACCCACTCCCCGCCTTGCCGGCGGGGAGGATCACTCACCCGTGTTCCGTCCGGAGAGTTTCCCTTCGGACGGAAAAATGTCGTCCCCCGCACTCTCCCAAGTGCCTCCCGAATTTGCGGTGAGGCTGGTGGAGATTATCTCCGTCAAGTATCCGACGATCTTGACGGAGTTAATCTCGGCCATGAACGCCGCCGCCACCCCTAGCGATACCCTTTCGCCGACCCCACCCGACCTTCAGTCGCAGCCCACCGTTGCGTTTACCGCACCGACCCCAGCGGCGCTTACCCCGCCACCCTCCGCCGCGATTATCTCGCCGCAGCCCACCCCGGCGCACCTGGATGTGCCAACCCAATTCCCTCCACCGGGGTTCGAGGCCGACCCTCAGTCAGCCTCGGACATGGAGGTCGAACTCGAGTCCGCCAAGCGACCCATCTCCTCCTCGGAGGACGAATGGACGCTAGTCCGCGATAAGAAACGGGCGCGTCAACCCCGGGACCAGCGCCCGTCTAAGCACCAGTGTGTTGAGGAGGAGGCCTGTGCGTCCTCCCCAAACTCCCTGAGTGCCTCTCCGTCCCCTCGCACCTCACCCACTCCGCGCGCATCAGCCGCCCCGGTGAGCCAACCCGAAGGCCGCAAGCCCCGCCCTCCCCCTCCTGTAATTATACAGGACAAAGCCGCATGGCCGCGCGTCACTAACGCTCTTAAAGCGAAAAACATCAGATACACCAAGGCCTCGAACACGGCCAACGGTATCAGTGTGTCCGCCATGACGACCGGCGACCGACGACCACAGTCAACTGACATCCCATCTAAGGAAGGAGAAGATCTCCTTCCATACTTACACCCTCGAAGAGGACCGCACCCTTCGAGTAGTCATTAGGGGAGTTCCTAAGGAATTCGAGCCCTCTCTCATCCTTGAGGACCTTCAGTCCCAAGGATTCCCCGCCCACGAAGTCCACCGCATGGCGAGTGGCCGCGGTCCCAAGGTCCCATACAGTATGGTGACAGCCATTCTCGACCGTAACCCCGAAGGCAAGCGTATTTTCGACTTGTCTCATCTCTTAGACCTCACCGGGGGTTTCTATGTCGAAGCCCCCCACAAACGTGGCACTCCCGGTCAGTGCCACAATTGCCAATTGTACGGCCACTCGGCTCGTAATTGTCACGCCACTCCCCGATGCGTTAAATGCATCGGGGACCACCCGACATCCTCCTGCTCCCGCAAGCAGGAGACCGCGACCGAGCCTGTGTCCTCTGCGGGACCGTCGGACACCCCGCGAATTATCGCGGATGTTCGAAGGCCCCAAAGAGGAATCGCCGAGTGGCGAGGCGCAACGGTTTCCGTGCGCCCAGGAACCCAGCGCCCACAGCGCCCATCTTTTCGGCACCCATTGTGCCCGGGCCCCCTGCTCCTCCTGCGCCTTCTGCGCAAAAATTAGTCCCGTCAGGTTCGGCACCCTCCGTGCCGCAGGCTCCACAAGGCGTCGCGCCTTCTGCGCTCCGCGACCCACGGCTCAACCGTCCCGTGCCCCCTGCTCCGCGTCCCAACGCATGGAACACCCATGTTCCCAGCGCGCCCATGCACCCTGCGACTAGCGCCTCGGCGAATCACGCCGGGTTCACTCCAGTGCCCTCAGCACAAAACACCCTGGTGTCGGACATCCAACTGATCCGTAACACCATGAGCAATTTTAATATTGCCGCCATCCGCGCCCTCGCGCACAAGCTTCGAGTCGCCAATAACGACTACGAACGCACCATGGCCCTTGTCGAGCACGAGAGTGTGCTCAGTTCCCTGTCAGTGGTTCCCACCACCCAATCTTATCCTTAATCAATGGATTCACATCCAAAACGGATTAAGCCCCGCTCCTTGTGCCTGGCGTTTTTCAACGCCCATGGCCTCTCTCCCCAACGTGATCAAATTGGTGAATTCCTTAGGGATCACCAAGTTGACATCATGCTAGTGCAAGAGACATTCCTCAAACCCGCTCATAGGAGTCCCAACATCGCCAACTACCATCTCGTGCAAAATGACAGAACTGCCTCCCGCGGAGGCGGCACTGTCATCTATTATAGGAAATCCTTGCACTGCATTCCACTCGATGCCCCTGCGTTCACCAATATCGAGGCCTCGGCTTGCCGCCTCTCTCTCTCGGGTCATCCCCCTGTCACTCTCGTCTCGGTGTACCTTCCACCAGACAAGCAACTTCTCAGAAGTGACATCGAAGCACTTCTTGACATGGATAGCGCCGTCATCCTTGGCGGCGACTTTAATTGCAAACACGTCAGGTGGAACTGTCACACCACCAATTATAACGGCGTGCGCCTCGACGCTCTAGTCGATACTCTCGACTTTGACGTCATTGCTCCAATGCGCCCCACCCATTTTCCCTTCAACATTGGCCACCGTCCCGATATCCTAGACATGGCACTTCTGAAGAACGTAACGCTTCGGCTGCGCTCCTTAGAAGTGCTCCATGAACTAGACTCCGACCACCGTCCCGTTCTCATGGAGCTCGGACCACCTCCCTCACCGGAACCAGTCATGAAGACTGTGGTGGACTGGCAGCGGCTGAGCACCTGCTTGGCCAATGCCGACACGCCACAGCTCTCTCGTATCCCTGTCCACCTTTCGTCCCCTCAGGACACCGAACAAGCCGTCAGTGCTTTCACTGACAACCTCCAATCGGCCATCAGCCAATCTTCCCGGCAGGATGAAGCGGTGGACCCTTATGTCCAACGCTTCAAACTGCCGGCCGACGTCAAAGAATTGGTCCGAGCCAAAAACGCGGCTATCCGCGCTCACGACTCCTACCCCACCGAAACCAACCGGATCCGCATGCGCGCTTTACAGAGGGACGTAAAGAACCGCATCGCGGAACTCCGGGGGGACCGGTGGGACGGTTTTCTCGAGGGTATCACTCCCTCTCACCAAGCCTACTGGCGGCTAGCGAGGGCTCTCAAGTCCGACACGGTAGCCACCATGCCTCCCCTGACCCGCCCTTCAGGCGCCCCACCAGCTTTCGACGACGAGGAAAAAGCCGAGGTCCTCGCAGACTCTCTAGAGAGACAATGCTCTCCTAGTGTCACAGTTTCCGACCCACCCCATCGCGATCACGTAGATAGGGAAGTAGAGCGCAGGGTTTCTGCCCCGCCATCCGTCACACTCACCCCGGTCACCCATTCCGAGGTGGAAGACCTCATCAAAGGCCTTAAGCCTAAGAAAGCCCCCGGCCCTGACGGCATCTCGAACCGCGTACTAAAAATCCTTCCCTACCACTTGATCTACCTCTTGGTAGCCATCTTCAATGCCGCCATGACGCACGCTATATTCCCTTCGGAGTGGAAAGAAGCAGACGTCATCGGCATTCACAAACCCGGTAAGCCACGTGACGATCCCACGAGCTACCGCCCCATAAGTCTCCTTAGCGCCCTGGGCAAACTCTACGAGCGCTTGCTTCTCGCAAGACTCAAAGAATTTGTCATCTCGAAGGGCATACTCATACACGAGCAGTTCGGCTTTCGAGCTGGACACTCTTGCGTCCATCAAGTGCACCGCATCACGGAGCACGTCCTCTCCGGGCTCAACCAGCCCAGACCTATATACACCGGAGCCTTATTCTTCGATGTCGCCAAGGCATTCGATAAGGTCTGGCACAATGGCTTGCTTCACAAGCTCTACCTCATGGGCGTGCCAGACCGTCTGGTCCTCATCATACGAGATTTTCTCAGGAATCGCACTTTTCGATATCGAGTCGAAGGTGCGCGATCCATTTCCCACCCTATTCAGGCCGGAGTCCCTCAAGGCTCTGTGCTCTCTCCACTCCTGTTCAGCCTGTTCACGAACGACATCCCTCGTTCGGACAGGGTGCAACTAGCCCTATATGCGGACGACACCGCACTATATTTCTCACACAGAAATAAGGCTTTCCTGACGCGCACTCTTCAAGTCGCCGTCAACGCCCTAGGCGAATGGTTCCAAAAGTGGCTCATCGCGGTGAACCCGGAAAAGAGCGCCGCGGTGTTAATCTCCCGGGGCACCAGATCCCACACTGCGGGCCATCCCAGTAGTCGATTAGGTCAGATCACCCTCTATGGGCGTCCCATCCGTTGTACCAAAAAGGTCAAATATCTAGGCGTCACCCTAGACTCCCGCATGACATTTGGACCGCATATACGGTCAGTACGCAACCTTCGTCCTCGGCCGGCTCTACCCCATGATCTGCAGGCGGAGTAAACTGTCGCTTAGGAATAAGTTGACACTTTACAAAACCTGCATCCGTCCCATCCTAACTTACGCCAGTGCCGTATTCGCACACGCGGCTCCCGTCCACATCAATAGCCTCCAGGTTATTCAAAACCGATTCCTTCGACATGCCGTCGGTGCCCCGTGGTACATGCGGAATGTCGACCTTCATTCCGACTTCGGTCTAGTCCCTATCCGCAAATTTTTCAAGGAAATGTCCGAATATTACTTTGAAAAAGCTTGCGTCCACCCAAACCCGCTCATCGGCGCCGCTGCCGACTATATCCCCGACCCCGACCCTGGTCCCGGTCCCTCAGATCGTCGACCTACCGTACATCGCCGCCGTCCGCGGCATGTACTGCTCGACCCACCCGACCCGATGTCCGTCCTCCTGGACCATGACACAACACCAACACCGACAACGACGTCACGAGTCGTACAGACACCGGTCTCGCCGGCGAGGCCGAAGGGTCGTACGCATGCGACCTCGACATGCATCCCCTCGCTGAGTTTCTTGCCGGTTCTTCTCAGCGGGGGCGCGTTGTGAACCGGTGGTAAACTCACACTCTCTAAGCGGCAGCCCAAGCCGAGGCCGTGCCTCCCTGAGGTGCCCTTGAGCTAGTCGCTACCTACCTTTCCGGGCTGGAGCGCTCAAAGCGCTCGCCCTCTTGTCCGGTGAAGCTGTAATGGCCATCTGCGGCCAACAGTACTACTCCTACACAAAAAAAAAAAAAAAAGCACGGGTAAGAGCATCAAAATACATAAATATCAGGTAAACGACAGTAGGTACCATACCGTCAGCTGTATTTATCGACACATGCGCTTGTGACAGATCAAACTCATCACTACTTAACACTTACATATCAATATAACTTTAAATAGTTCGATTTCCATGCCTCGTAGAACAAAATCTGCCTACGCTTTGTTTAAAGGAACCATAGACTAACGCGTACTCTATATACTATTTACTCTGAGGAAAATAATAATTAATTTTAATAAAAATCGATTATTTTTTAACATCCCTAGTCTGTGATATTTATTTGGTTGACAGGTTGATATTACAAAAATTCCAGTTTTCCATTGATATCTGCCTAAAAACCTGTATTCAAGTATTTTGGGAGAAACCATGACTGAACAAAAGAAAAAAGCTCTTTTCATATGTCTTGGTAAGTGTGCACTCTAATCAAATACTATAACTATTAAATTTTTCCCTGATTACTTTGTTTCTACCACTGACTTACCTACTAATCTATTTTCAATATTACACAAGTTGCAGTTTCTAAAAATAGTAAAGTGTGTATAAAAATTTAAAGACTTCGTCCCACTGCTGCTGCATGTCCTGTCCCATTCAAACAATTATCTGTGTTGTATGTCCTGTAGTTCGATAACTACTATATACCGATTTATATAGTGTTGACGGGCCTGTTGGTCTAGTAGTTAGAAACCCTGGCTGCTACCCAATAGGTTTTGCTTTCAATTCCCTCCAAGTGTCTGGGTGTTATTTATCTATTTAAGAATGTATTAAAAAAAAAGTATGTAAGTATTAGTATCGGTTGTCTTATTTTCATAGTATAGGCTCTGATGATCATGTGTGGATTGTCCCAGAATATTATATTATAGAGGGTCAAACTCAATGTGTAGCCAGGTGTACAACATGATGCCAGTTCTAAAGTAAGTTTTCATTTTTAGGTAATATTTGTAGATCACCGATTGCTGAAGGTGTATTTCAAAAGACTGTAAATGATATGAATTTAAGTGATCAGTGGGAGATAGACAGTGCAGCTATTGGTGGCTGGCATGTGGGAAATCCACCTGATTGGAGAGCTTTAGACACATTGAAAAAACATAATGTTCCTTATAATAACCATGCGCGTCAGGTAAATATTATAAATTATCGCTAACAGTCTCCATTCTGCAGCATGAAGCTGTTTGCTGCACAATCAGCAACAGGTTCAAATCCTGTTGGGTTGGGAGCCACAACATTGTCTAGTTTTTCTTAATGGTTAACACTATAGGCTGCTTGATTGCATAACATGAGCATGTAACGTTTGTCCTGAATTTGTAAAAAGTTTCTCCCTAGTAGAGCACCTACATCTTAATTATAGTAATAATTATTTTCTATTTGGGTGATCTTGTCAGGAGGGATAGGAATAATATTTACAAATTATAATAGTGTAATTTCTAAATGATAATTCACATATGTACCTAATTTAAGTTATTTTCTAAGTTTTCTGTATGTTTTACTTTGGTGTGCAAATAAAGAGTATTCTATTCTACTATGTTTACAGATAATACCAGAAGATTTTTATCACTATGATTATATATTTGGTATGGATGAAGCTAACATGAGTGACCTTAAAGCAAGGGCACCTAAAGGTAGCAAAGCTAAATTGCTTCTATTTGGGGACTTTGATCCTCAAGGAGACAGGATTATAAGAGACCCATACTATGTATGTATAGCTAGTAAAATAATGAATACATAATATACAAAGAAAACAATGTATTGAATGTGAATTTATTTCCAGGACAGTGACTCAAGCGGATTTGAAAAGTGTTACCAACAATCAGTAAGATGTTCTAAAGGTTTCATAGAGCATTTAGAGAAAGAAGTCACCAAATAGACAAACATAATAATAGACTTTTTTAGTGTTTCATACAGATTTTGGAAGAAATATATTTTGTTGGAATCATTAAAAAATTTTATTGATAAAATGTTATGGTCAAGTCAGAAGACAGTTCTCAATTTATTTTAACCATTCTTCCCATTCTGCATCTACATAATATGCCCATTGTACTGTGTCCATCGGTATACAGGATGTTAGGGACTGAAAACTTTTATATAAGATTTCTCATATTGCCCGTTAGAATAAAACAGAAACCATTTATATGTAAAATGACTAACTTGTTAATTTTAGAGCATGTAATGAATATGTGCGGAATAATATTTATTTTTCCTGCGAAGTTTATGGCAGCTGGAGATTCGGCAACCCCTCCCTTCTAAAGACCTTTGTTCAGCAGTGGACTTTTCGGCTACTGATGATTGCTAATTTTGCACAAATAATTAATTTATTGTTTTTAAATTGAAATTAGGCTTTATTATTATAACAATAATGATGTTATCCAAATTTTATTAAAAAAAGCAGCATTTTTTTTTTGGAAATTCATGTAAAAGCTGATGAGAAATTTCAACACTAGATTGTTCAGAATCATGTACTAGATCTCTGGTATCAGTTTTCGGTATGATGTCACTTACACCCCATATTTAGTAGTATTCTACACCAGGCATTTCATGCATGACATTGATCATATTCCAGCCAGATACAAAACAGTTGTGCATGTAAATCCATACAAACAATATATTTAGCTGATACATTCAATCATGACAGTCATGTTATGGTGTACTAGGCAGACTCCTTTAATCTCTGACAACAATTTTATACCTTCTTTCAATATCATTCTCTATAAATTGTTTACTGTCATTTATGTTATATTTTTCATAGTAAGTATTTGGTACTAAGCAGCTTGTGAGAAATTTGTAATTAGATTGTAAATCCTTTTTCATTAAAAAATTTACAAACCATAACAGTGTGGTGTCATCATATGTAGCTATACACTCTGATAAAAAGATGTCTTTTTTATTCATAATTCCTTTCTTTATAATGTTGTCACTATAATCAGTCTTTTGCTTAAGACAATTTGTATTTGATGAGGAAAGCGATAATTCTGCATTTCTTTTAATATCCATTAGGTTGAAGTTCACAGTCTTAAATCTATCATCATTTTGATATGCAGGAATGTATGGAGCTTCAGTATAGTTATCTGAAAAACGAATATCTTATTTTAATCTACCATCTCTGCCGAAATTAGTAGGTAGGTAGTAGAAGTTTCGGTGGGTTCAGATTCAGATTATTTTTGTAGTTAGTACATACCTGGCAGTTCGTCGTCACTATCAAGAAGCTCTTCCATTTCTGTGTGCTTATTCGACGTTTTGGGCTTCATGGATACAGTATTCTTCTCGATTAAAATCTAATCGAAGTAGTACCTACTTGCATCCAATAATTTATATTTTCTTTTCTATCTCTACGGTAAAAAGCTCCTCAAGTCCTCATCAACAACAACAATCTTTTTTTCTTTTTAGTTTTTTTTTCACAATGTTATGTTGTATCGTTGTATCTTACAACATAATCTTACACAATGATAAGTGGATGAACTTGAACAAAGAACTTGACAAAGAGGATGTAATAGATAGAACTTGAATGAAATTAATTTAAAAAAAGGTACCTACATATTGGGAAAGGCTTATTTCATCACAGACGTATTAGGGATGCTACGCATCAGACGGTGAACCACAGAACCACAGACTATTAGGATACTACGTATCAGACGGACAACTGGCCTCTCTAGGTCGCTAGACACAAGCTGTTGCTTCTGATTGGTTAGAGCAAAATGATGTATGACATTTCTTTTTTTTTTTAATTATAAAATTTGCAAGCTTAGGCAACTTAGGTAATGCCATATTTTTTGATACACGCACTAGGCCCTTCCTTACATATTACAATTCAAATTTTCATACCCACTAAATAAAATGAACAAAATTACGCTTTATATTATTTATTTTTCCTTTTCAATTTTTTCTTGTATTTACAGAGAGCTTTCATTTGCATTCCTGGCAGATTACATCTTGTTTCTAATCTTATAATATCCGTGCCCTTTAATATTTTGTTTATGACTGCACACCAGTTATGTATGCACAATTTAATTATACTATCAAGCAATCCGTGAACCACTTGGTCCTTATGGCTTTGACATGATATTTGGCTAAAATCTATTTTGTTTTGGACTTCTTTTATGATACATTTGGAAATATTTTTATGGTGTGGATTTTTTTCAAGATATTGATTTGATAAATCAAATATCTTGCCAAAGTACCTCACAATGTGTTCTGCAGGGTAGGTCAATTTTTGCTGGGTCAATCTTTTATATTCTCTATAATTGATCCATTTGTGGACCTCACTGTTTTTTTCTACAGTAAGGTCTTTTTTGCATACTTTACAATTGACTTTCTGAAGTATTTTTCTAACGACCCAACCAGCAGTGTAAGCACGAGATTGAATTGTCAAGCGTTCACGTCTTGCATCATGTGAAACTGGATACATATGCACACAGGATTCATCAAGTTTCGAACCAGAAAAGTCGTCACCCATGTTGATTTGACTTTCTTTTGGAATATCAAATAATGATTTTATTTTCAACAATTGATTGCTGTTGTCACTTTCACAATTGAAAGATGTGTGGTGAAATTTGATAAATCCTGTGATCAATAAGGACTTGAATGTTGATGTGAAGTTGTGGCAGCTTGGATTATTATCCCTAAAGTTGTATGATCGCATCTGACCAAAGAAGTTTTCAATTGCATCAGAATTTAAATTTCTTGGTTTCATTATTTTAATGTTTTTGTTTTTCAAGATCTGCCACAACCTTTGCATGCTCTGAAGGGTACTTATCCAGTTTTTCAAACTGGGCACGGTTGATTCTCGACCATTTTGGTCTACAAATTTTAGCTGTCGTAATTTTAAAATAGCCTCCTGCCAAAAATCATGATGTTTGCTGGTAGCTGTAACAGCAGAACGAAGCTGTTTTCCTTTTTTTTTCAAATTATAAATAGCACTTCCATTGACGCTATCAAACAGGTCGTCGAAGAATGACACCACTTCTGCCGTATTTTTCAGTGTTTTGCTGACTGGTTGTCCATCAGAGTAATGAGCTGAAAGTGATTTAATTATTATCAATATTACTAGGCATGCAATTAGATGTTACATAATTATTGGCTTTATTAAAAAATACCATCTTGATTGGTATCATTAAAGTACCGTACCATTAGTTCTGCTTCTAGAAGCATGGAAATTTTGCTCTTTAGAATAATAAGATATAGCATGAAAAATTACAATCCAAGTGAGGTTTAACTTGTGTTTTCTCAGGTGACTGATGCAATGCAGTACCCCAGAGACTACTTTGTGTGTTTTAAGAAAAAGCATACAAAACAGACTGCAGTTGTCATGGATAGAGCTAATGGCTAATGTTACACTTTCATTTCTGTAGACTTGTATTGTTAAATAAACACTTACAAAATGCTGAAGTGAAGTTTAAAGCTCCAGCTACAGTCTTACTGAAAACCCGAACACAATTTTTTACCTGTGAAAAGTAACTTATTTTAGCTATCTCATCTCACTTGTATTATAAAGGCGGAAGTTGTCTATATGTTTGAAACTTATAACACCCTCAATTTGTGTTGGAAGTTAATAATAATTTTTTACAGAAATAAAAAACCTTTTAGTTTTATTCAAATCATTCAGTTCATAAATGTTGTTTGTTATGCCCAAACATCCACAAAAAAAAATAAACATACTGGTAGGGCACCACAGGGAATAGCTGAGTAGTACCATACACATAAAAATATAACATTTATAGGCACTATACCTTCATTTTTTTTATTTTGTCTGGAATAACGTGTTCATCATTCAGTTTGTGTAGCAAACGAGATTCAGTGTGCTGGCAGTCTGTCTTGTATACGTCAACAATATCAGACCATGTTGCAATTTTTTTATTAAAGGATATGTTTTTTGTAAGAAAATTATTTCTTAACCCTTTAATTAAATGGCATGGGTCATAAATGATGCTCATGTTGAAACCCCCAATGTGAATTGTGTCATCTGAAACAAATTTATTAATTTACTGCTATACAAGATGAATTAACGTAGAAATTTTATAAGATGACTTTATAATAATTATGTAATTATATATTGTACAGTAGGGTATGAAAACCTTCATCAGTTTTCAAATTCATTCCTTTATCAAGTTGTGGACTCTTAGTACCTTTTGAAACTAAAGCACTAAACAGACAACTGCATATAAAATAATACTTGATATGATAGATAACAAGGGTCAATCAAATCTTACTATCTTTATTAGGCAATCTGTCAGTCAACTAATTGCAAACGTCAATATGATATTGTTTCATTTGAAATAAAATGTCGGCATGACTAACAATTGCCCTGGCTGCAAGCAGGTGTCGATTTTAAGGTGACCTTTTCTTACCCGATTGTATAAAGGAAATTTACCTGTGATTTTATTTTCCAGTATCTGAGACCGTCTTGTGTCTTCTTGTAAATTTTTTAAAGCCGATTGAAATGCAGCTCCCTGATCCGATACGAGAGCTAGCGGTATAAGCCCAGTTTCACCAACTGCAGTAACTATTTCTTTTAAAATTTGCTTCAATTTTATTGCTGAGGTTGCACCTTCACAAAAATAAAAGGCAACGGCTTGTTGCCACTTATGTACCACACCCTTAATCATAAACACTAGGGCATGGTCAGCAAACGCATTGGTTTTTTCTGTTAGGTCAACTAAGCCACATATTTCATCTGTATGATTATATGTTAATCCAGTTTCGAGTGCCATTTCATCAAACACAATAGTGCAGAATTTTTTATCTTCTTTCCACATGTTGACCTATAATGTGAGAAATAAAAAACAGTTTATTTTGTATAGAGTACAAAACACAAACACATACATACAAACATATAAATATACATATAAATGTACAGACAAAGTGCTCTTTGAGTTTTATTATAGTAATATAGATTTATACCTCTTTCTTTATGGCTTCAAAAACTTGAGCATTTATGCCAGTTTCAATGTGTAATTTTGAGACCATTTTCTTTAATGTTGTCTCAGATGGCAAAACAAATATCTTCTGTAAAAACCGGTACGATTTTGGGCCTTGTTTTAAAATCGAAAGGGCAATCAGTTTCTCATCAAGTGTGAATCGTCTGGCTTTTTTTTCTTTGGTGCATAATTTTAGTTGCATCCACAATACTTTTTTTGCAATAGGGTTCATCCCGACAGCCATTTCTTCAAAAGAATGTGACTGTGAGAAGCGTAAAGCTTTTTTGGCTCTTCGAGTAAAACTTAATAGCTTACGAGATTTTCGAAACTCATTATATAGCTTACGACATTTCGGAGTCAATGCTTCAACTTTTGCAACAGTTCTTTTGGTGTGTTTCAGTTTCTGAATTATTTTTGGATCTGAAATTAGTATTTTTGTAACAATTAACTAATAATTGAAATGTAAATTATTATATAACTATTTTATCATGAGTATTGCTGCGCAGCCCCACAGTGTTATATTCTATTGGAACATATTTTTGGGATAAAAAGTAGCCTAAGTTTATTAACTACCTTTATACCCAATGTTATCTAAATCTTTTCAGCAATTTTAGTGTGAAGGAATTACAAGTACACACAAGAATTTTAATTTTTATAATATTAGTGAGATGAGATCTAATCATTATAATAATACCTGATGGTAATTGTTTTTGAATTACAGGATCATTTATATCTTTCAAAAGTCCATCTGTAGATGTAGAAGGAAACACGTCTGGAAAATAAAAAGAAGTGTCTTAATTGAGATTTGTGGCACTGTATATAATTGTGGTATAGCACTCCTCTACACATTGAGACATAGGAAATATTTGACCATTCAATTCTGCCATTTACTTGTGCAAAATCACTAGTATGCTCAGTAATTATTAGTACTTGAATGAAATAAACATGTCTATTACATATTATGTAAAAAAAAAAAAATTGGTACTCAAAATCGATTAGTAACTGACAGAGTATTCTCTATTATGCCACAAGGGAAAAAACAATTGCAAAATATTATGATAAAAATTGTAAAACCACCAAAAATTACAGATTTTTCATCAAACAAAACAAGTAATTGCTTGGGGTTTTATAATATTAGTGGGATGTGCATAATCCTATTACTAAATTACATTATATACAATAATTTAAGCATTTTTAACCTGTAGACTTCTGCATTTCATCAAAATGCGATTTGCAATAACTGTGATCAGAATGCATTTTCTTTGCATATTGGTGTTCAAGAGTATGGTCCGGTGCTGTAAAATAAAAATACAAAATCAGTATGATGAAAAATTTCGAGAAAATACAAATAAACAAATACAACGGGTAAGCTTAAACGTACCAGCAGTTTCGGTAGGATTCAGTGGTATCCCACTGAGTATTTCAGTTTCAAGAAATAGAGTAGGATATGCAGTGGCCAGAAGACGTGACTTCTGAGTCACGAAACGTGGTTCAAAATGTTTGTGGCACACTTGTAGACTGCCGAAATCACCTTTCTGTCGCAAAGATTCGCAGTTAATACTGTCAAGCCACTTTTGGAGTCTTTTCACGCACTTCGGAAATTTGTGTAAAATAGCGTCCTGTCGCGAACTTACACAACCCGGCACAGAACACTTGAAGTACATCTTGATTTGCTCAAGAAAACAGTTGATTACTATAAATGTGGAACAGAAATATACGGAAAATACGACGCAACTACTTCGCTCAAAGTAAGCAAGCAATCTATTTTGAGGTTATATTTTTCACCGGTTTCAATGACATTAAAATAAATATGGCGGTGTGCTGGCGGGTGGTGCGGGGAGTATAAATGTCAAACATCATTTTGCTATGCGTCTAGTTTTTTTTATAGGCAGATTACGGCCCGTGCACAGAACACTATTACTCAAGAGCGGTGAACTGCCCTAGAGCAAAAATCACATTACGGATTTGCAGTAATAGAATATGACGTCTGTTTTTTTTTAAATTATACGCTCATATCATTTGCCGTGGGTCAGGACTTTTCGCCCAGTTTAAAAAAAACGGAGACTAGTCTTTTAAGCCGCTTTACTTTTCATATTCCTATTCCATTTTTCTTTAATATTTCATATTCAGGTTTATAATATAATACAATATACATAATTTAAATTATTTTTATTCTTTATAAAAAAAATATACAAATAAGGTAAATAAGGTTAATACTTTGGTCAGGATGTGACTCCGGGTAGTTTTTAGTTAATTCATTTGTTTGATAAACTGTCTCCATTTATAATAGCGGCTAGTTAAATATTATTAAAGAATGGGTTAATGCCATGGTCGAGATGTGGCTTGTCACAGCTTTTTAGAGATATGTTTGTTTGTCCGATAAATTGGCATCGTTAACAGCATCAAAGGGACCATCGCAGAGTGTACAAATTCCAACTGAAACAAAAGAGTGGCATGCTTTAGTATTTTGTATGACACACACAATTACCAGAGAGAGAAGATAAGAGAACCTAGTGCAAAGTGAATAATTCCGATTAATTATGATTCTATCTTATTTTTACAGTAATAAGTTTTCAGCACTTGCAGATTTATTAGCCTAGCCTAATAGTATGGAACTGTCCTACTACAGCACAAAATTTACATCATTATCATCGGAGTAAATGAGGACAAATTAGGTACAATAATGTATAGTATAGATACAAGACAACTGTGTAAAATATATAAAATTAATGTTATAAATGTTAATTCATATATTGCTTGATATAGTAGATTATAAGTTAAATTAGGTAGCATTCTAATGAAAAGTATGAGAAAATATTCGTAACAAGGTAAGTACTTACCATTGTGGTCAGTGTGCATTGTATAAGGAGAGCATTTGTTGATTTCGTAAGCCAAAAATAACGTAGCATAGGCTTCAACACGAAGACGAAGCCTCACTGGTATGAGGCAATGAACTTTTCCGTGAAGAATATCCCTTCACAGTTCATGTTTATATGTTACAGTCCTGCATATTACAATCTTGGGGAAAAACATTAAATTGATTGCCGTCGTTACTCCTACAAGCACAATTCACGACACAGTCTTTTAAAACGTAATGCAAGTTGTTATTTAAAGATTTTACACATTCATTATGTACAAAATTGTAAAATTACAATGAAGAACAACGAACTTGGTAAAATCACACGGACGGAATCATAAGGACGGCATCCTTAGAGTTTTCTGCACAGAACACTATTACTCAAGAGGTTTTCTGTCTTATTAAAATCAAATATGGCGTCTATATTACAGACGACCAAGGAATGAAGTATGAAGGAGGGAGGAGGGAAACTGTCAAAATGGATAGTTACAATATGGCTACAATGCGAGGAATAGAACACGAAGATATAGGGTCAAAGTGGAGTCCAAACTCCAAATAGTTGATTGAGGCATACGCTATCCCTTACATTGAGGCCGGTTCTCTCTTTCTAAGTGGTCCAATGTGTGGTCCATGTAGTAATTTAAATTACCCGAGAAATGGATACCCTAATATAGAAATGCTCTACTTCAACATCAAAAGATTGTTTTCCACCCGAAAACATAAAATACGATGACAATCATGTCTAATAATGTTTTTTTTTGGTATTGTTCTGCGAGTACGATTAGAATAATGCTCTATTGTGTTTTCGCCAATTGTACTCAAATGCAATTTTAAATACCGATTTTAAGGGTTCGTATTTTGTGGCAACACTGGCACTTATTGTCAGCATGAAACTGTCTGTCATTTAAATCGATCCAACATTTAAATACCATAATTTCAAGATAAAGTGAATTAAACTAATAAGAATGGTGATAAAATGTGTAGTACTTAGTTGCAAAAATATGTTGTACCCCTTAGATGATACCGAATATCACTCGTAAGTCCGATTTGTTCAATAATGTACCTACCGATGATCCCTTTGGATTATGCACCATATTTTCGATCAGTTCTTCTTTCGATAGGCACATAACACGTTTTCAGTTCGTTTGTTAGTATTGGGTTTAACTTTCTATTAATTTGTAGTTGAATTATCTAATTTAAAATATTTTACATTGTTTTCATAGAGTAACCATGGTAAAGATTTTTTGAAGACTTTCCGTTTTGGGGATTTTTTTACCGCCACTTTATGATAAAAAATATACGATGTAGGTATTTAGTTCAAAGGATTGATAAGGAAAAAATATTGTATGTTCAAGTGTGTATGTAGTTTTAAACATATTATTATAATATATTTATTCTTGTCGCCTCCTAGTCCTGTTGCGTCTAGTAGCCTCCGTGGCGCAGTGGGAAACCGCTTGCTTGCGTACCGGGGGTCGCAGGTTCGAATCCTGCGGGGAGCAACAACTTTGTATATTTGTTCCTTACTGGCTAGGACAATGCAGGCTGGTCATCTGATTGTCTGTAAAGTAAGATGATCCATGCGTCGGATAGGCATATAAAATTCGTTCCTGCGCCTGACCTCTCCCCGGTCGTGTTGATCTTTCGTATCACTAAATTGTGAGAGGTAAAAGGAAGAAAGAGTGCACTTGTGGCTACGCAAGCATTTGTGCACTGGCTGATGGCTGATCTTGCGAAAGATTGGCCGCTGTGGTCGTATCGGCGAGAGTACCTATATCATTCTATAAATATACATATAATCACGCCTCTTTCCCGTAGGGGTAGGCAGAGACCACTTCTTTCCACTTGCTACGATCCTTACATACTTGTTTCGCTTCGTCCACTTTCATTATTCCCTTCATACATGCTCTTCGATTTAGGGTACTCTTGACCTGGCCTTTTTTCAAGACGTCCCTGATTTGGTCTTGAAACGTCCGCCTAAGTCTACCCCTTCCAACACTTTCATTCACACCCGCCTTATACACTATTTTCGTCAATCGTTCCTCATTCATTCTCTCGACATGACCAAACCATCTCAGCATACCTCAATTTTTGTCACAACATCTTCTTTCATACCACAACGTTTCCTTATGTCACTATTTCTTAACCTGTCACTATATCTGTCACTATACATACTGTTTTATTTACCCGTGGTCAATATTAATACATTTTTTATATTCTTGTAGATTTCCTAAAGATATTGAGCGAAGGAATATTATGACTATCCATTCGAAAAGAAATTTTATGAAGCTGCAATGATCTGCAGTTGGTCCAATGGAAACCTAAATTTACTGCAAATGCTTTTTCTATCGTCTAATGTGTGGGTTACAAGCTGTTTTAGTTGTTTGCATATAATGGAAATTGCTATTCAATATCTTGTGATTAATTGGAGATCGTTAAACGTACTGAATAAATGATCTTGTAATACAATTTCTTTTTATCATAACTTCATATGCTTTTATTTTCACAACCATTAACTTATTATTTATTTATTACTTGATTGTCTGTAAAGTAAGATGCTCCATGCGTCAGATAGATATGTAAAATGTAGGTCCTGCGCCTGGTCTCTCAACGGTCGTGTCGGTTTTTCGTCCCGTCGTATTTTGAGAGGTAAACGGAAGCAACTAGACATATTTAATCGGTTTAAACTTAAAGCTTAAACAAACCAAGTAAGTCGTATGCGACTAAATTAAGATGATGTCCTGATTTTTCATGAAACATCAAGGTTACCCTCTTAGAACGAGAGATCCGACCTCCATGAAAGGGATAGCGTTGACCTCAGGCATGTATTTGGGAGTGTTGCCTCCACTTTGACCCTATATCTTCGTGGAATAGAAGTACCGAGATTTATAGCCGTGGCTTATTTCCTGGATTGGCCTTATGGATCATAGAGAAAAGTAATACCTTGGAAATAGAGAACCATCTGACTCATTTTTTATGTCACCCGAATTTCTATATGAACCTGTGCCATCTATTAGACGTTCACCTCAAACTAAGTACTAACTAATGTAGAGCGTGCTGCTATAGGTAGCTATACATATACCCTTAATTCACTATGTATATATACATAACTACTACGAGCATAATATAGGTAAACTAAAACCACATAAACTTTGAATTATAGTATTTTATTTTGTTTCAAACTTACTGATAACATAAATATGTAAAAACTTATCTAAACTTAACTAATAGCGTCTGTATCGCAAATTCACAAAAGGCCGGCCGGCACGGTGCCGATCGTCAAGCGCGCAGTTAAACACAACTTGACGAAAACACAGACCGAAATCGATAATTATATGAGAAGACGGAGAAGAAATTACTCGACTCAATGTACTTGCAACAGAACTATCGTGCGAAAACAGAAAGTAATCCGAAAAACACAAATGTCAGCCATTTGCAATCAGACTCTGACTGGACTGACGTAGTCGTGTGTAGTTCACGAATGAATCCTTCAATTGGACTACTTCAGTTGGTTTACTTCCTTCGTTCTCTAGTTCAGTTACAATTCATCTACTTCATAGTTCAGTTGTTTAGTCCACCGGGCGCGAACGATCCGATCCGAAACACGAACGATACGCAGTGCGGATAGATAATGCTGTCTCTCTCTCTGTTGTAGGTACTGTAGTGATTTTTCTACTTCACTCAAACTTTGACTCTGATATGTAATACAATTGTTCGAGAACGATATTAGGCGTGCTCTTACTTTAGCTGTACATTGCTTGTTATTTAGAAAAGCTTATATTGAACTACCAAGCAAAATGGCAATGTACAGTTTATAAACACATTTGCACGAGCTTGAATATAAAATGTAGCAATCATAAAAGCGCATTGTTTTCATTCGTAAGTATCTGAGTAGTTATGAAAACTGTAAAGTTTTTAGAGTATTTTGAGCTTTATGACATGATTTTACGAGAGTACGGGACACTTTAGTATAATTGTTACAGTTTACTGTTCATCTGAAATGAGTTGTGTGCATTGAGATATAATGTACCAATTGTGCGGGAATACGTTTCCAAATGGCTTAATTATTTAACTTTACAAAAACAGAAAATTAACGGAAGTTATATACTCATGTCTCAACTCATGCGACAAGCTGGTTAAAAAGTGTACTGATAATTAATATATCAACCATTTCAATGTCTCTCATTGAACTAAGAACGAAAACCGAGCAACAGACTAAATCATTTCTGTTGAGCTACTGGACTAGATTGAACTAAAAGATAGATATACTTCACAATAGTGAAAAGATATGTATATATCTTTTCATTCAAGTGACACATTCTGCGCACGGCTAGACTGACGCTGCGCTGACGCCAGTGACGCCACCTCAGACGAACTATTACGCTTAGTGCAGGTGAAAAGGTAAAAGATGGCACTGTCCAAAACTACATTATCCTAAGTAAGCAACTTTCCAGCCCCTGTTATGGATACCTACGTAGTATCTCTTACTAGTCAGTCAGTCTGTGCCTTATGTATGGCTAGGCTGTTGTTGTAATATATCGATATTTTCATCCGATATATATATTTTTTCGATATATCGATATAAAATATTAAGTATCGAAAACGTATCAAAAACCATATTTTTTTTTAGGAAAAGATCAGATCTGTCTTAGACAAACAGGATGACCAACTTAATCCTGAAGGGAACAAATTCGTGAAACGTACTTTACCTCGAAAAGATGAAAAGTTTTTGTGCGCTTGAAAATCTTACCAAAGGACGAGTTACCTTCGAGTTACCTTCGAACAAGTAAGATCCTGAGTTGCCGCCATTTCAGGTCTCAGAGTAATTAGAATGGAGCTAGTATCGCGTCGATTCCCCGAACAAATTTTTCGTGGAACTTTTGCGGGGTGCGGGAGGCGAAGTAAACACGCATACCCACACTATAATAAACTCGCAACACATTCAAAAAGATACGCACACAAATAAAGAATTACCTGAACATATGAACAAAATTTGGCAGAGGGGTTAGCGCATCATGAATTCATGATCTCTCCAGTGGTATCTCCTCTAAGTTTCAAGTAGGTAAAATAATGTTACCAGGGGCTATGTTTTAATTCCATGTTTTCCCAAGTAAATAAATGATCAAAATTATAAATGGTAAACGATTTATGTCCTCAAGTTATTGACACGATTGTATTTATCCGTTACAATTGGCCACAACAGCCAAGCCAAACCTTATGAGAGCATAAATTGATTGAAAATGATTTCTGTCTTTAATTTTATGTATTTAACCAGTATAAATCGCAAAATTTAGATTATATTTACGTAATTTTGGACTAGTGAATACACCCGTGTGATTTATAATAGAGTGTATTTTCCCTATATTGAGGGTAAATATTTTTAAATTTAATGACAACACCTAATTCAATTGTACCAACTTAATCCCCAAGGGAACACATTCGTGAAATGCACTATATTTTGTTGTGAAGCATTTTTCAAGTTATGAGTGTTTTTTTCTTTACATGCAATGATATTAAATACTATAGATATGCCATTAGCGCACGCCAGACGTCCAGCGAGTATCCCCCAACTGGGTTTTGTAGCAGTTTGTCCCACGCCGTCCCGCGTAGTCAATGCAGCATCTTGAAGTCTTATCATTAAAAATTGAAAATGTCGTCCGGCCGTCCGGCGTATTTAATATGTGCAGAAATTACCAGACAAAAGTAATACTTATATACTCATTGGACAAAAGTAAATAAACAGTCAGGGTTAATATAGCACATGTAACTTTGAAAAAATAATTTGAATTTGTAAATTATTTCAATTTTCTTAAAATATTGTAATAAAACTAAGAAATAATCCGAAAATTGAATGTGTCAGTTGATACTAACTTGATACTAACAAGCGTTTAACCAATGCTGACAACGGAACGCACAAAATATAGCCATCTCGTATTCTATTACTTTTGTTGTTATGCATCTGTCCTTGTCAGACTATACGTAGGAAAATGTATAGCTAGGTATAGCCATGGTATAGCTAACTACAAGTGACACAAGTAACTTTTATCGTGCGTTAGTAGGGATATAACATATCTTTAGTAAAGTATCATTGCTTACATGGGTATGCAAGTGCACCCCTTGCGTTTTGCTGCCGGCGCTCATGATTATTGCTAATAAAAAAATATTTATGAAAAACATTAAAAATGGTACAGAACCCCTTATGTGCAGTCCGAATCCCACTTGACCACTTTTTTATAGATCGGCACAGGCTCATTGAATCAAGTCGTTGCTGGGAGTTTTATAAATGGGGAATATCGTTCGAACTGAAGGACCTCCCAGTTTTTTTTTTTTTACGAGAAGTACTTACTTGTGCCCTTGATTGTTCGATAGTGGAATGAGAATAGGAAAATCACGATTTGTAATCTATGTGCACATTCTAAAATACACTCATAGCTAGTTCAGACGCTCTTAGCTTGTTGTGGGTAAGCAACATCAGACAAGGTCAGTCCTTAGATAGATGGGTGACCATTTAGTGACATTTGAACTGAGCGTCTCCGTGGTTTGGAGGGCACGTTAAAAGACGGTCCCAGCTATTGTCGTCTAGACAGTAGTCAAGTCAGAGGCCTAAGGGCAGCTTGAAAACTCTGACAACAGGTTGGCCACCAACCATACGACAAACTCTAAAATAAATAAAAATCTATTATGTATACAGAACATCTAAATCTATCGAGCCCAAAACTGTTAGATGAGACATTGTCGCACTAACACCATCGTTTGCCCTTAGTACGCAATGCAAGTATCTGCATTGGGTACTAACCGTACTAACTTAGTAAGGATACATTAAAACATGATAAAACACCCAGACACTTGGTGGGAATCGAACCCACGACCTATTGGTCAGCGGCCAGGGTGTCTAACCACTAGACAAACAGGCCCGCCAAATGCGGCTATTATGTAGGTAGTTCTTTGAGTATTAATCCAGTAGTAGTTCTTTGAGGTTTAATACTCAAAGAGGTAGTTACAATATATCATAATCAATGATATTATATACAATAGATACGCCATTAGCGCACGCCAGGCGAGCCGTACAACGAGTGTACCCAACTGGGCGTAGTACTATTATGTATTCTGTGGTGTTGAAGCAGTTAGTTCCGCGTCGTCCTGCGTATTATAGTCAATGCGACATCATCACGTCTATCATAAAAAATGCCTTCCTGAGCTGTACTATACAATAAGTGCACAAATTACCAGGCACAAGTAAATAAACTGTCTGGGATAACATATTAGAAGAAAAAATAATTTGATTTTGTAAAGTATATTGAATTCAAACTACTTTTACGGATTTTATCCCGGTTTATTTTTGATTTTACTATCCCGACGTTTCGAATGCTTTGCAGCCCCCATATGGTCACGGGAGGACTGAGGTGTTAAAAGTCCTTATGTCACAATTATGCCGGTGTACCCTCAGGTTTTCTTAGTTATTATTGTTGGTCCGATCTACGCAGTAAGAGTATCTTGTATCGTACATCGAGTAGTAGAGAGTATCTTACAGTATCTTGAGGCCGTGCAGTGTTTTGATTGATATTGGATTTAATTATATTTATCACAGGATCCCAAGCCGAGTAGTTTGATTTCAATGTGTAATATTCGCGTAAGTAAAAGACAACATTATTTTGTAAAGTATTTCAATTATTAATATAGTAAGTACAAATTCTTTGAAAGAAGAGACACCGTTTTGGGGTAAGACAAGGGCGCTCGATCACGTCATAGGTTAACGGTACAGAATAGTGCAGATGCTACATCTTACATCTGAGTAGAAAGTAAGTACGTGCCCATAGATGCTAGAAGCACACAATCGAAACGTTGTGTGTGGGGAAAAATAAACCACGATAACTATTTTATAGTTTATTTTACTTTAATGGTACTCAGCGGCATTGAGGTGCCAGTTTTCTCGGCTCATTTTTTACACCTACTTCAGTGCGCAAAGTTGTTCAATAGTTATAATCTGCCGTTTATGTGAACTGTTGATTTAGTAACCATTGGTTGTCTGTTTACTATATTGTATTACTTCTAGCTCTCCGTTTTTATTGAGCGTTAGCGTCCGTAAACGCCTACGAGAAAACTGTATTGTTTTAACCCTATCAAGACCATAATCTATTAATTCCCGAAGAGATTTTGTTTTCAAAAATGATCTTGGTGAAATTACTCGACGGGATGCTCTGTTTAAAAATCTGGGTGTGTAGCCATCTGGAAAATGTTTTGCTAATTCCTTCCACCGAATGTCACTCCATACCTGATATTTGAACTGCTTAAGTCTGAAAGAAGACAATTTAAAAACCGTTGATACAAGAAAACGAAAGAACTCCCAATGAACGGTTAAACTGACTCATCAAACATAATAACATAAATGTACATATAAAAAAAAAACAACCGATTTCACTAGGACTTCAACAGTGGCAGATACCACACTAAAAAGTGAATAAAGTATTTTTAAAAACGCCGACTTGAAACATTTATATATTTTTATGTTATTATATTTTCTAAAAATAGTTTAAGTAAGTATATAAACTTTTTAGTGACATTTGTGTTCGTTTTACGTCAGTATCAAATCAGTTAACATGAGATGTGTGCAAAAAATATCATTGTCTAGCTTGTATGGGAAAATGGTCGAAAAATAAAAAAAAATACAAGCATAATCATCAGCAGCCGAAACACGTCCACTGCTGAACAAAAGGCCTCCCCCTTAGAAGGGAGGGGTTGCCATTTCACCACACACGTATCCAGGCACCAGTAAAGATCGTGATTCCACCATTTAAAGGTGTCTGTAAAAATGCCTGAGTGTAAAAATGTGTATGATTTTATTTGCCTCGATAAAGAAAACTAAGAATTTTTCAGCAATTTTTCGTGTGCAAGCCAGCACATAATTTTTTTTAAGTACAATTGCTTATCTTTGACTTTCCTTATACATGGTAAAGAATTATCTATCTTCTATGCTATAAAAAAAACTGTAGAATTCAAAAGTTTGTTACCTCATCACGGGAAAACGGCTGAATACATATCAATCCAATTTATATACCCATTAATCTTTTAACAATTATTTTACATTTTTAATTGAAAATATAAAAAACAAGTAAGTACATTCAAAAATATAAAAAACCGCTTCCAACCGGCTGCGGGAACAGGGTCCTAGCAGACGGTGGTTAAGGCTCCAGAGAGAGGAACTTCCACACATTATCGAGGCTCTTGGCCATTAGGCCATGGGCGGATACGACTATAGGTACAATGATTACCTTATCAATGTCCCTAATTAATATTATTATTTATTATTATGCCAATTATTTTTAATATAACAACATTATTTACATTTTTAAATATACTTACATTAAGTATATAAATTATTATTATTTATATTATATTTTGAGGGGTATTTTTAAGTGGTATTCTGATTATACTTAAAATAATTATATTAATAAACTATGAAATAAAAAAAAATGTGGTGCTTAAAATAGATTGATTAACACTAGTCTAACTCACGGCCCCTTTGTAGTCCACCATCACAGTGCTCACGGGGACGGAAGTAGCAGCTCCACCATCGTCCTCCTCGGAGTCGCCGCCGTACTAGATAGACGTCTCTCTGGGGGAAACCTTCAATAGGACCCCAGCATAGCTGGGCATTAACTCGTTAATCCGTTAATTAACGAAGTTAACATTTTGATTAACGGATTAACTTATAAGTTAACTTTTAAAAATGATAACGAACACGTTAACTTCCGTTAATTTGCAGAAGTCCGTTAATCGTTAATCCAATGCCTAATAGTTACCGCACGGCACCGAGAAGTGCCGGGCGGCGCGTGGCAGCGAGAAGAACAAAAACAAAACTACAGCCCAGCCGCCGAGAGAATGCGTTCCTGATGTCTGTCAGTTGGTCATGACTAGGGATGGGAAATATTTAACGCTATTAATTCCTGATCGAAGAAAAAATTAACAAAAGTTTCAATAATTGTTTGATAGGATTCTAATTTGTGAATGTAATAAAGAATTTAAAATGCGATAATTATTATTCTTTATTCTTATTCTTTATTGCACAATAATATTACACATTATTATAAAATAAAGAAAATTAATGCACAAAGGTGTGCTTAACCAAAACATTGAGTTTTCTGACAGCTAACCTTTGAGTGATGGAGAATTTGGAGAAAAATTTAAATACTGTCTACTATTATCTTCAGAAGTATTGATTACCATATCAGAAAAATATTTGTGTAACTAACGTATTATAGAAAACCAAAATGCGATAATCACGCTCTTGTACCTGTTCGACAGGTATCAAGGGTCCGCCATTTTGCCTTTCACGCTCAAAGTAATCTTGCAGCTTAATGATTAGCTCACGGGTTTCACTTTTCATTGTTTGACCACGTTTTGGCATTATTATGCACCAAACGTAGGTACAATAAAATACAATCTAAGTCCAATTTAACGCCAATGTCAGTATAATAAGCAGAATTGACGAATACAAAATGGCGGCCCATCAAGCCATTTGGGGTTGAACATTTTTACCAGAAATATAAAAATAATAATAACTACACTGTACTTATATTACGCTACTTCCCGCGTCCGCGTCTTTTTTATGTTCGTTTCTTTTAGTACTAGACTTTTAGTATTTCTAACCTTATTAGTACATTCTAGTATTATTAAAATAATATTAGAAAGAAAAAAGTATTATATTTATAGCTTAACGAAAAATACCGTTACATATGTCCGATATTTTTGGCGCAACACTTCAAAAATATACCGTTGGTGTATCTTTGTAACAGCGTAGTATGGATTTAACCTACACTTAACAAAATACAGTTTTCTTATTTTTTAACATGAAATTTAGCGCAAAGTAAAAACATTTATTTTAAGTTGACTTAATAATTTATTTTCTAATGATATTTGTTCGTTAGCAGGGCAAATAAACAATAACATTTTTTTATTGTAAATGTAACGCCACTTCAAAGTTACATCGTCCATTTTATCATGACCTGTCAGGAACTCATTCTCTCGGCGGCTGGACTGTAGATATATTTTGCCGGCGCGTGCGAGTGAGAAAGAAAACTGCGAAGAAGTTTGTTTCGTTTGATCATTTCATTACTTAGCGCCGGTGCTTAGAGTGACGAGTGTTTTGTTTGTTGTTATTATAAATTACTGTCAGTGATCATTTGCGGTGCTGTGGGGCTCGACCGGGGTATGTGGGATTTTTACCCACTAAAACCCCGCGGCTGTCGCATCGGCACATGAGAGGGGGGACCCCAAGGCACTGAGGGGCCCCTGGTGCAGGGTGGGATCTGCACCAGGGGCCCCTCAGTGCCTTGTCTTTGAGCCCGCCGCCGGGGGGCGCATTGTAGCCCCCCGGGAACCTGACACAGTACTCACGGGGATGGGGGTCGCAACCCCGCCGCCGTCCTGCTCGGAGTCGCCGCCGTACTCAATGGACGCTCAAAGGGCCCACACCCCGAGCGTCCAGCGACTCCGAAGGAACTTCCACAACCTAAACCAACAGGTTTTATAAGTTCACTAACGCAACGATATAAAGATGCAATTATACACATATTAACGGATTAACGATTAACGTTAACTTGCGTTAATTCTTCCGAAATGTAACGCTTTAACGTTTAACGAAGCTAGTTTTTTTTTGTAGCGGATTAACAATTAACGAAGTTATCTATTTGATTAACGGTGCCCAGCGATGGTCCCCAGGACCTGTCAACCAGAGTATGTGGGATTCTTACCCACTAAAACCTTCGTGGCTGTCTCATCTGCACATGAGAGGCTCTACGGCGGGATCGTCACAAGGTGTCCCTCACTACCTTGCCCTTGAGCCCGCCACAAGGGGGACGCATTGTAATCCCCCGGGAAACTGGAGAAACCTTCAATAGAACCTGGGCAACCAGTTTCTGTGGGTAGTCAACCGGGGTATGTGGGATTCTTACCCACTAAACCCCCTGCGGCTGTCGCATCACCACATGTGAGGGGGGACCTGGTGCTGATCCCCCAAGAGATCCAGGTCTGATGTGACAGCAGCGGGGATTTTAGTGTAATCTTCGGCATCGGACTCGAATGCATGGATGTCACTGAGGGCTCCGCGGGGTTTTAGTGGGTAAGAATCCCACATATCCCGGTTGAACTCCACAGGTTCCGGGGACCTATTGAAGGTTTCCCCAGGTTCCTGGGGGACTACAATGTGACCCCCCGGTGGCGGACTCAAACGCAAGGGGCTGAGGGGTCCGGTGGTTTTGGTCGGTAAGAATGCCGCTAACCCCGGTTGAACTCCACAGGTTCGCGGGGACCTATTAAAGGAGTGACTCAGACTGACTCGGACTGACTCAGACTAACTGGCCACCGGGTGGTGCTCCGCAACATATATTTTTGTTTTGGATAATATATACTTAATATTAATTTTCTCTGAACTGATAACTCTAGTGGATCATTTTATCATTCTGACTATATAAGTCGTCAAAAGTGTAATGAGGGCTTATTCCACTTTTCCCCCTTAAAAATCCCCCCTAGGGGGGAAAAGTGGAATCTAAAAATAAAAGTTCAGAAATCCCCCCTGCTCATCCAGTTTTCCCCCTTAAGGGGGAAAAATGGATTCGAGTGTTTGTTGGGTTCCAGTTTTCCCCCTTAATGTCCGAAAACCGCCGTTGAGGTATAATACGGTATATCTATATTGATTTATATAATACGAGTGCATATGTTCTAAGGAATATATTATCAAAGAGTTTTTTTTTCTTAGATGAATTGTAACCTCACACTGTAACGATCTATCTGCATGGTTCGTTTGCTTAACTTTAATTTATCACTCTGCTGTACTCAATTGATAAGGTTCTTTTTCTATAGGCGGAGACTTGTTGGCCTTCCTATCATTATCAAAATATACTCTTATATCTGTATTAGCTGTAAGTCTTCCTAAAAGTAATAAAATAAATAAAACACGTGCGCCCACGCCGCAAAGGATCTTAAACAAAAAAAACTTTTTCCTAGTTGGTCAGTTACATTTGCAAACAATAACATATTAAAAATATTTTTAATATGTTATTGTTTGCAACTCATCACAACTAATGTAGGCAGGGGTAATGGTAGCCCTCTCTCCCAGTAATTTTAATTTATACTAGCTGACCCACGCAGCTCCGCCTGCGCTATTTTTACGTTAACTAAACTTTGAATAACAGACATTCGCATCGAATACATAACCTCATTTTTTATAGTCGGTTAAAAACTGGGACCCACTTTTTACTTGCTCTCCGAAGCACGGACCCGTTTAGTTCAAATGGCGTTAAACGGTCACCCATCTATTTAATGACCTTACCTAACGTTGCTTAACCCGATCGATTACAAAACCTTGATAACAACTCTCTATGAGTGTTCCCTTACTAATATTTATTATATTTTATAGAAAAATTGATAAAATCGGACCAAGCGTATAACCAAGTACCCGTTTTGACTTTAATCCCCTCTCCCAAAAGAACCGTGCTAGATTACGGGACAAAAAGTATCCTATGTCCTACCTCGTAGTAAGATCTCAAATCATGCCAAGTTTCATTTGAATCCATTCAGTAGTTTCGGCGTGATGCTCAGCCGTGATACAGACAGACAGACAGACAGACAGACAGACAGACAGACAAAAATAAAAAAAAATTACATTTTCGGCCTCAGTATCGGTTATAGAATGCCCTCCAAATATAATTTTCAAAATATCTTCAATGTACAGAATTGGACCTGTTACAGTTTTATTACGCTTAGCAAATTCTGTCAAAGATACAGAGATTTTTGCATTAGATGTTGGCTGGAGGGGCTGCGGCGACCGCTAGTGATGCTAGGTTTCAGCTATATATTTGCGCCCGTTTGCGGTGGAGACCATGGGGCCTTGGCCTTGGCACGGTTTGGTGAAAGAAATTTCATCCAAACTTATCGAAGTCTCAGGAGACCGTCGGGCTGGTAGCTTTTTCTGTCAACGTATAAGCTTGGGTATACAAAGAGGTAATGCCGCCAGTATTTTAGGTACTCTTCCCTCCCAGTGCGGCGTCAACTTGGAGGATGTTTTTTACGTAGTTTATGTATACATATTTGTAAATAAACTGCAAATATTTAGTGTCAAAAATAAACATGATTAGGTATTTATTATTTTTTATTGACTTTTTTTCTGTTACCGTAGGGGGGAAAATTGGAATATATATACAAAACTATAAGGGGGATTACTGGACTTTTTTTCACATTAGATTCCACTTTTCCCCCCTAGGGGGGATTTTTAAGGGGGAAAAGTGGAATAAGCCGTAATGAGAACATTTAATATTCAGTTGTAGTTTTTTTATTCACTCGCCAATCGCCATGAAAATTTACTAATTGCCGGTCCCAATATCCTATCGATCCCTTACTATAAGTTAGAATGGTTACCATTGATTGCTATAATGACATATTTCCGTTTCAATAATAACATATTAGCAGCTTACTGTTGGTTGTTCAAATGACAGTCTGTCAGGGTTTTAGTTATCGCTCCATTTCGGAGGTTTATCGCGGGATATCGATGATTTTAACTTATAGTTAAGGATCCATAGGATATTGGGATCGGCAGTAACACGTACGTCAAATCAAAATGACGTCACGGCTGTCACTGGGCGTTTTCGCGCCAACGTGGAAAAGTCGACTTTTGATTTGCGATATCTAGACATTATAAACAAAAAAGTTAAAAAATGCACAAATTATCTAGATAATTTGTGTAGTTTTTAACTTTTTTGTTTTTGGTACCTTAAGGCTAAGTTTATATGGCCGCGCGGTACAAGATCTAAATAAACCGTGCTTATCGTCTACATCACCGCGCGGTACCACGCGGCAACGCGCGGCGCGCTCCGACCCGCGCGCCGTACATTTACCAACATGTGAATGCTCCAACCGCGCGGCCATATAAACTTAGCCATAAGCGAGACTAAAATCTTTATTATAGACTAAAAAACAAAAATTGTGCTAGTTCTCCAGACCGCATCGCACGACCGCTGCTTAGGAGTAGTTAGGACACCCGTTCGACGTGCATATGTTTGAGATTTCGTTTCGAACTTGCGATGATCGCGTTCTATTAGGACAGTCGGATCGGCTATATATTTTTTCAAAAAAGTTAAATTGGCGGTCTGTCCCCATTTTGTATTTTTTTTTTACTTTCATAAACATCAATATGGGTATCAAATGAAAGGACTTAACAAGACGAGGTGAAATATAAATATACTATGAGATATGACTATGAGTAAATATATGTATTATGTATGTATGTACTAGCTGACCTAGCTGTACCCGCGGCTTCGCACGCGTTATACCTATTAGTCAAATTCAAGCGATGGTATTGAGAGTCCTGATTGGCGCTTGTGACCAGTTTCAACCCCACCCCAGACTTGGAGCGACCTAACTCAATCCCATTCCCTCTCATTATATCTGTTTGCTAGAATTGGTCTCGGTAAACACCGGAACGCACTTCTACGTAGTTGGATCCATTATATGCACAATGTACGCCCTACCCAACCTATACTCTGCTGCTCACGTGTTGAAAAGTTACTTATGGTACGCCAGGATTGCGCCAGTTTGGAGCTGTGTATAATCATCTGATGAATGATAGACTACTCCCAAATAATTCTACCTGCTTCTTGCAAGAGCATCGCAGCTATCTAACTAACTAATGCAAGCACTCCGTTGATACCAACAAGTAAATCTATACAGCATACGATTAAATACTGTAGATACTTTCAGAATCGTGAAGGTGGAAAAGAGTCAATACTACATATTTTTTTATTTTTTTGGGACAAATATAGTACATAGGCAGACGAGGCATTCTCTACCAGACTAGTAGGGTGATGCAGAGACAAATCATTATTTTGCAGTGCAGATGCACTCCACCTTCACGATTCTGAAAGTATCTACAGTATTTAATCGTATGCTGTATAGATTTACTTGTTGGTATCAACGGAGTGCTTGCATTAGTTACCTACCAAATTTTGGATCTACTTAGATGTAATGATTTCTGATATTTAC
Source organism: Furcula furcula (assembly GCA_911728495.1). Taxonomy (NCBI): domain Eukaryota; kingdom Metazoa; phylum Arthropoda; class Insecta; order Lepidoptera; family Notodontidae; genus Furcula; species Furcula furcula. The sequence goes on along the minus strand of OU452244.1, from coordinate 24,206,042 downwards.
GCGAATACTTCACATTGAAATGAGACCAATTTTACGGATTATATCGCGGTTTATTTTTGTTAGGTTAGTTAGGTTTATTAATTTAATCCCACAGTCCTTCCTTGTGCTGCAAAAATTTTAGGAGTTATTTAGGCATCTCGCTTCCTCCCATACTTTCTTTTGTTCATTCGTAGCAAGTGCATAATAAATATGTATTATAATGCTTGGTGATATGTTCCATACCGAATCCCTTACAAATGGTTCTTGTTTGGAGCCAGTTAGTTGTTTTTGTGGACCAGCCCTAGCTGGTTCAATCCAACCATAATATATAAAGTCACCTAAAACCTGTTACTTTGCTTATGCTATCTCAATGTCAAAAATCCAGCCAGTAGCTCTTGAAAAAACACTTTAAAATCTACAAAACATTTTTTTTGTCGTATCGTTAGTGGCCAACATGGTGTCAGAGCTTCCAAGCTGCCCTTAGGCCTCTGACTTAGCTTAACGAATGCTGTCTAGATGACAATAGCCGGGACCGACTTTTAACGTGCCCTCCGAAGCACGGAGACGCTCAGTTCAAATGCCACTAAATGGTACCGATCTCAGGACTGACCTTGGCTGACTTTGCTTACCCAACTGATCGTTTACCGAACAGTGGTCACAACTGGCTATGAGCGTCAACACACAAAACAAAACATTAAGGCCTTATCCTGCAGGAACCCAATTATTTTTTTGGGACATAAAGTAAACTAATCGCTCACTCATAACCGTAATATACCAAAATTACATCAAAATCCATCATGTTGTCCCCGCAAAACTTTGATATCCTATTCTGTAGAAGCCTTTCGGCGTAAAAGTATCCTAAATCTTGGCTTATGATATCCATTCAGTAGTTTCAACGTGATGCGCGCACTGCACAGCTAGACAGACAAAATTCTAAACAAAATTCTGTATAACGATAACAAAGAACCAAAATATGTTTAAAAAAAATATGTACAGTTGCGACCCATTTAGCTTTTTGTAATATTTAAAGATAGAGGTCGTACTTTTAGTTAGACCGTAACTTTACTTTCAAGCCTATGCTGAAAAGACTGATGCAGATTAGCCTGAATAAGATACAATGTTAACGGCCGAATACTAATAATGCAGCGGATGAACAGTTTTCAAAAACGTTTAATTCGTTAAAACTTCCAATTATCATGGTGGTATACGTAAGCAGATGATGGGCTCTCTTGTCTAGTAGTAATCACTGCTCGGCTAACGATGAGTTGGTTCAGCAATGTCAGGCAAGGTCAATAAATAGATGGGTGACCGTTTAGTGGCATTTGAACTGAGCGTATGCGTGCTTTGGACAACATTAAATGTCGGTTCCGGTTGTAGTACACATCAGTCTGTAGCCAAATTATAGGCCTAATTGCACCTTGAACTACTCTGCTGAACCGAGCTTGGCCAATAACCAGATCACAGACAAAGGATGATGACATACACGAACAATTAGTATTTTGATATTTATTTTACAGAAAATAACATACTTATAATAAATTATTCGTAAACATATTAACAACCAACTAACCCTGACCCCTTGTTTGTAAGCGGCTGCCTACGATGAGAAGGTCTATCTATAACTCTTGATCTACTTAACCGATTTCGATAAAACATGCACTATCTTGTAACTTGGGATAGCACCTACTTCACTGTATAAAGAGCATTGGTATGCTTTCAGCCGTTTTCCCGTGATGAGGTAACAACGGGCAGACAGACAGAAATTTTAATAATAGTTGATATGTGTTCTGTTGCTTATTTCTAGCGTCTCTGGCCTATTTTGGTGGAAAAATATTCAATGTACAGACTTTTCGACCTCTACTGTTTTATTATAGTATAATAGATAATGAAATTTAAGTACATTTTGTTTTTGTTCACAGTCGGGCTCGTCAGTTAAGTATGTTTTCTAATAATTACTTACTTTTTAAATATCCTTGATCTAATTTGTTTCAGTGTTACATTTTCTTTGACAAACAGTTGAACATGGAGACTTGATTTCCAGAATTCATCTAAATGGATATAGTGATGATCAAATTTCTTTTCAAGTTTTAACCAAACTGCTTTATCAAATTCGCGGTTTTTTAATTCTTCCAAGGACAATCCTGTGTATTTCATTAGGAGTTTCAAGAATTTTGTTGCTAATGGAAGAGTCCATATCACTCTCTTTTTTACTGGTTTTCCTGTAAATGTTCTGCTTGGTTAAAAAGGAGACATTACAAAGGAGTCATGACACATTTGAATCATATTAATGTTTGCTGCAGATTAAATAGCTTGCACTGCTTTTACACCCGGATTTTGAAAAGGCCTCTACGTGTAGGATTCGTCCCCACGCAAGGGACGAATCCTACACGTAGAGGCCTGTTGGGAGGAATTAATGAAATGGAACACACCTGCCAGAATCAACTGCTGTAAATAAAATATAAATAGCAGTTGACTTTGGCAGGTGTGGGGACTATTGTAAGTATATGGGAAGATTTCTTGGGCTATTTGGTGAACTAAACACTGGGCTGTTGTAAAAGGCCGGGGTCACTTGCCATAATTAGTAGGGGCACTAATTATATTTTGGCGAGTGGTGACTTGCCACCCATGATGGGCTCTCCATATTGCCGTCAGAAGACGACGGAGGGCAATACCGGTGTGGGTGGCTCAGGGGTGTCTCGACACCCCTCGAGGTATGCTGCGCTTTCTCCGAAGTTACTCGCGGCGTTATGCCCTTTAACACTTCCACCATTAGAGCATATAGCTCTAACAGCTTCTCTCTGGACGGCCAATTAAGGCAGAGAGTCTTGCCGAATGGGGCCCCCTTCGGTTTCCACTCGGCCGACGAAGACACGTCGAGGCGGGGCCCTGACCGACTCTCTTGAGCACTCGAGTCCGTGGTGTCGTTACGCACCAACAGCTCGCCACTAGCTGCCCTGCGGGCTTATCATTATTATTATTATTATAAAAGCGTGTGGCGCCTTTTCCGAATAATAGCTGAACATTTCTTTTAAATTTCAAGTACTTTTATTGACATGCATGACAATAATTTATAACCTGTAAATACAGAGCAAAAGCGCCCCACGCTTTTACGCTTTTACACTTAAATATAATGCTTAATTACAAACACAGCTTAGAAAGAAAGAACGGGTTCCATAATTTATTTATTGCTTTTTAGTGCAGCATACGTTTTAAAAGCGTTTAATTTTAGTTTTTTTAAACTATTAATTAAAAATTCAATTAGCCCCTAGTGTGAAGCTCTTCACTCACTAAACTGAATAATCAAAGATTAGAAGTATGCCAACATAAAGTGGAAAGAAGCATGATAAACCTTAAACTAAAAAAAATTATAAGGCTTACCAGACATAAGATATTTAACAAAGATTAGTGATATCACCATGAATATTCCACAGCTAAAATGGAGATGGACTGGACATATGATGAGGTCAAAGATAAAAAATGGTCATACGACACAATAGTATGGTATCCTCGTGACGGGAAAAGTAAAAGAGGACGTCAGAAAAAGCGATGGGAGGACGATTTCCCAAAAAACTGGCGGAGGAATTGTCTCGATCGTAGGCAGTTGTCGCGAAACGCGAGGTAGTTTTAGATTTTTTTTTTACGTACCGATAATGACGGTACCGCCGCCACGCCAAGTTATAAATGCGAGCGCAGGCACATTTTACGTTCATTACCCGCACCCGTATCGATAGCCTCCAGGTTATCCAAAATCGTTTCCTCCGACGTGCCGTCGGTGTCCCGTGGTACATGCGGAATGTAGATCTGCATTCCGATTTCAAGTTAGATCCCCTTCGTAAGTTCCTCAAAGAATCTTCGAAACGCTACTTTGAATCCGCGTCCCGTCACGCGAACAGTTTAATCCGCGCCGCCGCCGATTACGCCCCTAGTCCTTCTGACTCACGCCGCAGACCACGGCACGTACTGCTCGACCCTCCTGACCCCACGACGGTCCTATTGGACCGGGATGCGCCGAACCCTCCCCGACAACCGTATGCTACACTAACTAACAAACACCGGTCTCGCCGGCGAGGCCGAAGGGTCGTACGCATGCGACCTCAACGACGTGCATCACCCCACTGAGTTTCTTGCCGTTTCTTCTCAGTGAGGGCGCGTTGTGAACCGGTGGTAAACTCAGCCCTCTCTTAAGCGACAGCCCAAGCCGAGGCCGTGCCTCCCTGAGGTGCCCTTGAGCTAGTCGCTACTTCTGCCGTTAAGGCTGTAAGCAGGAAGAGAGTGACACGAGACCGAGCATGTTTCTGGTAATTGCTTACATTATTCTAGCTAATAAGTACATGATTGCGTATGACCTTAGGTCAGAGGTCAATGTCATTGGACAGGCCGAGCAAGCTCGTACAAGGGAGTGGCCCGGGAGCACACTCACGAGGCATAGCCATGGTTAGACGAACGACTATGAAGTTCGAGAAAGGGCAGGACTATGGGGAAGTTTGAAGTCCTCGTGGGTACAGTCTCATGTCCAGCGGTGCCGCAACTCTGGGTAAACTGTATTGGCTAGAAACCCAGGGGTAAACGATAACGGAGTGAACTGTACCGGCCAGATACTCCGCTAAGAAAGGGGGCACCCGGGCGCAGTCGCTGCACCCTGACTTGAGCCATAGTCGATCGGTCGGAGGGTAACTCTGAATAGATCAGGCCCTTAGATGGCAAAGCCTATTAGTCTAATTATAAAGCGAAGCATAACTGATGGATAACTCATACGGAACATAATCTTTGTTGCGCACATACTAGTTTATTAAGAACCTTGGCAGGAATCTCATTAGATATGATTGTAGGACGCGACAGCAGTGGCAGGACAAGGAGGAGGCCTTTATTAATAGACAACTTGAACCAGCTTAGAAAAACTAGTAGTAGCAAATGCGATTTTGTTTTATATCATTAATTGTGTAACTGGGTCAGTGAATAAAGGCTATTATTATTTAATATGAAGCTCTTATAAATTAATGTTTCAGAATAAACAAAATCACACATCGTACCTGTAAACACCTGTGATAGTCTTTTGTAAATCCCTCGTGGCTCTCGATTCAACACTTTAGATAGCATAATAACTGCTTGACCAGGATTGTGTTCAAAACATATTTTCATAAGTTTTTCTTCTTCAGGCGAGTAATGACCCTTATTAGGCCCACCAAAATAGGTCATGATATGCCTAAATACTTGGTACAAAGCTCTCTCTAGACCCCGTGCTAGGTAAGCAGCAGCATAACGTCTTGCAAGTCGTATGTTTGGTTTTTTAGATTTTTCTTTATCCTTCCATCGGGCTAAGCAGATCAACTTGTCTGGGACATCAAATTCCTAATTAAAAATATACTTAGTTTAATTTGGTTATAACAATACAGCAGTGGCGTGCACAGAAGAGGGTAGATAAAAAATGTATTCGGCTTGTTTAACCTATTTCAAGTATACCATTTCGGTATGTTATAATAATAATATATCCTGGGACAATTCACACACGGTCATCTGATCCCAAACTAGGCACAGCCTGTACTATGGAACCAGACAACTGATACTAATACATAAATACTTTTTTTTTAAATACATACTTATATAGATTAAACGCCCAGACACTTGGTGGGAATCGAACCCACTACCTGTTGGGTAGCAGACAGGGTGTTAGTTTACCAGATAAAACAGCCATTGGTGATGCAACGTGTTATTTGAATGCGACGCGAGACAAGGAGCGGGCGGGCGCGGTTCGTGCACAGGCATTTCTACCTGACCCTGCGCCCCGCACCTCATTTATAATTTTTAATACATATTATTCAGTGTACGATAATATTTGTAGGTACCTAAATTGTCGTAATTGTATTAGCTTTAAGTATTAACTCAAATGTCCATAGTCTCTAAGAAAGGCATCACTGAAAACCAGCGCTGGGAGCACTTCGTATCCCAGCATCATGCTGAGTTTTTTACGTTGACTGTGCTGGCATGCGCACATTGTATAGTGTAATATTTAGTGCATGCACAATGCCCAATCAATAAATTTATTTGATTTGAAATATCCTTAAGCAAGCATAATATAGACATATTAATTTGCATTTCAAAACTTCTTCAGCGGCCCATACAGACAAAAATACTTTGTCTACTCTAGGTGCTAAAACTAATTAACATACATATTTTTTTAAATGTAAATGGATATTTCTATTAAATTAATTATATAATGACATTAGTGGTAGCACACAAATAAAATTAAAGAAAAAAAACCTTTTTAAAAAAGCTTTTATTATTTGTTATTAAAATTAACAAAAAAGTTAAAAATAAATTAACTCTAATAAAAGCGTGTTACATTGTGATAGCAAGAGGAAAAAGAAGGTGCTCAATGTTCTTAATTATACCATCAAAATGTAACACGCTTTTATTAGATAAGTACTTAATTTATTTTTAACTATTTAGTTCATTTTATTAACAAATAATAAAAACTTGTTTTTAATAAAGGGTTTTTTCTTTAATTTTAATTTTAACTTTTTAGTATTTAGATCAATTAGACATAATCCATAATAATATACATAACAAACGGAACAAACTTTTTTTTCCTAAATTTGTTGGAGTTGCATATTCACGCCAACCAAGATACTCGTCAAGACGAATAAAATGAGCCCAAACTCGATGGGGTTGTGTGGTTTAATTACAGAGTTCCTATGGCCAGCTTCCAGGTCCATCATCAGACCCTGGTTACCATAAAGTATCAAAGTACTCGTCAAGACGAATCAAATGAGCCCAAACTCGATGAGGTTGCAACGTTTAATTACCGAGTTCCTATGACCATCTTCCAGGTCCATCATCAGACCCTGGTTACCATATAGTATCGAAGTACTCGTCATGACGAATCAAATGAGCCCAAACTCGATGGGGTTGCGTCGTTTAATTACGGAGTTCCTATGGCCAGCTTCCAGGTCCATCATCAGACTCTGGTTACCATATAGTATCAAAGTACTCATCAACACGAATCAAATGAGCCCAAACTCGATGTGGTTGTAGTTTAATTACGGAGTTCCTAAGGCCAGCTTCCAGGTCCATCATCAGACCCTGGTTACCATATACCACAATATAAGCGCTGGTGCTGATCTAATTGTAACAAGACAAACATTATTAAAAAAAAGCCTATTTGAGCGTTAAGCCTATTTGAAATAAAATTTTGAAGTTTGAATAATTTTGCATTGTCATCCGATTTATACATGCATGCAAAATTTCAATCGGAAACTAGGAAGTGGATCAAATTTAACTTGCAAGATTTGATTACAGACATCTCACAGATATTTTTTCCTGATTTCTGTGCACACCACTGCAATACAGCTAATAGTCACAAAGTCACAATAAGATTGAAGCCATAAGTCAAGCTGTAAAGCTTCTATCTTTTGCTTGTCTACCAAATAATGTCCAATCCCACATGTGGCCCACCTGATTGTAAGCTGTCTATGGACACTAGCAACAGCAGAAGAATCACTAGCGCATTGCTGACCCAAGAAACATTAGAAATTAAGCCTCTTGTGTCTAGGAATTTCACCACCTACAGTGTCCTTCACGCTGGAACACAGCAATGTTTACACATTGCTCTTGGCGGCAGAATATCTGACACTGCGGTGGTACCTGGCTCGACAGTTCCTTGCACAAGGAACATACCATCTTGTAACTGTTTGCTTTAAACTGGTATAGATTTATATATATGCTTAAAACTATGGGTCTATAGTAATAACTAGCAATTCCTTGCGGCTATGCCTGCTATTATATTCTTTCCAACCCCATTTGACCCCTTTAGGAGTGGAATTTTTGAAAACCCTTTCTTAATGAAATTTGTTCAGTACAAATTTCAGCTTTCTAAGTTCAGCAGTTTGGCCTGTGTGTTGATAAATCAGTCAGTCAGGACAAGTAATTTTATATGTATAGATTATGATGTTTTTCTCTTTATTGTATCAACGTGAATTAATCTTTACCTTAATAAATTTAGACCAGTTCTTTTTTATTTTCTCATTTTCTTTTTTGGAAATTTTATCTGTTCGATATTTTTCCTGTTGATTATTATCTTCGTGAAATGGTCTTGTAATACCACCTATTGTTTGGTACCATGGCTGATGCCAATAAATTGTAGCATCTTTACATTTTTCAACAAGTAACTGAAATTGAAAATTTGAAATGATGAGACGTTTGTTTGAAAACACGTATGATATCCAAAAACCACACAGAATAGGCACCTCAATAAAATCTTCATCTTCTTGATCTATTTGTTCCAGATATACATATATCTTATCCATACAGGCTAGTTCATCTATACCATCGTTGCCTCTAAGCAGCTCATACCTCGCATCCTCATGATCCATTGCGGTATTAAGGTTAAATGCAGATTGTTAGTTTAGGTTTAGTTGATTATCTTTGTTGAGCACTAATAATCAAAACTTATAAACAATCACATGCTGATTACTGATTGTACTTCTTCTTTTAATTAATCAATCTTTGATTAAATAACGATGACTTCAAGATGATTTTGCCATGCCAACAACCAAAAACAACAAAACAATTAAACAACAACTAAGCAGGGCAGGGTCTCCAGATTAAGCATGTGAAATTTCCCCAAATCAGGTTTTATTTTTCCCCAAAAAGATACGTTTTTGTACAATTTTCCCCAAAATTTATTTCGTATCTAATCCTCCCTTATTTACACCTACTAATTTTATAAGAGTGAAAGCGAGTTGGTTTCTTATACTATTTGTTACGCTTTAACGTATTTGGCTGAATTTTGGTTGTATAAAGATAGATGGGAACTTTTAGGTTAGAGGCTACTTATGTCATAAGAATTATTAGTGTTTTTTTTACTATTTATAAGCTAGTGCTTGACTGCAGTCCCACCTGATGGAAAACGGCGACACAATCGAGGATAGTAAAGCACACTAGCCTATTAAAAGCTTATTCACTCTAGTCTAGAAGACATCCACATTATAATCGGGCGGGAAATCCGACGCAGGCAAACTGTTCCAGTCCTTTGCTGTCCTTATTATAAATGAAGAAGCAAATCGCTTAGTCCGGAGTCCGTAGTGAAGGCAAGCTCACCACATAAGGGTGTGTACGTGTCGTGCGTCTCGTCGTCCGATGATGGAAGGGGGATGGTGGAGTCAAGTCATGCAATTCCTGCGCATACTCTCCAAAATGCATCCTGTAGAATACCGAGAGGCTGTCTACTCTGCGCCTGTGCTCTAGGCTTTGTAAATTGGCCGCTACGAACCCTGCATCACCAATAAGCCTCTTAGCACGCCTCTCCACTGAGTCGAAAGCAGCAAGATGTTTTTTTTTTCAGCACCAGCCCATATGTGACTACAGTACTCCACACACAACCAGACTTGTGCTGTATATAGCATCAAAAGCTGCCCCGGTGTGAAGTACCGGCGGACCTTTGCAAGGACTAGTAACTTACTTGCAGCTACCTTGGCCTTGGACTCAATGAACCGCCCAAAGTTGTGGTTTGAAGAAATATCAAAACCCAATAACTGAAGGTGATACATTCTGAAAAGTAGGAGCCAAGATGAACGTACTCCTTTTCGCGGTGAACAGACACGCCTGAGTTTTGGTGGTATTGAATCTCACAAGATTGCCATCACCCCATTCGGGGACTGCCTGAAGTGTGAGATTCGCGCGCTCCACCATGGCTACTCTTTCAGACTGGATAAGCTCCTTACTCTCTCTCCAGTCATCTGCATACCCATAGATACCGGACATCAGCAGATCGTTGATATGCAGCAGGAAGAGAGTTAAAAAAATGTATTTAAGTATTAGATCAGTTGTCTGGTTTCCATAGTACAGGCTCTGCCTAGTTTGGGATTAGATGACCGTGTGTGGATTGTCCCAAGATATTATTATTATTAGTTACGGAGAGAACGGATCCCTGAGGAACTCCGGCATTAGTCGTCAACAGTTCCGATGTGCAACCGTCAACAACCACTCGGAGTGACCGTTCACTCAGGAAGTCCTTTATCCAGCCGATCAAACCAACCATATGCCGTACGCTGGCAGCTTGTTTAAAAGGCTAGCGTGTCAAACCCTATCGAAGGTCTTCGAGACATCCAGAGAAACAACGAGCGCTTTCTCATTTTTCTCGAGGGCCTCACCCCATAAGTGAGTGAGTGTGTTCCAGAGACACCCTCGCCCGCCATTCTGACCATTGACCGTGAGGGGGACAATAACGGAAGAGTAATGTTAACAACATTGTATTGTTTTACGTGAGACATTGTGAAATATTTCTGATTTTTAACCTTTCTGAACTAGAGTTTTGTTTCTCCCCAAGCTTTCGCCAAGAAAAATTGTGTTCCCCAAAATTTTCCCCACAGTTTTCGTTTCCCCAAAAGTTCCCCAAAGTTTTTATTTTTCCCCAAAATGGGGAAAAAAACCCCCAATCTGGAGACCCTGAAGCAGGGTTGCCAGATATCAGCTAACTCAATTCGCCTAATTTTGCCTACCGAATAGCCTAAATCGCCTACAATTTTGAGTTAAGAACAGAAGCTTAAATTTAGCCCAAAAAAAAGCACACCTTATAAAATCTCGTAACCGTCTCTGACATACAGCGAGTTGGAATGAGAAACTTAAATTGACACAAGCCTCTGTATTGACAAACTTTAGAATTTTTCCGCCTCGCTCGCTTTTTCGAACTTTTCGGAAATTTTTGCACCTCGCTAGTTTAGAACGTGTTCACCACAAGGTGCAATTTAACTCGTCTGGGTATCTAGTAGATCGGGATGGGGACGTTTCTGAGGTTTATGAATATAGGCACTAGATTCGTGACGTCTCATTGCTGCAGCTCTAGGCAACTGCATGAACAAAGAAAGTAACGTGGAAAGATCCTGAGGATTTTTCAGACTTCTTTCGTCAGAGGCGAAATAACGTTGGACGTTTCGTCAAAACATACAATTAACAAGAAATTATTTAATAAATTTGGGGTAATGCTGAAGTAGCCTAAAGCACCCGTTCCTTTTTTCCTAGGTAGCCTAAATGGCTTCTGGTAGCCGATTGGATTTTTTGATCGTTGTGGTTACACCCCCCAAGGTAGCATATATGGCAATAAAACGCCTAATCTGACAGTGCTGTCCTTTAGTCGTGACCAGATTTATGAAAATACCGAGGTCTCCTCGAAAAAATACTGAAATATACCGAGGCCACCTCGAATAAATACTGAAAAAAATACACCTAAACCTCTGTGCACACCGAAGCTTCCGTTCCATCTTTGACGTAGAAAAGTTAGTTTCCTATTCATCTTCCTCCTCAGAAGACCAAACCGCACACCTAAGTTTTGTTTATCAAAGTTTTATTGATGATTTCTACAAAAACTGTGCTACTTTTTGTTAATATTTCTGTGTACTTGTGGTAAATAAAGAATTTATTATTATTAAACCACAGTACCGTTATTCGAAGCTTATAATGAGAGCGGCACTTCCGGTTTCCCGTCATATTTCTTCCTATTGGTCTACTTCACTGTGATTTGATCGGACGTGACGTCATATTGCCAGGCGGGTGGGGGGAGCTGTTGTAAAACACTCACTCCATTCGTGTTCATTGGCGTCTTGTTTCCCGTCACGGACACCCGTCCGAGGCTACAATATACAACTGTTTGTGGAATTTAAATCAAATTCTAAATCTAAATAATTCCAAAAGTATACAATGTTGAACAACAATATTTGCTACAAATAGTTGAAGCCGAACAAAATGCACGTAAGTACAAAACATTTTAACGGTGTTTGCCGTTCGTTTTGTTTGTGTGTTCCTAATGGTGTTTTATACTATTAAATAGTGTGTGGTTTGAATATAGTGCAAGTAAATTGGGCTATGTTGGTCATAAATTTGTAAATAATCAATTTTCATTTAGCCCACTGACAGTAATTTGTATATTTGAAAACTTTAAAAATTATTATTTAATACTTGTGCTGAATTGATATTTTTATTAAAGTTTAATGTGGGTAAGCTTTATGTGCGAGTTTTCCAAGTGGATAAAAAGTAACGGACACATAAACATGTAATACAAATTGTAATCTACCTGCAGTTTAAAACATTTGCAGAACTATTTTGTAGCCAAGTCGTACGATAATATAGTACATCTACCTGCAGTTTTAAGCATTTGCAGAATTATTTTGTAGGCGAGTTCTACGATAATAATACATCTCTTACAGTTAGTTCTAAGCTTTTTTTTTCAGAATGGATGGTCAATTTACAATAATACAATCTGAACAGTGAAACAGTGACATTAGTTGTACTTGAAGAAAAGGCGCTCAGGCGTTATCAATGTGGTGTGATAATTGGATAAATTCAGTAAACAAGTGAGTTTTGTTAATATATTACTTTTGATTGTGCGGTATCTGTAAGTTCACGTGTGCTGACAAGTAGAACTATACTCAGGGTAACCTAGGATTGGGAATTAAAAGCCTAGATACAGTACAAATGGGGTATTTAAGTCTTATAATTGTGGCCGCCACCTCAATTTTACAGAAAAACCATTTGCGACCATATTTTTTGTTATATCTAACAAAAAAAAAAAAAAAAAAAATGCAGCTACAATAGCAGGCAATGATATTATATACAATATCATTGTATCATTGCTTGCATGACAATATTTCGTACTCTTCTTGTGTGGGCTATATAGGTTAATTACTATTATAGTCTGTGAGCAGAAGGGTGGAAATATAACTGTTTCAAAGTTAATTGAAATACAATTACGGTTTTCTTTAAAATCTCTTAGAACTTTTTCAATAAGTTGTGCGACGCATTATTGAGTATTGAGAAACGTAGAGATGCTATTATACTAACAAATCTGTTTGTCTTGGAGAAATCCAGTGCATGCGTACGCAGCGCAGTAACTTTTAGTGTCTAATACACAAAATTCACGTATATATATGGCAAGCCTCGTATGGTTACAATCAATATAAAGTACTATCTCATGGCACAAGTGGCCATCCATCGTTGCAGGATTGGTGCACAAATTATAAACCTCCCATCTCGGGGGCAGTACATGTACAATTGCTCGACGTAAGGCAAGCTCCTAGTTTCCAGATTTAATTTTGTTAATCTTGTCAAAGCCTAAAAGTTGTTGGCTGAAGTCTACTTCACCAGCATAGAGTACCATCGCGTGGTACGAGGTCTAATTTCTATTCTCCTTTGCATAACGTTTGCAAATATTATCGCCCACCCTCGCAGGATGGGTACACAAATAATTAACCTCTCTCGCAGGATGGTATGTATCGTCTTATGTATGTTGATCATGACCACGCACCTGATTCAGAATCAATTTTGACGATCTTGTCAGTCTGACCGTTGTTGGCGGGCTTCTACTTCACCATCAGCATTAAGTACCATCACGTGGCATATTTTCTAGATTCATTTTAAATTGCATGGAGTTGCACAAACCACCACCCTCGCAGGGTGGTGCAGGGGCATATATGTATATAAATATATAAATATAAATAACAAATCTCCATCCCGTGATGGTACATATGTATATAAGTATAGTTATTTATTTTATTTCTTAGTTGCTCATAAAAAGAGCATGTATCCGGTTCTTAAAATAAATTTTGATTTGTAAATGTTGAAGTAGTTTGGCTGAAGTCTATTTCACCATCAGTATATTGTCCTTCGCAAGGACTGCACATTTTATTACTCACCTTCGCAGGGTGGATACACAAAGATTTAACCTCCCCTCGCAGGGACAGTAACATGTATAGCTCGTGGAGAGTGCACGTACAGTGTATCCGGTTTTTAGAATCAATTTTGATTTGTCAATTTGGAAGTGGTTGGCTGAAGTCTATTTCACCATCAGTATATTGTCCTTCGCAAGGACTGCACATTTTATTACTCACCCTCGCAGGGTGGATACACAAAGATTTAACCTCCCTCGCATGGACAGTAACATGTATAGCTCGTGGAGAGACGTACACGTACCTAATTTTCAAAATCAATTTTGGCATTCTTGTCAGTCTGAAAGTTATTTTCTGAAGTCCATTTCATTATAATAATTTGACTGGCCCGTTGTTCTCATAGACACCCTGACTCCTACTCAGTGGTCGTGGGTTCGATTCCCACCAAGTTTCTGTTACTATTTATCGATATAATAGTTATGGTTGCCGTTGTGCAGACTATCTGGTTTGGGATCGGATGGCCGTGTGTGGGTTGTCCCAGGATATTATTATTATAAGCATAGTGACATTGACAGGGTGTTTTTAGCAATTACGTACCTCCGTAGAGTACCCCAATAAGTAACAGTTCCCTGCAGGAGTGGTAACTGCATATTGCTCTTCGAGAGAGCCTGTTTTTCTGTTAAATTCAGCAGAGATATTAAGACATTAACAGTGTGTGTGTGTGCCTGATACATCGTCTTATTAATAACCTTTTTCTGGGGAGTTTGTTCTGACTATCACGCGCTCTCGCGGGGAGAGAATACAGAGATTTACCTTTCAGAAGAAGGTTGCAGTTGCTGTACAAAATTGCACGTACGTGATTCTATGAATCAATTATATATAAATATATAATTTTCATAACCCTGGCTTGCAGTCACGTCTTGGATCCTAATCATGGTCCCTTATTTTTACTGTCTTAAAATATCAGGACCAGTCGAGCGTAAACTGCTAATAGTTTATCAAAGTTTTGGATACAACATTTTAAGAAAGTTCTTCAAACAATGAATTGATATGATGTGGGGTCAACATGTCCTTTATTTGAAGACCACCATTACTTTTTCTATACTATATCCCATTTCTAAGTTAAGAGGTATGTACTCTTATAATTGGGAATTCTATGGATCCATAATGATGGAATCATTCACGAGTTTCTATAAAAAGATCACTCAATTCTGTGGGTGTAACTGGGCGTAAGTAACCAAGTTATGGCAATAATGCATCGCCTGCATTATTAGCCAAAAGTAATGCAGTCCTCATTCACAATTGCGGAGAACAGGCGTATAATTGTACGAACTGTAATTGTTCTAATGAGAATAAAGGTTCTTTAACCCCATAATTTAACTTCCGATCAATGTCGGGAGTAAGAAAATATAAAGAAAGCAGTTGCATTGCAACCAAAAGAAATATTTGCAATCCTGCTTACTATCTCTTGTAATTTCGCATTTATTACAAAGTGACAACACAAGTTTCCTTTACAGAGGTAAGGGAAACTAGTATGCAGACAGGGGGTGGGACCAACCATTCATAGATGCTTATGAATGTTATATTTTTCAATTAGTTCTTTAATACAAATCAAATTTCATTGATAATATTTTATACAATATCCTTCTAGAGACAGATAGTAGGATATATGGGATACATAATGTCCATAAATATTTAAGGTACTTTGGAGCAGAAAGACTACAAATCATCCTCCATGTATGATTATTCGAGTATTCAGTGAACATATACTAACTCGTATTGGCTCTGAAGTATTCTAGTATAGATTAAATATATATTTAATCGTATTGGCCCTGAATTATTTCGCAGAGCAGACTCTGTTCTTGAACTCTGTTTTGAGTCAACTATTCATATGACACAACTTTTGAGTCCTAGTTTTCGCATACAGACAATATTCTTTCGTTGTGAAACTTAAAAATGTGAGTTTTGGTGATCCAGACTTGACCTTTCAAATCGAACCAAATATTACATTAAAAATTCACGAAGTAGTTTGGAATCATGAGCTGGTCTTGATTTTCTAAACTAAATAAAAATAACTCGAAATATTGCCACATTTCTTGTTAGTTTATAGCGGATTCGAGCATCAATCATTGTTGTTTGGTATTATTATTGCCTAACTGACAATGTACAATACTGATCAGTCCAGTTACTTGCTTGTCAATTCTTAGCAACATGTTCTTAAATCGATTTTACTTATTAATCCTTTACTCATCTATTTAGGATATGGTTTAGTAAACAATTTTCAAAGTAGCTTACTCACATGTAGAACACATACTTGCATATATAGCAACGTATAGACGATTTAACATTTATAAAAAGACCCTGACTAATGACTAGAGTAATGCCTTAATGAGTTTAGATAAAAATCCCATATAATTTATCTATTACTACACAAAGTGAAGTCTACCCTTCACACTGTTGCTTGCTGGATGCTAAAGATTATCACACTGCATAATAATTAGAGGTAAACATTGTAACATCACCTAGTACTCTGTAAAGCATAGTCGTGTCCAAGAAGTGCGTTAATCGGAAGGCCACGTACTGCAAAGTATACAACATCGCAGTACCTGGCGTTGTGTTTAAAAACAAATTGTATATGTATTCAGTTCTTATCTTTATTGATGGGTCAAAAAGCCTAAAATCACGAACATAATTTAGCTTAATTAATTACCTATCATGCGTCACAGGCGTAGTGGTTTTTAATAATAGCTAGCACATTGAAATTGGAGATTTTTAATACATTTTAAACTGTATTATAAAGGCGAAGTCAAAAACACATCGCAAGAAAAAAAAAAAAAAAAGTAGTTTTGTACTGGATTGTTTAACAAAACACAATGAATAATTGCCATAATATTGATTTTAATGGCTGATACAGTTCTATTCTCCTTCTCTCCTCTTTCTCTGCTACTCGTTTCTAAAAGAAATTATTAGCATATACAAATATATATATATATATAAGAATGCAATCTATTGAATTTTTATTTAAAATTCATACTTGGATATTTAAAATACATCCGTAAATCACATTGGCGTCATTAATCTACTGATATTACCAGGCGATAACAAACACGTCTCATTATAAGCTTCGAATAACGGTACTGTGGTTTAATAGCAGCGTTTTCCCTGAAAGAAAACGCATATTAAACTACTTACCTTATTCGAAGCTTACTTTTTAAACCTGCCTGGTATTTCTTCGACACAATGAACACGAATGGAGTGAGTGTTTTACAACAGCTCCCCCCACCCGCCTGGCAATATGACGTCACGTCCGATCAAATCACAGTGAAGTAGACCAATAGGAAGAAATATGACGGGAAACCGGAAGTGCCGCTCTCATTATAAGCTTCGAATAAGGTAAGTAGTTTAATATGCGTTTTCTTTCAGGGAAAACGCTGCTATTATTTACTTATCAACATTGATTTAACTTTTCTTTTTCCGAAAAAATATACATCAGCTTTTATTACCTGTAATCATTTCAGATTTTCCGGCAAAAAAAAAGAAACTTAACCAGTGTTTTTTGGTGTTCCCAAGATTTTGTTCATACGCAAAATTAGTTCATGCATGAAAGGACCTAACTACCCATTCATGCAACAAAAACTTAAAGTCCAGACTCTGTTTATTTGATTATGCATTGTGTAGTTAAATAACAATACAAGGCAACAGCACCCTGTAATGTCTTGTCTCTAATTTATTGATCCATGCTCTGTTTAAAAAATATGTTTGGGAAAGTCCCTGAAGATCAATATTCGCTAGAACAACGGCTTACAGTGTTACTATAATTTCCCCAAAACATACTGAGTTCTAGCAAAATACCCATAATAAACTATTTTTAAAAAAATAAAAACCGACTTCAAAGTAAATTATCTAAAAAGCATAAAATAACGAAAATATATTGAAGTCGGTGCTAGCACATCATGTTAACTAACACTAGCACCAGCTGACACATACATACATACATACATTCATACATACATACACTCATAAAATTTGGTAAATTTGTTTAGAAGCCCACATAGACTAACATATATTAATATTACGCATTTTTATCAATATTACATACATACGCGTCGAATAGAGAACCTTCTTTTTGAAGCCGGTTAGTAACGAAAATATATTGAAGTCGGTGCTAGCACACCATGTTAACTAACACTAGCACCAGCTGACACCGACTTCAATATATTTTCGTTATTTTATGCTTTTTATATAAGTAATTTACTTTGAAGTCGGTTTTTATTTTTTTATAAAATATTTTATTTAACACTTTTTAATGACTTTTATTTTACCAAGATAGGTATCAGCACTATCACGCAACTCGAACGTCTCCTTTACAGTAACTTACTGAAAACATAAAAAGTTTATATCTCTTAAACTACTGGACCGATTTTGATGAAACTTGTACTCAGCCCTAAGTTGAAAAATACTCTAACTATTGCAAAAAGAATTTTCAAAATCGGACTAGTAGTTTCTTAGAAATCCGTGGACAAACCTACATACATACATACATACTTACATACTTACATACATACATACATACATACATACACTCATAAAATTTGCTAAATTTGTTTAGAAGCCCACATAGACTAACATATATTAATATTACGCATTTTTATTAATATTACATACATACGCGTCGAATAGAGAACCTTCTTTTTGAAGCCGGTTAAAAATACTGATATTCAAAATCGACGTTAAAAAATACTGCAAAAGTATTAAAATACTGAATCTGGTCACACTGGTCGTGGCGAAAATGACGTCATGACTTACGCCACAGATTAGATACTAGTAGCTAGCGTAGTATCTCTTTATGTAGTACGTATCTCTCTCTATACGTAGTATCTCTTACTAGTCTGTGGTAGCTAGCGACTTACGCTCACGCGAAGCTCACGATCACAGAATTTAGGGATGTTGGAAATGCCAAAAAATATGGAATATCGATATTCTTAAAATATATCGTTATCGACTTCGATATATCGAAACAAAAAATATCGATATATCGGGAACAAAATTGTATCTTAACGGAACAAAATAAAAATGCTTCTTGAGTGGCAATGCCTTACAGCTGTCTATAGAAAGACGTGTCACTTACCATCCCGAATAAAGTCCACAAAGCAACTGAATTTCAACATAAACTTAATTATTTACAGCCTTACTTATAAAAATCTCCTAATCACCGTCTTAGCAACCAAATAACTAGTTACTACATAACTCCTTAATAAGCAGTTTTAGATTTTCTACTTATAAACGTTGCATAAGAGCGACATAACTAATGTACAGTTAATAAGGCAAAACATATTTTACTCTGTCAATACCGCCACGTGTTGTCAGCTTGAAATATTCCGTCTGACCTAAAACTTGGTAAAATGGCAACATTTTGCAAGCAATGGCAGCATAGAACACAAATCAGTACTATAGAATGATTATTTTTAAGTAAGAACCGTAGGCACCGGTAAGAACATCAAAATACATAAATATCAGGTACACTACAATAGGTATTTTACCATCAGCTGTATTTATCGACATTTGAAAGAAAGAATAATTAATTTGTGACACACAATTAACAATCAAAAAATAGAACAAAAAAATAAATAAATAAAAATATTAATAAGTAAGTTAGGTAGTTACATACTTTAACAAAATTGTGCGACACAAAATGGTTCCAACTCAGCAAAAATGCTGATCGTACACGCAACCAGCGGTGATCTTCCGTTTCGTTGTTTTGTCCGTGTTCGTTTCCGTTCCAGCGCTGATTTGCGATTGTGACACATCAAACCCATCACTACTTATCACTTACATATCAATATAACTCTTATAATGTAACTTTCAATAGTTCAATTCACCTTCCCTCTCAGAGTAAAATCTGCCTACACTTTGTTTAAGGGGATCATAGACAAACGCGTACTCTATTCTTTATATATAAACTCTATGCATCGATCGATACAAATTACAATGCAAGTGCAACTGACTGAATCAGCTGATAGAGAACCGCCATATTGTTAAATAACGTGCTAATAAGCTTCTAAACAAGGGTCGGCCGCTGTTTAATTTGACAGCTACTTTAGCAAGCTGTTAAGCAACGTATTAAGGATAAACATCGTTTATAAGTAAAAAATATTTTTAAATCGTTATTATGTGTTGCATAAAATTTAACCATCGTTTATAAGTCAGGCTGTTAGTAATTAAACTATTATTTATTATTATTTACTACTATTTACTATTATTTACTATAATTGAACTCAAACAAATATATAACAAGCAATGTATCCACGCATGCAACCAAAGATACTAAATTTACAATACCAACCGACGATCGAACGAAATATTTTTTGATGCAATCAAAGATAGAGCAAAAGGTCTGTCTGTGGTAAGGGCTAAAGGAAAGACAAGAGGCATAACAAACATAAAAGAAGCTTATTGCTTGACTAGAGATAACCTTTCTTTTTTTATGTAGTTTGTACAAGGATGGCTGGCTTCGTTGTAAAGAAATTACACTGATCTTGTGTGATGAAGGTCCAGGGTCGTCTTAGTCGAAGGCACAGGCTGCGTTTTAGGGATGTGAGATTAATGGAAAATAATAGATTAAATAAAAATCGATTTTTCTTTAATCAAAATTAATTGATTTGTCAAAAATCGATTTGAATAAAAATAAATAATTGATTTCTGCGAAAAAAACGTTTTTTTTTGTATTATTTAAAAGTACATGCTAAATGCAAAAAATCTGGATGTTATTCATCTATTTAAGTACATATCCATTTTCATAAAAAGTTTTTAAATATTAGTATCAGTTTTATTTATAAATTAGCCCATAATACTAAATCAGGTTTATACACAGTACTGGGTAAAGTTGAATATAAAACAAGAAATTGAGGTAAACGCAGTTTTAGATTAACATGAAGTTTAATCAAAAAAAAATAACACATACGTTGCAGGAATGTTGTGATTTCTGGCCTTTTCCTAGCATCTTGAGATGAAGAACAGACGTAAATAGAAATGTAATATTAATTTTATTACGTGTTTTTAGCAACTATTCAAGTAAAACCCTGTTAATTATTGTTTAACAGCCGTATTCTGTTAAGTTTCTGCTGAAGTTCATCAGATTCTGCTAAAAACGACTAAAATTTTCTATTCTGCGACATAATCTGCTAAACCCTAAAATTAAGTGATCAAACGAACTTACCTTAAGTGAAGTTCGATCCTAATTATCCAGTCCTTGACGAAAGATTACTTGTAGTCCTTGTACATATACGTTCCGGTCTAGTCGCACAAGTTTAGAGAGGTTTAATAGAGAAAACAATATTATTGTCTCCCTCTCAACCATCCCGCTCCAGCAGAACGGCAGACACCTCATTATCTTTAGAGTAAAATGAAATACAGCTGCAACATTGATTCAACAGGGACATTTAGGGTAGGGAGGGACCTTAAATCTTTCGTCAAGGACTGGATAATTAGGATCGAACTTCACTTAAGGTAAGTTCGTTTGATCACTTAATTATCCCGTCCTTGACTTCAAGATTACTTGTAGATGTTTAGAGATAAAAAATCAATGTTGCACTTAATGAGATTCCAGGATGAGATAAAGTTTTCTTAATTTGATGATTAAGCTATTAGTTATAATAAAACCAAAGTAGAAATTGCAAAATGCATACATACATTTAAATTAATTACTATAGTTATGTTTATATATTTAATGATTTCTGATATTTATATATTTCTTTAAATATATTTATTTTAATTATTTATCTATTCAATAGTTTAAACTTTTACCTGCATTGTGCATTGTTGAACAATTAATTCCGACATTGTTAACCAAGTAGCAATTGAGGTCCATTATAGAAACTTAGAGACTGCTTGCTAATTGTGCAGACCATCCTGAAAACAGTTTTATAATGGTTTTAATAATAAAGCCTTTCTGGACAGCCGCTGAAGTCATGACTTCATTTCTCGTATCTACTGTAAGTAGTAAAGATAGAAGCATCAATTGTGCTGTTTAATTATTATTAATAAAAAAGTGATATTTCACTTTTTTATATGTTCATCGTCCCATGGTTTGAGAAGATGTTGATAAATTTATTATATAAATTAATAATATACTTAAAATAATATTTTGAGACAATCCAAATACGGTAGAGCTTGCGTCATGGCAACCAGACAACCGATACTAATAAGTATTAGTAGTGAAGGTATATAACTATATACCTTTCCTCCTTGTAAATATAAACTAAAAAGATAAACAACACCCAGACACAAGCTAGGAATCGAACCCTCGATACATAGGACAGTGGCTAGAGTGACAAGATAAGACCATATCAAGGAGGATATAACTGAAAAGTTAGTGTTGGTGCCAGACAAATATCAGGTCTTCGAATGAATTGATGCATATTTAAAATGGTTTGACATCTCCTTAGAAATTCCTAAGGTTTTAAGTCTGTAACTGGCCTTACGTTTGATATATTCTAATAGTTTAGCTTTTGTTTATTCTACAGGCAGAGAGTTAACGGTATAGCTATGTACTTTTAAGTTTTGAATAATATTTTCTAAACTAATAAAATCAGCTATGTACTGTAAGTAATGTTTTATAAGTAACCAAAGATATTATGGTTGTATGTAATATAGTAATTAGATTCTATGCAATGTCATAGCGAGGAAATATTGGTTTCAGTTTACAGATTCCTTGAAAGAAACATTTAAAACTTTTAATAATATTGCCTATTTGGTTTATGTATATCAAAGAAATAGCTAATTTGTTACTCTTCAAATAAGTATAGAATTTATAAAAACTACTTATTAACGAACTTATCAGAGATGAGACGGTAATATCATTATAAAATCAATGTTCTTTGCTTGAAATTAGACTTATTTTACAAGTTCTCTGTGAAACAAGAGAGAATAACTTCTGCAAAAGCTGATCGTTGTATGTGTTGTCTTCGAAAACATACCAGAACAACAAATATGCAGCTAGAGGAAGATGGCAGTGTAGTGAATGCTTTGGAAATAATTTCTATATAAGTAAATATTTTCAGGATTTAAAGATGGTGTACCACGGTTAAGACGACTATAATAGGAAAACTCCTAATCAAGTTATTAGGGTTTATCCTAATCAGGTTAATAAAGCCTTATTAACATTTCCAAAATATAAGATGGAAAGATTTTCCTAGGCATTTAATTTCATCCGGGCAGAGTATAGAAAGCAAAAAGCCTGAGACTGCAGATAATATACGGGAACCGAACACAAGCGTAGATATTAATTACATTTGAGGCTCTAAAAATTATGTCTATAATATTAGGTAATAATAGAACTTTTAAAGGCAGAACTTTCTGAAATAAGCTGTGCCTTTGTAGTAAAGAATAGTATCTTGCCTATATTTCTTCTTTCCTTTATTGTTACTGTGTGTACATAAATTATAAAACAATAATATAAATGCCCTTCTGGTTGATACGACCACAGCGGCCGATCTTTCACAAAATCAGCCTTCTACGCGAGAGATATTATAGTGAACAAGTGCACTCTATCTTCGAAAATTGGCACGACTGGGGAGAGGCCAGGCGCAGGACTGACCTTTTACAAGCCCATCCGACGCTTGGATCATCTTACTTTACAGACAATCAGATGACCGGCCTGCATTGTCCAACCCAGCAATGAACAAGTATATAAAGTGGTTACTCTCCACGGGATTTCACAGATTTGAACCCGCGACCTCCGGTTTGCAAAACAAGTGGTTTACCGCTGCGCCACGGAGGCTATAATGAGACTCATAAAATAAGATATAAGATAAAGGCCTCTTAGAGGTCAACTTTTATTATATGACAGCCCTTTGTAATAATTTTGGTAATGGTTATTACGATTCCCAGCCTTTTTTTTTTTTTTTTTTTTTATAAAATCTCCATCTGCAACTAACTTTGAGGATCATGAATATGGCCTATATTCGATATATAATAAATGCCTCATTTCGATCGTTATCGCTAAAAAATAGTCTTGGAAAAAAAATTACATTTGTATTTTTGTGCCCTTATCTGTTTTTTATATATATATATATATGAGGGTACCCTATGTTATTCAAAATATTTTTTCTTTTAATATTATTCTTTTAATGTTGTTATACATATATTATTATAATTGTTTACACCCGCTCTCTTGTTCTGTGTCTTTGTTTATCCTATTACTATTATATCGGCCTGCATAATATAATAAACTTATACTTGAACTAATGAGTTTGTTAATATGTGCACCTCACTTCCAAATATTAGCCTATCCTAATACTAACTAGGGTAATAAACTGCTTATTCTGTGTTAATAAGAAAAGGCAGTGGTATTAGGTATACACACGATAGTCACAATTTTTCTTGTCTCCAGAGACTAAATCAATGGATTACCATTAGTTTTAACACACTCAATGTGGACCAATGCTCACCAGTTTTTCAAACCAATTGCTACGCTTCAACTTTAAGGTTTGAGTGCAGAGGAGTATGCCACTCGTTAGAAAGGCGTCCGTGAAAATCTGAAGAATATATTCATCTAAAAAAATCAAAAAGTTCACACATTTCACACAGTTAGAACATTCATTTAAGCAGGAGCTAAGTATCTCACTTGCTCAAGCGACATAGTACAACGTACATTGTCACAATGTAGTGTACCTACATAGTGTAATGGGACTTGCCGAAATAAGTCTAAAAAGGTGCAGACGTTTTTTTTTTTTTTTTTTTTTTAGTATTATTATTATTTTAATTGTTTTTATTTTGTATTTGAGTTTAACTGTTGCGGGAAAAAACAAGCAAAATTATGGAGCCCAGAATAAAACTTACTTTACTACAAGTTTTCGAAATAAACATTTATATTAATAATAATTAGTGATTAAACTGAGAGATAGATTGAGTTGCATAACGGTGCTGTGACCCGTGGCGGACACGGTCGGTAATCAGTCAAGCGGTGAAGATGGCAGTCCTCGACGCCGCGCTGGCGGCGGTTAGAGTGCTCATTAAAAACCTCACTGGTTTCAGTCCACGGACTATGTCAGTGTAGTTCTGGCCATCATGCTGGTGCTAGGATTCAACTTAGGTAAACTTACAGTAAGTATGAAATCTGGGCAAGTATTAACTTAACTTACTACTGGTTTTTAATCATATATCTACCTGTTTTTTTTTTCTTTTTTTTATAATTGCCTAGATATTCTCCATAAAATCTAACAAAAAAGAAATAAATCTGTTACACTATCTTTAAAGGGATCTGTCAAGGGTTGATCGATCAGTTGAATGATAACCGACCTACTGGTATCAGTTTCGGCATAGTGAGAATAAGCCAAGAGTTGACCCCTTCGTTTAGAGTACGGATATTATTATTATTATTATTTTTTATGATGTATAGGCTTGTCCACCTTCCCTGAAGCCAAAAGAGCTTTACTGACTAATAGACTTACAACTATCAATTAGCATGGTGCCAATCTCCAAGTTCAGAGTAGCTATTACAAATTGAGGAATAAATTTTCAGATACATAAAACCAAGTGAATCAACTTCGTTAGAGATTCCTTCCGCATCACCAACAAAAATCTCATCTGATCAGGGACTATTATGTGACATTTGTTACCGTGCTTTGTTGCCTCCGCACCTTCGAGCACAAATCCCGTTTCAGCGCGAAGCTTACATTTGACCAAGGAATACCATTAGGTATCTTTGCATTGTTTTTTTTTTAATCATAATTGAGGGTACATCACCAGCGAATATTTATTCGCTTTTATCTAAAATAGACATACTTACTTACTTGTAGTAAATAATGCGGGTAGTTAGGACACGAAGAAAAAATGCATTATCTGAAGAATACAACAGATAAGCTGCACGATTTGCGATGAATCCAATTGTCATATTTAGGACATTGTGATAATTAGGCAAAATAATATCCGAAGAATACAACGGATAATAAAAATTAATGCTTCCCAATGAATGCAAAGAGTACACAAACTCAGATCGAGCGTAGAAATCTTCGCAGGTACAGGAGGTACAGCAGTGCAGCAGCAGCAGGCAGGCAGGATGATATTTAGACACAATCATGGATGAATTCATCCATGGGCACAATAATATCCGAAGAATTCAACGGATAATAAACATTAGTGATTCCCAATGAATTCAAAGGGTACACTTTAGCTCGAGAGTATAAATCTTCGTTAGCAGCGACACGAACAATGTTCCACTATTAGTTTTATGACTTCCTTTACTTTTCTTATTTATTTTAGTTTTTTTTTTCATGATTTCAAAGATCTTTTGTATTTGAAGTTTGAACTCGTGCGAACGCCGTGAGCGCACGGACAAGAATGAGGTGTCTGCCGTTCTGCTGGAGCGGGATGGTGGGAGAGTGGTGAGAGGGAGACAATAATATTGTTTTCTCTATTAAACCTCTCTAAACTTGTGCGACTAGACCGGAACGTATATGTACAAGGACTACAAGTAATCTTGAAGTCAAGGACGGGATAATTAGGGTTCTGCTAAAATAGCAGAATTCTGCTAAATCTGGTCACAATAACTAATTTACACGCATACATTCATGCCTAAAGATGGCACCGTTTTTATTTAATCAACTTAAACGTATGAACTTGATTCGATATTTTTCATCCAACGCATATCTATGCGCCATCTGGCGCTGTTTATAAAATTAAACTTACTGCAAAATTTATCATCTGTCGCATACAAGAAGCTTACATTTACAACACTGGAGTATGCAACGCAAATAATATCTTGAAGCCAAAAAATTTGGCCTTGAATCATTCCACTTATGTTTTTTGTCTCTTTCATTAGGATGACCACGACGAATCTAAGTTTAGGATAAATACATACGGATTACGTATAAAAAAAATTAAAACGTAAGATAGGAATATATCATATAAAACGTATTTTATAGTACGGGCAGAGTTCGGGAAATCGTGTGCTGTCAGTGATACCTTAAAGCACAGAGACATAGTTGTTTACTTTTGGCTCATTAGAAAGCTCCAACAAGCAATGGAGTTAGCTATGCCTAAGCATATTCATCCATCCTCCGTTGCCTGTTCATTTCTGATTTTATCACGTAGCGAAACCTTGGGGTTACGTAGAAGAGCCGTATATGAAGTAGAGTACCCCTATAGCTTGGAGAATATTCTAGTTGAATTGGCAGTGGGCGGAGCACATAGCTGGAAGAACCGATGGCCGTTGGGCAAAAAGTTTCTAGATAACGACCACCGTCCGGAAAGTGATGTGTAGAATGGCCCCTAACAAGAAGGTCCGATGATGGTATCACACGCGTGGCAGGAAGCCAGGGGATGCGAGTGGCGAAAGTCCGTTAAGTGTGGACGTCATTGGGGGAGGCCTTTGTCTGGCAGTTGACGTCATTCGCCTGATGGATGCAAGGATAGATTTTATAGAAATGAAAAACAACAATATAGTAAATCATTTATTAACATTCATAATATTCATTATGGTTAGGTATATACGCTACGTGATAAAAAGCCAACATGTATCAAAATTCTGCCTGGAAAGTAAGCCCTGATAGAAATAGTACTTAGTCATATCATTAATTCACTAGAGTAAACTGACGTTTACTGTGTTACCAGTTTTTGATGAAAAAAAAATAGTGAAGTGACAAAATGATTCTATTGATCACTTAGTCAGTACTTGCGAGCAAAAGAAACATTCGTCCACTCAGACCAGAAATTAGAAGCCAAATGATGAATAATATGACGCGGTGGCGTGTGTAAAGCCAAGGTCAACTTATTCCCACCGACTTGGTGAAAATTATAGCCCATGCAGCCTTGTTGTTCGTCAATTTCACTAGATTTATTTATAGTTATCATCTATTGACAACTAAATATAATTACTAATTAAAATTATTGTTAGTATTAGATATGTCTTCATTAATTTTAATATTATTGTTAGTATTAGATATGTCTTCATTAATTAACTTTGAGCAAGTAATTGCATCGCTATAGAATGGGAACATCACTACTACTGTTAATATGGCAATATTATTTTACAAAGTGACATTAGCAAATGTCAATTTACTCTAGTGAATTATTGATTGGACTTTAGTAACAAAATATTAATCATATTTATATTTCAGGGAAGCTGAAAGGTGTTGCAAATGGAAATACTTGGTTAGCCAATGTACCAATAAAGGATAAATTAATCCATGATATTTGCCAGCTTACATTAGCAGCAGCTTACATTTTAAAACACAGGGGACTATGACCCACACAGACCAGGATTGTGTTTCAACTTTGACTAAGGTCAACTTTGAATAAGGTAATCAAAATATAATCAAAAAATTTTATTTCATTAACTTACTTTAAAATAGTTACATACAAGGTTGGATCCCTCAGTTAGGCATAATAATACTTGAGTATAACGGATCCGCTCTTCTATAGCCATATAAGCTTTAGCTTAAGTTAAATGAAAAATATACAGTAGGGAAAAAAGAAAAAAAATGTAAAAATTGTAGTAATATTACGTGTGTGTGCGTGAGCGTTTACGTGTGTAAATGTTTGTGTGTATATAAATGTGAGACATGAATTCAGAGTGCATTTTTATTTAATAAAATGTAGAATTGACTCTGCTTCCTCGTAAGAAATGGTTCTAAGCCAGTCATTCAAAAATACTTTTTAAATAACTGTTTATTTATATTTTAGGCTAGCACCATAGGCTCTTCTACAAGTATAGCTCAATCAAATATCAGAGCTGCATCAGCCAATCCTGACTCTACATTTCTAGAAATATGACAAAAATTATATGTATAATTGTTGTCATATTTCTTGAAGGAATTGAAGGAGAATTACTTAGAAATGTACAGTCATAGCAAACGCTTTAACCGCTTTTTGTTGTAAGTGTAAACCATCATTACAGACTGATGTCATTCTATATGTCAAGACGTCATGCCAATGTCTCTTGCTAGTAATCAATGTTCACTACTCTCTCTCTATAAAACTCGCTCGCTGTGTGTCTTTATTTGGTATCGCATTATATCTTGCAGAAATATTAATAATCGTTTTAATCCTAGACAGAACCCTTCAATCTGTGTATTTTATTCCTTTTGATTTAGGATTGTGATTAAATGCACAAACATTAGTGAAATTTCCCTGTAAAATGTTTTCGATTACGGACTGGCTTGTATAATAACTATTATTATGAAGATTTTCATTAATACATTTTCTGAATACAAAATCTGAGTCTAGTTCGCTTAATACTAAATATATAAAAATAATGTGTCGAAATTATATTGTATTTCAGTTGGTACACCTTCGGTATATTTTACGTCTGTGGCGGCTATGGGTCCTCTTATGAGTGCACAAATATTCTATTTTGACTTTTAAACATTAAACTCATACTTATGTATAATTACGTATCCTTCTCGACTCAGAAAATCTTAATTTCAGTGTTAATGGTCACCCTACTGATATAAAATGTTTATTTAAAATTAGATGATTATAGAGCATAATTGACAGAATAAAATAGGTATATCATCTAAATATCGCCACACAACACTAAAATTAATCATTTTTGACTTGTTTTTAACATGATTCGAAGGTAAAAATGTATGAATACATTAAATACGGTTATTAGCGGAAAAATACACTAACCTGTGAAACTTTTTGTCCGAATTTGGCTTCCAAACACTTCTGCAATTGTGTACAACATGTTACATTGTTTAAATAGCGTATGTAATGAGAATACAGTTTTATTTGATCTTTTAAAAACCCGAAGTGGTAGAAAACATATGACGGAGCGGCCATATTGTGTTCAATGAGAGTTGCCATAATGTTAAAACGGCAGCTACCACCAAAACGGGTAGTGAAGGGCTGGTTTAGGAATATGATTTCTATATAATTTATTACTGACGTCCATAGACAGTACTCAAGTTGACGTGGATGTAATTTTTCTTATAATTCATTTAAGGTCAGTCAAGAGAACCACGACCCACGTTGCGAAATTTTGGATTATCACAATTCACACAATCAGGATTGGGATTTTTTGTGTTAATCATGGCAATTTTAGATAAAGTGTGAGAGGGATAAAAAACATAACTAAGGGTGAATGAACCTGTCTTCAATAATTTGTTCTAGGCGAAAACTCCAGTGTTGTAAATGTAACCTCCTTGGTCGCATATATACGAGCTTCTTCTGAAAATCGATTTAAACACGTAATTATATAATCGATTTACTAAAAATCGATTAATATTACTATAAAAATCGATAATATATAATCAATTATATGAAAATAATAATCGATTTTAATAAAAATCAATTATTTTTTAACATCCCTACTGCGTTTATTGCTGTGTGTGGCCTTAGAGGAGATACTATCATACTACCATTCCATTGGTACTTTCTCTGAGGCTGTGGCAAATAAATCATACATTGTATATGTATGTATAGTAGATATCGTTGGTTAATAAGTTTATTTTAAGTTTAGCGTGTGGTAATGATTATTTTCTAGCCCATAGATAAGAATAGTATATTGTTCTAGCCGGTCTTCCAATGAAGAGGAGTAGCTTACTACCATGTTCGTGTCACAAAAGCAAAATGTTAACAAAAAAGCATTTCAGATACCAAATATACTCAGAAGGAAACCTAAGGTGCTGGAAACGAGAGCAGCTCACTTCAAAATTACAGAATCTCTTGGATTAAAACCTCTAGTCAGTAGTACTCATGTAGAAGGCAAAACAGTCCCAGCAGAACATGAAGAAATGAATGTGAAAAGTGATGGCACTATTGCCACTAAACCTATTAGTACAAGGAGTGTGGTGTGGAAGGTGTGGTCTGCAGAGAATAACAATTGCGAGCCAAGGGAGACTGCTGTAGATGCCAGTATAAACAGCAAAGATTGTGTTGATATTCCACAAAGTAATAGTAAGTAAGGTTGATATTGTGTTTAGCAAATTTATATAGTAATATCACTGAAACCATCCATCAATCATCAGATAATCCACTCCCAAGTAGTAATATGTAAGAACTGCTATGTTCCAGTGTGAAGGTCACAGCGCAGCTGTCAATGTCAGGCATGTTGCTTTTTTTATTTGACCTGGTGATATGTTAACCGATGGTAAACATCATTGTTATAGTCAGTGCAATGCAGTGCCTCACACTGCTGATGGTCCCATGCACTAGGTACCTACCACCTAGTAGTGGTGACCATCAGGCAAGTGTCCTAAACGTCTTGTGACTAAAAAAAAAATTATAGCCTTTGCTATTCTACGTCTGTTTACCTATTAACAATCAATTAGTAATTATATGAAAACTGGCATTGGACACACAAACATCGCTTTGAAACCCTGTGGTGTCAAAGTCACTTAATGGTTTTGTTTTAATTGGGTGCTTCCCATTTGATATAAAGTTATTTGGTCTATTTTCATTTTTATAACATTCACGAGATATAATAAACGTGAGATATAAGATCTGTTGATATAATTTCTTTTGATACAACATTTATATATTCTAAAACTTATCTAATCGAAATTCGTCACACCTCGATTCAGAGCAATACGACTCAGAGAGGTTAGGTTAGAATTATTTTTTATGACCACCCAGAAATAGCCATCCGTCGAGCTAATTTGGCAGGTGGTAATCACTTACCCACTTACCAGGTATATCTACTCCTCATGTTACTATGACAGAAATTATAGAAAAAATAGTATTATTTATTAACAATATTATAATTATTTTGTTTTTATCATATTAGGCTAAATAGATTTTATGTCATGAGTGATATATCAAACGATTTTATATTCAATGTATGTTATGCTTAATAAAAATAGTTATTTTAAAATTATATCAATCATTTATTATATCAACTGATCATTATATGAAATAAAATTATAGATTCAGTTGTTATATCTTGTAAATATTAATATTTTGTAATTACACACATCAAAAGTGTCTAGGGATCAAGCATTTTTAAGCGGATTTCTTGAGATTGAGATGTGGCTTTGTAATAAATTTATGATTTTATAAATTTATATGGATCCTTTTTGGTGCATTTCATAATTTGAATCAGGAACTGTGAATCAAATTCGAGTAAAAGATGAAAATCAGCTGTCAATATTTTCCCTATAAAAACATACAACGCATTGAAGACATTATTAGTGCTACTGTTTCCCTACTACTGATTAAAACCAACGTTATTATGGAGCGGCGACGTCATTTAAGCAGGGAAGAAATGCTCAGAGCCGTGGGAATGATAGAAGCTGGTTCCCGGCAACGTACTGTGGCTTTAGCTCTGAATACAAGTCAGAGTGTTATCAGTCGACTTTGGACACGTTACCGAAGCACTGGTACCGTGGCTGAGCGCCATGGAGGACGGTATCGCTGCACCACACGGAGACAAGACCGATATATTCAAATCTTAACTCGAAGAGCTCCAACAATAACTGCCATGATGTTAGCAGTGAGGCTTCATCACTCTTCAGGGAACTTAATTAGCGACCAAACAGTCAGAAACCGCTTGCATGAAGTGAACCTTCATTCCCGAAGACCGCTACGGGTACCACCTATAGCAATGCACAATCGTAGGATTCGATATCAATGGGCTCTTGAACACAGAAATTGGGCAGAAGAACAATGGCGTTTCGTGTGCTTTTCTGATGAGTCTCGTTTTGGTATGAGACCGGATACAAGACGTATACGACACTGGAGAACCCCTGGACGCCAACAGCGATTAAAATCCTGCCAGGAAGTCCATCCTTATAGTGGTGGAACCATCATGGTATGGGCGGGTATTTGGATCGGCGGAAGAACTGAGTTGATTTGGATCAGAGGCAACCTCAACGCTCAAATTTATGCTGAGACGATTGTATCAGACGTCATCGTTCCTCTACAAGTGCAAATCGGTCCCTTATTTCAGTTAATGCATGATAATGCACGACCGCACACCGCAAGAGTTGTAAGACAGACTCTCGCCGCAGCTAACATCAATGTCCTGCCCTGGCCTGCTCAGTCGCCAGACTTGAACCCGATTGAGCATGCATGGGATATGCTACAGAGAAGAGCTCTGCCGAATATGGAGGGTATCCAGTCGCAAGAAGACCTTTTTTTGTTGTTGCAACGAACATGGGCAGCCATTCCACAGCGTGATTTGGATGAACTCATTTTGAGTATGCCAAACCGATGTTCTTGTGTTGTTAGTGTTCGCGGTAGAAACACGGATTATTAATTGTTTAAGTTACCCAATACAATTTTAAAGAAAACTGTTATTTCAGTCTTTTTTTCGAACTTTTGTGTTAGTGGTTCAAATGTCAAAAATCCCTTTATTAGGAAAATGGCAAATTTCTTTATTAATGCAAAGGTGACTTGGTTTATCGTTACTGTGACAAACGAAAACACTTTATTTGATGAATCCTTAAAGAAAATTTTAATTAATATCAATCAGGAGAAAAGTTATTGCAAAAATATATGTTGATCCCTAGACACTTTTGATGTGTGTATATCAAATATTACTTACTCATTTTAATTAAATGGGACTTGTAAAAACATGTGTGTAACACAGAATCCAATTTATTGAAATTTTAGGACTATGACTGTGGCATGACTATGTTGTGAACATATCAGGCAAAAAAATATGCTTTGTATGAAACCATACAAGAGCAATCTGCATGGCCAGTAACATTACTGTTTCACCACATACCGCCACAGTATAAATAACGCTTGAAACTCTGTTTTTTCACAAAATTATAACAGTTATTGATGTTGGTTGGCATGTTGGTCTAGTGGTTAGACACCCTGGCTGCTACCCAATAGGTTGTGGGTTTGATTACAATACAACACAAATATTCTTTATTGTACACCAAAAAAGGAGATACAACTTAAAAAGGAAAAGTAAAATTGCAGTGTGACAATTTAAGGCGGTCTTATTGCTAAAGCGATCTCTTCCAGTCAACCTTGGGGTACAGGACCGAATATGAAAGGGTAGGTGTGTCATACATTACCACCCTGTCTGGGTATTTTATCTATATATAAATATGTATGTCTATAAAAAAAAGTGTACAAGCATTAGTATCAGTTTTCTGATTTCGATAGTACAGGCTCTGCCTGGTTTTGATCAAGTGACCGTGTGTAGATTGTCACAATTTTTTTTTTATAATTTATTTTATATTATTAAGTTTTCTTGTTTTTTTTTTCAGATATTGACCAAAGATTTAATAAAAATCCCCTTAATATTGAAACCTTTATAAATACTGGAGCACCTAAACAGGTATGTGCCAGTATTGTATTTGTTAAAAGCATGTGGTTTTTGTAGTTCAAAAGATGTGAAAAAACGGGATCTTAATATTAGCTTTTAAAAACATGATTGGTTCTTATTAAATTTTGCATATTTATGTCCAGAGTATGTCGCTGCTGAAGAGTGAAGCAAGTGTGACGTCAGGAAACAAGAATATACAAGGTAAAATAAAATGGTGCATTGACTTATCAAACAGTGATATTACTGTAAAAAATAATTTTAAGTATAATAAGCTATAGCTATATTACAAAAGCCAAAATAAAGAGGATTTCTTTACTGTTATAAAAATACTATTTCGTAAATAATTACTATAATAATAGTACTGTAAAGTATAGTATCTTAAAGTTGAAACAAAACACCCGCGGCTGTCGCATCGGCACATGAGAGGGGGGACTCCAGGGCACTCCGATGGGATCTGCACCAGGGGCCTCTCAGTGCCTTGCCTTGGAGCCCGCCGCCGGGGGGCGCATTGTAATCCCCCGGGAACCAGTCACGGTGCTCACGGGGACGGGGGTCACAACCCCGCCGCCATCCTCCTCGGAGTCGCCGCCGTACTCAATGGACGTTCAAAGGGCCCACACCTCGAACGTCCAGCGACTCCGAAGGGCCTGCAACTGTACCCATACTAACCTTGTGTTACGATATATTGTCGTCACGACTACTTAGACGTAACTAACGACAACATGACTAAAACTTGAAATTAAAAAAGGCCACACGACTTAGATGGAACAATACAAACCAGAAACAAAATGTAACGACATGCACCAGTAGCCCAGCTAGAACACACTCGTTCTGGTTGGGCCACCACCAGTCAATTTCTACAACCAAAGCAGCCACCGAAAATCTACCGGTGGCGCACAGATTTAGACAGTTTTTTTTAGATAACGATTGCCGGTTAAGTGAAACGGAGCAAAAGCAGAATATTCTAATTGGTGCGTTGCCATCAATAGTGACGCCAACTTCACAACTCCAACCAAACCTTTCACAAGAGACTGCTGTTTCCACCACTCCGACCCAAGCCATATTTATAGACTGCTTTACTAATAGAGCTGTTAAGTTTAAGGTATGTAATTCTGAGCTCATACATATGTACTTACATGCTTCTTAGAGCCCACCCGACCCGATGTCCGTCCTCCTGGACCATGACACTACACCAACACCGACAACGACGTCACGAGTCGCACACACATCAACACACAGACACCGGTCTCGCCGGCGAGGCCGTAGGGTCGTACGCATGCGACCTCGACATGCATCCCCTCGCTGAGTTTCTTGCCGGTTCTTCTCAGCGGGGGCGCGTTGTGAACCGGTGGTAAACTCATTTTCTCTAAGCGGCAGCCCAAGCCGAGGCCGTGCCTCCCTGAGGTGCCCTTGAGCTAGTCGCTACCTTTCTGGCTGGAGCGCTTAAAGCGCTCGCCCTCTTGTCCGGTGAAGCTGTAATGGCCCTCTGCGGCCAACAGTACTACTCCTACAAAAAAAAAGCTTCTTAGAGGAAATTACCTATTGGACAAGAGCAGTTACTGTTCTTTTATAACTCTTATGATATAATTTGTCTTTTATGTCTATCGATTTATTATTTGTACTGTTGTGTGACGACTAGCAAAATGGTCTCGAAAATAAACTATTTAAAAAAAAAAAAAAAAACCGACTTCAAAGTAAATTATCTAAAAAGCATAAAATAACGAAAATATTATTGAAGTTGGTGTTAGCGTACCTGCTGTGTATATTCTGCACCAACTTCAATAATATTTTCGTTATTTTATGCTTTTTAGATAATTTACTTTGAAGTCGGTTTTTTTTTTTAAATAGTTTATTTAACACTTTTTAGTGAATTATTTTACCAAGATAGGTATCAGTACTATCACGCAACTCGAACGTCTACATTACAGTAACTTACTGAAAACATAAAAAGTTTATATCTCTTAAATTACTGGACCGATTTTGATGAAATTTGTACTCTACCCTAAGTTGAAAGATACTCTAACTATTGCAAAAAGAATTTTCGAAATCGGACTTGTAGTTTCTGAGAAATCCGCGGACAAACCTACATACATACATACATACACTCGTGAAATTTCGTAAATTCGTTTAGAAGCCCACATAGACTAACATATATGAATATTACGCATTTTTATTAATATTACATACATTCGCGTCGAATACAGAACCTCCTTTTTAACCGGCTTCAAAAAGAAGGTTCTCTATTCGACGCGTATGTATGTAATATTGATAAAAATGCGTAATATTAATATATGTTAGTCTATGTGGGCTTCTAAACAAATTTACCAAATTTTATGAGTGTATGTATGTATGTATGTATGTATGTATGTAGGTATGTATGTATGTATGTATGTAGGTTTGTCCACGGATTTCTCAGAAACTACGAGTCCGATTTCAAAAATTCTTTTTGCAATAGTTAGAGTATTTTTCAACTTAGGGTAGAGTACAAGTTTCATCAAAATCGGTCCAGTAGTTTAAGAGATAATAAACTTTTTATGTTTTCAGTAAGTTACTGTAACGTAGACGCTCGAGTTGCGTGATAGTGCTGATACCTATCTTGGTAAAATAAGTCACTAAAAAGTGTTAAATAAACTATTTAAAAAAAAATAAAAACCGACTTCAAAGTAAATTATCTAAAAAGCATAAAAATTAACGAAAATATATTGAAGTCGGTGTCAGCTGGTGATAGTGTTAGTTAACATGATGTGCTAGCACCGACTTCAATATATTTTCGTTATTTTATGCTTTTTAGATAATTTACTTTGAAGTCGGTTTTTATTTTTTTTAAAATAGTTTATTTGAAGTCGGTGAATAAGAATTCAAAGTACGCGCATGTTCTTATTTCCAATTCTTAAATCAAATTATCTGCAAATGCTTTGAATCTTAATTTGTAGTCCTTAAATTTTATTTTTAAATGAATTTCAGTTTTATATTTAAATGCAATGTCTATGTTTCATATTTTGCATGTCATTTTTTTGGGAATATAAATCCAATAGATTAAAACAATTGATGGATGATTACGTCGCTATCACTTCAGAAAATACAAAAATCCACTTGATGAATTGCAAGTTTTAATTGTTTGTTTTTGGTTTTAGTGTGATGAACCAAATTGTAATAAGGGCTTCTGGAGTGAGGAAAGACTGAGAAAACACAAGAATTCACATAAAAGACAGAGTACCGCCCGACCTCCAGGGCAGACAAATATTGAATGCCCAGTTAAGAAAATCAGTGAAGATGGGACTGAAGTGAAATGTGAGCGTACATTCGTTATTAGGGGTGATCTGTTGAAGCACCTAAACGCGGATCACACACCAGAAGATGCTCTACATAGGTTTGGATGCTAATCTATCTATATCTATTAAAACTATAAATGGGTCTCGTCAAAAATATTAAATGTTCAGATTAAATCATTTTATGAATTAATTGGGGGAAGAAGAAGATTGGGATGTTTTCGGAATTTTTGTCAGTGACAGCTTACTTCTAGTCTAGTATTATTATTATACAAATCAATGTTGAAATAATTAAAGTTCAACAAATTCACAATGCTTCTTTAGGAAGAATACATATGTAGGTCCAGAGTCGCGGATTCCAATCCCACAGGGAGCAATAACATTGTGTAGTCATTCCTCACTAGAGATACTGGTTAAGACAATGCAGGTAGATCACCGGATTGTCCGAAAAGTAAGACGATCCATCCGTCGGATAGGCAAGTAAAAATTCGTACCATTAGATTGTGGGAGTATAGGAAGTGAGAATACATTGCACGTTAGTATGTATCAGTTCGCGTCGGGTAGACTAGTGTGCGTTCAGCCTTGCGCCCGGGAATCTAAATAACGGGCATCCTTCGGAGTCACTGGACGTTTGGGGTGTGGGCCCTAGACGTTCATCGAGTACGTGGGCGGGGTTGTGACACCCGTCCCCGTAAGCACCGTGGCAGGTTCCCGGGGGGCTATAATGCTCACTAAGGCAAGGCACTGGTATCACTGTACCTGGTGCAGATCCCACCGAAGAGCCCAGGTACTCCTCTCATGTATCGATGCGACAGTCGCGGGGGGTTTTAGCGGGTAAGAATCCCAAATACCCGGTTGACCCGCCCACGAGTTCCCCATTCAAAGTTTCCGCGCGAGAACAAAAAATACTAGTGTGCGTGTCTGGTAGGTGCGGCGTGTGCGGGCGGCGTTTCTTCTGGGCGGGGGGGTTGCGCGCGCACGGCGCGTCGTCCTGCGCGCGGGGCGGTCTCGTGTGCGCGTGGCCCGGCTGCGGCCGCGTGTTCCGGCTGCCGTGTCGGCTGCGGGAACACGCGCGCGCCCACACTGGCGACCGGCCGTATCTCTGCCGGTACCCGGACTGCGGCTGGGCGTTCCGCTCGGCCAGCAAGTTGGTCAGGCACGCTCGACGACACACGGGCGAGCGGCGACACAAGTGTTCCGCGTGCCCGCGAGCCTTCCTCCGCCGCGAGCACCTGCGCGACCACACCGCGAGACACCACGCGCCGCGACCACACACCTGCGAACACACAGGTATAGTTCGATTCAAAGTTAAAGGCGGCTCTGTGAAGTTCGTGCATTGTGTAATCGCGCATGTACAGTCAAGTTGACAATCGACAACCTCGGAAGTACCCCATTGATACCTTAAATTGGTTACTGCGCAGCGACTTGAGCCTAACTTCACGGCCGCTTTTAAGTTTGCATGTCACGAATTTTTTTCTGTATTTTTTTTTTGCCGATGGCATCGCTGTTTTATGTATTTTTTCTTTACATGTTTAAAATAAACTCGCTCCCGCTGTTTGTACCTACGCATATATCTTTTAAACTACGCAATGGATTTGAATGCAGTTTTCAGCAATAGATAATGATTCAAGAGGAAGGTTTATATTATGTAGTATGCGCGGGCGGAGCTGCGCGGGTCAGCTGGGTACTAGATTAAAAATCACTAACATAATGACTATGAATGAATGAATGAATATTGGTAGCAGTTGCAGTTGTATAATAAACATTCATTCATTTCATTGGTTGTCTGGAAGAAATCGCTATTAGCGATAAGACCGCCATTTGTACCTAATTTAAGTTATTTTTGTAAGTTTTTCTGTATGTTTTTCTTTGGTGTGACAATAAAGAGTATTCTATTCTATTCTATTCAATTACAAAACTTAAATTCAATTAAAAATAACACTAAAATAAGTTCACGAGCATACTTTGTTCTCTTATTCGAGGATCGGGACAGTTTTTCAAGTCATCATGGGTCACTTAATTTAGTAGGTACAAATCGATTTTCGTCAGCGATTAAACGTTCAAAATGGTCGGAAGCCAGAATATGTGGGGTTGCTACCGCACTAAAACATTCCCGGCGACCTTCATCTGCCCTCGCCATATTATCTAGCGCCGGACGCCCGGTATGTCTCAGGGTACTGAAATAATGTATGCTCTTCCCAGCACCCGGCTACCAGTTTTTAATTAAAATCGTTTGAACGAACGTTACGTGCACTTTTTGCTAAAAGTGATTGAGCGTTCGTACATTCTATACGTTCATCCCATATGTTTCTCAGATTGTGGACAGACATTCACGAACATGAGCACTTTGTACACCCACATGAAGAAAGTTCACAAAAAAGATGTCGACGGTGGTGTGACTACTGCTGCAGACACCGATGTGACTTCTACGACCGAGAACGTCGAGGAGAATGTGTTTCTGGTAAGTTAATATTGTATGAATAATCGTCAGAGAAAGTTAAAATGGCCGGCAGTATATTTATTAGGGTTACTAAGCCTCCGCTGTTACTAAGCCTCGGCTGTCCGTCCGTCCGGCTGGCTGTCAGCGGGCTCAGGCGGGCTGTATCTCATGAACTGTAATAGGTAGAGAGTTTCTATTTCTAGTGCCCCTATAACGACAATAAATACTAATTCCATTGATTAAATTAAAAATAATTATTAATATAAAAAAATGGTACGGAACCAACCCTTTATGTGCGAGTCCGACTCGCACTTGACCGGTTTATATTATTCCGAAGTCTATCTCCAGTCCAGTTAACTAATAGTATTGAGATCAGTGGTTACGACTTGTAATTTTTATTTATTATTGTTTTTAGTCAAGTTTATAAAAATAAGTGAAAAGTATACAATTTTAAAGCCAAAAAAACAGACCGCAAATAAACAAAATGGTTTTAAATGACAATATTACTAGATACTCTTTGCCACCATTTGTACATTCTTTGTTTTAGTTCTAAGTTTAT
The DNA here is from genome assembly GCA_911728495.1 of Furcula furcula. Classification (NCBI taxonomy): domain Eukaryota; kingdom Metazoa; phylum Arthropoda; class Insecta; order Lepidoptera; family Notodontidae; genus Furcula; species Furcula furcula. Next base: position 24,165,916 of record OU452244.1, on the reverse strand, counting down.
ATTGTAAATATCTTCTAGGTGTACAATAAAGAGTATTCTTATCTATTCCTGAAAACATAGTCCTCCCAGGGCAATCAGGCAACAAGTATCAATTTAAAAATTATCTATATACATGTATTTTAAAAAAAGGATATAAGTATTATATATCGGTTGTTCGCCAGACAAAGTTCAATCTTTTCCTTTAGTTTGCGATATGTCATTACTTTCCAGAATTTCATCCTTACTGGCGACACTATCAGATGGTGTAATAATTCACGCTGTGTTTCTTTTTTTTCCAAAATCAATAGGTTCGATTCCTGACTAGGAATTTAGTTTGGCCATCCACACCCACCTGGTAAATTCATTCTGTATACTTAAATTTGTCCTTCCTTTGATATTCATATTGATGTTTATAGAAATTAACAAAAAAATAGGAAGAAGCGGATGACGGCCGCTATATTATTTTTTTACAAAAAACATATAACCTATGTGACTTCCACAAGTAAGAGGAATCTAACGGAGTCAAAATCCATTAAGTCGTTTAGGCTGTATGCCGGGCCAAAGAAATATAAATACATAAATCCTTCTGGGGAAGTTTAGCAAAAATAGGATAAACAATCTACGAGAGTGTATGCGCTCTGTGCTCAGGCGCAGGTAAGCGCGCGTGGTGGTAGCGCGCACGCGGCTCGCACGCACTGCACGTGGCCGCTGGCGCGCGCGCCCGCCACCTCTTCCGCTTCCGCTCCCGCCGCGCTACTGCTGGAGGACGACGCGCACGTGAGTACATTACCTGAACCCCCCGGCATTCCCGGCAAACTTCCATATGGCGGGAAATTTACCAAAAATATGGAAAGGACCATGGGCATTTTTTTATTAACACTGGACCCATTATTTTTTAATTGTGTAATAGTGATGAAACCTATGTCAATTGAAAGCTGTACTTTATTTCATTCTATGACACCTAAGTTCAATACCAGCGTGAAAATGGGGTTTTCTTGCGTTCAAAATATAATAATTTAATATCAAAAGAGAACATATTTCCGAAATCTCACCAAAACACCATTTTAGCGCTGGATTTGAACGTAACTGCCATGCCGAATGAAATAAAGTACACTTCAAGCTTTCATATGACTTATCATAACTGTTGAACAATGTTGAAAAAGTAAGTCCAAAATGACGCATGGTACTTTACCGGTTATATTTCCAGTGAGAATATTCTCGGGAATGGGTATACTTCCGGGAAGAAGACGATCCGGCAAGAAACTCAGTGGCCTTGTTATTTTATTTTTATGTAAATTTTAATTCTTTTCAACATAGTTTATTCTCCCAAACATATTTTGTCAGTACCAATGTGTTGCTATCGGAATTTTTATTGGAGCTAAGTGAGTTTGAGACCTATTTGTGTCATCAGTTGGAGCAATCGGACGGCACGAGCGGCAATGTGTACACAGTGCGCAGTGACCTGTTCCTTCACGGCAATGTGCACATTGACGAAGACAGTCAGTGAGTATTTTGTATTAAGACAGATAGAGCCTTAGACCAAAAGAATAAGAGTAAACGTAGCACATAATTGCAGTAAGTATAGCCACCTAAATTAATACCAAATCGTAAAGTACAAATCACTACCAACTGCTGATATTTTTAAATTATTTTTCTATTTTTGATTTAGCTGGAAGGAGCCGTAGCTAGCGATAAAACCACTGTTGTACTATATATTATGTTGTGTATTCCCTTGTATTTCTCTTTGACGCTTTTCTGTAGTTACATACATACATACACTTATTGAAGGAATTTAATACAGTATATGACAGACAATATACCTTTGCCAGCCTATTGTACTGCCAAGTGCTTTTATGCATGTGTTGCTTATGTCACGGTCCTGTCCTTCGTCAACGAATTACATTAACTTGATTACGTTTTCAATAGCAGAACTGTCTATAGTAGCCACAAGCTTTTTCGCATTTGTCTCGATATGGAAAGCATACACGAATGGTTATGTGTAGCTGTGTATTCTTAATCGAATTGAAAAAAAAAGAGGAGGTATTCAATTAGGTTTTGTTTATTTTTGCCAGGCATATTGGTAATACGATGGTAACTGCAACGGCGCCGCTCGACGTTGACTTGTGTTTGATCGACTCTCACCCCACTATTGGTCTCATGCAGGTGCGTGCAATATTTTACATTTCCGAATTAGTTTAGTAGTAAATATTGGTACATTAGGGGTCGTCCATCCTGGAGATATGTGGTGAGGTTTTAAACTAACCTAAAATCACGTGTATTTTTTTGTACAAACTATAATGAAATTTTCGGAATATTTTCTTTAAATACATGTAACTGATTAAATGTTGAAGGGGAATTCGTTGCCGGCAAGGGTGAGTCAAGGCCACATACCGCTGTTTGGTTTATAAATCGTGCATTCAACGAAAAATAAATACACGTGATGTCTCATTATACCCCTCCCCCCTCCTGGTGATTTTATTGATTTTTTTCGGTACCCCTCCCCCCCCTTTCGAGCCTTACGTGATTAATGGACGGCCCCTTAATAGGACATTCGAACCCCAAGACGCCTGCCAAGCGTGGGGATTATAGTGGATATCCCCAGTCGTGCCTGTCTTCCATCCCACCGGATCACGTTCCACGCTACCACGTTCAAACTAATCTATCTTCTGGGCAGTCGAGTTATAAACATCATCATCATAACCAACCAGAAGACGTCCACTGCTGAACATAGACCTCCCACTTCAAACGCCACAATGAAATTACAATTGGCTATTTGCATCCACCGGTTACCTGCTACGCGCAAAATGTCTGTCCACCTAGGGGGAGGCCTACCTGCCTGTCTTCCGTTTCGTGGTCGCCACTCGAGAACCTTTCTTCCCAATCGGTTTTCCTAGCCATTTTAGATACTGTTAAATTTTAAAAAAATTGTATTATTTAGGAGGAGTTAATGTACGACGACACTGCGGTGGACGAGTCCTCCTTCAGGGTTTTACTTATGAATGGAGAGGAACTCACTTAATATGGAAAATGTGCTATACTCGCATAATAATAATTATAATATAACGTCACTACAAAAGGTTGCTTTAAGCAAGTTGTTAATCCCAGAATAATTTATAAAATTATCAATTATTGTACTTTATATAATATGTAGTCTTAATATTATGTATATTAAAACCTATTTTTGAAGATTGTTAGGTACTTTTACGTATTAAATTTTACATGTGGCCGGGAATGGCCAAATCCGAATCTGCAAGGAACAGCGAAAAATAAATAAAGGAATCATATCGCCAATTTTGATAAACATGAACACTAAAACATTGGACTGCATTGGATTTTTTAAAGACAATACGCCTACCGAGAAATCGTATCCATTGTTTTGAAGAAAAAACGCACACTGCATTATTATTAAACCATTGTAGCCTCCGTGGCGCAGTGGGGAACTGCTTGCTTTGTAAATCCCGCGGGATTCAAACCCGTGACCTCCGGGGTCACGGGTTTGAATCCCGCGGGGAGCAACAACTTTGTGTAGTTGTACATTGCATGCAGGCCGATCACTTAATTGTCTGTAAAGTAAGCTAGCTAGGAATATATATATTTTTTAAATCCAATTATGCGGTTTTTTATTATTACTCCAAATTGGGCCCGAGACTACTTTGAATATTTTGCGCTATTCCGTAAAGTTTCGGATTTGACCATCCACGCCCATTTGAAAAATTCAGAATACATATGTGAAAAGTAGAGTATTGGTGATACTGCATCCAGTGTGCAAATTGATCTTTAAAATGCGAATGCTATAGTGTAGCATTCCCTCCACTTTTATGTACGTTATCAAATGTTTGCAAATAAATATGTTATTATAGGTAAAACTGTGTCAGACAAATACGAACGTGTAAGTGTGCAATAGATGCAATACTATTTTATTTTGTCGTTTTTTAATACCAGAATAAACACTACTTCTGCGAACGTTTAGCGAACCTATTGGTCTATACTGCTGCCCTAGTCAAAAGACAATGGCTGCTTTGGTGGAGCTACTTACAATTTTGTGATCTAAATCCCTGGAGGTTGTAAAAATATTACATTATGCTTAGTAAGTATTTTTAAAGCGTCAAGTTTTGTTCAATGACTCTTGGGGGCTTATTTCAGGTTCTGATAGTTAACGAAATCGACCCAACTGTCTGTTTTCTTTTTTCAGACCAGTGCCTCTTGTGATTACTATTAAAAGCTAGTAAAATGTACTGAGGGCCTAGACAAGATGCAATCGCTCCATAGCGAATCTATTGCTTCATTCGGTAACGGTGTCAATTCCCTACAATTTGTCACGTGATTTTTCTATGACATATGTCATTCTCATACATTTTTATACTTTCTATTAGTGATAACGCTTGTAGAATGTTACATTGTCTAGGGGGGCTGGAAACTGACAGTTCGATCGACTTCTTTAACTATCAAAACGCGTAGGTAACATACCGCCTGAGGCCTTAACCAAGTTGCTATTCTCCAATAATGAACGCTAGAGAATCGCTATCTCTGAATGAACTCTTATCTCTTGAGATAATGACATATTATGTCATAGCCATAAATTTGTTTTCTATTGTCTAGCGTTTCGTATTAGAGAATGGCAAATTGGCTACGGGGGCTGGCCTTACATCGATGAAATGTAAAAAAATAAGTTGGTATTTATTTAGCGTATCATCAATTGTTTTAGCGATAAGTACTTTGCTCACACTAAGATTATATTAAAATAATGTTATGATCTCTAAAATGCCTTTTAGATTTAAGATCGTCATTTTGAATGTTTGTGATAATACTGATTGTTATTATATTAATATAAATGAACTTACACTAGGCTACTTACTTGTACTAAGTGACAATTAATAAGTTGAATTTAACATTAATTAGAACTAAGTTAAGGTCAATGGCCAATTTATGACGACAGTCCGCTTGTAAAGTCGGACTTGAGTGTAATCAATAATCAAGAGCGATAAGGTTTTGTTGCTGGGCCAGTCTGTTCACATGAAAATCCACCTAATTGAAGATCACAGTCAAATATTGCCACTTTCTGTATTCTTGCGACGAGTAAACATCATCACTCAGTAGAACAGCACGGCTCCGACACAGCAAATAACTTACCATTCAAATAAGGGTGTTAAACTGTGTGCATAAAGTTAATTTTATAATGAAACAAGCTATCGGCCCCGGCTTCGAATAAGTGTAATTTAGGACAATCTTGACCATTTTTCGAATCGTCACACTTACAATCTTATACTTCTTTTACAAAGTATGCCTTCCAACAATTATTGATGATTTCGCCAGTATCAAGTAGATAAATAGCAATTGTAAAATAAGTTATACTATCAAATATAATGAGAAAACAAAAATGGTAAAATTTGATTTCGCGGTCGCTACCACCAAGATGGCGGCCGCGAACCAAATCCTATACTTATTTTCCGATAACACGATGCGGGTGACACATGTCAGTTTGACATGAATGGTGAGGTAGAGATTAAAAATCGATGTACTATCGCGGACACGAACGGTACCACGGAACGGTGTACCAGTTTTCAATCAAAATCAATTGAACGAACGTTACGAGCGCTTACCCCGTCCGTACGTATTGGGCCGGCTCGTGCAAGCGATTTTCGTCCTAATGGTGATACACCGCTTGTGACCGCGAGAGTACATAATGTTGATTATCGATTCTCAGTAACATGGTGCTTATAATCGATTAGTTATATCGGGGTGGTGACGTTAGCCTCCTACGAAAAGTAGTGCTGACTATTTATTTTTGGGGTTTCAGTTGTCATTATCCTTTGATCTTATGGTATTCGCTTTTGATGAAATTTATGAACTGTGATTTTACGTTTTTGTGGTTTTATGTCAATGTGACATGTGTCACGAAAATCATGTTAGGTGAAAAGACTTATACTACAATTTATAAATCGAAGGCTTATGTACCCTGTACTGTATTTAATATAAATGTATACACACCACTGGTCCACATGTACGTAGTAGGCATAACAATAATAACCCAGTGCCTCGATTGCATCACACGAATACTTCGTTGTTTGATTGGACATGGCAGAGATTTGGACATACTCGCCATACTTACCGTGACAAAAGGGTGCCTAGGTCGGGTGAAATTTTAAGGTGAAATTATCTGTTTAACTCGGTGGTCGTGGGATAACTACATACATACAGTGCAATTTGTTCGAATAGTTTGATATTTTAACTATTTTATTTTCATCTTAGAATTACACGCAGTCTAGACTCGCTAGCGCCTTGCTTGTAAATAGCTTGTAATTATATTATAGTCAACTGTATGAAGTAGCTACGGAATTGTATTGTTGTATTAATGTATATTATCGTTCCCGAACGAGTCAATCCCTGGAACAAGTCACAGAATTGTGGTATTTGTGATTACCTATAGATCCTTTGTTACCCGTGTTACTACCAGTCTTACTACCAGTCTTACTACCAGTAGCAATACGGGTATTATTTTTTGCCCGTGTTACTACTGATTGCTTTAGTAGTAACACGGGACAATTTTTATTTCCCATATTACTACTACTGGCCTCATTGTTAAAACTTCTTCATTTTTTCAAAATTCCTAATTGATATTTATGACTTCATTAAACACAGCACACACAGCATTAGCAGATGTACCAGGGAAGCTGATACAAAGACATCTCGCTTCTTAATTCATCCAGAATGAATATGGTTTCGAGTTAATACATATAGACCAACAGAACTAGGGAAGCATATTATGACACAAGAAGCAGCGTTTCGTAACCATCTGAGGTAAGGGTAGCCCCAAAAGGCCTCCCCTCATTCGAGAAATAAAATCTGCTGCTTAACCAACTAGACCAGTCATACTGGTTGGCACAAGACGTGAAACCTCCTCATGTCCTTTACTTTCCTGGTACTTCTGCACTTGTTAGCTCCCCCTGGGGTACCACGGACAACTACGTTTTATTTCAGATTTTATTTCTCGAATGAGGAGAGGTCTTTTGGGCTTACCCTTGAGGGTAACCTTACCACAGATGGTTTCAAAACACTGCTTCTTGTGTCATATGCTTCCCTAGTTCTGTTGGTATAAATGTATTAACTCGAAACCATATTCATTCTGGATTCTGGATGAATCAAGAAGCGAGATATCCTTGTATCTTATGCTTCCCTGGTACATCTGCTATATTTGTGATAAATATGCCAATATGGAATTTTGAAAAAATGAATAAGTTTCAGCAATGATAGGTCAGTAGTAATATAGGAAGTCAAAATTGTCCCGTGTTACTACTAAAGCACTCAGTAGTAACACGGACAAAAAATATTACCCGTGTTACTACTGGTAGTAAGACTGGTAGTAACACGGGTAACGAAGGCTATAGATGAGTAAAAGAGAGACTCAGGCGGAAACTCATGAGGGGGTTAAAATCTATTATGGCCCATTTTGCACCACCCACTTAATGGTTTTTTCGAGAGAAAATGATGCATGAAGTTTCGACATCAACGAGTTGAATCAATAATTTTTATTGACATTTCACACGTTTTGAATGACATACCTACTTAATTTTCACTCTGTCAAACCATCTAGTGAGTGGAGCAAAATGGGTCAGTGGGTTTTAATTTTAATCCACTTCTGAGTTTCCACCCACCTGGGTTTAAGACTGCCCATCTATAAATAGTACTTGGAAGTGTTCAATAAAATTATAACTAAGCTATAAGATGTGCTTGTTTTAACAAACAATTCCGTGGCTACTGATTGTACAAATATATTTTGGATATATACAAGGTAAATGTGATTGCTTATTTTTTTGAGACTGTTGTCCAAATTATGATCATGGTATCGTTTTGTTGAAATTGTATATGTATTTGGATGTAGATGTATTCCAAAATTATTTTTATAAACAAGTTTATATTTGGTTGTTATTGCTTTCGTGTTGTTTAAGTAATTCACGAGTTTAGGCCTATTATCACAGTTCGCACAGACTTACTAAGTCAAGTGAATCACACACATATCAATTATTTAGTTTGTTATTATATTAATCATAGTTTTAATTGGTTGCTTTGTGTTTTCATGTAGATTTTTGCTATATTGGTCTCTAATAAATGTTTTTACAATATACAGTTGCGTTTTATTTGGTGCATTCATTAGGTGGCTATTTTAAAATTGAAATGAAGAACGTTTGGATTTACACACGTTTATTATATACTTACAGTTTTAAACAACTATTTACAACTTCAAATGTATCCCAAAGTATCAGTTGAAACTTTATATATATACATGTTATATACAAAAGTTTCTCAAATTAAAATTGTGCAATCCGCTCTGTATTACAATTTCATTTAAAATTGAATGAAAGACTTTATTGCACAGATAAAGATAATTTACATTATTTATACTATAATCATTTTCAACACACTTGCTCGTAAAGTGAGCCTTATTACATCGCTTTTAGGGCCATAAACGCGTGCGTAATGATGACATTACGCACTAGTGCGTAATAAAATTATCCCTCCTAACTTGACATTGGCATAATGTTTTAAGCAATTGCCATAAAAAAAAATATCCCTACGAAGTTATATTAAGTTGTATGCGGATAAACAGCATTCTTAATTTAACCGGGTAATACAATTAAAAAAAAAACAACCAAGAGGGTTTGTGCCGCTGAAAATCCATAAGTATACATTTTTGGAGTAAATAAATGTGTTCGTCTAACAAACATTTATGGGCATTTTATCACTTATAATTATAATTATGAAGTGCTGTTTGCTCAGAGAGGCTGTTGGTTCACTAACAATGTATAGAGCGCGTAAAAAAAAACGCGCGCCATTTTTTTATATTTTGTTTTTATCGAATTTGTCGCTGTGTGACAAATTATTTTGTTTTTCCTAGCAAGTGTGTTGAAAAACGTCGTATGCCACTCGTGAGCTCTGCTCATTACACACTCGGCTGAATTACGCCTACGGCTCGGGATGCAACCCACAGACTCGTGTGTAATGAGCAATTTAGTTCACTTGTATCATAATATACCAATAAGTAACATAATTAGGTACATAATATCACATTGCACTAACACAGTATGCAAGACTGGTTTAAAGCACACAAATAGTCATGTAAGTACGGTCCTCTGTACCTCAAGGTACAGGGTTCTTGTCAAGATTACTGCTACCTAAGTACATAGTTTTTGGTGCTCGATAACACGTGCCTTTCGTAAGAAACTGTCGATATGAGACGATTTCTATTCCAATAAGGGCCAATTCAGTCTAGATAGACAAGTAGTGCACGAGCGTTGTAGCGATAATTAATAACCAACTTTATCACATTGATACAAGAGTTGCAAATACTATGTAAGTGATAGATAATACACATATGCTAGTGGACAGACCACGTATTATCAAATATACGCGTGCATTCGTTTAAAAGATGACACTATGCATAATAAAGAAATTTTAATTCGTCAGGCAAACGTACTTAATTTTCTGTCCAGCCAGCGTATATGATAATAACGGCTGAGAGCATTATTTTATTTCAAGTTTGAATTGACCATAACCGAAATAAAAACAATTTCTTACCTATTGAATCGATGTTATCAGCACAAACTTACATTGTCATTATAATAAAAATAATTATACGACTCTCATATGCGGATCAGGCGGAGCGTTCGCTAGGTTGTGACTGCTGGCCCTGATGCACGTAATGGATATTTTGTCCCTGCACAGCGCAATACCCCACACGATAAATTTGATAACAATTAAACCAATAACTGACACTCCGACGATAAGACCGGCTTGCTTCGGCTGCCGCCAGTCCAACACTGGGTAGATGTACGGGTTGCCAAGTCTGAGAATGTAAAATTGATATTGTTCAGCAGAACTACACCTAAACAAACGATAAAGCAATCAATAAAAATGTCTAAAGTACGGTCGCCGAGCAGGAAGAATTTGGTACGTTGACCTGTTATTACCTGTCTCTGTTGCTCTCGGGCAAAATACATTGCGTCACGCTCGCACAGATGCAATGACCGCGCGGTTGCATCTGTGTAAGCGTGACGCAACAACACATCCCACCCAGGAACGATACTTTAATATATTTATTCTTTAGCTCACCTATCCGCGGTGGTAGTGGTACCTCTCTGGACAGTCGCTTCACAAGAGACTTATCACCAAATAGGTGGGTTAAATATCGTTGCCACGATGCCAGCGCCATTTTTGCATGCAGTAACAGGCATTGGGCGCGCGTTTTCCCACTTGTTTGGTAAATCGAGTTCCCATATAAAGACGAGGATTCGTTAGGTAAGTATTATACCTAAGTATTATCGGAAGAAAAACTGGTTCATTAGATATGCTATTTAAGCAAGAAGACGGTTACCTACCACCTATACTGCGATCCGCAAGACAAACTAAAAGAAACTATTTTCTTGCTTAGTGGCTCAGCTTAGGTGTAATCAAAGGAAATATGTTCAGTGCTGAACAAAGGCCCCCATAAAAGGGAGCTAGGGGTTGCCATAAAACCAACGCTTGGCCGTCTTGAGGATCGCAGTATAGGTGGTAGGTAACCATCTTCTTGTTTTCCCTTAGTTACCTCTTACGGACACCCAATGTGAGGAAATGGGAGAGTGCTATTCTTACCCGGAGATCCCACTCCGTAGGTACTATGGTCTCCCAATACTCACGCGTCAGTGCCACCAGCCGCGTAGAATATCCCGGAAAAGCAGGCGTAGAGCAAGCCGAGCCCGAGCGGTTGGTACATGTGCAGCAGGCGCACAGGCGTGCGGGCCAGCACCAGCTCACACACGACCACCACCGACGTGATGCCGTGAGTAGCCACGTCGAGCCAGAACGCGCGCGCTCCCATCTCGGCGTGATATGCTGTGAAACAGATTAAACTCCGTTTCAAATGAATTTGTAAGCGATCACAAATTCATTTGCACCTCAATAATTAGGTACGTGCCAACTTGGCGTAACAGCAAATACAACTTTGCATAACTGAGACGTTCTTGCTGTCGCCTTACATATAGTAGGTTAGATTATTACCAATTTTCTGATAGCTGAGAACGTATTTTAAGAATAGCTGACCCGCGCAGCTCCACCCGCGCTTTAATTACATTTTGCTCCCCTTTTCTCCCTACTCCCTTGATTTATCTCTATCCATCTCTCTCTCTTATAAGAAAAATCTAATTCTATGCTCTTTCTCTCCCCTCCCGCTTCGGTCCCCGTCACACTTCCCCTCTTCCTCTCCCCGTTGTCCTCTCTGAACCCTCTCCCTCCTCTCTCTTCTCCCAACTTGCTCCCTCTCACTCCCCCCCCCCCCTTGCTCCACCTAACTCCTCCGATCCCTCACTCCATCACCCTCCCCTCTCCCACTCTTGCACCCTCCTCTCGTTCTATATATCCTCGTAGTCATGGTATCAGCGGCATAAAATATACTTTATAACCTATTCTCAGACCTACCCGCAAAATTTCATACATATCGGTTCACCCATCTACACACATCAAAAGTGTCTAGGGATCAACATATATTTTTGCAATAACTTTTCTCCTGATTGATATTAATTAAAATTTTCTTTAAGGATTCATCAAATAAAGTGTTTTCGTTTGTCACAGTAACGATAAACCAAGTCACCTTTGCATTAATAAAGAAATTTGCCATTTTCCTAATAAAGGGATTTTTGACATTTGAACCACTAACACAAAAGTTCGAAAAAAAGACTGAAATAACAGTTTTCTTTAAAATTTTATTGGGTAACTTAAACAATTAATAATCCGTGTTTCTACCGCGAACACTAACAACACAAGAACATCGGTTTGGCATACTCAAAATGAGTTCATCCAAATCACGCTGTGGAATGGCCGCCCATGTTCGTTGCAACAACAAAAAAAGGTCTTCTTGCGACTGGATACCCTCCATATTCGGCAGAGCTCTTCTCTGTAGCATATCCCATGCATGCTCAATCGGGTTCAAGTCTGGCGACTGAGCAGGCCAGGGCAGGACATTGATGTTAGCTGCGGCGAGAGTCTGTCTTACAACTCTTGCGGTGTGCGGTCGTGCATTATCATGCATTAACTGAAATAAGGGACCGATTTGCACTTGTAGAGGAACGATGACGTCTGATACAATCGTCTCAGCATAAATTTGAGCGTTGAGGTTGCCTCTGATCCAAATCAACTCAGTTCTTCCGCCGATCCAAATACCCGCCCATACCATGATGGTTCCACCACTATAAGGATGGACTTCCTGGCAGGATTTTAATCGCTGTTGGCGTCCAGGGGTTCTCCAGTGTCGTATACGTCTTGTATCCGGTCTCATACCAAAACGAGACTCATCAGAAAAGCACACGAAACGCCATTGTTCTTCTGCCCAATTTCTGTGTTCAAGAGCCCATTGATATCGAATCCTACGATTGTGCATTGCTATAGGTGGTACCCGTAGCGGTCTTCGGGAATGAAGGTTCACTTCATGCAAGCGGTTTCTGACTGTTTGGTCGCTAATTAAGTTCCCTGAAGAGTGATGAAGCCTCACGGCTAACATCATGGCAGTTATTGTTGGAGCTCTTCGAGTTAAGATTTGAATATATCGGTCTTGTCTCCGTGTGGTGCAGCGATACCGTCCTCCATGGCGCTCAGCCACGGTACCAGTGCTTCGGTAACGTGTCCAAAGTCGACTGATAACACTCTGACTTGTATTCAGAGCTAAAGCCACAGTACGTTGCCGGGAACCAGCTTCTATCATTCCCACGGCTCTGAGCATTTCTTCCCTGCTTAAATGACGTCGCCGCTCCATAATAACGTTGGTTTTAATCAGTAGTAGGGAAACAGTAGCACTAATAATGTCTTCAATGCGTTGTATGTTTTTATAGGGAAAATATTGACAGCTGATTTTCATCTTTTACTCGAATTTGATTCACAGTTCCTGATTCAAATTATGAAATGCACCAAAAAGGATCCATATAAATTTATAAAATCATAAATTTATTACAAAGCCACATCTCAATCTCAAGAAATCCGCTTAAAAATGCTTGATCCCTAGACACTTTTGATGTGTGTATTTAAAGACCTTGCCTTATGTTGCTTAACCTTAACCTAGCGGCATGAAATATACTTTATGACCTATTCTTAGACCTACCCGAAATGCACACAAAATTTCATACAAATCAGTTCACCCATCAATTTAATGACCTGGCCTTATGTTGCTTAACCTTAACCTAGCGGTATGAAATAAACTTTATGACCTATTCTCAGACCTACCCGATATGCACAAAAAAAAATCATACAAATCGGTTCACCCATCTATTTAATGACCTAACGTAACGTTGCTTAACCTTAACCTACCGGGATAAAAAGTTTCCTGGTTCTAAGCTACCTCCCCACCAATTTTCAGCCAAATCGGTTCAGTCGTTCTTGAGTTATAAATAATGTAACTAACAAGACTTTCTTTTATATTTATAGATTGTATGTTCAATTTCACCGATAGATGGCGCTGTTCATAATGTAAATCACGCTAACATCGTAAATTACTGTCTAATGATATTCGATAATGAAAGTTCTTAGTTTTACGCATCTTTTATTGTTGCGACTTTAATAAAATACCTATACACACACTACCTGCACTTGGGGAGTTTCATTAAAATTTCATGAACCCCCTGAGCCCTGACCTTGAAGCGTTTTTTGGGAGCGCTGTTCATTGTGTGTAGTGTGAATTGTAGTTGTACATTTTATTGCGTTAGATTAGATCATTTCGAGTCATTTTAGGTCTTTTACCTAAGTAAAAATCTTGCAATTTCGTATTCTCAATTTCTACCCACCTATACAAATGTAGCCTTGGTGGTGCAGCTGACCTAACCGCTGGCTTTTAAATGAAATGAAATGGTATTTTTCCCTTGCCTATTTCTTTCCTAATCTAGTTTGGACTCGCTCGGGATTTACAGATTTTAACTTTTCAAAGATATATAATGTCATATTGCTATCAGCAAAGTACTTAGAACAATACAGAAATCTAATGAAAATGTCCGGGTGTACCGGATCGGCTTACCCCCTACAAAAATTGACCCTTCGCCACTGCCATATCTTGTACAAACTAAATGTCTGCTCAGTCCCTATTGTATATAGCGTAATAATACATATCTTAATGATTAACTGATCAGTCTATAATTACCCTATTCACATACAAAGGAAATTACGTGGTAATATGTGCAAGTAATGTTTCACTGCTTAGCCCCTATGAAACATAGCGTGATGTTTTATATACCAATTTATACCCCTACTTCTACACAACACATCAGTGAAAGTCCTATCAAAATCCATCCAAGGGTTTTCAAATGATACCTGGACAAACAGAACGACAGACAGACAGACAGACAATAATTCCAAAAAAAAATGTTTTGGCCTCTATGTCGATAGTAAAGTATTCCCACATAGAAGTTTTGGAAAAATATTCAATGTACAGAAAAAGTGCTCTTTAAGTTTTATTTTAGTATAGAAGAAGAAGATAGAAGATGACGTTCAAAATATTGTAGCAAGCCGGGTGGAAAACTTGTTTCGTGTAGAGTAATTATTACCTAAGACGTAATAGTAATAAGTACTACCAAGGTTAAGGGTGCGTTTCTACTGATGCGGAGCTGGACGGAGTGGAACGGAGTAAAGTGGTAAAAATTTGGCAAATGGTTCCATTGAAGCGGGGTGGAGTGGAGCTGAGCTGAGCTGTGCTTAGAGCACGCTGACTTTAGTTTGATTGCATTTGTGTGTTGTCAGTCGTGAATCCAATAAACATGGACATTTTTTGACACTTTCAAGCAGCCAACTCTATTTAATCAAGTTTCTTATGACAAAAATTATGATATATTATTATATTATTTGTATATTATTGTTTGGTCACGGTCTCTTTTCCCCCCATTTAACAGAATCATATTTGATACTTTGATCACATGTCGATGACGTGTGAAGTTTATGACGTAATATCGCTAACTAAACCAAAATGCAGCGCACGAATCCTATCCTGACAAGTTTATATCAGTTACCGATATTTTCTTGGATAAGCAATAGGCAATTAGAAACGGACTTACCTGGATCATATAATAAGATCCAATAGAGCGCAGTGATCATAATGGCTATGGTCACGGTGACATTAAATAGAATCCAATATATGCTCGCATACCACGGGAGAACTTTTGACTCTGAAATTACAAGTATATTGTTAAGATTACATAATTGTATACCTAGCCAAATTAGCTATTTCTGATCATCATACATGTACTGATGTATAACTGACTGCACATTAGTTTAAGTCGGCTAAAATTTATATTCTAAGAATTTATAGAAGTGTTAGCTAGAAACTAATTAAGTAGGTTACGCCATAAAATTGTTTGCGATAAGGTACATAGTTAATGAAATGTTGAGTGCTACAGCAGTATCACGAAAAAATATAAACATGCACCTATGTAAATATAAAGAAGAATAACTGTCCTAATAACGTTAAGATTGGTTATAATGACGACACCGTTTCAAGAAAAAAAAAAGTAGCTCAAAATCACAGTAAATTACTCCGATATCCTCACTTATGTAGTAATTTTCTAAGTATGCGACTAAAATCTGTTCTCTCTCTTTCACACTCTGCGTTTCTTCAGGACATAAAGGATGGTTTGGAATATCTCATCTAGAAAAAAAACTTTTTTAAAGCAGTTGTAAGTAATATTTTTATCTTCGTTAGGGAACAATTCTTTAAAAACAAAATTATTTGGCATAATTATTTCATACAAACATGAACGGATTTCTTGTATTGATTGACATGTATACAAAGTTTTCTTATGCGGTGGAACACAGCGAGGAGAACCCCGCTCAAAAGCCTGAAGCACCCTGATACTGGGTGGAAGACCACATAACCTTCTTGTAGCATGTGTTCTTGATTGTTTGGTTGTAGTTGCTAGTGCTCTAGGAGCAGATGTTCTGGAAGTTAAGGAAACCTCGGATCGTCCCTTTTCTTAACACAGCGATTCCTTTAAAATGTTTAACTAGTGTGCTTTACCATCCACGCATGTATTACCGCTTACCATCAGGTGGCCTTGCCGTCACTAGCTTATGTGTTATAGAAATGTACCTACATATTAGTATAACACAGCATAACAATAGTTTACCAAATGTTATCATCGTCTATTAGTGAATAAAAACCGGGTAAAGAACCAAGGTCGAAGATACGAAAGTAGGAAGGAATAGTGACGCTCATTGCGTCATAATTGTCACGGTGCGCGTTGCGTACATAGTGGGCGTTGCATCCGACGTCGGACAGCGGCGGCATTGCAACATTGGTGGTGGTAGGGGAGTCCTATTTACCCAGTATATGTCGTGAAATGTTGTTGGTTTTTGGATTGTGTTGTAATACACTACCATTTACCACATTAAAATAACTTTTAATCAATAAAATATGTAAGAGGAAGCCACAGGTCACAGCGCATAACGATTGAGTCATTTCTTCACCTTCGACAGTAGGTATTTGGTCTGAGTTCTATACAAAAATAAAAAATACCGGTCAAGTGCGCGTCGGTCTCGCGCACCGAGGGTTCCATACTATCTTTGGGCTTAAAAAAGTAATTTTACTTTTCATGTAACACCTCAGTAGCAAAAAAAAAACAAACCGCAAAACTAGGTTTTTTGTCGAGGGTTTTTTAGGATTACTAAAAACCTGCACTATTTAGAATCATCATTTTATATTTCCTGTAAAATATAGATAGACATGTACTACCCATAATTATTTCATATTTTTCCCTCCACAAACTGCGGAGATAAGGGGAACGGTATTTTTAACCGACTTCAAAAAAGGAGGTTCTGTATTCGACGCGTATGTATGTAATATTAATAGAAATGCGTAATATTCATATATGTTAGTCTATGTGGGCTTCTAAACAAATTTACCAAATTTCACGAGTGTATGTATGTATGTATGTAGGTTTGTCCGCGGATTTCTCAGAAACTACAAGTCCGATTTCAAAAATTCTTTTTGCAATCGTTAGAGTATTTTTCAACTTAGGGTAGAGTACAAGTTTCATCAAAATCGGTCCAGTAGTTTAAGGGATATAAACTTTTTAAGTTTTCAGTAAGTTACTGTAACGTAGACGTTCGAGTTGCGTGATAGTGCTGACTTCAATATATTTTCGTTATTTTATGCTTTTTAGATAATTTACTTTGAAGTCGGTTTTTATTTTTTATAAAATAGTTTATTAGATAATTTACTTTGAAGTCGGTTTTAATTTTTTTTTAAATAGTTTATTTACTTTGAAGTCGGTTTTAATTTTTTTTAAATAGTTTATTTATTGACATTTTTGATTATCAGCCAAAAACTGCGCGACATAAACCATAATAAAAATCTGTTTTGAGATGTGCAAAAGAAGCACTTTCATATGATACACCACTCGATATAGTAGTCTCACTTTGAAATTGTGATGACCCATTTCGACTCCCATTATAAATAAACTATTTTAAAAAAAAAAAACGACTTGAAAGTAAATTATCTAAAAAACATAAAATAACGAAAATATATTGAAGTCGGTGCTAGCACATCATGTTAACTAACACTAGCACTAGCTGACTTACACAGCTTACTTACTTTGAAGTCGGTTTTTTTTTTAAATAGTTTAAGTAGGTAACACTTATTAGTGACTTATTTTACCAAGATAGGTATCAGCACTATCACGCAACTCGAACGTCTACGTTACAGTAACTTACTGAAAATATAAAAAGTTTATATCTCTTAAACTACTGGACCGATTTTGATGAAACTTGTACTCTACCCTAA
This sequence comes from Furcula furcula, assembly GCA_911728495.1. Taxonomy (NCBI): domain Eukaryota; kingdom Metazoa; phylum Arthropoda; class Insecta; order Lepidoptera; family Notodontidae; genus Furcula; species Furcula furcula. The sequence goes on along the minus strand of OU452244.1, from coordinate 24,148,155 downwards.
GTTGAAAAATACTCTAACTATTGCAAAAAGAATTTTCGAAATCATACTTGTAGATTCTGAGAAATCCGCGGACAAACCTACATACATACATACACTCATAAAATTTGGTAAATTTGTTTAGAAGCCCACATAGACTAACATATATTAATATTACGCATTTTTATCAATATTACATACATACGCGTTGAATAGAGAACCTTCTTTTTGAAGCCGGTTAAAAAAGTAAAAGAAATAAATTAATAGTTTAAAAAAACTAAAAATACACGCTTTTATAAGGACTACTGCATTAAAAAGCTATAAATAAGTTATCTAAACCGTGCTTTCTTTCTTTCTACCTCGTGTTTGTAATTTATGGATTATATTTGTGTGTAAAAGCGTGGGGCGCTTTTTCTCTGTAAATGATTTCAAATTATTGTCATGCGAATACAAATACTTAGCGTTCTTGAAATTTGACAAAAATGTTAAGCTGTTATTCAGAAAAAGCGCCCCACGCTTTTAGTAGTCCTCATAAAAGCGTGTATTTTTAGTTTTTTTAAACTATTAATTTATTTTATACTTTTTAGTCTTAGAAATATTCGCCTAAACTACGAATAAAATTAGCTCAAGTAATGATTTGTTCGTAGCTTGAATCGTAGGCAGGTTGTGGCAAAACATAATATTTTTATATTACGCGTAGGTATCTGATTGAGTTAGCGAAGTTTAAGAAAGCACTACGTATTTACCCTTTAAACAGTCGAAAGTAAGCCAAAAGTCAATAGTTTTACAAGTAGTATTCAAGGGATATCTAATGGTATAACTGGTATTAACTAGTACCACCTATACCATTACAGGTATAAATGGGACAACTTAGTACCATTTATACCATTAATGGTACAATTCAATGGTATAACAGGTCCGAAGCCGTTCGGTGGCTTACCAACCTTCCGGGTTCATCAACGTCCACGTTATTAGGCAAACTAAATATAACTCCTTAATACAAATCAAATGAGTCCAAGCTACTAGTAAACCCATCGAGGTTTACTAGTAATCATTCCATGGTTCCGTCAACCACCTTTCATTTCCATCATCAACCCTGATTATTGGGCAAAGTAAATAGAACTCTTTAATACGAATCAAATGAGCTTAAACTCGATGAGTTTACTAGTAGCCGTTCCAGGGTTCCGTCACCAACCTTCCTATTCTATCATCAGGCCCTCATTAATGGTCAAAGTGAAAATAACTCTTTAAAACAAATTAAATGAGCTGAACCTTGATGTGTTAACTAGTAGCCATTCCAGGGTTCCGTCACCCACCTTCCTGTTCCATCATCAGGTCCTTATTAATGGTCAAAGTGAAAAAACTCTTTAAAACAAATCAAATGAGCCGAAACTCGATTGTTTACTAGTAGCCATTCCAGGTTTCCGTTACCCACCTTCCTGTTCCATCATCAAACTCAAACTCAAACTCAAAAATCTTTATTTCAAATAGGCTTAACGCTAGCACTTTTGAATCGTCATTTTTTTAAAAGCTACCACCGGATCACAACGCGGCCTCAACTGAGAAGATCCGGCAAGAAACTCAGCGGGCTTGTCATTTTTTCACTTTTTTTTTAAACATTGTTTTGTTACAAATGAATCGACATTAGCGATATTGTGTCCTGCCGTTCGAAACATAAAGCAAGGGAGAAAAGAAGAAAACAATAAATTACGACAAACTAAAAGGTCAAAGGGATAGAAGTCGGACCAGTCCCCCCAAGCAGCACCCGCGCACGAGTTGACTCGAGCAGCAGCCATCACTCCCCTCAACCATATTAGAGGGAAGGGGGTGACTCGCCACACGAAGCCGCCACAAGCAAAGACTTTTCGATGGCGAGCATGACCGAACCGAAATCACAGTGGCTCACATTTAACTTCTGCTGTTAAGTAGTACCTCGACAGGCAAGACACAAAACACTTTCACATAATCTTTATATTATCAATCAATTGACTTGTGAAACAGCCATCAGTAATCCACCAGATTAAGAGGTGTTACAAACTGTAAGCCTACAATTCTAAGCTTGCATGAGTTGAGCAGTTCAAGCCCACGCAGCTTTATCCTCTAGGTAATCCGAGATTTTGTAATAAGCCTTTTTCGACAACCGGCTTCTTATCAAAGGTTTAAATTTATTCAGTGGAAGATCTCGGATATCCTGTGGCAGTTTGTTATAGAAGCGTATACTTTGGCCCATAAACGATTTGCTTGTTCTGTGGAGACGTGTGGAATGTAAAACAAGATTGTGTTTGTTCCGGGTATTAACACTATGAATCGCACTGTACTTTTTAAAAGATACAATATTTTTCTGAATATAAACTAAATTTTCAAATATGAATTGCGAAACAACCGTTAGAATATCTATTTCTTTGAATTTTTCCCTTAGTGAATCAGTAGGAGCCAGATTGTAAATGGCTCTCACAGCTCTTTTCTGCAGAATTAAAATTGTATTAATTTCTGCAGAAGATCCCCACAGTAATATACCATAAGACATAATACTGTGGAAATAGCTGAAATAAACAATTCTAGCGGTTTCAATATCAGTTAAACGTCTTATTTTTTTAACTGCATAAGCCGCGGAACTCAGTCTACCTGACAATTTCTTAATGTGTGGGCCCCATTGTAGTTTAGCGCCAATTGTTATACCTAAGAACACAGTCGACTCCTCAAGGTCCAACGTCGCTCCATTAATTTCCACATTGGTTGCCACCTGTCTTACATTTGGTGTTACAAATTTCACACATTTGGTTTTGCTCTCATTAAGTTTCAAATTATTAACATTGAACCAATGGATAACTTTAGAAAGTACATTGTTTACTTCGTCGTATTCATAGAGTATATCAGGTACTCATTATTGGTCAAAGTGAAACAAACTCTTTAAAACAAATCAAATGAGTCCAAACTCGATGTGTTTACTAGTAGCCATTCCAGGGTTCCGTCACCCACCTTCCTGTTCCATCATCAGGTCCTCATTAATGGTCAAAGTGAAAAGAACTCTTTAAAACAAATCAAATGAGTCCATACTCGATGTGTTTACTAGTAGCCATTCCACGGTTCCGTTACCCACCTTCCAGTTCCATCATCAGGTCCTCATTAATGGTCAAAGTGAAAAGAACTCTTTAAAACAAATCAAATGAGTCCAAACTCGATGTGTTTACTAGTAGCCCTTCCAGGGTTCCGTTACCCACCTTCCAGTTCCATCATCAGGTCCTCATTAATGGTCAATATGAAAATAACTCTTTAAAACAAATCAAATGAGCCCAAATTCGATTAGTTTACTAGTAGCCATCCAAGGGTTCCCTTATCCACCTTCGAGCCCCAGCGTCAGATCAGCTCGAGGATACCATATTATTGTATTGTCACCGGTCCTTGATACATGTGCAAAATTTCAAATGTTTTGGACGTGTAGAAGTGGGTCAAAATTGCAACGCAAGATTCCATTACCATCATAGTTACATAGTTACATACATACATACATTCATACAGGTCAAGCTAATAAAAGCGTGTTAAAAATATATTTCTTTCATTTGCGATGAGGTTGGGTAAGTAAGATCTAAAACTATTACAAGTTTCAAATCGATAGTGTCAGTGGTTCCTGAAATATAATAGGTGTGACAGACAGACAGACGAAGTCAGACCATACGGGTTCCTTTTTTACCTTTTAGGTATGGATCCCTAAAACTGGCCAAGTGCGGGTTGAGCTCGCGCACTGAGGGTTCAATACCTTCTTTGTCCGTAGGTACCTACTTATTAAAGTTAATTTGCTATTTTTCTAACTCTCGTTTTGCGTTTAGTTCCCCACGGGGCCCCGGTAGGTAGGAGCGTGCATTACAGCTCCCCCTGAGACTTGCTCTAGGCGGGCGTTTGGCGCTGGAGAGTCTGGCGAGGTTCAAACGGGGGACTCCGTTTGAACCTCGCCAGGTCGAAGAGTCTCTCAATAGCGTCAATGAAGGAAGGAAGTACGTTTTAGTGGGTAGGAAGCCCACATAACCCGGCTTCTGCCCCTACGGAGACTGAGACTGAGTCACTGAAAAGTATAAAATAATTTAAATATTATTGAAGTTGGTGTTACCTTACCGGCTGTGTATATTTGGCACCAACTTCAATAATATTTAAATTATTTTATACTTTTCAGTGATATTGAAGTCGGTTCAATTTTTTTTTTTAAATATTTTTTTTTGAAATCTTTTTAGTGATATTTTCATATAAAAAGATTGAACCATCGAAGACCGTAAAATGATCTAGGTAGGTTATGATCATATTATCGTCTACGTAGTTTTACATAATTCGAGTTTCTTCAGAAACAAAATATCCGGTCGTAATGAAATTTGCATGGAATCATCATACTAGTTTACTCTCTTGAATAAAAAAAGAATCATTGAAATCGGTTCATAATTGTCAGAGCAATGTAATGGAGAACATCAGTTTTATGGTTTTTACCAGATAAAGTCCTCCACATCGTTTATGGTCCTCCAGGAAGTTCTTATCCGGTTGTGATAAAATTCATACAGATTCAATACAGTGGTTTCTTCTTTCGAATAAAAAAAGAATCATTGAAATTGGTAAATATTTGCCAGAGTTATGACCATTTTTGTCCTTAAAAAGCGACATAAAGTCTATAGCCTTTTCCAAATAACAGCTTATCTAAATAACTACCTTTGTTTAAAATTTCAAGTACTTTATTGACATGACAATCATTTGTAATCTGTAGGTAAATACAGAACAAAAGCGCCCCACGCTTTTACACTTAAATATAATGCTTAATTACAAACACGGGGTAGAAAGAAAGAACGGGTTCCATAAGTTATTTATTGCTTTTTAGTGCAGTGTACCTTATAAAAGCGTGTACTTTTAGTTTTTTAAATTATTAATTTATTTTACACTTTTTAGTCTTAGTAATACGTACGTACGTTTATAGTCTAAGATACGGATAAACTTGACATTTTTGCCCGACTGCCCCAGAGGAGGCTTATGTTTTTTATTTATTCGTAGTTTGAATCGTAGGCAGGTGGTTGGAAAAATATTTTTACTAGAGTAGATATTGCGCATAGGTAGGTATCGTAATGAGTACCTATGCGAAGTTTAGGAAAGTACTCTATGTATTTACTCTTTAAACGGTCAAATGTAGGTCACTAAAAACCAATAGCTTCACAAGTAGTATTCAAGGGTTCCGTTACCAACTTTCTAGGTCGATCAATAGGCCCGTTATTAGACAAAATGAAAAGAAGTCTTTAATACAAATAAAATGAGCCCAAACTCGATGTTTTTACTAGTAGCCATTCCAGGGTTCCATTACCCACCTTCCAGTTCCATCATCAGGTCCACATTATTGAAAAAAGTCAATAGAATACTTAAAGATGAATCAAACGAGCCTAAACTAATGGGTTTACTATAGAGCGTCCAACCGTTTATTTTCTTTTTGACAGCACCAATAGAACGTAACTGCGTCATATTACGCAAAAATTCACTTTTAAAACTTCACTGTCAAAAACGGTTGGACGCTCTATAGTGGCCAATCCAGGGTTTCGTCACCCACCTTTCAGTTCCATCATCAGGTCTTAATTCATGGTCAAAGTGATAAGAACTCGTCAAAAGAAATCAAATGAGCCCTAACTCGATGTTTCCTAGTCGCCATTCCAGGGTTCCGGCATCCACCTTCTAGTTCCATCATTAGGTCCTCATTAATGGTCGAAGGGAAAAAAAACTCTTTAAAACAAATCAAATGAGCCCAAACTCGATGGGTTTACTAATAGCCATTCCAGGGTTCCGTCAACCACCTTCCAGTTCCATCATCAGGTCCTCATTAGTGGTCAAAGTAAAAAGAACTCTTCGAAACAAATCAAATGAGCCCAAAATCTATTAGTTTACTAGTAGCCATCCAAGGGTTGCCTCATCCACCTTCGACCTCCATCATCAGATCAGCACAATGATACCATATTATTATCTCCGGTGACCGGTCCTTGATACATGTGCAAAATTTCAAATGATTTGGACGTCTAGAAGTGGGTTAAAATTGCATCGCAAGATTCCATTACCATCATACATACATAGTTACATACATATATACATACAGGTCAAGCTAATAAAAGCGTGTTAAAAACTAAAACAGTCAACGTAACAACTGGATTAACCAGTTTCGCAATTAGAGAGGTTATGATCTACGTTTTGTGTCTACCTACTGTGTGCCTAACCTAATCTTTAATTTACAAAAACAATGGCATCTGGTTTATAGTTGTTATTAAATTATGATTTTATATGAATGAGCGTGGAATAATAACACGCGATGCATAAAGGTATGAAATACATAACATCGTAAGTACGTCCAGTAGGTAATAATACTAATGTACATATTTAATAAGATCCTGGGACGAAGCTGGGTCAGTGTATACACGACTGATTCTAACACAATCGAGCCTGAACCACGTGAGCCAGACATAACACAACTCACACACATGAATACATTATACTCAGTACTTACTTACAACTTACAAGCCATTGTTGGGAATCGAAGCCACGATTTGGGTAGCATTTAAGGTATTTATCTAAACGTCAGCCCCGGCTCTAGGGGGGCAAACCGAGGCACCCACCCCGGGCGGCAATATCAGGAGGCGCCAAAATGTCAATACGAGTAGGTATACTTAATATGCTTAGAGGAGATACCACTGGAGAGAGCATGATGCGCTAACCCCCTCTGCCAAATTTTTGTTCATATGGTCAGGTCATTCTTTATTTGTGTGCGTGTATTTTTGAATGTGTTGCGAGTTTATTATAGTGTGGGTATGCGTGAAAGTGTATCTGTGTGTGTTTACTTCGCCTCCCGCACCCCGCAAAAGTGCCACGAAAAATTTGTTCGGGGAATCGACGCGATACTAACTCCTTTGGTACTTTCTCTGAGTTAATATGATAAAAATAAACAAAAGCCTGATTAGGTCACCGTCGACTTGTAAGAAAAAGGAGCCACGCAGGCCCACACCACAAGTGAATTTCTGAACTCAAGATGCTTATTTGAGATTTGTGAGTTTTTTAAAGTAATTTATCTCAAACGCTGGAGCGCCAATATCAAGTTTCTACCCCGGTTCGAAAAAATCGTAGATCCGGGGATGCTAAACGTTACACCAACTGACTCGTTTGGAATTCTGTTAAATGTTCTAATTATGCATTAAGTTGATTGGAACAATATTAAAATGGTTACCTAGTACCTAGCAGCAATGCCTGAAGGCTAGTTGTACACGTTTTGTTATCCATACAGCGCATTGTTTCCGATAAACACGGCTAGCGTGTAGCACGAACTGTTGCCGAATAAAGAACTTATTAAATAATTACCTAGTCAAGTCCATAATAAATACTCTTAGCGGAGGTCATATTAATAAAATTTCGATTGTTTGTCTTTAAAGTTGTTTATATGGAGCATCGTGGACGTGGTCAGTTTACCACTATAATCAATTAACATAAGTAAGTAGGTAAGTACCTATTAAATATACTTACTTAAAAATTATTATTATTATGTATCGATTCATTTACTTTAATCGATGTTTTTAAGAATGTCACCTCATTATGAAGCAAAAACTGTTAAATGTTAAATACGATCTATTAAATTGGCCCTACTTTATTTATAATAACACACTTTGCCATAACTTTTGTTGGGTGATAATGTCTCCGCCAACGTCAAAAGTAATTTGATGCCTATGTTAAACTATCACCTAAATAAAACATGTGTACCAAGTACGTTACCGTAACTAGTTCACTTTTAATTACTTACCTACCTAACAGAATAAGGTTTAGTAAATAATGAAGTCCTTGGTTCTAAAATGAAAAATTCTATATGGCATGTTTTTTTTATAAACATGTGTATTGTAGGCTTAGAAATGTAATGAACCTGAAGTGTGGCAAAGTTCCACGGAGGAACATAAATATTTCGGAGGAACGTGGGTGTTTACCTTTACCTCGGCTAGAAAAATCCTGTATAGAAACCGGATGGAGCCGCGCGCGTCGGCATTTAATGAAAGTAATTTGGGGGCACGACTTAACTAGATTACGGGATAACAAGGGTTAACTAAATAGTTATTATGAGGAGCCACGATATCGGCAAAGGGGTTTATTTCCTTTAAATTATCTAATCGAATAATTACCACAATGAAAAGTTTAAAGCACCGTATATTTTTTTATTACTTTATCATATTATTTGCGTATAAATTTATGATACCTATGAAGTTTTATTGGGTTTCAGGTATGTATCCACGAGAAAACACCCAGTCTTGTCCAATACACGGACGACCCCGTTGCCCGTTGGTCTAGTGGTTAGACACCCTGTCCGCTAACCGATGGGTCGTGGGTTCGATTCCCACCAAGTGTCTGGGTGTTATTTATCTATTTAAGTATGTATTTACAAAAAAAAAATGTATATATGTATTAGTATCAGTTGTCTGGTTTCCATAGTACAGGCTCTGCCTAGTTTGGGATCAGATGACCGTGTGGATTGTCCCAAGATATTATTATTTTATTAATAATTAAAAATAATATACACAGAATATGAGTATATTTATCTAATTATTACATTCATATGTAAGTATATTGTATACTTACTTACCCTATTTTTCTTTACAAGATAAAAACCGTAGCATTAAATGTATGAACACAGGAGTGATGGCTGACCAAAGTCAGTAATTAGGGTACAATAGGTATGTCATATTCAACCCTAACATTTTTTTCAGGTCAGCAATTACCATTAGACAGACCATCGATCTACTATCAAGAGATCTACAACGAGTGCATAATCCCTACACACGAAAGTACTTACCTACACTTATTTCAAATGAGTTATTTTTTTACGAAGGTTAATACAGCATTAAATGCGCTTGTCCTTGAAGATTCATTTGAGACTCATCAAATCTTTGCAAAGTAACTTTTTTATTGTATAGGTAGTGCCTAGTGGCATAGTTGTTTATCTTACGCTTTAACCTCTGACTTGCTTGGCTTAACGACTCTTCTAGATTTACTGTAGACAACTGGGATCCTTTGTGTGTTCTTCGAAGTGCGGACACGCACAGTGTCGCTAAATGGTCGATTAAATTAGCAACTTAATGAAGAAGAGCAGGCAGTTGAAGCAGTGGCAGTTCAGTGGGCGAGCGTTTACCTTGGTAAAAAAGGTGCGCAGGTTTGAACCCCGGCTGACACCTCTAATTGCTTTAATTAATTTTGTGCGAATAATCTATGCGTTTTTTACTAGCTTTTGGTGAAGGAAAAAATCGTGATGAGGCCGGCACGTCTGAGAAAGCCTAATTAGCTTTCAAATGTTTTCCTTCACCATAATACTTACCGGAACAACATAGGCAATGTTAATTGTATTTTCTGTATTATAAGTTCACAATACAAAATCTGTCTGTTATATTTACATCAATAGTATATGTAGGTAGGTACTAACCGTTAGATCTGGTAACAAGAGCGGCAAACGAAACGACGAGTGCGCTTATCATGGTCAAGGCGAGCAGCAGTACCCCCCAATTGGTGAGGAATATGATCCAATAAGCACTGGCTCCTTCGCTGAGAGACCACGTGAAGATGGCCAGCGCCACCACAGCCAGCACCAGGCGGATAACCAGCATCGGCACGGGAGAGTCGCTCCGTTGCCATGACGACGCGTAGAAGTCGCTAAATCTCTCGTTCGACGACACCCACAAGTCCGCTAGGGACACGCTTTTCCTATAAAATTTCACCATAATTATCACTATTAATGCCAAATAACTCTTAAAAATACACTGGCACTACGTGCTGCTGAGACACAATTTTAAGAATATCGGAAAATTTCCGACGAGGAGACGTCGTCGTCGCTCGAGAGCACAGCCAGAGTTGTTATCGATGATCCATTATCGCGAGGTTTCATAATCATTTATTATGAATATGATATCAGCGACAATCAGTCATAAATCACGGATAAAGTTTTGACGAACTATGGGGTGTCAATATTTTTTTTTATATTAAATTGGCAAGATCGCGCGGTTGGCGGAGTAGAGGCGGCGACGGCGGCGGCGCGGGCGCAGATGAGCGCTAGCACAGTACACTCAGGTACAGTATATACGAACACGTACCGGCGCGAGCGAATGACAAATGCAGCGCGGCGCGGCCGGCCGCAATCGCTACACTTGCGTAAACTATTATACCATAACCTTTCTTATGTAATTATACTACGTTTTCTTCACCCAAACTGGTTTATGTCGTGTGGCAATTAACAATCAATAAACAATGTACAGATAGTGGAAAAGAGAAGCAATTTTTCCTCCTAGGTGGGATGGAGAATAAGTGGAATAGCCTGACTTTCCTACCTCTAGTGTTTTATATAAGTATAAGATATTAATCTAATTTATTATAAATACATATTAAATACGCGAACATTAATACTTATTCCATATCTAAAGTCGACTACTATAAAATTAATTGATCGTTCATTTTTTTGTTCACTACTACGGTAAGTACCGGTGACCGGTAACCGGTGACCCCGGTTCTGGCCACTGACCCAATTTTGGCCATTTTCAACTTCAAAGCTGTGTTAAAAATGTTCAGATAATTAATTAAGGCAGTTACAATTACGAATCATGGCAACCTTAATATAGTTGTTAGCTCTCTTGTATCAAACGTAACTAAGATTATAGCAGCCATTCAATGTCGATGTGCATGAAACGTGCTCATTTCTTAGTAAAAACAGTAAGGGACAGTGGTTATGTAATCAGTTATTGTCTCTGGAATCTTAGTTTTTTTATAATGTTATTTTTCATAGTTCATTAAAATTATATTGTCTAAGCAGAATTTTATTCATTTGCTCGCCATTCGTACGAGAAGGAAAGTTAAAACCGATGGCCACAAATGGGGCAAAAATTATGTAATTTCCCATCTTTGGCCAAGTCGATGGCCAAAAGTGGCACACGTAGAAGCCCAATTCTGGCCACTTAATATTTATCGTCGTTTTTTGTTCATATGTCAAACTAGGTAAACGAGGGTAGTTATACATAATCACCCTTGATAAAAAAACGCGTACGTGAGGTAAGCGTAACTACCGTATGGCTTTATATGCTTAAACCACCTAATGTTTGTATAAAATTAAATAAAATCTGAAAAATAAGAAATTTGCCGATCTGGCCTGTAAGGATGGTTCACTCTACTAAAGTTAAGATATATTGATTACTTTTGGTTCCATCGTTAATACTAATATAAGTAAGATGACTAGTAATATATGTACCTAGATCACAAGTATATAGTAATATACTTGTGATCTAGGTACATATTATGCTATGATCTAGACTAGACTGTCTAGTCTAGTGTGTTGAAGATTATTTGAATACCAAATAAGGAATCGTTGATTGTGCCATTTTTAGCGACTTACTAATAATGATACGTTGATTTTGAATTCATTGATGCTTTATTTCGTAATGGGCAAAACTGGCTCTAGCACATATTCGGACCTTTTTTTTAAGGATAAGGTAAGATTAATTTACTTTTGATGACTTGAGATGAAAATTATGTCTGAGATTATTAAAATGATGAATCACCAAACACTTTAATGGAGAAACACGTTTAAAATGGCCAGAACCGGGTCACCTGCCCTATATAATGTGTGCCATAGGATAGATTTTGAAGACCTTAGGATACTTATATAAAGGTATACCGATAAATTATAGCGTAGCTGTGAATAAACCTTATTGATTAGGTATGGTAGATTTTTGACATACTTAGTGATACATAGCAGAAGCAAACTTTTAAGAAACTTTTTATCGGATTTTTTTAGGGATTGAATTGGATAGAACTTACCCAAGTTCTATCGAGGTCAAAGTCGGGTGGAGTTGGAACTGGTTCCAAGCACCAAAAGGACCCTTGGCTTCTGAACATTATAGCTTGTTTTTTTTGAGTACCTACCTATAACGCGAAAATTACTGGCTGCGTGCGAAACCGCGGGTAGTTATACTGCCCCTTTACTAAAATAAATAATGTACCTAATACAGTTTATGTAAGAGTATATATTAAGATAGTGAGAAGTAATCTGAGTTTTACAGGACTGACAAAATGTGAGCTCATCTTATTTGCTGTGGTCAGGAATTCCAACGACGAACTACATTTCAAAATCTTAGTAAGTATACCTACCAATACCTAATTAAAATATTACCTATAAAAAAATAATTCATTTTAAAGTAACGTTGTCTATTTGGATTTTTAAGTAATATGAATGTTATTGTAGCAGTTCGAAAATCCATCGGCCACTAAATTTATCCTAACCAAGTAAGTAACCACGATTAACCATATTATATAGTATACATATATTGTTTCTGATCTGATTAGAATATTGGGAAGTCCAGATAGCATTTGGTCATAACAAATGCATTCAAAATATACCTAATGTGTATTTTCCCAAGAACGTAAGTAGGTGGACAAAGGATAAACTAAATATTTAAGGCAATATTAATTAGTCATTATGTTTTGACCTACCTCTTATAATTGCCTCACCTCTTGTTATGAAAAGTTTGTTTTGGAATGTTAAATTTAGTAATAATCATAGTAAAACGAAATGAAATTATTTGTTTGAAACGGGCCAGCGCTTTTGAATGGTTAGTATTTTATACAACTACCACGGGATCACAACGCGGCCTCAACTGAGAAGATCTTGCAAGAAATTCAGTAGGCTTGTATTTTTTACTTTTTCTGTAATCACCCTTCTCTCCACAGGATAATTTATTAAGAAAAGATTAGCAGCGGACGGGCCTGCACTCAACAACAGCAACATTTCGTTTAGCCTTCATCACCGTGTACGACCTTATCGTTCTTGCCTTCCCACCGTCCTACCAGATAGTTAGAGCATTTCTTATGCTCTTGTAGAGCATCTATTTTGCATACATAACAGACCCATTTTTTCGACGTTTATGTAGCTACGCCCGTAATTGAGGATGAGGTGTCTGAAAAACCCAGAATTGGTCGACTTGACCTAAGATCCAAAACCTTCACCACCTTCAGTGATTCAACATGAGACCTTTTGGTTTGCTACTTTGAAAGGGACGATTCATGCCTTACGGTCATAAGAAAATGCGCCACGATGATTGAAGGCTACGGTTTTTCCATTTATTAGCTGCCTGAAATATTTTTTTGGGTTTTTATGTACTTACGAGTAATTATTGAGAATTTGATAAGTCATTGTTGCTTTTGGGTTAGAGTATGACGAACTAAGTTTCGTTGTTTATTCGAAGATATGATGGTTTGTTGTAATAGAGATTTGTCATTCTAATTAAAACGTAGACAATGAAGAAATAATTGTACGTTTATTAGGTTTAGTCGTGGGAATCCCAAGCTGTAGAAGCATGACCTGTGATCATGACGTATTTAACTGACATTGAAGTTAAGTTAAAAGAGTAGTGATGATCAGAGGTTTTATAAGATGCGGCGAAAACAGATTCATTTACAAAAAAGTTATACAGGTACGCTGGGCCGCGTTGGGCGGCACTGTGGGTGAATAGCGATACCACGGATCTGAATTGCTCCAGAGAGTAGGTCAGGGAGTCCTGGCATACTCATAGCTCAGAGACTGCCTCGGATATAGGGGTAGGCAAACCGGGGCACCCGCCCCGGCAGCAGTTTCAGGGGGCGCTAAAATCGTAATTTCATATGAATCAAAATAAAAACTTGCTTCACAAAGCGTAAGTACTCTTTATTATCTATAAAGAGTACAAAGGAGACAGAGATGATTCTATACAATTTTGGGTCCAGGTTGTAAAAAGATGAAAGCTGTGTCTGTTGATAGCTAGTATATTCTTAAATTAATACTGAACATTTTGCGGATTTTGGCAGTCTGAGAGATAAGTTATAAGATATTTATGAAAAGTGAGGTTATGTAACAACCGGTACCTTAATGGGTGATTTTAAGTACAATTAATATTTTTATAAATATATAATTATATGATACACTATCTTGGCTGTAGTTATCTATGAGTAAGGCAAGGGTATACCCTGTTTTTCGTTACAAGATCGAAATCGTAGCATAAAATGTTTGCATACAGGAGTGATGGCTGGTCGGTGGCCAGCCAAAAGCAATTTATAGGGTTCAAAACTAAATATTCAACCCTAGTAAATGTCTTTGGCTGGCCACCGATCAACCATCACTCCTGTATTCATTTATTGCTATGATTTTGATCTTGTAAAGAAAAATGGGGCATATATTGTTATATAACCACAGTTTGCCTGATATGTTTAGTTCCCCTAAGGTAGGATTGAGGCCCAGCACCCAGAATTTCATAGAGAAAACCCCAATACTTAATCCATTGCTCAATGCAATGCAATGCAAGCAATGGATTAACTATTGGGTTTTTCTCTAGCTCTTCAGTCGCGCTTACGACCAAGTATGAATTATATGTTTGTCATATTGTGTATGTAAGTAGAGTAAAAGGAGACTCCCATGATTCTCCTTAAGAAGGGAGAAATAAAACTATTAAGTATTATAATTATTTATTTATTCGTCTTCAATTTATTAAAATATTACCTTACTAAAAATTGTTCAGGCTGTACTAGGTATATGATCTATGTATCGTTTTCTTTTTTTTCGCGGAGATAACAATCGATAGGTCCCCGGAGTCTGGGGGTCAACCGGGGTACGTGCGATTCTTAACCACTAAAACCCCCGCACTAACGCCCCCACTAAAAGGCAGTCTCATCGCCAGATGGACCCTCTCATCAGACCTGGGCTCTTCGGTGTGATATTCATATAATTTTATTCACTTTTTCATAATGTAGGTATAATTAGATCTGCACCAAGAGCCCCTCAGTGCCTTGCTTTTTACCCTGCCGCTGGCGAGAGCGCATTGCGGCCCCCCGGGAACCAGACAGGGTACTCATGGGGACGAGGGTCGCAGCACCGCTGCCGTCCTCTGAGTCGCTGCCATACGCAATGGAGAGGGCCCATATCCTGAACCACTGGACGTTAGGGCGTTGGACTCCGAAGGATTATTTATTTATTTAATCATGTACACACAAACACAAGATAGACAAAATAAACCTTTGGATAATACAGCTCTCGTAGCAGGCTGCTGCTGACCTCTCTGCACACCTATAGGTATTACAAAACCATCATTACCCCGTACATATTCACCAAAATAAGATCCACTCCTGTATAATATTAGAATACTTGATTGAGGAGTTGAGCTATTATATAGTAAATCGCTCGTGATGAAAGCGAACATCCACAGCGGAGACAAACATTAGGGTGCCCAAGTAATCTCGATTCATTTGCAGTTGGTCATCGAGCTAGGTCCTAGTAAGCTTGACAAACATGAAAGCTGCTGTTTATCTGAAAGATGGGAACAGTTTTGAATGTAATATAATAAATATCGTAAAGGTAATGTAACCAGCATGGTAGTCGCTGGTAAGCTAACAAAAGGAAGTATGAACTTACAGGCTGTAGTGCATGCTATTCACGAATAACTGACAGCATCAACTCATCATCCAAAGGTCGTTGGCCTAGTGTATCACAGCGACTAGTCGCTATGCCGCAATTCACACAGCGATCCATAGTAAAATCCAAAACAATGAGTTGAAGTCAGAAGCGAGTTTCGAGTCCGGCGATATCATAGTGTGGTTCGTACATATAAAGCAAGCTCAGAGGTCCGAAAGCAGTACTTAAGGGATAAAATCAACTAAATATTAAATATTGAAAAAAACCCTGAGGAAAAAACTAGATTACAGTCAAAACGTACGAAACGAGCGAGTGTTGTAGAGACGTTCGATCCGCATCGACAATTATTAACAAAAAGTATTTATTTCATGCATTTTAAACTAATATCTTATTTCTAGTTTTCTATTATTAATATAAAATCTTATTACTAATGGCAGCTCGGGTGCTCCTCCCTTCCGGCAGTTTTGTGAAGGTAGGTACTTGTGGAAGCACAGTTCCCCGATAGGACCTGAACAAACCTGAAGGTGTGCGTGTTGTGTTTTCGGTGCACCCAGTCGTTTAGCACCTTTAGTCGGTATGATCAAGTAGTCGGTGCTTGGCTCCGCCACTCGCTTCTGCGACCACACAAGGACGTCGTCTTGTGCCTTCCTTCGCTATCGCTGAACTTCAACAGGAGGTGCTCCGCCGCGGTTCCGCACTTCTGTATTCTGCCGGTGTAAATCGATATATCCGCCTCCAAGTGTCAGGGTAGGACAACAATGGATGGACCTTGGTTTGGGCTGTTAGAATGTCCACCCACACTGGCGCACCATAGAGGGATATCGTTATATAAGCGATGGCAACTATCACTTTGGCTACCCAGATTCGACAGGTGCCGCAACAGAGCACCGGCGCGGCGCTAGACCCTTGAAATGTTCGTCATTGGCTTTCGCTGAAACATAGTATAGGACCAGCGAAACCTATACGTTAGGTCTTTCTCTGAAACGTCCAACATTTACTAAGCACGATATCCAACACTTGATACATAAGTATGAGTATGATGTCACTACGACGTAGTATTTTAATTCTATTTTTTGCATGGAGAACTTTTCTGTGTTCAAAACTGTTGAGTAGGTCTGTAGGCAGCATTAGATATACACGCATGTTGGTCGAACCTTTTTTTATACTGGGACAATTCACACACTGCCATCTGATCCCAAACTAGTTAAAGTCCATTCTACGGTAACCGGACAACTGATACAAATACTTATATACTTTTTTTGTAAATACCTACTTAATATAGATTGTAACAGCCAGACGGAAGGTGGGAATCGATCCTATTAGGCCATGGTGTACCCACCAACAGACCATTTTTTTGCCTTCAAAAGGTACCCAGACTCCGTAGGGGGCGGAGGCCGGGTTATATGGGATTTGAACTCACTAAAACCTCCCCGGTGGCCTTCATAGACGCTTGGCATTCTGGTCGCTCCGCTCGGACCTCACCAGAGTCTCCAGCCACACACACTTGACTTGATAGAGCATGTTGCTGGGGAGCAGAAATGCATTTCCGCCAAGATGTTCAGGGATGGTAAATGTGTCAGGATTGTTGCCACCTTACATGAGATGCTGCCGCACCTTCTTGCGACCCGGATTAAGCACTGCATCATAATAATGTAATTGAATGAACCGATAATTGAATCAATACAGTGAGATGCTTTCAATTGAGATCCAAAATATCGATACAAAGCGACTGGGAAGAACAACCCTAAAATGATTATGACTTCTTTAGTCTTTCCTCCAAGATTATGACAAATAGCCATAAACTCAGAAAAAAAAATGACTTGTCAATGCAGATACCACAGATTAAAAATACATAATTGATTTAACGCGACTAATGAGGCGATTCGTGAACTTAAATCGATTTGAAGATTACTCTTGTAAATATTTTTAGATCTGTTAAAATATCACAATGATTATTCATAACATATAATTAATTAACTAAACACACAGTTTGGTATTAACGATTTTCAATAATTAATACGTTTAAGGGCACATTAATCGATTATAGTTTAATAGATAATCGATTTATGAACTGCCTAAACTTCTTGTTAAGATTCCTCTGTTTCCAGCTTGATTTAATGGACTGGTTTTTTACATTTTTAAATAGAAATATATAACCATTTTTTAGGCCGTAACTCATCTTTTTACAAGTTGGACCCAATAATCCCAGTCTCCTTTATTAAAGGGTTCATAATGCAATAATGTCCCTTTCACGAAAAGTGTCAACCATTATGGTAAGTACCTATAATTGTTAGTTTTTTTATGAAATTTATCTCTAACGCTAGAGAGTGGCGCCTCTCTCTAGCTCAAGTTTTTGCCCCAGTTCGAAAAAATCGTAGATCCAGGGCGGTGAGCCGGAGTGTCGAGCAAGGTCCCGAGTCTCTCCATTGCTCCATAGTGTAGATAAGGCCACCGAGGTTTTAGTGCATAAAACTCCCACATACCACAGCATCCGTCCTTACGGAGAATGGATACCTAGGCTGTTTGTTTCCTTGCTGAGTGTTTCCTTTCCGACATAAAAAAATGAACAATCGTGGAAAATGGCAAGACCAAAGATAATCAGGTCGGTCGGACAGTCAGTCAGATGAACTCTTATAGCAGTGCAGTTTAACACGAAATGTTACCTGTGTACTTATCATGAGCGCACTATTAATTAGCCACCCAGCTATTACGTTACCCAAATAGGTGAGTGGTCACGTGACAATTATTATTGTCACTATAAATTAAGGATTTTTCACTACATTGTCACGCTAATTACTTAGACAGGTCACTTTTTGTGTTGGTAAACTGTCATGGTATAAGAGTTCATGGTAAGGGCCCTGGATGTCCATTCGATGGTAAATAAAAATCGAACCGACTTCAATAACACTGAAAAGTAAGTATAAAATAATTTAAATATTATAGAAGTTGGTGTTGGCGTACCTGCTGTGTATATTTGGCACCAACCACAATAATATTTAAATTATTTTATACTTTTCAGTGTTATTGAAGTCGGTTCGATGTTTTTTAAATATTTTATTTTATACTTTTTAGTGATATTTTCATACTAAAAGATTGAACCATCGAAGACGGTAAAATGATCTAGGTAGGTTATGATTACAGTATCGTCTACATCGTTTTACATAATTCATGTTTCTTCAGAAACAATTTATCCGGTCGTAATGAAATTTGCATGGAATCATCATAGTAGTATACTCTCTCGAATAAAAAAAGAATCATCGAAATTGGTTCATATTTGTCAGAGTACTTAATGTAATGGAGAACATCAGTTTTATGGTTTTTACCAGATAAATTCCTCCACATCGTTCATAGTCCTCCAGGAAGTTCTTATCCGGTTATGATAAAATTCATACAGATTCATTACAGTGGTTCTTTCTTTCGAATAAAAAAAGAATCATTACAAGTGATAAATATTTGAGTTATGACCATTTTTGACCTTAAAAAGCGACAAAAAAAGTCATCTTATAGGCATTCCTGTAGGTTTCCTGCACGGTCTCCATTCTTGTTTTTTCAGGGACTACTTATTCGTAAGCAATATTTTTTTATGGGACCCAATCAACGGATTAAAGAATGGATAGAAGAAAGATTTTTTCAAATCGGTTTATAATTGCCAGAGTTATGCGCGAACGTACTTATAAAAAAATATATATATACAGACGAATTGAGAACCTCCTCCTATTTTGAAGTCGCTTAAAAACACGCAACCAACCTTCACGTGCATTTACACTAGAATAAAGCAATGTTTAGACGTCGCTCTCCTACTTTGTGGCAGTATATCTGCAAGATCTACCTATAACTGTCACACTCATAAACGTCATCATCGCCATCATCAGCAGCCGAAAGACGTCCACTGCTGAACAAAGGCCTCCCCCTTGGAAGGGAGGAGTTACCATTATCACCATGCTTGGCAGGCGTCTTGCGATCGTAGTGTAGGTGGTAAGTAATCCAATAGAAAGACGCTGTTGCCCGTCTTGTTGTTTTCTTGTCTCTTACGGACACACAACAGCTTATAAAAACTATATGTATGTATTTTATAATATAGCTAAATAAAACAAATGATAACATGAAGTATTTATTTTATATATTTACACTTTATATCTAAGCATATAAACCTATCTACAAACTATTATTTACCGATATTAGTCACTTGCACAATTTTATCTATAATTACGTAAGTTGTTAAGAAACCCGGTGTGAGTTTCTGCTGATTCCTTGAATTCCTTAAATTTGTCCAGTACTTCAGTTTGAAAAATGGGTTGGCAGGAAACCCTGTATTAACCACTTGTACGTATTTGGAAGCAAGACATACGTACTGAAGAAGGGTACTGGTGGTAGCAAGTTTGCACCAAAAGCAATTCCAGGAGTATTTGCTGGATATTCAGAAACGGCGAAAGCCTTCAGAATCTTCATTCCTTCGAAGAACTCGATCATGACATCGAAAGACATTCGAGTAATGAAAGCAATATTCTACGATGAACCTAAAACTGGACTCTCAAACCTATTTAGTGACGTAGAGTCTCATCACACTAAACAGGCATCATCACATCAATTTAAACAGACACCACCTAAGCGAGTGTCTATGATATTGGATGTCGATCAAGGAGAAGATCAGCAATACGATAGCGATAGTGACACAGATGATCCTGATAACACGATGTTGCAACGTAGCCTTGTCGAGAGCACAGGAGATGTTCAACCAGTGGAGCCTATAAATTACGAAAGCGAATACGAGTCACTTTCCGGTTCTAGCGTTGTCGACGATGATGAACTCGTGCACGATCCTTACGCTGATGATAGCGCCACCGCTCAAACGAGGTCTTTGCGAGACAGGTCAAGAATCACAATTCCTAAAAGGTACGATGATTTTATTCTAGCAGCAGCGGAAGAAATCGAAAATCTTCACAAGCCTAGAGAACCTGTTACCTTCAAAGAAGCGATGGACTCTCCTGATAAAAAAATGGCTGAAAGCCATACTCAGCGAAATCACTTCACTGAACGAGAACCAAACCTGGGATCTTGTGGACCTACCCAAGGGACGAAAGGCTCTAATGGGTATACAAGGTAAAAATGAACGCCGATGGTTCCGTCGAAAGGTTTAAAGCGAGAATGGTCATTAAAGGCTACTCCCAACAATCTGGAGTTGATTACGACATAACATTTAGCCCTGTCGTTCGCTTGAGCACTGTACGAGCACTAATTGCTATAGCTGCTCGTAAAAACCTAAAACTGCATCAGTTCGACGTGTCTACTGCCTTCCTAAACTATATGAAACAGCCTGAGGGCTATCAGGACGGCACGAAACGAGTCTGTAAACTCAAACGCAGTCTCTACGGACTAAAGCAAGCCCCGCTTTGTTGGAATACCTGCATTGCCGATTTCCTGAATAAATCTGGTTTCGAACAGAGTGAAGCGGATACATGCTCGTATACCAGAACACGAGGGCAATCCAAAGTTTTTATAGGTCTTTATGTCGATGACGGACTTGTAGCGTACAATACAACCGCAGCAGGTGATGAGTTTATCAGAGAGCTATAAGCAAGATTCAAGATAACGACCAAACCTGTTTCTTACTTCCTTGGAATGGAAATAAACGTACGCAAGGACAAGAGCATAACACTATGCCAAAAGGCCTATACAAAGAAGGTATTGGAAAAATACAACATGCATCATTGCAAGTCAGCACCAACGCCTATCTTGAAAGAAAATGAGCCGGGTGAAGAAGAAGAAGAACTTAACTCTTCCCAATTCCCATACAGGCAAGTTGTTGGAGTCTTAGCATATCTATCTGTCGACACAAGGCCTGATATTTCATATGCTGTTGGTGTGGCCTCTAGGAATCTGGGGTCACCTACTAAAAAAGACGTAATGACTGTGAAACGTATTTTCCGCTATCTGAAAGGGACACAGAATAATGGCCTCACATTTAAGAAACAGTCTTTCCACACTTAGTCTGCTACAGTGACGCAGATCATGCAGGAGACCAGAAAACTGGTAAATCAACATCTGGAATGGTGTGTTTATCCTCTGGTGCTGCCATCAGTTGGAGAAGTCAGAAACAAACTACTGTTTCTATTTCATCTACCGAAGCAGAGGTCATAGCAGCGAGTGAAGCAGCCCAAGAAATAATATGGCTGAATCGGCTTCTAAATAAATTGATCAGAGTCGAGAAACCAGTCCTAAACCGATAACATGTCAGCTATTCAACTGGCCCATAATCCTAAATTTGAGTTTCATAAGCGGACGAAGCATATTAAGTTGAAGCATTTTTCGTTCGAGAATGTGTTGAAAATGGAGACTATTTCGTGAAGCATGTACCCTAGGAACTGCAGCTGGCTGACATGCTAATAAAGCCATTATCACTCTCACCCAACACAAACTTCCACTGCACATAGAAACCTACTACCACACCGGGTTTCTTAACATGGTAGCAGATCGTTTCTAAATTTGAAATACGTGAGTACCCCTATCACGAAAAAATGTCGTACGTAAAAATTGAACCACTGACGATGGAAAACTACGATACCTGGGTACTAAAAGCTGAAGCTGTCCTAGTAAGGCAAAAAATATGGAAATACATAGAAAGTTCCGGAGATCCTGATAATGCAGCTGATAAGGAAGGAGACAGACAGGCGAGATCTGAGCTAATCCTTATAATCGCTCCTTCTGAACTCAAGCAAATTAAAAATTGCAAAACGGCTAAGGAACTATGGGAAAAATTACAAGACATGCCAGTAAAGGTCCTGCGAGAAAAGCATCTCTACTTAAACGGCTTATACTTGCTAAACAAGAGGGATCTGACGTGGTGAGTCACCTCAATCAATTCATGGATATTGTTGACAAACTGGCTGATATGGACATTACAGTGAACAAGGATCTACTTACAATTCTAATGTTGTACAGCCTCTCATCAGAGTATGAAAACTTCAGAGTCGCTATTGAGACGCGAGATATTCTTCCTACGCCTGAAGCGCTTAAAACTAAAATTATTGAAGACTATGAAGCGCGCCATAATCAAAACATGACCAGCACTAGCAACGAACCTGAAAATGAAGAAGCACTGTATGTATCCTGCAAAATCTGTAAACGTAGAGGTAACATCTTCAAACACAGAAGTCACAAAATTTGTACAAACTGCTGGAAGAAAAATAATGAAAAACCAAATAAAAAGAAAGATGGATTTCATAAGAATCATATAGTTACGCAATGCCTCCTATCACGCAAGAGGAATTCCGTAAACAACATATGGGTCTTAGACAGCGGTTGCACGTCTCATATGACTTATCAAAGAGACTTATTCAAGACCATTGAGAGTATCAGGAAACCTGAACTTCGCAACTGAAGACTACACAGTTGACATGAGGAAAAGGTACAGTTACATTTGAAACGAAAAATGGCAAAGGTAAGGCAATTACACTTCTTAAAGATACGCTGTGTGTACCATCTCTTAGCACAAACCTGATGTCCATCAGCAAGATGACATATGCTGGATTCACTGTTCTCTTTTATAAAAATAAAGACGGTAAACAATCGCAAAGATGGAATCACTCTCACCCAACACAAACTTCCACTGCACATAGAAACCTACTACCACACCGGGTTTCTTAACATAAGTCAACCAACAATATCAAATTCCTACTCCTGGTGTTAGCTTAGTGTGAATTGAGATCTATAACAAAATAACATCTTTGAACATATTTACGATTATGATTCGACAAGAAATAGTCGCCTACAACGCCAGGGCGTTAAGGGAGACTTATGTGTTACATAGAAACGTCATTTTCGGTATTAGCTAGGTCGATAACTACGTCATACTCCACACCGAACTGTCAAGATTACGAAGTCTTGGCAAATCGTGCTAAGCCTGCAGGAGTAGATGGGTGCCTGCTATTCTTCTTATTAAAACTACTTTACACGATGTGTCTTAAAGAAAACATCCAAAACTTCTAATACTGTCGTTTGCACTGACACAGCAATACATAGATTAATCTTATTTATTACATACAAAAATAACACGCCTTCTGTCTGACGCACTTGGGTAAAAAGAAGAGGTACGTTTATGCTATTTGGAGGATTGATAATTAAAGGAACGATTACAATACAACAACCTGGTTTTCCTCATCAGGAGCATCAGCTCATGTTAATATACATACATCTGTAGGTATATTGAATTCATACAGTCGTGGAAATTAGGTAAGTATTAAAATAATAATTATTTTAAAAATTGTTAACCTTCCCATCTCCCCAGTTCCCATCTTAATTCGATTTGAGAGGTGCAATGTATCTTGGGATCGGTTATTTAGTAAAACAAATATTGGCACAAAGTTTGTGGGTTTGGACATTATTGGGATAAAATCTCATACTTTTTGGACCGTACCTTTTAATAACATACCTATATTACTTTAGTGGTTCTTGCGATTGCTGCGATTAATGGATCACAATTAACAATATTATACAATTTACACCGATTTACACCTATGCCTATTATTTTCATGACTAAAGATTATAGAAGATTTGTTTTATGGCTTAGTTCTCGCGGGTAAAATGAATTTGTAATTTTGTAAGTCTTTTGTTTTTTTTTCTGTATGGTCATTGATAAGTTCATTTTCCACCATTTTTAAAGGCGACTTCAAAATTGCCGCAAAGTGCGTAGCTTTGTAAATCCATACAGATAAACACGCGCGATAACAGCACGGCTGCAGCGCTGCGGCCTAAATTTACTATGATGCTCGAACGTAGCAATAGCAGCTGCCGCCGCCACAGCTCTTGGCTGCAAATTTGAAGTCGCCCCTAAGAGTTGCCATCAACTTGCCATGATTGGTCCGATAAAATGGTTGTGCGATAATTCCTCACTTTTTATCTGTGGTGTGAAAACTTCCCACTTTTCTTTAGACATTGACTTGTCTGTTTCTTAAGGGTACCCCTTCATCCACGTGTGCAGTGACTGATCTTTTTATGAGCTTCTTCGAGATGGTATCACGTCCAGCTGCCAACATCATAACGAAGAGGTGCAAACACACCAGAAGTACACCAGTGACGAAGATGACTAGAGTTGTCGTGCCAGGTTCAGCCCAGTTCACCACCGGGTAGATATAGGCATTGCCTTTTCTGAAACACAAAAAAAAAGGTTTATTTCTGATTAAAATAATGTTCGTTAAAAACCCAGGCATAACTTATGCTTCGGTGATTTATGATTAAGTCTCCTGTGTTCAGTAATTTCATCAGCTACAGTGCTCTTCACACCAGAACACAGCAATGTAGGTATACACTGCTGTTTGGCGGGAGAGAATCTGAAATTGCGATGTTCCCTCCAATATGGTTAAGGGCAGTGACGGCTGCATAATCATGCGTGGGTGCTGCTTGGTCTGGTCCACCTTCTATCTCTTTGGCCTTTTAGTTTGCTTTTTTTCTAGCTTCATCTTTCTAATGGCAGGGTACACTGTCGGCTAATGTTGATGTTATTTGTAACAAGAAAATCCAGTGTTTGAAAGAAAAAAATAACAAGCCAGCTGAGTTTCTATCCGGAAGTTCTTAGTCGTCAGGCCGCGTTGTGATCTGGTGGTAGCATTTCAAAAGATACCGTTCGAAAGTGCTAGCGTGCCTATTTGAAACAAATAATTTGAAATTTGGTGGAACCTAACTAGCTGGCACAATTTCTTATCTCTTTGATGATTAAATTGTGGCATAAGTACTTTAAGGCTCTTATAAAATGTTGTATTTACAGGCTCACCCTCGTCTTGACATAACTATTGAAACGTGCCATCTTGCCTATGGTTTCTGACGAGTATTACATTGCCTACTAATTAACGAGATGTTTGAAACACTGTTATAACCGGTGTTCGTATCGTACATACGTGTACGTACTTACATGCAGGTTAATTATGATATGTATCAACATAATTAATGTATTTTTCTCCTTTTATTATACTTACAGAGTGTTTAAATCCCCTGCCCGATCCATGAACCCTCACGTAGGTATTATGTATGTAGGTAACTCATCTTTTTTATACTACCAAGATGGCAAACAAGCGTGCGGTCCGCCTGATGGTAAGCAGTCACCGCAGCCTATAAACGCTAGCAAAACAAGAAGAATCACTAGCGCGCTGCTGACCCTTAAGACATTAGATGTTAAGTCTTTGTGTCCGGTAATTTCACCAGCTACAGTGCCCTTCACGCCGGAACACAGCAATGCTAACACACTGCTGCTTGGAGGCAGAATATCATCAACTATCAATATAATTTGTAGAATATCAGATTTTTTTTTCTACCAGCAATAAGAATCTGTATTTCTGCAGGATCGGGATTCGGATCGGGCGGGTTTCATAACACTGTGTATATAGTTATAGCGAGCATAGTTGACGTGGTGCTTTAAAATGTTTTACCTATGTATGGTATGCATAGGTAAAACATGATTACTTTATAGGGCAAAATGATTTATGTTGGCACCTATTCCAATTATGTATCTAACATTTAATGATGACTAACGCAAACCACAGACGCAACGAGATAATACCTAACCTTAGAGGAGATACCACTACTCTGACTACCTAACAGATAATCGATACAATAAACAGTCCTTTAATTCATAATCCATTCCATTTACGTTCTTTCATTCCAAACTAGTGACCTAACTTGGCTTTTAAACCTTCAATAACCTATGCCTCTTGGTAATAATGTCAATAATGTAGCTTTCTATCAGGCTAAGTATTTTCGCAAATCGCCATCAGGTGATTATCTGAACAGTAAGATGATCC
Source organism: Furcula furcula (assembly GCA_911728495.1). NCBI lineage: Eukaryota > Metazoa > Arthropoda > Insecta > Lepidoptera > Notodontidae > Furcula > Furcula furcula. Next base: position 24,121,938 of record OU452244.1, on the reverse strand, counting down.
TTGCGTTGGATGGTTATGTAAAAAGCCCATCTGACCCCCGGTCGTGTCGGTCTTCTGTCACACATGCTTGTGAGAGCAAGGGAAGAGAGAGTGCACTTGTGTGTCTCTACGCAAGCAATTGTGCAATATAATATCTCCCGCATAGATGGCTCATCACATGTCGCATCGGTGATCGCATTGGCCAGAAGGAAATTATTTTACTATTTTGAGAGTGGATATAGCATCTTACTTGTCCGTGCCGCCGGCGAAATGATAAATGAGTCCAAACGTCATCCAGGCGGCGCCGAAGAGCAGTGGCTGGTAGACGTGAAGCATTCGGCTCGGCTGCGAGCTGCTCAGTAGAGTGAGGAACATCACCAGCGAGTTGAGGCCGTGCACAGCTACGTCCAGACCGTGGTCGAGCTCCTCCTCGATGCCAGCTGTAGGAGAATACAGACAGAATATTTATGCCACATTGTCATTGTCTGCACGCGAGGTGGTAGGTAGGAAAGACATTTAACTTAACAAGACCGTCATAGCGATAAAATTTTCATCACAAAATTTGTTACAAGTGGTAATAATAGCGGCAAGTCAACCAAATTGCCTTGGTTGCATGTTGCATCAATTTAATTTGAAATTTACTTCCCAAAACGCAAGGTCCACTGTAGCAGACCCTTGGGCTGGCAAATCGGGAAATGTATCTACTATTTGTAAAATGTATAGGATTTTAGGATCTGACGAACGTCTTAGGGGTGGCGTGCTTATATACATTACATTGAGAAACATAACACTTGGTAAGTTATTAATGATTTTGCAACATTCTAGCATTGGCATAAAAAAATGAAACTTGTTTTAAATAAAACGAAGGGTTTCTGTGGAAGTCGCGTAGCTACTCCAAACTTAAGCTTGTAATCTTTAACGTGGTTTATACACAGAATAGAATAGAATAGAATATGTTTTTATTTCACACACAACACTGTAGCAGAACAATAACTTAAATAACAAATTAATGTATGTTGTCCGTGTGAAACCGGGCTACCACTCAGCGTTATGCTGCGTTGAGGCATAACCACAATACAGCGCTGGTTTTCAGTGGCAGCCCCGAGTGACCTCACGCACGCTGAGCTTATAAATTACGTACGTACTTACTCTTGATAAATAATATTGCACAGCAGTCGCGCTAGTCACTAAGAATGAATGAATCCTACTTCCGCATTCAGCGTTCATTATTAAATCATCCTGCCACCTAGTTTAGAATCCGTTAGTTCGCAAGCAATGCAATTAATAAGACTGCAGTTTTTACTGACCTTCGTATAGCAGAGTCCAGTAGAATATGGTGATCAAGAAAGCAAGGGGCGTCGCGATGTTGAACAGTACCCAGTAGGTCTTCAAGTACCACGGTAAATTGAACTCTGCGCCTGATAAAAAACGTAACGCAATTTATAGAAGAACAAATTGTGTAGTTAATTTTATGAAAGTAGTAGTACTAAATCGTGTGGCGGGCTGGCGGGTCACCCCCTTCCCTCCAATATGGTTGAGGGGAGTGATGGCTGCTGCTCGAGTCAACTCGCGCGCGGATGCTGCTTGCGGGGACTGGTCCGACTACTATCCCTTTGGCCTTTTAGTTTGTTGTATTTTCGTCGTATTTTTTTTCTGTCTTATTTGATGTTTTGAACGGCAAGACACACTGTCGCTCTGATCTAATTGTAACATGACACACTGTTTAAAACAAAAGTGAAAAAATGACAAGCCCGCTGATTTTCTTGTCGGATCTTATCAGTTGAGGCCGCGTTGTGATCCGGTGGTATAGCTATTTTTATTTTAAAAACATGACCTTTCAAAAGTGCTAGCGTTAAGCCTACTTGAAATAAACTATTTTTGACTATTTGACTTTACTAGTTTATTATTTACGATATAATTCGGAAATGCTCGATAAAGGGTTAATTTTTTATTTCACATAATATGTAGGTTTTCTGTCTGGTGAGGAATCAACTGACTAAACTAAAACCAGGGCCAAAAAACGAAAAGACAGACAAAAGGCGGACGAGATAATTAATTTTTGCAGTAACATATTTTATACTAGTTGACCCTTGCAGCTCCGCCCGCACTTTCTGTTTTTATTTTTTATTTTTAACCCCTGGATTAAGTTATTAATGTAGATAATTTTAGTAATTTGATCACCCATTTTTCTAGTTTATACTTATCTGTTTCAGTTTTTGTAATATCACTATCATTACTATGATTTACGAAAATATCGTCTGCTGACACTTAACGTTTCCATTCTGTATATGTATAGAATAGAAGATATATGTAGATTTACTCACTGTGTAGCTGACCCTGAATTTATCAATGGATAAGGAAGAGACGCTAGCTTATCTATCCATGCTTAATTTCAGTTAAAATTGTGATTTTGAAATCGAAATGATTCCAGTATAACTAGAAAGGTTAAAACCTAAAAAAAACTTCATAAAGCAGGTACAAAAATTGAAGTACTCACTGATCGGTCCATAAAGGTAACATCGCACTGACACGACGGTAGCGAACCCTGTCGCCAACGTATTCACCGTGAGACCCCAGTGGGTCAGATAAATAAACCAGAACTGAAATCTGCCGTTTATTATGTAAATAATCGCCGAGGACAGCACTATGGCCGTAGAGAACAGGAAGAGTAAAGTCCGCGATATTAAAAGGGGCACGACAGATCTGGTTGTTTGCCAAACGCTGAGGTAAAAGTCAGACGGTTTTGGATGCTCCAAGCTGAACATGTCCGCTTTCGTCTCCCGTTTAAAATAAGACTTTATAGCACTCATTCCGATTGTAGCAGCAACAACACTGGTGTGTACAACACTGAATGTTATCGAATACATCAACAGATTATGGATATTCTTGATACCGAGTGACTAACCCACTTTATCTGTACGTAGTGCCAAATTATGCTGTATTGCATACGTAGTACGAATCTTTAGGCGATTTTGGGTGTGAATAAATACGTCAAGATTGGTTTCGTAACTTTTTTATTTTTTATTCATACCAATGTACTTTTTAGAACTCGTTTTTTGAACAATAATACAGTAGAATTGGCTAAGTATTTTTTACTAAGTTACTAAATTCACAACAGTATTTTTTTATCCTACCTAGTGACGAGACAAGCAAGACGACCCTTGCCTGATGGTAAACGACATACCTGCCTATAGACAGCTGCACTGCAGTCCGTCACCCGGGACATGTATCCACTAATTTCACCAGCTACAGTGACCTTCACCGATGACGCGGGGGAAATCTTCCAAAGATCCCAGGAGCTGTGGGGCTCGATACATACCCCGGGTATGTGGGATTTTTACCCACTAAAACCTCCGCGGCTGTCGCATCAGCACATGAGAGGGGAGACCCCATGGCTCTCCGGTGGGATCTGCACCAGGGGCCCCTCAGTGCCTTGCCTTTGAGCCCGCCGCCGGGGGGCGCATTGTAGCCCCCCGGGAACCTGACACCCGCCGCCGTCCTCCTCGGAGTCGCCGCCGTACTCAATGGACGTTCAAAGGGCCCACACCCCGAACGTCCAGCGACTCCGAAGGACCTACCACCAATTTTATTTTTATACCACCACGGGGGCAAACAAGCAGGCGGCCCGCAGGGCCCGCCTGAATGTAAGTAGTCACCGCAGCCTATGGACGCTAGCAACACCACTAGCGCGTTGCCGACCCCGTAGGAATTTATTAACTCCCATTTTAAATAACCCCATGTTGTAATTATTCGGGAACACCTCGGCAGGCAATTCATTCCACAATTTCAGGGTACGAGGAAGACAACTTCTCTGAAACCGCAATGAGCTGGATGACATTATTTTAAAATGTGAGCATGAACTCCCTGCCGATGGCGAGAGGTGCGATGGTAAAAAGTGGCCGTGAGCATCATGTCAAACAATTCTTCAGAACAATGTCCGTTATACAATCGGTAGAAAACACACAGTAAATATTAAAATTATTAGGTCCACTATGTGGATCAGTTTACAAGTGAAGTACCTACAATAATAACTAATCCTACTTAAAAATGTGGTAGGAAAACCAAATTTTCACAGATTATTTGTCATGAAGGACTCCTACATTCCCACACTCTTTTAATGGGGTCACTGTTTCTCCATTTCTGTTTTACAGCCGGGATCAGTTAGAGATAATTACCTCGGTTCGTTGCTACAGCCTGACGGAAATGTGGACCGGGATGTTAAAAGGCGAGTCAACGCCGGATGGCAAAAGTGGCGACAAATAACTGGTACCACATGCGACCCAAAAATGCCGTTGAAACTTAAGGGCAAAATTTATAAATCTGTTATTAGACCAGTTATGCTCTATGGTGCGGAATGTTGGGCCGCTAAAGTGCAGGACGAAAAGCGAGTTCATTCTGCCGAGATGAGAATGTTAAGATGGATGTGTGGAGTGACGCGAATGGATAAGGTGAGGAATGTGTATGTTAGAGGAAGTATGAAAGTAGCGCCTGTCACCGATAAAATTCGGAGTCGGAGGCTATCTTGGTTTGGGCATGTATTGAGGAGAGCGGAGACGCATGTCACGAGAAGAATGATGAGCTTGAATGTGGATGGATATAGAGCGCGCGGAAGGCCGAAGAAGAGATGGATGGATTGTATTACGAATGATATGAAAGTAGCTGGAGTGAGTGTGGAAATGACTGCAAATAGAGATGAATGGAAGGATAAAACATATTGCGCCGATCCCAGTTGATGGGATAAGGTAAGGAGAATGATGATGATCAGTTAGAGATAATAACTGAGAAACTATGTATTTATTATTATATTATAGTAGGTATTAGCTGACTGGCCCACCGCCACCCGTTACTTTTTTCAACGGTTTTTATAGATTTTCCAGACTTTTTTCTTTTAATCCACCCTGGATAGGGCAAAGAAAATAATAAAAAAAAAACAAATTGGTCAAGCCGTTTCTGTGTTTAAGCGAGACTTATGGACAGCTATTCATTTTAAGAAATTTGCTTAGTTATATACTAGATTACCTACCAATGTACTTAAATTAAAAATGAGCATAGGTATCGTAGTTATTTACATTGTACAAAAAATCACATCTTAAACAAAATAACCAATAAAATCTTACATTACTACCACGAATGTCAACTAAAGTTCAATTTAAAGTTCAATAATCGCCCGTGATCGATATAGATTGATTGAACTTCCTGAGAAAGTAGTCCCTGATTAGCGAGATGCCAGCCACAATGAAGTGCACGAGGATGAGTCCAACCGCCGAGCCCACTGTAGTCGCGATGGTCAAGCCGGGTTTAGACCAATCCAACTGAGGGTAAATCCAGACTTCCCCGAACCTGTATAAGAAAAGCGTAGAGTCAATTATATATAAAGAATATATTATTTTAATATAATTAGTGATATTAATGTTAAACTGATCAGATTGAATCTGGTCCATATTTTAAAAAATCAGTTTAGATTTTTTATCACCTGCTACAGGCCTGCTAATTCTATAAATGGTGGATGTTACGAAAAGCATAAATAATAATCACTAAAACTGGACTGCGAACAAACAAAATGTACCTAAAAATACATTAAATGTTCCGTAAAACATACACACATTTACCCAACTCGTCTTGTTAAGACTTTTCATTGACTAATAAGATTTAGAGTCTATGTACTCGTAACTCCCACAACGAATGCTGCCTACATAGCGGGCCCAACGAAGGATAACAAACGCCTGTTTTGGTTCTCCTATCTAGAAGTTTTAGCGAAAGCCGAGCAGCATTGGTTGGGTTCCGGATGTGTACGCAGAATAAGACGAATCTAACAAAATGTCATATGTCAAAATTCGTCGAGTCGTTTAGACTGTATCCCATGCCAAAGAAAACGAAATACAACTGGAAAAACATAGCGCTCCTTCTGGGGCAGTCGGACAAAAACAGAATAGCATAGGGAGTACGTTGAGAAGATGACAATACATACGGACTAAGACCTCCAGCGAAGTAGTAAACAATAGTGAATATCAAGTAGACGATGCCGAATCCGAGGGGGCAGTAGAAGTGCAGCAGTCGGACGGGGTGGCGAGACACCAGCATTAGCGCCAGCATCAGCGCGGAGTTCACGGCATGGACGAACACGTCCAGCACCGGGTCAATCGCGTAGTCTACCTCTGGATACAAACAAGAAATAAAATTAATTACTTCAAATTTTCTATACAGCGGGAATATTGGAGCAATAATAGCTTCGGATGGCCATTATTTCTGCGGTATGTAAAGTTGCCAGTGGTCAGTATCATAGTTTGGGTTGAGACCTGCGTGTGTGTGATAGAGGGTATTTCAAACACAATTATTTAGTTATTTTGTGGTTCATCATCATCAGCAGCCGAAATAGGTCCACTACTGAACAAAGGCCTCCCCTTAGAAGGGAGGGATTGCCATAATCCCCACGCTTGGCAGGCGTCTTGGGGATTGCAGTAGGTATAGGTGGTAGGTCCCCCTTGAGCGTCCATTGAGTACGGCGGCGACTCCGAGGAGGACGGCGGCGGGGTTGCGACCCCCGTCCCCGTGAGTACCGTGTCAGGTTCCCGGGGGGCTACAATGCGCCCCCCGGCGGCGGGCTTAAAGGCAAGGCACTGAGGGGCCCCTGGTGCAGATCCCACCGGAGAGCCCTGGGGTCCCCCCTCTCATGTGCCGATGCGACAGCCGCGGGGGTTTTAGTGGGTAAGAATCCCACATACCCCGGTCGAGCCCCACAGCTCCCGGGGATCTTTAAAAAAAAATAAAAAAATAAAAAAAAGGTATAGGTGGTAGGTAATCCAATAGAAAGACGCTGCTGCGTTTTCCTGTCTTCCCTTAGCTGCCTCTTACGGATACCCAACGGGAGGAGATGGGAAGATTTTGTGGTTAACCGGGGTTAATCCTACATGACGATGGGACAACCTTAACGACAGATCCCTTTTTTGTTGACGCGGGGGAAACCTCAAGTCCCTGGTACCTGTGTGGGTCAACCGGGGCATGTGGGATTTTTACTCATTAAAACGCCCAGAGCTGACGCATCGGAATACGAGGGATAATTTATGTCTGTCTATCGCTACGAGGAATTAATGCAAGACTTATCAAAATTAATCATTACTCGTATTAAAAGTCGGGATGATATTAGCTTATCTGTACGCCATTTGATAATAATACGATTTGCTACTGTAAGTAGGTACTTTTCGGTAAGGAGATGGAAACTATAATATAAACAAATCTATTTACTTATTAAAAACGAATGCAAACACCTCTGTGTCCACTTGAGCTGTACTGTGACCGTATCAGGAGTTCAGGACAGACAGGAGTCTATTTCTAAAATCTTGTATATTATATGGTAAACAGTTCTTATTTCGTTCTGTAACATACCTACACCAGTCAGCATTGTCCAGTAGAATAATGTGATGAAGAATGCCACAGGAACAGCTGTGTTGAACGATACCCAGTACGCTTTCACGTACCATGGCAGTCCAAAAGTGCTATCTGAAATTATTTTAATGAAAACTACCTAAATATTATTACGTATATGAATTCTCTTCTTCTTGTGGTGCTATCTCCTACCGGAGGTTGGCGACCATCATGGCAATTCTTATCTAGCCTTCTGCTGCTCTAAACAGTGACTTAGTGCTCAATGCAAACCAATGTCTTAAATTTTTGAGCCAAGATGTTCTTCGGCGTCCTTGTATTTTTCCTTGCATTATGAGCTTTAAAATACTGTACTATTGATTTCTCATAATGTGCCCCAGATATTGCAATTTCCTCTTTTTGATGGTATTTAGAATCTCCCGCTTTTTGTTATGAATTCTCAACAATCAAAATAATATTATTTGAATTCTCAACTGATAGAGACTGACGACCTCGTTGAACTAGTGGTTAGACATCCTCGCTACTCATTAGGTTCTGTGTTCGATTCCCAATAAGGACAAACATTTGCATGAACATGTCTTGTTGTATTGTGTCTAGACGTTTTCTGTCTCTAGAAGTTTTTTTTTTACTAGGCCTTGTTTGTGTCCCACTGTTGGGCCTCCTCTCAAGATGACGGGGCTTAGGCCGTAGTCCTCCACGCTGGCATTGGGCAAGTCTAAAAGTATATATATACAAAAAATGCTATATAGAGTATTTGTATCAGTTGTCTGGTATACAGGCTTTACCTTTTTTTGTGTTGACGCGGGGGAAATCTTCCAAAGATCCCCGGGAGCTGTGGGGCTCGACCGGGGTATGTGGGATTCTTACCCGCTTAAATTCCCGCGGCTGTCGCATCGGCACATGAGAACCCCAGGGCTCTCCGGTGGGTTCTGCACCAGGGGCCCCTCAGTGCCTTGACTTTGAGCCCACCACCGGGGGGCGCATTGTAGACCCCCGGGAACCTGACACGGTACTCACGGGGACGGGGGTCGCAACCCCGCCGCCGTCCTCCTCAGAGTCGTCGCCGTACTCATATGGACGTTCAAAGGGCCCACACTCCGAACGTCCAGCGACTCCGAAGGATCTGTATCCTTAGGTAAAGCCTGTGCTTTACCTATCAGATGATCTTGGAGTGTCGTGGGGTGTCCGGGTAAGAATAGTACCTATCTCCTCCCGTTAGGCATCGTAGGAGTGGACTAAGGGAAACCAAGAAGACGGGCAGTATCGTCTTTCTATTGGATTACCTACCACCTATACTTCCAAGAACCCTGATACCAAGTGTGGGGATTGTGGCAACCCGCCCTTTCTAAGGGAAGGCCTTTGTCCAGCAGTGGACGTCTTTCGGTTGATAATGATGATGACCTTGTGTTGATCGTCCCAGGATATTGTTAATTTACAAGATGGATATAGCCCCTTATGCAAGCGACTGCCAATGCAGAGCCACAACACTGATAGAAATTCGGCCGCAAACTAGCAGTTCTTAAACATTGGTGTTTCAATGTAAAAGGCGCTTAAGAAACACTCAGTGTGAATTAGCACTGTATCGAAGACTGATAGTATTTTGTAATAATTAACTTTTGGGTTAACTTTTAGTCACACAACGAGCTATGGAGAGAGCTATGCTCGGAGTTTCTTTGCGCAACAGAATCCGGAATGAGGAGATTCGCCGAAGAACCAAAGTCACCGACATAGCTCTTAAAATCTGCAAGTTGAAGTGGCAATGGGCAGGCCACATCGCTCGGCGAACCGATAACCGCTGGGGAAGAAAGGTTCTCGAGTGGCGACCACGAACCGGAAGACGCAGCGTAGGTAGGCCTCCCACTAGGTGGACAAACGACCGGTGGATGCAAATACCCAATTGTCGTTCATTGTGGCGTTCGAAGGGGGAGGCCTATGTTCAGCAGTGGACGTCTTCCGGCTGGTGATGATGATGATGAACTTTTGGGGAACTCGTTGGTCTAGTGTTTAGACTCCTGCACTGACCACATTTGGTGATAATTTCACCAACTATAGTGTCCTTCACACCGGAACACAGCTATGTTTACATACTTGGCGGCAGAATATCTGTCACTGTGGTGGAAATATTTGACTAATATCCTAATGTAGCATAATATGTTTATTGGTATTATATATCAAAACCTAAGGCTTAAAATCAAGTGAATTTATGTATACTTACTTATAAATTATCTAAAACAAATTCGCCTTATCTTTATCGAAGATAAGGTTCCAATTTCCGAGTTTGATATTGGCAGTAATATTGCACTGAGTGACTCATGACTGACTAAAAATACTATGATAATAGTAACGTGCTCATGTTAGGGCTTTAAGGTTAAGGTTAACTATGACTGTACTTGAATGAAACGACGGAATGTTACAAGGATCTTTTTAGATTTTTTATGTAGTTGAAATTAAACTCATTTTACGGATTATCTTTTATGTTGTCTTTACTACAAGTTTATTATTGGGTCCTCCTTATTTTTGTCACTGCCAGTTATCTCATAGACATCGGATTACAGTTACAGAAGATAGATAGGTGGGTGCTACCAACAGCTTGGGATCCAGTGATAAATATAATTAAATACCTATACAAGCATTTCATTGCAAGACCTCAAGATACTGTAAGCTCTTTATACGTTGATTGGACATACAATAATAATCAGAAGATCTGAGGGTACCCTAAGGCAACTATGACATATGGACAGTTACCACCTCATTTCCCCCGTGACCATTATTCATGTTGTAAAGTGTGTAAAGTGTCGGAAAATTAAAATCAAAAATAAACCGCGATATAATCCGTAAAGTTAGTTTCATTACAGTTGACGAAACTTGAGTTCAGGCGTCAAGGAAAACCCCGGGGATGTTTTTAATTTTAGGAATTTACATTTTACGATTGAAGCTAGGGTTGCTACATGAATGTTACAAAATAATACCTACATAGTCATCTTTAATTAAACTAAATTTTGATCTAATGAAAGTTTGTATTTTTAACCGACTTCAAAAAAGGAGGAGGTTCTCAATTCGTCTGTATATATATATAATTTTTTTTTTTCTATGTATGTTCGCGCATAACTCTGGCAATTATGAACCGATTTGAAAAAATCTTTCTTCCATCCATTCTTTAATCCGTTAATTGGGTCCCATAAAAAAATTATTGCATAGTAATAAGTAGTTCCTGAAAAAACAAGAATGGTGACTGCGCACTGAGAGCTGCAAGAAAGCCTATATAGATGACGTTTTAGTCGCTTTTAAGGACAAAAATGGTAATAACTCTGGCAAATACACACATCAAAAGTGTCTAGGGATCAACATATATTTTTGCAATAACTTTTCTCCTGATTGATATTAATTAAAATTTTCTTTAAGGATTCATCAAATAAAGTGTTTTCGTTTGTCACAGTAACGATAAACCAAGTCACCTTTGCATTAATAAAGAAATTTGCCATTTTCCTAATAAAGGGATTTTTGACATTTGAACCACTAACACAAAAGTTCGAAAAAAAGACTGAAATAACAGTTTTCTTTAAAATTTTATTGGGTAACTTAAACAATTAATAATCCGTGTTTCTACCGCGAACACTAACAACACAAGAACATCGGTTTGGCATACTCAAAATGAGTTCATCCAAATCACGCTGTGGAATGGCCGCCCATGTTCGTTGCAACAACAAAAAAAGGTCTTCTTGCGACTGGATACCCTCCATATTCGGCAGAGCTCTTCTCTGTAGCATATCCCATGCATGCTCAATCGGGTTCAAGTCTGGCGACTGAGCAGGCCAGGGCAGGACATTGATGTTAGCTGCGGCGAGAGTCTGTCTTACAACTCTTGCGGTGTGCGGTCGTGCATTATCATGCATTAACTGAAATAAGGGACCGATTTGCACTTGTAGAGGAACGATGACGTCTGATACAATCGTCTCAGCATAAATTTGAGCGTTGAGGTTGCCTCTGATCCAAATCAACTCAGTTCTTCCGCCGATCCAAATACCCGCCCATACCATGATGGTTCCACCACTATAAGGATGGACTTCCTGGCAGGATTTTAATCGCTGTTGGCGTCCAGGGGTTCTCCAGTGTCGTATACGTCTTGTATCCGGTCTCATACCAAAACGAGACTCATCAGAAAAGCACACGAAACGCCATTGTTCTTCTGCCCAATTTCTGTGTTCAAGAGCCCATTGATATCGAATCCTACGATTGTGCATTGCTATAGGTGGTACCCGTAGCGGTCTTCGGGAATGAAGGTTCACTTCATGCAAGCGGTTTCTGACTGTTTGGTCGCTAATTAAGTTCCCTGAAGAGTGATGAAGCCTCACGGCTAACATCATGGCAGTTATTGTTGGAGCTCTTCGAGTTAAGATTTGAATATATCGGTCTTGTCTCCGTGTGGTGCAGCGATACCGTCCTCCATGGCGCTCAGCCACGGTACCAGTGCTTCGGTAACGTGTCCAAAGTCGACTGATAACACTCTGACTTGTATTCAGAGCTAAAGCCACAGTACGTTGCCGGGAACCAGCTTCTATCATTCCCACGGCTCTGAGCATTTCTTCCCTGCTTAAATGACGTCGCCGCTCCATAATAACGTTGGTTTTAATCAGTAGTAGGGAAACAGTAGCACTAATAATGTCTTCAATGCGTTGTATGTTTTTATAGGGAAAATATTGACAGCTGATTTTCATCTTTTACTCGAATTTGATTCACAGTTCCTGATTCAAATTATGAAATGCACCAAAAAGGATCCATATAAATTTATAAAATCATAAATTTATTACAAAGCCACATCTCAATCTCAAGAAATCCGCTTAAAAATGCTTGATCCCTAGACACTTTTGATGTGTGTATTTACCAATTTCAATGATTCTTTTTTTATTCGAAAGAAGAAACCACTGTATTAAATCTGTATGAATTTTATTACAACCGGATAAGAACTTCCTGGAGGACCATGAACGATGTGGAGGAATTTGTCTGGTAAAAACCATAAAACTGATGTTCTCCATTACATTGCTCTGACAATTATGAACCGATTGCGATGATTCTTTTTTTATTCGAGAGAGTAAACTGCTATGATGATTCCATGCAAATTTCATTACGACCGGATATTTTTTTCTGAAGAAACATGAATTATGTAAAACTATGTAGACGATAATGTGATCATAACCTACCTAATTTTACGGTTTTCGATGGTTCAATCTTTATATATGAAAATATCACTAAAAAGTTTAAAATAAAATATTTAAAAAAAAAAATTGAACCTACTTCAATATCACTGAAAAGTATAAAATAATTTAAATATTATTGAAGTTGGTGCCAAATATACACAGCCGGTAAGCTAACACCAACTTCAATAATATTTAAATTATTTTATATGTACTTTTCAGTGATATTGAAGTCGGTTCAATGTTTTTTTTTAAAGATTTTTGTACAGAATAAAGTATTTAATCAGGGATTTCATATTTGTAAAATGATAAATATAATATAAATTTTTAAGTCATATTATCATGCATGACTGACATATTTTTTATCTGCTTTAATAAGTACCTAATACCTAATAATTTAAGGATATTAGTAATACGCTGTTCAAAGAATGACAAATTATAGGCTCTATGACTTTTTATAACAACCTAGGTACTCTCGCGGTCACAAACGGTGTACCGCCTTTACGACTATATTGGGCCGCGGCCCACAATACGTGCGCAATGCGCGTACGGAAACGCTTATTCCGCCCGTCGTTCAAACGATTTTGATTGAAAACTGGTACAGCGTTCGTGTCCGCGGTAGTACGTTCCTCTTATGGTAAGCGACACTTCTGCCCGTGGACAGTTGCACTGCACTGCCGCTCGTCACATTAGACATACATAATGGTCTTATTCTCGGGTAAGAAAATTTAATGAGAAGACACTGCTGCTTGCCGGCGGAATGTCTGACACCGCGGTGGTACCGACCAGGCCCTCTAGACAATGTAACATTCTACAAACGTTGTCGCGAATAGAAAGAATAAAATTGTATGAGAATGACACAAGACATAGAAGAATCACGTGACAAATTATAGGGAATTAACACCGTTAGCGAATGAAGAAATAGAATCGCGATGAAGCGATTGTATCTTGTCTAGGCCCTCTGGACGGTGAGCAGTTCAATCACTGACAGGTAATTATCTACATAGAGGTAAGGCCCAAGTAAGGCCGCCCAGCCGATCTCTGTACGTATCTCGTTTGACAATTATAGTGATGATCACTATAGCAACTGTAAATTCATTCGGTATTGCTTAACTTGAGTGACAAATAAATACCAATACTAAAACACTCAAACTCAAACTCAAAAATCTTTATTTCAAATAGGCTTAACGCTAGCACTTTTGAATCGTCATTTTTTAAAAGCTACCACCGGATCACAACGCGGCCTCAACTGAGAAGATCCGGCAAGAAACTCAGCGGGCTTGTAATTTTTTCACTTTTTTTTTAAACATTGTTTTGTTACAAATAAATCGACATTAGCGATATTGTGCATATATTGTGATATCGAAACATAAAGCAAGGGAGAAAAGAAGAAAACAATAAATTACGACAAACTAAAAGGCCAAAGGGATAGAAGTCGGACCAGTCCCCCCAAGCAGCACCCGCGCACGAGTTGACTCGAGCATCAGCCATCACTCCCAGTTGACATCAAAGTTCGGTGGACATCTGAAGCTTGATAGTCACTTGGGTGGCTAAAGATACGCAATAGCCCTGCAGGTAGGTACTACGCAGTGTCAGATATTCTGCCACCAAGCAGCAGTTTGTAAACATTGCTGTGTTCCAGTGTGAAGGACACTGCAGCTGGTAAAATTACCATACACAAAAGTTTTTTTTTTTCTCTTTATTTATATTAAAAAGGGGACATATCAGTTTATTACAAAAAGTATCTCAAAAACCCTAAATCTTAATATCTAATGTCTTAAGGGCCGGCAACGCGTTAGTGATTTATCTGGTGTTGCTGGCGTCTATATGCTGAGGTGACTGATTACCATCGGGCGGGCTATATGCTTGCTTGCCACCTTGGTTGTAAAAAGAAGAGTTCACCAACATAATACCTATCGCCGATATCGCCGGCGGTGGAATTGTGTGTATGTATAGTTTCCTTAACTAATCACCACTTAGAAGGAAAAGTCAATCAGCCAAATGACGTTCAAGGGCATGTATGGCGTCATTATACGTAGCTTTATTATATTAATTGGGATTAGGTATACCAAAACGCGAAATGTATTACTGCCCCAGACAGAACGCATCGGCACATGACCCATGGGACCCCTGAGCCCGCCACTGGGAGGCGCATTGTAGCCCCCCGGGAACCAGTCACGGTGCTCACGGGGACGGGGGTTGCAATCCCTCAACTGAGAAGATCCGGCAAGAAACTCAGCGGACTTATCATTTATTTTCCATTTCTTTTTTAAACAGTGTTTGGTTTGTTAAAATTAGTTTACCATCAGCGACTGTGTGTCCTGTTGTTCAAAAGATAAAACAAGAGAGAAAAAAAAATACGTGGAAAATACAACAAACTGATAGGTCAAAGGAACAGTAGTCGGACCAGTCCCCCCAAGCAGCACCTGCGCACCAGTTGACTGGAGCAGCAGCCATCACTCCCCTCAACCATATTGGAGGGAAGGGAGTGACCCGCCACTCCATTTTGCAAATACATACTTCTATAATAATAATCGATGGTCGATATACATTAGTAAACAGATTTTATATTAATTGATTGATTGGGTGGTGTCGATAAGTTTTTCTCTAATTTCTCTTGGAGAAATGATTTGCCTCTGCAAAACAACTTTTTATTCAAATTGTTTTACCAGATTTATCGGAGGACACTATTGAATTCATGACACATGACAATGCAGGCATTGTCATGAGTCGGGATAAAAATATTTCAAAGGATGGAAGGGCATTTGAGAGCTCAATGTATGTACGTTGGTAAGTATGGCACTTCTCCAAGTTTGGTTTGTGTACCATTAACGAAACCAAGTGAGGAGAAAAGAGTATACTCCTACAAAGTTAAAATTCAATAGTGTCCTATATAAATATAAATCTGGTAAAACAATTTGAATAAAAAGTTGTTACTATAAAAATTCTAAGAAATGGTAAAGGTGTGTAAGGTATGGAAGGAATAGCATGTAATGGACGGGCCCGTTGGTCTAGTGGTTAGAGACCCTGTCCGCTAACCGAAGGGTCGTGGGTTCGATTCCCACCAAGTGTCTGGGTGTTATTTATCTATTTAAGTATGTATTTACAAAAAAAATAATGTATATAAGTATTAGTATCAGTTGTCTGGTTTCCATAGTACAGGCTCTGCCTAGTTTGGGATCAGATGACCGTGTGTGGATTGTCCCAAGATATTATATTTTTATTAATGGTATTCTAACGTTAGTTTCACAATGTATATTTAACAATCTTGTTGTACCACTCATATCTACAGAATAGCCTCCATAAGGTATAGACATAATAGGGTACTCACCAATGGGTCCTTTAATGAAAGTGGCACAGGAGACAGCACACCCTAGCCCTGCAGCTACTGTATTTATGATCAGTCCCCAATGCGTCATAAATATAAAATAGTGACCAAATTTAGGAAACGTCGCTTGCATTAAGGTCAGGGAAGATACCAATATAGCTAAACACCCCAAAAATATTATAGTCCGTAATAATAACAAAGGCACCGTTGAACGATTCTTCTGCAGACTGGCCAAATAGAAGTCGGGAGCGTTGTCGTGTTCCAAAAACAGCATGTCCACATGGAACTGCCTTCGAAAATATTTGCCAATTTTGCCCATTTTTTCGCTTGTACGTAAACCGTGTTGTGAAGCCGCGAGCCGGTAGCGAGACTGCCGTCACAGCCACAGCCAGCCGCGTTATCACTGATTACTCATGATTGTGTGATACTAACATTTCTATACTTAATCTAGAATAATAATTATTCAACCGATATACGGATATATGCCATTTTACTTTGAAAAACATTGACGTGTGTCAGATTCTATTAAACTGCGAAGTACACACCAACCCGACGCTGACGGACGAGCAGCATAGATATTATAGTTGTTATTCATTGAAAGGAAAAATGAAAGTATATGTAGTATTCAAACTTTATAATTAAGATTAAAAATAATGCGGTAACAGCTCAGTCGGCGAGCGCTTGCTTTGGAAACAAGGTGCGCAGGTTCGAACCCCGGCTCGCACCTCTGATTTCTTCAATGAATCGTGTGCGAATCGTCTTTGTGCGATTGTTACTAGCTTTCGGTGAAGGAAAACATCGTGAGGAAACCTGCATGTCTGAGAAAGCCTAACTAGCTCTCGAATGACGTGTGAAGTCCGCCAACCCGCACTTGGCCAGCGTGGTGGACTATGGCCTAAGCCCCCTCATCTTGAGGGGAGGCCCGTGCCCAGCAGCCCACTGCTGGCACCAATGCGGTGCTGGCTAATAATAATACCAGCCCTTGTTTATGTCCCAACATAAACAAGGGCTGGTATTATTATTATTATTATAAATAAATTCGATTTATCATCATCAGCAGCCGAAATACGTCCACTGCTGAACAAAAGGCCTCCCCCTTAGAAGGGAGGGGTTGCCATAATCCCCACCCTTGGCAGGCGTCTTAGTGATCGCAGTATAAGTGGAAGATAAATATAAAAGAAAGACGCTGCTGTCTGTCTTCTTGTTCTCGCTTAGCCGCCTCTTACGACACCCAACGAGAGGAGATGGGGGGATGCAATTCTAACCCGGCACCTCACGTTTAATCACTCTAACCTAGATTTGTTTGGTGATAATGATTTCTATTATTCAAAAGAATACTATAGGTATATGAAGTACAGAACAGATTTTTGTACAGGAACAGTAATTTTAAGGATATTGCTGTAAACTAAGTATACTTACGTATATTATTATACAAACAGATGCGGAAAGTAGAAACAGTAGAAATAAAAAATAAGCCAAGAAATAAGTCGCAAAATAAATTTATTTCATTGTTGTGATATTATAAAATAATTATGATAAAACCATTCTCATAGTATTTATTCTAAACGAAATAATGATAAAATACTATTAATACGCCTAATTATAAATTCAATCACCAATAAAAAAATAATGTTCAAAAGAACCTTAATAATGATTTCTGATATTTACGCGAATATTACACATTGAAATGAAACTAATTTTACGGATTATATCGCGGTTTATTTTTGATTTTAAACAAACCGCGATATAATCCGTAAAATTAGTTTCATTTCAAGAACCTTAATATTAAGTTCATACCCTAAAATCACAGTGTGCTTATAAAAACAATGTCTAAATATGCGTCCCTTATGTTAATTAGGTAACTTAAGTTCTGAAAAATAATAAGTCGATCGCCTCATTGTCTGGAAACTAAGACGAGTCTGATAGGCATGTAAAATTCTGTCGAGCCGAGCTTCGGTCCCATCGGATAGTGAAAATAAAGTCTACCTGAGTCTGTGCAAGCACCTGTGCACTATGATATCGCCTGTGTAGTTGACCTCTGAAACATAGTCCGCTGTTGCTGAGTCGGCGAGGAGCACATTATTATTATTATTGAACGTATTTATTTCCTTAATCTATACTATGGTAGAGATTTAGATGCATGATTTGGGTTTCAAATTCTTTATGAGAATTTCCGAAAAGGACGAGCGAAGTCTGTGTGGATCGTTAATGCCTAACTATACATTATATGTACTTAACTAATTATATTTACAATCTGTCGGTATTTACAATGTACTTATACTATCATTGGTTATTGATCTCATCCACACTGATTAATTGAATCATATCACAATAGTTTAATGTTATATTTAACTGACTGGTACAATACATAATGGATATTTTAGTCATTAAATTTTTGTATGAGTGAAGATGAGCTGCTTTATATATTTTTTTTAAAAAAGATTTTTTAATATCATTAATCTTAAAATCCTTTTTAATATTGAACCCATGATGATAATTTTCATGACTAGGATTAGGATTGCGATAATTGTAATCATTAAATATTTATTCGCGTAGAGACTATATGCTGACTGACTATATACAGGGATTCTAAATTTTTATGCATTTTCTTGTTAGATCGTTTAAATCAAATCTCGTTAAATGCTAGACCTTTTATCTTTGAGGAGGAGGCGGAGGATGGATAACATGGTCCCAAATTTCCTCTAAGATACTCCCAACATTTTTTCTTCACAGCCATTCTCCAAACAGGCATATTCACTATCGCATGCCAGCCATGTCTTTCTTCCTTCTGTGAAAATAATATATTTCTTCTTTCTTCTGAAGGCCAAACTTCAACGCAATAAAATTGGTCTGCAATGCTTTAATTTATTATGGCGCAAACGCGTCGTTGTAGATTCCACTCGGTTCTTCGAGCCGTCTTTTGGCTACTGCGTCTCGAGCTGCCGCCAACCCTACCACGAGGAGATGCATCAGCGCCAGGAATAGCGCCGTCAGGGTGATCACCACCATCGTCTGCTCCGGCTTCGACCAGTCCACCACCGGATAGATGAACGGGTTACCCCATCTAGGAAAAATAAATAAAAGCATACTTAATGTAAAGAAGTACCGAATAGGTTCGATTTCATTGATACATTCCGAATTGGGGAATCTGGATACTTAGTATTGCGTATGACTGTCAATTATTTTTATTGCTCTTTAGCATCTTGCGGGGTGTGGAAAGAGCCTCATTCGCGTTATGTGAATTTGTCGGACGCTCCGTAGACGATCTAATAAAAAGTGATATATTACTGTGCGATTGTGCGCAATCTTGTCCTTGGCTTTATTTAAGTAAATAGAGTTTGCGGTGTATGGTCAGGGCCATGCAGCGTACGTACGAATGAGAAGCAAGGTTATTCTCACGGTGCGTCAGGCAGTTTGTTTCCCTATTTTTGGTAACATACATTGAAATTCCTGGATGGTCGTTATTATGAGTTTAATAATTGAGATCATTCTGATCATCAATATTAAATATGTTATAGAATTTGTATATATATATATTTTGTTTGATTTCATTAACTAAGCCTAACTAGCTTTCGGAAGAGGTGGGAGGTCCGCCAACCCGCTCTTGGCCAGTGTGGTACACTATGGCCTAAGCCCCTTCATCTTGAGGAGAGGCCTATGCTCAACAGTGGGACCAAAACAAGGGCTGGTATTAATTTTATTCATTAACTAAACGGAGACTAAACTAAGGGTTTTCTCTTCAATTTGTTTTACCCATATAATATATTTAGATGTCCTAAGTACCGTGCCTGTAATGACTAAGTCTCCTATCTATAAAGGCTGCGGGGAAGATGGCATTATATGTACTTATGTGAAGCGCATAATTTTTCAGCAGATTGTTGATATTTATTCGTATTTTTTGAATCGGATATTGCCCATGGTGGTCCTTCTGTACCTATACAAGTATTGTGAACATAGTACACGGAAGTCATTAACAAACACTGATACTCAGGCATATTTACACTGTACGTACTGTAAATATGACCAAGTCTTTGGTAGTTTAGTCTGCTGCATTTATAGATGTTGATGTTTTGTTAAACCAAGCCTTGGTTTTAGGTAATTATATTGGTTGCTTAAGTTACATACACACGTATTTATGTATCTCAAACAAGTAGGTAGTGTCACAAACACTTATATAAAGCAAACTAAATAAATATTAAGGGTTAGGTATTAGGTAATTAAGGGTACTTAACACGTTAAGTGCGAAACAGGGCTTGAAACGCCCTGTACGTGTCTTGTCTTTATAGCGGTAAGGAAAAACTTAAACTTCTCTGTCGTGCGCGAGGCATAACTTCCATCTGGTTCAGTATAGGAAAGAGATAACTATATATCTGAGATGTGCTATTGATTCCTAGTTCTATG
The DNA here is from genome assembly GCA_911728495.1 of Furcula furcula. NCBI lineage: Eukaryota > Metazoa > Arthropoda > Insecta > Lepidoptera > Notodontidae > Furcula > Furcula furcula. The sequence goes on along the minus strand of OU452244.1, from coordinate 24,101,658 downwards.
GTATACTTATTTTAATACCGGGTTTCTTAGACCTCGTGCCGCACTGAACAAATAAAATTCTAACACAGTGCGGTAAGAGGTTCCGAAAACCTCGTACCCCCGCGCACCTCGTACCGCACTCTACGCAAGCTTCACGCGGTTAGTGTTGTGCAACGCATGCCAGGCTGCTCACGCGACGAAGAACTGCTGTCGATTATGTCGAAACGTTGCCGAAGAAAGTTAATTAAAGAGGATGATGAAGAAAAACCGGGTGGTGAATCTGAGTCAAAATCGCTGATGATATTTCAAAAACATAAATATACCTACTCCGAATAAATAATAATAATATAGATGAAATAATTATGTATTTAATAAATAAATTTCAGCTAAATAAGTACGTTAATTTTAAAATATTGTGTATAATATTGTATACTATGTATAGGGAGGGACTCCCAGCAGTGGGACTCGATAGGCTAGCTGTATATCTGTATAGTGAGGAATTATATTATAATCACGCTTTCTGTCCTTGTTCAAAATGTTCAGTAGGTATATAGGAGGATTGATACAGGAAACGTAGGTAATTGATATCCTTTTAAGGTAATTGTCACAAAACTCCGAGGACTTTTTTTTAATACGTCAGATTTGCTAGTGGGAATAAGTAGTTCTACTAGTCAACCTCTCTGATTAAGTGTTTAAGTGAGTTTTATGATTTTTTATATCCACAGACAGCTATTATGAATTAACTACATTTTTATTTTGTTTTTAGCGATCTAGCATAAAGGATTACGGTATTTAACGGAGCGTACTGAATAGTTGGAGTGGTGCTTTTAAGTTAACTGAAAAACATCCATAACTTTGATAAATAAATACAATTAAATAAAATCGATATTTATTTTCCCATCACTAAATAATATGAAAATCTGCTATTTTTCAGTGCGGTACGAGGTACATCAGACCCCACATTTTATTTTACCTATAGAATCTAAACTAAATAATCTAACCATAGGCGGCGGCAGATATAGGTTAATGAACTCATTGTTAATAATAATCGCGATAAAAGCTGTACAATTTGTCATATTTGGCACCCAAAAAAGGATTTTGGTCTCCTAAGGGCGGTGGGGTTTAATAAGCCTCGTGCCGCCACAATATCTGGTTTAAGACAAGGTTTTAAACGCCTCGTAACGCAGTAATGGAAAGTACAGATCAATCTGTGCCGCTGGGAACGTGTTAAGGCAAGTTACACACATACAAGGGAAATTAACTATTTATAATTAGCATGTCAATTTTAGAAATTAGTCCGAGCCGACCACAGCTGGCTAGCGTAAGAAAGGATGTATCAAAAAATCTCAGTTTTCCCATTTGCCCTCAACAGTAAAATTTTAGAAGGAGCATCTACAATTTTTCAATTAGTATTTTAACGGTATATTCGTTTATATGATACATATTAACCGATGCCTACATAAATGTTTTATAATTTATGTACAACAGTATATTCGTAGACACGTTGCGTTTGTCGCTAGGACAATATAAGTACTAATTTCTATTCAGAGGAATAACTATAATTTTACGGCTTACTCTGGCATGTAATACATACCTATATAGGTATATATAAGTACATAGCGTAGAATTCAGTCTCGTGAATAAGTACATATTGCTTATTATACTGATTATGGGAACTAAAGGATGGAGTAAAATTACAAACGGATATACATAATGATAAATTGATTTATACGGTCGTCCCTTGCACAATACTTTGCCGCTAAGCAGTGATTGATGGAAAACCATTTATTGTTAGGAAGACTTGCAGGCTAGTATATAATGATAGGTAACAATTGTGTGTAAACATGTTGCTTAACTAGTCTCCACATATGTGTAATTATTGGCTTACATGACCTACAATGGTGAGATTGTGTAGCAGAATTAGTCTCAACGGTAAAAAATGTATTAATTTGGACGAAAATGTTGTACTTATGGACGAAGTAATTAATATACACGTACTGTTTAGAAGTTGAATTGTCTAACTTATGTTGAAAACGTTTGGAACAGGCATATTTAGTACGTGTTGAGTTCTAAGAATGAAGTCTTTAACAATAAGTGGCCTAGTTTCTTGGTCTAAGTAGAAGCACGTAACAGGATTCCTTTAGAAAATTAGTATATCTACGTGACTAAGTGCTGCGTACGGTTTTATCGTTAGAATGCGCACGTATTTCCTTATTCTATTGTTTCCAGTGTGTAAAATTTCACGCATTGCACTACAAGGTAAAATGATTGTAGAGGCTAGATAACCTGACTCATATTTGATTGTGCCTGTCCAATTTACTCTTGCCTTTAGGTATCTATTTTCCGGCTATAATTACTCCACTTTGCCAAATCTTCAGCATTATCAGTTGGGATTTTGCTGGCTCTCTTGTATTTTTATATGATATCCAGCCAGCGCTTCTTAAAGCGACCTCTATATTGCTCCAAGGACAGGCATATCAACGCACTTTCTAACAACAAACAAACCCTTTCGAACGGTGAACATCTCAGGCGAACCTTTTGGAGTTTATGCCACACAACACGAACTTGAAGACTGCCCCTGTTATACGAGTTATATATTTGGTCCGACCGCGTTCTATTATTTATTTAAAATCTATTATTAACCTATTAAATTAATTTTGTACAAGTATACTATTACCAATACGTGATTATTCAGAACGTTTCATTTTTATCACGGAGGTCGTCGATCATTAGTCGATATGTCTTCCTGTCAGCACTCTTATGAATTAATTTGTATATTTTCCTGTTTAACCAGTCTCTTATGTGTCTAAACCATGACATCGAATGATAATGTATATAATATCATTGATGACACCCTTATTCTACGAGACCCTCTACCGGCACCTCGTTTTCCTTTAATTACTAACTTTAGCAACTTATACTTAACGTTCCTATATCTAAATTATGTCCATAATAAGTAGTTATCCTTTTTTTAATAAGTTGGTGATATGCAGGTATTACTTGTGAAGAATGTTAAAGTGATTGAAAGAGAGCTCTAGAAGAAATTGTATTGAAAAATATAGGAGCATAAGTCAACTCATTATTTAAACTGGTTTCTTTTAAATAGGGCTTCCGTTCCCTTTGTTAGTTATTAACAACAGGTATGCTCATCATTCAATAACCTCTGACCTCCAGGGCAAGTTGGACATGTGTCATATACCGAGGTCCCGGCACATTTCGACATAGGCGCCACTCACTAACGAACAATCAATTTATAGTTCTTTGTGCAGCGATCTTGAACTTTTAGTTTGATGCAAGCCTCCTACTGAAAATAAATTCTTGCTTAAATATTTATATGTACTTCGATTTGTTTATAGAGTATCAACTAGGTGTGTGTCAGTAAGAGGCGACTAAGGAAAAACAAGAAGACGGGCAGCAGCGTCTTTCTATTGGATTATCTACCACCTATACTGCGATCTCCAAGCCGTCTGACAAGCTTGGGTATTTTGGCAACCCCTCCCTTTTACGGGGGATGCCTTTTGTTCAGCAGTGGACGGGTTTTGGCTGCTGATGATGATGATGAATTAGATAGGTATAAACCTTTGGTATGAACTATCAATATTATATGTATAATTATTTCTGGTATTTACGCGAATACTACACATTGAAATGAAACTAATTTTACGGATTATATCGCTATATAATCCGTAAAATTAATTTCGTAAAAATAAAGGAATCTATACTTATAATAAAACTGTAACAGGTCCAATTCTGTACATTGAAGATATTTTGAAAATTATATTTGGAGGGCATTCTATAACCGATACTGAGGCCGAAAATGTAATTTTTTTAATTTTTGTCTGTCTGTCTGTCTGTCTGTATCTCGGCTGAGCATCACGCCGAAACTACTGAATGGATTCAAATGAAACTTGGCATGATTTGAGATCTTACTACGAGGTAGGACATAGGATACTTTTTATCCCGTAATCTAGCACGGTTCTTTTGGGAAAGGGGATTAAAGTCAAAATGGGTACTTGGTTATACGCTTGGTCCGATTTTATCAATTTTTCTTCATAATTATAATAAATATTAGTAAGGGAACACTCATAGAGAGTTGTTATCAAGGTTTTGTAATCGATCGGGTTAAGCAACGTTAGGTAAGGTCATTAAATAGATGGGTGACCGTTTAACGCCATTTGGACTAAACTGGTCTGTGCTTCGGAGAGCAAGTAAAAAGTGGGTCCCAGTTTTTAACCGACTATAAAAAAAGAGTTTATGTATTCGATGCGAATGTCTGTTATTAAAAGTTTAGTTATCGTAAAAATAGTCAGCTAGTCAATAATATTTACGTTGTTAAGTATTTCTATTTATACTTAAACTCGTACGTTTATTGAGTATTTGCATATTACGCAAGTTCGTAAATAGTAGGTATGTTAGGTATGCTTATATTTGAGTATCCTCAACCAATATGTGCATAGAGCATGAGTGCTAACAGTAACACGTGATGTAGAGCAGAGTACCAATACAACAAAAATGTATAAAATATTTAGACATCAAGTTGCTTTTGGATTTATAATAAACATCAATATAAATCTATTAAGGACAACGTGTGTTAATTTATTTGTAATACGAATATCTGGTAGTTGATTGAGCTGTAATGTATTAAAATTACTGGGGAAGATTCGAAAGCAAAAATAACTATAGTAATTAAAAACAACACTAAAATAATCTATTTTAATTTTCCGTGGCTAATGTAGTTTGTGGCTTCCTGCATACCACATTATTTAATTTATTTCTTTTAACTAATTAACCGACTTCAAAAAAGGAGGAGGTTCTCAATTCGTCTGTATATATATATTTTTTTATGTATATGTTCGCGCATAACTCTGGCAATTATGAACCGATTTGAAAAAATCTTTCTTCCATCCATTTTTCAATCCATTGATTGGGTCCCATAAAAAATATTGCTTAGTAATAAGTAGTTCCTGAAAAAATAAGAATGGTGACTGCGCAGGAAAGCTGCAGGAAAGCCTATACAGATGACTTTATGTCGCTTTTTAAGGACAAAAATGGTCATAACTCTGGCAAATATTTACCAATTTCAATGATTATTTTTTTATTCGAAAGAAGAAACCACTGTTCACACAACGTTCATTATTTTAATCACTGAGGTAATGTCACACGATAACATTATTATAAAAGAATCCGTAATGTATATAATCCATTCAAGTTTATGATTAAATCCCGAATCTGAACCTTAAGACCTCGAATTTCTTAGCGGCGATAAAATTACCTACTTTAATACATAAGTTCATTCTTATGTAAACATTGACGTAATTACTACGTACCAATAAAATCAGCAAATGCAAGTATCGATATGGTATCAATCAAATATCCTACGGTAGGTACTAACTATGTCTGATTGTCTTTATAGTCAACAAGCTCTTTCACTTCGATTCGACATGAGCAGAATAAATTGTCCACGGAAAAATCGCATGAATAGTACCGGTTAATTGTTATTTATTTGACTTTATACTTCCACTTTACTTACATACTTCCACTACTCCACCTTCCTGCTCAAAAACCCTTCTCTCCAATAAGTATCATGTAAAGCCATCTACTTCTTAGCTGCCTTTACATGACATGTTATTTCGCGAAAATGCGGAAATAACGCAGACACAATCTCTAGTGATTATAATTTTGATGAGGAAGACCATAGAGGAGTCATTCTTTTATGTATTAACTCACGGGTCCAATCCGCCAGAGAAGTAGTAGATGACTGTGAACAGCGTGTAGGCGCCCGCGAAGTACAGCGGCTGCATTATATGCATGAGGCGGCTGGGGTGCGCTGAGCACGCCAACTCCACCACCATCACCGCGGAGTTCACGCCGTGCAGCATCACGTCTAACACGGGATTCGGCGCGTAGTTTATGTTACCCGTTGCTGGAAATGAATTTAAAATATTTGTTAGGTTGTAGTTTGCAGGTTTAATCAAAATACGTTGAACACTTTGAAGTTATATTTTATTCTCTTTATATATATGATATGCATTATAATTTAAACTACGAACTAATTGAAGCGCTCAAAGATCTCACCATTACTCAAAAATATAGGCGTACAGTGAGATGAAATAATCTGTCTAGGTATACCAATATTATAAAGAGGTACCTATAGTTTGTGAGTTTGGATGTTTGGAGTGATCTCCGATACTACTGATCTAATTTTAAAAATTCTTTCGCTTTTGGAAAGTTATAGTATCCCTGAGTGCTTTATATTTTGGTAAACGTTCAAAAAACACGGGCGGAGCTGCGCGGCTCAGCTAGTGACTCGTAAAACGGACTCTGAACGCAGCTGTAATTGATATTTGTTCTGTTAAAGTTGCTTACTTACACATTTTGTGATACTTATTTAGTTGCTAGAAATTATAATGCAACAGTCCACAAGAAAGCGCGTCGCTTAACATTGGGCAAACGTCCTCCTCCTCTAACCACAAAGTAGGTACATATAAAAATTTATTTTGGTATAAAAAAAGTAGATTCAAAATTCGGAAGCATGATAAGACGCAGCTAGATAATAGGTATGTACTTATAGGATAGCTATTGCTGCTATTATTTTAACTGTTAATCAAATTTTAGAAGCTTGAAGTGGTAGACAACCTAAGCGACTTTTAAAATAACTTTATAAAAGTATACTGTTACTTACAAGTCTTCAGGAGGCACCAGTAGAATACTGTGATGAGGAAGGAGACGGGTATCGTGATGTTGTACAGCACCCAGTACGTTTTGACGAACCATGGTAAACCAAACGTTGCATCTGTCGATAAAAAACACCTCATTAACCAATCAGTTAGGACACATACACAAAAATAAGCTTCTTTTTACAAAGACCCTTGTGCAAGAACCGTATAAGTAAGTAGGTACCACCCAAAAATGACAGTGCTGACTATCATATATTATGGCACTGTAGTTGGGGAAATTCCTGGGCTCGATAGTTTTAGGTAAACAATGCGACTGCATATCATTAAATTCTTTTAGGAGAACATCGTTAAACAGTTGTAAGTATAAAAAAAATACAAAAATATGATATGTAGAGAAATATGGCGGTTGTGTCTCTTTGTAACACTTCGAAATCTATATTAGATTTTTGTGTTATAACCGTAGTAACCATGTGAAAACTAAATCTAAGGTTGTATTGTATCATAATAGCGATACAGTTTGCTACGTAAACGCTAATGTGCCTACTTTATAGTATACTCAAATGTAGATTAGATAGGCGGAAATTAAAAAAGAACAAAGAATATTGTTTTTTTAATATTTCCACCTGGAACTTTGGAAATCTGCGTAATGTCGTGCCGCACGAGTGGAAAAGTACTTATAATTATTAGTTAACCGTTTCAAATATGCAGGTCGCTTGTGGGAGCCGAACGGATCAGATTTTTGTTTCATTGTTTTCTCGCTAATTAATAAGGTAGCTAGTTATTTTTTCGTAATATTTTGATGTAAGAACTAAATCTGTTGTTGCTTGACGAAATAAAACATACCTTGACCTTATTCCATCGAAAGTTTAAAATAGATACTATGTAAAAATCAATTAGTTACAGATGCCTAAAGCAATCTTTACATATCGTTGTATATATGGTGTTAGGTTACATTTGTCTTTAATAGATGATATATTATGAGAAGTAACAATGTCACAGAGACCTCACGCATGCGACAACCCGAACGAGGTCGTCGTACGACCGCGAGACGTGATCCTCATTCCAACCACGTGCCATACATCTCTGACATAACCCTAAATTGACATCATACGAGCTACTGAAGACATATTACACATTTTCCACATGATATTGTTTACTGAAGGTTAAACACTTGTAAGTACCTACGTGATTAATCGCCAACGATATAATATTATTGAGATTATGTGAACGTGCATATCGTATAAAGATATATAAAACAAACCATACCAATGGGTCTATTGAAGTACGCATACGCGGATACGGCGGTAGAGAAGCCAGTAGTGAGAACGATTAGTAGGAAGCCCCAATGCGTTATGTATATGAACCAGTATCCGAAATGTACGTTCAATGTCAAGGGCACTATGACCATGGACGCGACGAGCACGCACATAGAGAACAGGAAGAGGAAACTTCTAAGCGATAGTAGCTGAATGGCTGAGCGGTTGCTTTGCCAACAGCTCACGTAGAAGTTCGATGGCGACGGATGTTCCAGCCAGCATAGCCGCCACTGACATTGACTCTCTATACACTTCACACACATTGTGTTGTTATAAGCACTATGCACACATTGTGTTGTTATAAGCACTATTCACACATTGTGTTGTTATAGGCACTATGCACACATCACGCACAAAGAGAACTGCATCGAATTACTTTTAAGCAACATTTCCTAGCGTTCTTTGTTCGCTCGCATTGATCCTCACACGATTACAAGTTATGATAACCTTTATTTTATCATTCCAGCAATATTATCGTGCTGTGTATGACCGATCGTTGGCATAGTTAGTGATAAACTAAGCAGTAAAATGTACTGTAAGCATTGAAGCGTGATAATGCAGAATGGCCCGATCTTGTAATAAGGCATGAACTTGTTCCTTATTCACTCGCCAAGGTCTTTTGAAGATAATTCTATTGAATGGAAACTAATACTTTAGTAGGCTAGACGAATATAATTCAACCTTATAAGTATAGCTGACCATGGACATAATATAGATGGCGATAAAAATATTCGCGTCTAACTTAAAGGTCTAGGTCTTATAAAACTAATCGTGCAGAAGTTTATTTAAAATTCACATGGTAATATTTTAGATGAGCAGAATTATAACTCATACGAATTGGAAATAGCATAAGAGTATACAGACTGAGGTGGTTAGGCGTGATAATGTGTTTAATTTTTATCGCGAATCGCAGTCTGAGAATAAAAAATAATAGTTACCTTCTAACTGCTTCCGTTGTGTACTCACAATGATGCCAAATATTGTCTCCAGAACAATTAACCACAAACCCCAGTGGGTCATATACAGGAAGAACTTGTCTGTCGTCCCCCAAAAGGATGTCATTGACCAGGACATGATGACCAAAGCCCATATAAGGATGGGCACTCTCCAGTAGAGAGGAGAGATTCTTCTTACACACGATCTTGTGAAGGGTTCACATGTTTCATCTGCTGAGGCCAAGACGCCTGTGATGCAATAAAGCCCTCGCTTCCAGGACCACTGCTGCATTTTGAATGCCTGAATTTTGTTTTTCCTTGATTACGAAGGTATATTGTATTTATTCATTTCATCTTACTGAAGCTTTTATTTGTACCCATTTCTGTGGACAAGTTAAAAAGGTATGGTAGGTATATTAGAATAATGAAAGGATTGCTAAAAGTCCTTCCAAGGGTCAACAAAAGGCCAAGCTTGTAAGGGTCAATTTATGGAAAAACTCTCAAGTTATGCCGTAAATTTGGGTCACAATGTCTACAACAACACAAAAACAAACAACTTTATCGACTTAACCCTACGCACTAGTTTAGTAAGACAAAGTTTCAGTTCTATTGCTCCAAGTTAGATAGGCTTCCAAATTTTGACTCATTGTAATTGTAGGGAGGTGTTAACGTAAGTGTTTATTATACTCTTTATAGAGGGGGAGGACCCCAACTGGTTTTGTCAGCCCTCCTATAAAATTGGAGTATCCGGACTGGGGGAGTAACAAAAGAATCAACCTTAGAATGACGTTGTGTTTTTGTGAAGAGAATGTTTGCCAGATTTCTATAAGTATCGCAGTTCCGGCGGCTGAGAAACCATTGTTAGTCTTCTTTGCTGCCGAAATAACTAGCACAGCTAAGCCTCGCAGACTAGAGGGGCACAGCTATACTATTCTCCAATGTAACCTATCATGGCTGTGCTCAAAGGCGAGCTCGACGTCGAGCCAGCTTTGAATATGACTTCGAGCTTAACGCTGTTAAAATCCGTCTTCACTATCACATTTTGGCTCGATGTCGAACTGACTATTCCTGAAAATATTCGACCTTAAGTAGTTTCACTGAAACCCATAAATTCTCGTGGCGCTAGTACTGCGTAAGCAAAGTTAGTGTATACAAAACCGCAACTCGCCGCGTCGAGCTCGAGGTTGTGTTGCTTAGAGAATAGCACTACAGTACCATTAAACGAACTCGAATTCATCACGGATTCGGATCCACTCGCAAAGTAATTCAGTTGAAGAACCAGAAGAAACAAAAACTAGCTGTCTGTGTATGTGATTTCCCACGTTAAGCATTTCATCTAAAAGGAATTCGTATTTTGCATTCCCAGCAGATTCTTCGCAGTTCCTATAATTTTCGTAAAATAAACATATATTTTAATCAATCAATCATACTTAATTCATTTATTAGCAGACTCATATTTGGTGTACGAATAAAAATTAAACCGTAACTTAATCATATTATGATTCACCGAAAGTGGCATTTTTAGACCCGCTGATCACTTCTTGTTTGTATTATATTATTTTATACTGAAGTTATTACTGTTGGATTTGTTATTAAATTAGGTCGCTTCATTAGGGTTCCCACACATAACTGCCATGCGATGCGATGCGGCGCCGCATCGCAGGAATTTGTATGGAAATATTCATTTGTTTCTCGCAGATATTTGCGATGCGATGCGAATTCGCAGTTATGTGTGGGAGCCCTTATGCGTACTGTGCGCATCGCCTATTCTTATTCTTTTGCCTGAGCTATATGCCTCTTATACTTGTGTTGTTAGTAACCTAATTGCGCTTAAGGACCCCTTCACCACATCAGGTGTAAGTAATCTAACAATATATTTTTCATTTTCATTGTTATTTACGTTCTGCTATATAGAACATATATGTTCTTATGTAAATATGTACAAAGTGATAATTTTAACAGAGTTTTATTGACCATGACAACCGTATTAGTGAATCTCGGCAATCTTAAGCGCTACTTGACCGCCAAAAGAATAATTACATGCAGACATAAATACATAAACAGCAGCATAGTTGAAGGTTGGTTGAAGGCTGCATAGCATAATTTTGTTTTATATAAACCGATTATTTGTGGTAAGAATCATTTAATAAAGTAATTGCTTTAATTGGGCAGAATTAGCAATGATTGTATATTTGATAGATACATTAACATTTACGTATATACGTGGCGGGTTAAGGACTTTTCTAGTGGACTGTAACTAAATATAAATATATAATTATATATTAAAAACGCGGACAAAAGAAACTATACTACATTCGCAGCATACTGCAATCGCAGGTACATAGGAAGTTAGCAACTGCAGGGAACACAAAAGGAATAAATCGCAGTTGCTGCAAGGAACGGAACGTGCGCCCTACGGTGACCAATTCACGTCATATTTCAGAACGTCAATTTCTTCTTTTTTCTATATAAGGCGCACTAGGGAAAGGATGATGGTTAAGAAAATCCAGCCTGCTACAAGTGCATTTTGGTAAATAAAAAGTTTTCAATAACGAGATCCAACATCATGTATATATGTAATATAAATTCACCGTGGTGCAGCGGGAAACGGCTTGTTTTTCAAACTGAAATTCGCAGGCTCAATCAATTTCTCCTGGGAGCTACATCGTCGTATAGTTGCAGGCCGATCACCTGATTGTTTGAAAAGTAAACTGATCCATGCGTCGAATTGGCATGGAAAAAAATTCCTGACTTCTTCCCGGTCGTATCAGTCTTCCGACCTAGAACGGATTGTGTTATCTCCTTCGTAGATGGCTGATCTTGGGAAGATCGGCCGCTGTCGCCACAGCGTATATCGTTCAGGAGAATATTATTATAAACAAGGCCAAGGTGAATATTTTTACAGCTGCGTTTGATAACTGCTTGTTAAAATATTGAGTAAATAACTCACATTCGTTCACCTCACATGGTGATGAGATAAATTTTTTAGCCGAGTTACAATTAACTTGTATTTCAAGAATAACTGCTACAACTACTTCTACCGTGCCCATTTATATAGACTTTGGAAAACCAAGAAAGTCTTTAACTAGCAGCAATTTTTAGCCCAGGGAATTGGGGAAGAACCACCTTAACGAAACCCTCCAACAGCATTGTTTCTGCGACGACTTAGGTTTATAGGGCTCTATATGAAGTAATGTATTTAATCAGTAATGTCGGTTGAATGAACCCCGCCTTGTAACTTCTACCACAAGTACTTCTACTGGTATTTTAGTGCAGCGATTCATCTGCTAACAACGTCACTTGAAGGCTGTTCTTCTTTTGTTAGTGTTATCCAGTTACAACCAGCCATTCCCTTTGTGCCCTACCCGTCTTATAAGCATTGTTTCTGCAGTGACATAGGTTTGTAGGGCTCTATACGAAATAATGTATGTAAGGAGTAATAGTGGTTGAATAACCCCAGCCTTGTACCTTCTACTGCTAGTGCAGCGATTCATCTGCTAACAACGTCACTTGAAGGAAATTCTTCTTTTGTTCGTCTGGTCCAGTTAGAACCAGCCATTCCCTTTGTGCCCGTCTTTTAAGAAACTGTACCTACGTATCACTTCAAAAGTGATGATGCTCGAAACTAAGTACGAATGGGGAAATCACAGGTAGGTATTTCCTGTGATGCTTATGATCAAAAAGAAACTCGATTTTATATTCATAACGCTGAGAAATATTTATGCATAAAACATTATTGGCTGTTAGTCAAAGCTAATATACCAAAAGTGATTATAATTAAATAACGACCCGTAAATATTTACACACGGACTCGTACACATGGACAAATAATACATACTAAGTTATAGGTTAGTAATGTAGATAAAACACTCAGACACTTGGTGGGATTCGAACCCACGACCTATTGGTCAGCGGTCAGGGTGTCTAACCACTACAACCAACAGGCCCACCAAACAAAACAAAAAAAAAATAGATTAGGCACAGCTTATTTCAAAAGAAATCTCTTCCAGCAGGCCCGAGAGAGAAAAACTTGAAAAAGGATATATAGCGCAACGAGTAGAAAGGAAAGTAATAAAAGTAACGAAACAAATATCTAAGAAAAAAGTAAAATAATAATAGGTACAAAACATAAATATCTCTTGTGTTCCACGTCTGTGTGTCTTTATTTGAGAACACAGTAACTAAATACTTACAGTTTAATCTATACTTATAATAAAACTGTAACAGGTCCAATTCTGTACATTGAAGATATTTTGAAAATTATATTTGGAGGGCATTCTATAACCGATACTGAGGCCGAAAATATATTTTTTAAAATTTTTGTCTGTCTGTATCACGGCTGCGCATCACGTTGAAACTACTGAATGGATTCAAATGAAACTTGGCATGATTTGAGATCTTACTACGAGGTAGGACATAGGATACTTTTTATCCCGTAATCTAGCACGGTTCTTTTGGGAGAGGGGATTAAAGTCAAAATGGGTACTTGGTTATACGCTTGGTCCGATTTTATTAATTTTTCTTTATAATATAATAAATATAAGTAAGGGAACACTCATAGAGAGTTGTTATCAAGGTTTTGTAATTGATCGGGTTAAGCAACGATAGGTAAGGTCATTAAATAGATGGGTGACCGTTTAACGCCATTTGAACTAAACGGGTCCGTGCTTCGGAGAGCAAGTAAAAAGTGGGTCCCAGTTTTAACCGACTATAAAAAAGGAGGTTATGTATTCGATGCGAATGTCTGTTATTAAAAGTTTAGTTAACGTAAAAATAGCGCAGGCGGAGCTGCGTGGGTCAGCTAGTTACAAATATACTTGTACTAAGTAAAAAAATCCTCTAATTTGTCGCCGCACTGGGACCCGTATCTACCTAAAAGACTGGCGGCGTAAATATAAATAAATTAATATCTATACTATTTATTTATATCCTGGAACAATTCACACACGGTCATCTGATCCCAACTAGGCAGAGCCTGTACTATGGAAACCATACAACTGATACTCATACATATATACTTTTTTTTTGTAAATACATACTTATGTAGATAAAACACCCAGACACTTGGTGGGTATCGAACCCACGACCTGTTGGGCAGCAGACAGGGTCACTAACCACTAGACCAACGGGCCTGTCCAACTATACTATATAAATCTTAGAGGAGATACCACTGGAGAGATCATGATGCGCTAACCCCTCTGCCAAATTTTGTTCATATGTTCAAGTCATTCTTTATCTGTGTGCGTATCTTTTTGAATGTGTTGCGAGTTTATTATAGTGTGGGTATGCGTGAAATTGTATCTGTGTGTGTTTACTTCGCCTCCCGCACCCCGCAAAAGTGCCACGAAAAATTTGTACGGGGAATCGATGCAATACTAACTCCATTCTAATTACTCTGAGATATAAATACAAATATAATATATACAACTATAATATATAGCTGATTTATCTGTAATCCACACTATCTATATCTGTACTTATAATAAAACTGTAACAGGTCCAATTCTGTACATTGAAGATATTTTGAAAATTATGTCTGGAGGGCATTCTATAACCGATACTAAAGCCAAAAATGAATTTTTTTTTAGTTTTGTCTGTCTGTCTGTCTGTCTGTATGTATCTGGCTGAGCATCACGCCGAAACTACTGGATGGATTGAAACGAAACTTGGCATGATTTGAGTTGATACTCCGAGGTAGGACATAGGATACTTTTTATCCTGACATTCGGCATGATTCCCTTGGGAGAGGGGACTAAAGTCAAAATGTGTACTTGGTTATACGCTTGCTCCGATTTTAACAATTTTTCATTATAATTATAATAAATATTAGTAAGGGAACACTCATAGAGAGTTGTTGTGTTGAACCGAGCTAGATTACGGGATAAAAAGTATCCTATGTCTAAGCCTTCCCTTCCTTCCATTTCATATTCTTTGCCTGGATACCGCCTCATTCGCAACGATCGCTCTAATAGGGGTGGGGGTGGAGTAGCAATTTATCTTAGATCGCATATTCCTTTCTCCGTAATCAGTACTTCTGCTCAACCTTCCCTCTGCAAATGCAGGTGAGCATTTATTTATTGAGGTGACCTTGTCGCATACTAAAATTCTACTCGGAGTCTACTATAGCCCTTCGCTTCACATTAATTATTTCTCTTCTCTTGAAAGACATTTAGAAGATCTTATTCCTATCTATAGCCATTCTATTATAATGGGTGATTTTAATACCTGTCTCCTAAAAAGATTTCCGTACTTTTTTATTAGAATCTGTCGTTAGTGCAACATGCATATTCTCCCTCTTGGTGCAACTCATCACTTTCCAAACTCTACTCCCTCACTTCTTGACTTGGCAATTGTATCTTCCTCTCAGCATGTTGCTAAGCACGGTCAATGTGCGGCCGAAGAGTTTTCCTATCATGATCTGATATTGCTGTCATATAAGATTCGTCCTCCTAAAGAAAAGCCTAAAATAATCCTTCAGCGCAATTTTAGTGGTATGGATTATGACGCATTTCTTAGTGATGCTCGCGCCATTGATTGGTCCCCGGTTATTGAGGCAGATTCGGTTAACGATCAGGTGGAAATTTTTAACTCAATCTTAATGCAATTATATGACAAGCATGCACCTTTGCGATCCATTAAACTGAAGCACCTTCCTGCTCCTTGGCTTACTGATGACATTAAGTTACTGATGCGTAAGAAAGCCAGTGCCAAACATAAATTTAAATGCCGTCCCAATGACCTTACCAGAGAAAAATATGTTAGATGTCGCAATCGCTGCAATACGGTGTGCCACCATGTTCATGAATCTGTAGACAAAAATGATCCAGCTAAAGTCTGGAAATTTCTTAGGTCTATTGGAATTGGTAAAGGACGTCAGGATACCGTTCCCACTAATTTAGATATAAATTCTCTAAATCTCCATTTCTCTTCTTCTTCGTCTATTGATGGGGCAATTAAAGCCAACACTCTTAATTACATCTCAGCCTTACCAATTCCGGACCATTCTCCTTTTGTTTTCAGTCGTCTAACCGCTAGTGACATCAAGAAGAGCATACTTTCAATCACGTCAAACGCAGTTGGTAATGATGGTATCAGTCGCAATATGCTTGTGCCGCTTCTTGAAATTATCCTTCCTGTTTTTTGTGATATTCTGAATAATTCTGTTGATAGCGGCATTTTTACTTTAGCTTGGAAGGATGCTCAAATTATTCCTCTTCCTAAAAAATCAAGTCCTAAATTATTTTCCGAATTTCGACCTATATCTATTCTTCCTTTTCTTTCTAAAATTCTTGAACGCCTTGTCTATGACCAGATTAGTAAATTCCTTTATTGTCATAATCTTTTAAACCCTTTACAATCAGGTTTCCGCCCGGGCCATAGCACGACTACTACACTCGTCAAGATCACTGATGATATACGTCATTCCATGGACAATGGCAAACTTACTGTGCTTATATTGCTGGATTTCAGTAATGCGTTCAATACGGTTGATTTTGACATTTTCTTGGCCTTACTTCGCTCAATGAATGTATCTCCTGCGGTTGTCGATTGGTTATACAGTTATCTTTATGGGCGCAGGCAGCGGGTTCGCCTGGATGAGGATTTCTCTTCTTGGTGTGATACGACTGCTGGCGTCCCTCAAGGTGGTGTCCTTTCTCCACTTCTTTTCGCAAGTTTTATAAACTCTGTCTCGCAAAATCTATCTTCTTCGTACCACCTATATGCAGACGATCTACAAATTTATTGTAGTGCTTCATTGGATGAAATACCAGAGTGTATTAGGGTAGTTAATAATGACATTTTCCTTATAACCGAGTGGAGCAAAAAATTTGGCTTAAAAGTTAATCCTGCAAAATCTAAGGCGATGATAGTGGGTAGTTCGCGATTGATTTCAAGGGTAAACTGGAGAACGATTCCTAGTGTCAATTTAGATGGGGAAATAATACCTTTTAGTGAATCGTGTAAAAATTTAGGAATCTTAATTGATCGTTGCTTGAGTTGGGTTCCTCAACTCCAAGTTACTAGCCAGAAGTTGTTTGCTGCTGCAGCCTCGTTAAAAAGACTCCGTAACTTTCTTTCCACTGCCACTAAATTGTCGTAATTGTTCTAGCTCAATCCCTATTACTTCCAATTCTTGATTATGCTGACATCTGCTATTTAGATCTTACAGAGGACCAGCTTAATAAACTTGAGCGTCTTCAAAATGTTTGTATACGATTTATATTTGATTTGCGCAAATATGATCATGTTTCTCAATTTTGTTCTAAGATCAAGTGGCTTCCTATTCGTCTTCGTCGGAATACGCACATCCTGTCTCGTCTTTATAATATACTATTTAATTCTTTTTCTCCGCGTTACCTAAAGGAACGTTTTGTTTTTCTCGGCATTGATTCCCACTGTTTGAGGTCATCAGAAAATCTCACTCTTATGTTCCCTTCTCATAATAGTTCGTTTTACGATAAGTCATTCACAGTAGAAGCTGTTCGTCTGTGGAATGCCTTACCGGTCACTGTTAGACATGCACCATCTCTGCCTATCTTTATTAATTGCCTGCCTATTTTTAAAAGAATACAGTGTTTATCCATTTTATCCATTAATGTACCCGAGCCTGTTCGTTATAGGCATGGTAGGGTATAGTCGTCTGTCTGTGCGGCGGGACGTAGAGCTTGTCCGATATGTATGGCGCGTGCTGCGCGGGGACCTACACCACCCTGAAGTGTTGGCAGAGCTGCGGCTGTGCGCGCCCACAGGCTATGTGGGTGCGCGCCGTCGCCCAGATACACTCAGTGTTCCCGTAGCTAGAACTAATTTACTGAAGTATGCCCCCTTGACACGAGCTATTCGTCTGATTAATAAAATTTCATGCCGGATAGATATATTTTGATGTACGTTGTCTAAATTCACAGAAGTAGCTATGAGATGTGTAGAAAGTGAGTTACCTTAGTTGTTATTAATTAATGATAGTCTTTGTAGCATCGATTTGGTATAACTGTAATGGTGCTATAAATGTGTATAAATAAATAAAATAAAAAAATATATATTAAAAAAAAATAAAAAAAAATATCTTTAAAGATCGTTTGAAAGCATTTTATTTGTCCCTATGAATTTTATATTGATATTAGCCGGCTGCATTTATTTATTTATTATTGTTGGTTATTTATATTTGATTCTATCAAATATAATATTTATGTATTATACTAATATTTATATATATATTATTTTGCTGTTACGTATTTTATTGTTTATACATGTATTTGTTTTTCTCTTTTATAATTGGTTTGTATAAACAACCCCGCCTTGCAGTTCATAGTTCCTCTCCATCCAAAGGTTGCCTGGTAGAGATCACTTTTAGTGATAAGGCCATTGTTTCATTCTATTTTACTGTTTTTTTTTTCTTGTATTTTTGTGTTTTTTATTAATGGTGGAACAATAAAGTATTATCTATCTATCTATCTATGTCCTACCTCGTAGTAAGATCTCAAATCATGCCAAGTTTCATTTGAATCCATTCAGTGGTTTCGGCGTGATGCTCAGCTGTGATACAGACAGACAGACAGACACACAAAAATTAAAAAAAATACATTTTCGGCCTCAGTATCGTTTATAGAATGCCCTCCAAATATAATTTTCAAAATAACTTCAATGTACAGAAATGGACCTGTTACAGTTTTATTATAAGTATTTTTTTTTTTTTTAACACTTATAAGCTAGTGCTTGACTGCAGTCCCACCCGATGGAAAGCGGCGACGCAATCGAGGATGGCAAAACACACTAGCTTATTAAAAGCCTATTCACTCTAGTCTTAAAGACACCCACATTATAATCGGGCGGGAAAACCGACGCAGGCAAACTGTTCCAGTCCTTAGCTGTCCTTATTATAAATGAAGAAGCAAACCGCTTAGACCGGACTGAAGGCACTTTCACCACATAAGGGTGTGTACGTGCCGTGCGTCTCGTCGTCCGATGATGAAAGGGAGATGGTGGAATCAAGTCATGCAATTCCTGTGCACACTCTCCAAAATGCATCCTGTAGAACACCGAGAGGCTGGCTACTCTGCGCCTGTGCTCTAGGCTTTGTAAATTGGCCGCTACTAACTCTGCGTCACCAATAAGCCTCTTAGCACGCCTCTCCACTGAGTCCAAAGCTGCAAGATGACATTTAGCAGCACCAGCCCATATGTGACTACAGTACTCCACACACGACCGGACTTGTGCTTTATATAGCATCAAAAGTTGCTCCGGTGTGAAGTACCGGCGGACCTTTGAAAGGACACCTAGCTTCTTATAGTAGTATAAATAAAACAAATGGCTAAGGTCAAGTTCAGCGTTGTGTAACACTAACACACCTCACGTGGCACACATCTGAGAAGCTAATGACACACTTTTAAATAAATCAGCCTATCCATTAAATATTAATGAGCTATTAACGTGTGCTGGCAATGGAAACTACGAAAATAAGGAAGTACTTACCCTGGTTGGTGCACATGTATTTTTATAATCGTAATAAATTGTTACCTCTAATCTTAAGGGCAACGAATGATTATCTATTTTATTGTATTGCGTCTGGTAAAAAATTGTTGGTAACTACTTACTTTCTGTACTGTTAAGGGCAACACTTCCTAGAGTCCTATTAAAATTTGTTCTATGAGTCAATAGTTCTATTGGCTGTAGCAGTAGAACTACTGATATTATACTCGTATGAATAGAGTTGGTACACGGATTCGATGGTGGTAAAGCACACTAGCACTCTTGCCTTAAAGTCACCCAGGGGCCCCTCAGTGCCTTGCCTTTGAACCTGTAACGGTGCTCACGGGGACGGGGATCGCATCCCCGCCGCCGCCCTCCTTGGAGACGCCGCTGTACTCAATGGACGTCCTGAGGCCCACACAACGAAGGTCCTAACATTCTGGGAAAAGGGTTCATGTTTACTATACATTGGAGCAGACGAGGTCGTCCAACAGAATGAGCGGATGATTTCTAGAGTTTCGCATCGAAACACGTCGATATATCCAAGGGTATAGAAACGGAGGAAACGGTTCACTATTATGATCCTAGACTTAGGGCATTGATTAACGATAAGCGATCTATACTGTAGGATATAACAGGTAAAGCCAATATCACCTGCGTGATCAGGATTTCTAAACATCCTACACATGCAAACGAGTAACGCGGATAACCAATAAATTAAATCTGTAAATCAAATTGAAGCTGTTCAGAATAGATTCCTTCCTAGAATTAAATTTAAATTCAATAACCTTTTGTCACAACTGCCGTCTTTGGAGCTACGACGGGAGTATAGGGATCAAATTTTTCTGTATAAGATTGTTCACAACTTTGTGGATTCGTATTGCGTTTAAGTGCCCTAGGTTGAGTGCTCGCTCCGGAACTCTTTTCAACTCCATCTTGTAGAACTAACTATTCTGCCAATCGAATCCTGGTCAGAGCATGTAAAACTTTACATGCTCGTTATAATGAACGTTATTGTCATGTTGATATGTTTAACTGTAAACTAAGTAGATAAATATATTTTTCTGGTAGAATGTAAATAGTAATTTATGTTAATGTTATATTTCTGAATTTAGTTTATTCATATCATCTTCCATTCATTATCATCATCATCTAATATATATATATTTTTAATTTAACTTCTTTTTTGTTTACGTCATATAATATTTCTTTTTTGTTAAATACGTTACTTCAGTATGTAAAATTCTAATCTTTTTCTGCCTGTTTCACTTACTTGTGTTGTATTGTCTTCACTTTGAGTTACCTATTCGTGGAAACTGTTTCGCTAATGATTTAAACATCTAAATGTATCGCGTCATGCCGCCCTTAATTATATTATTCGCAGGGGGCTTGTCACTGCCGGTGTCCCTGCCGTACTGGAACCAGTCGGCATTACACGAGTTGACGGCAAGAGGCCTGATGGTGTCACTTTAATACCATGGCAACATGGTAAGCCGCTGGTGTGGGATGCGACATGTGTCGACACACTTGCTGCGTCCCACACCCCGGCAACTTGCAGGGCGGCTGGAGGGGCTGCGGCGACCGCTAGTGATGCAAAGCGACGCAAGTATGCAGCTCTAGGTTCGAGCTATATATTTGCGCCCTTTGCGGTGGAGACCATGGGGCCTTGGTCTCACGAGACGCACGCTTTGGTAAAAGAAATTTCATCCAAACTTATCGAAGTCTCAGAAGACCGCCGGGCTGGTAGCTTTTTCTGCCAACGTATAAGCTTGGCCATACAAAGGGGTAATGCCGCCAGTCTTTTAGGTACCCTTCCCTCCCAGTGCGGCGACAACTTCGAGGAAGTTTTTTACCTAGTTTAAGTGTACATATTTGTAAATAAACTGTAAATATTTTGTTTCAATAAATAACTTTGTCATCCAATGTATCTATAAGTGTTATAAAAGCTGTATGTTTTCCTTAAATAAATAAATATAAATATTTTTCTTTTCTTGGTCGATATAATTACTATAATATAGCTACTTATATCATGGTTGAAAGATTGAACAATTAGCAACATCTTCTAGGGGATATTGTCCTAGGCGCACTCGTTCTAATATGTATAAATTACGCCAATCGAGTAGACTCTCTCTGCGCACCCCAATAATTAAAATTAAAATGACGTAATTATTTATTGAAACTAAATATTTACAGTTTATTTGGGTCATACTCAGAAAAAGTGTACATATAACGAAACTAATATGTAACGTAGCTGAGGATCAGTGTAACGAAACTGATATAATTATGCAAAGTACACACTGAATATAGAAATACCAAAAAATAATAAAATTATAGATTAGGTACTAATTCTACAAAAAAAAAGATTCGTTTAGAAGCTAAGCTTGAAACTCAACATTTTACGCCACGAAAAATACGTCAATAAGTTTTAATGTCATTATGATAAAATTTTATCATTCATATAAATTTAACTTCGTAAACTCAGCTTTATAATTTCTCAGTTTCGTAACGTAACGTGATATACCTAAACTGAAGACAAAATCTGATAAATTGTAACCTTAAATATATTACTATGATTGACACAGTGGCGTAAAATAATACATTTTAATCATATATTCTTACCAAAATAACAGCCGTTTATAACCCTGATATATTTTTTCTTCCAAATAGGTTCAACACCAATCTCAACACACAGAACGTCGACGAAAACAAAATGGCCTCCGTAAATGATCACTATAGGAAGCACTGGTGTTGGCAATAAAATAAAATTACTTACCCTTAGTATTAAACAAATGCGTTCAGAATTATTCATACGTAACTAACCCTGAGTAACGAAACGGTATAATTGTTGGACAAGATTAATATTATTTATAATATATTTATTAACGATTCTAAGTAATAAAATGTATAACTATACAAATGCTGGACTCAAAGAGGCCTATTTAATAACAGTCAAACTTAACTAAATCGTTTAAAAGTCGTAACAATCAATTTTTGAATAATTGAGATCGCCAGTTGGACATTCAGAAATTGTATAGGGAGATATTTTACATTTTTTTTCCATAGTAATAAAACTAGGATTTGATAAAAGTATCATGTTATTTAAATAGAAATAATCGAATTTAAGTCTAGAGATACACGTAAAGACAACTAAAAATACTTGACTATGATATTTACATTTTAAATTTAAATCGAACTACTTGGACAAAATAAAATGCCAAATGTACATTTTTTGTGAGTATGACCCATTTACAAACATGTATACTTAAACTAGGAAAAAAAACTTCCTCGAAGTTGTCGCCGCACTGGGAGGGAAGGGTACCTAAAAGACTGGCGGCATTACCCCTTTGTATGGCCAAGCTTATGCGTTGGCAGAAAAAGCTACCAGCCCGGCGGTCTCCTGAGACTTCGATAAGTTTGGATGAAATTTCTTTCACCAAACCGTGCGTCTCATGAGACCAAGGCCCCATGGTCTCCATCGCAAAAAAATTTAAAATTTTTAAATTTTGAGTGTTCACGTAAGTTTTATTATATGTAGAAAAATTTAACTAGGTTTAATGGTTTAATTACCCGACTACGGAACGGAGGGAGGATTATGATTTTAACAAGAATGTATGTTTGTATGTATGTATGTATGTTCATCTGTTCCCGCATATCTTCTAATCTACATAACATAATTCAACAAGTAGGGTTTCGTTAGAAGCGTCTTGATTGTCCGCTGGTTATAGGCTATGTAACATCACATTATTAGACTGCGATTTTATCCGTAGTCGGGTTTTAGTTTTTAAAACTTATTACTTGTATTTAAAATAGCTTAGACAGGTCCGTTGGTGTAGTGGTTGTTGAGTAGTTACTTGTTGTACCTACCTGCCATAAACAGAACCAATTTAAAATAGGTACTTACGTTACCCTTGTAACGGATACTGTTCTACATATATTAAAAAAAATATTCATCGTGTCTGGTCCTCCATCGTCATACCATTTACTACTAATTCTATTATTCTGTTTTATTTCTTATACCCAATATAGACTTCCACTGCATGCTGCTAGCTAAGTCCTCAACCTGCTACAGTGGTCACACTCGCGGGTTAACATTCAAAAACGCCATGGGTTCGATTCTCACCCAGGTCAAATTGTGTATGTCTTGGATCTAGGTCTAGGTGTATTTCAATATATTATCAAAAAACTATGTATGTATGCTGTAGATGATCCCATAATATTACAATTATGTTTTCTATAAGGATAGATATATGTTTTACCAGTGGACTTGTTGTAACGATGGTTTAGATATCAACGAGCGCTGAGTTTATAAACAATGGTTGTATCTACTAAAGATTATTTCATAGTATGCAATTGTATAAATTATGTATTGTATCGTTTGTAATTATGGAAAATTGCTAATTGTATCGTAATAATTATAGCTTAAGAAGACATAATTAAGGGTTACAATGACAGATAGCGTGCAGGGCGAACGTCGGAAAATCTATAGAGTGAGTTAGTGCAAATGACAAGCTACAAAGGCAGATAAAGAAAGAAATAGAAATATAATAAGGCGCCCATTTTTCCTTTATATATTATGATGTCTTCGAGGCTTTTAATAACCTAGTGCGCTTTATTATCTCTTATTCATCAGCAGCGTATACAACGTAGAAAGAAGAAATTAGATAGGAGTATAATTAACAAACAGTAGGTAAGTAAAACAATAGGTAACATTAGAATCGAAAATATTATAAGTAGTAAACAACTTTTTTAAATCGAATACAAGAATAAAATCTATTTGTATTCCACATATGTTTTGGTTTGTTATTTTGTTTCTTTATTTTAGTTCTGAATTTGTTAAGTTAATTTGCAGCAAAAAACCTTTTTTCGCGTAAGTAGGTAAAAACACCTAGGCGTATATTAGGTCGAGGATTTCTTCTGCAGCTAGGCGAGATATTGCAATTTGTTCGAGTACCTACCTACCTATTATTCGATCAATGTTAACAGCTTCATAATGTATGGGGTCGACTACCGTATTCCAGCAGATAACTTATAACTTTATAATGCACATTCGAACATTCATAAAACCTTATTATTCATACTTTTACTAATCCATCGAGATTCAAGATAACTTAAGATATTTTAGGATAACTTAGGACAAGTGTAGGCAAGTGTATTAATCTAATCTTGGATTAGTTTAAGAAGTTTTGTTTTCACAATATTATTGTAGAGCCCATGTACCATCTAAACCCTGTTTTTCTACAAGATCAAAAATTGAACAATTAATGTATGAACACAGACTTCAAAACCAAAGGCAATTGGTAGGGTTGAGTATGCTATGCATGTATGCTAAGCGACCCTACGGGCCCTATTTGGCGGGCCACTGGTCAGCCATCACGCCTATACGTATGTAAGATTTATTACTCCCATACTTTTTAGTGTGATAAATTACTTTTTAATCATAATTAAATTATTAATAATCATTGCTTCATAATGTCCCAGGACTATAAAAGTGTTTTTATTTTATTACATACCATTTATAATAACGAACAGCACGATCACACAAACAAAACACTACTGAAAATTAAAAGAAAAATTAAAGATTCTTTTTTTTTCAATTTCGATTATAGACCTATACGTAATTTCGTGCGTTTATTGGCGTATTGTTATGAACACATGCGTGTGTTTTGACGCGCGTTTGCCGCGCTACTGGCTGATACAGTGATGATCATCATGGTCCTCGGCCCGCACTGGATGCTGCGTGTGAATACGCGCAGACTATCGGTCGACGCGCGTGCGCAACAGACCGATCGATAGATAAACTTGATCGTTTAGACGCGCTCCTTTGAGCATCGTCAATGATTCCGACGACATTTTTTATATCTTATAATTAACCTTAACCTCATTGTGTTTACAATGACTTACCTGGTAAAGGTTTAGTTTTAGAATTAATTTGATGCCAGTTAAGATGAGCTGAGGTGTGTTTATGTATTTTTACAACTTGTAGCCTCGGTGACGCAGGGAAGCCGCTTGCTTTACAATTCGGAGGTTCGAATCCTGCAGGGAGCAACCACTTTGTGAAGTTTCCTAACGACTAATGAATATTAGTCGTAAGGACAAAACAACGATCACCTTATTGTCGGTTAAGTTAGATGATCTATGCGTCGGATAGGCATGCAGGAAGTTGGTCTTGCACCTGATTTGCTCCGGTCGCAAAGAGGATATGTAACCAATAAACGTTATATTTAGCCACTCGTGACATTCAACATAATATCATCATCAGCAACCGACAGATCCACAGCTGAACCAAGGCCTTTAGAAGGGAGAGGTTGGCTTAATCCCTACGCTTGGCAGGCGTCTTGGGGATCGCAGTATAAGTGGTAGGTAGGGGAGACTGGGTACGATTGTGCCACGGTACGGTTGTGACAGTCGTCGTATTAGCGAAACTATAAGGAATATCGGGATGGGTGCAAGAGAAGAACGGAGCAGCGTGCTTGTCTGCATCTGTTCCACAGAATTGCATCAGCAATCGCGCGACGTTTCTGCTTGCAGAGTACCAATTACTTTTTATCAATGAAAAGTATTTTTTTTTCTTCGACATCTTTTAGTAATTGTTGATTCATGTGTACAGATAGAGTAATGAGTGTCATATCTCGTTAAAAGTTAGACATCGGTAGTTAAATAGCAGTGATTACTTTGTACGTAGATTAATTGGTATAGTCATGGCAATTGTTTTTTTGCCGAATGCCTGCAATGAGTACGGTTGTGCCATATTTTTTGGGTACGGTTGTGACACAAGTATTTGGTTTTATATGCCCTGATAATGTGCGAGGAAGACGGAAAGGAGTCCGTTTGTGTAAACTAAGTTTGAACATGCAACAAATTGCATGTTCATAATTAGTTTACATATATGTTTATTATTTCTTATGATGCAATTTTCAGCTGATTCACTGATTTTGATATACCTACCTACCGTTTATTTATATTATTTTTTTGTATTTTGACACCAGTTATCGTAATGTATAAATTAGATGTTTAATTAACTGTTTGACTGATAAATATCAAGACAGTTATAATAATTATAGACGCTACAGTGCGTTACTAGTAATAAGCTTTAAAGCAGAGGTGTCAAACTTAATTTTGCAGAGGGCCAAATATTAAATTTTGAATTCATAGGCGGGCCAGATTGAAAAAAAAAATTAACCTAATTATTTATTTATTAAATTATATAGCAATTAATATACGGTTGTTAAAAATCATATCAAAGTTATAAAAGAGGGTAGGTTAGGTTGGTTAATTATGTTGAGCTCGAGGATCCAGATACCTGACTTCTCTTGTTTTTGACAAGCTCATTGATGTCAGGTATCATATTCGTTGTAGTTATTTCAAGAATTGATTGGAGATGTTCATTCGTAAGTCTTGTGCGATGTTTGTTCTTATTTATTTTCAAGCTCTAAATTTTAGAGCTTTTAGACTTTTTTAGAGTCTAAAAAACATGATTCTTCTTTCTGTGACACATTGCGACCGCAGGCCTTATTGATACGGCCCAAGGGCCGAATGCAGCCCGCGGGCCGTATCTTTGACATGACTGCTTTAAAGTGTCCCTAAATTTTATTTCCTTTGTTATGTATTTTTTCCAGAAGTATATTTTATTACATTCTAATACATCTCACCTGCAATAAAAGTGATTATAGACCAATTTGGTGTATTTTTGAACCTGTCACTTCCGACCCCAGGCACTGGCACAACCGTCCATGGGGTGGGGTCGATTGTGACATTTTTTCTTTTTTTTAAATTGCTTCCTATATGTTAACCATTGCACTTAAAGGCAAAATTGTAGTATTTATACGTAGACAAATGTACATTTAACTGTAAAAAACACCTTTCTTCCAGCTAACTATAATAATAACAAAGTTATGGGTGATCTAATGAAAATTTTCACAACAGTACCCAGTCTCACCTAATCCAAAAGAAAGACGCTGCTGCCCATGTACTTGTATTCCCTTAGTCGCCTATTATGATATCCAACGGGAGGTGGTGGGTTGGTTGATATTATTACCCGTGACCGGGTATTACCCGTATATTATACCTAGCTCTTTTTAAAAGTTGAAATAACATAATTGCTTTAACTAAAGAGTAAGTATTATAATATTCAGGCCACCTTACCTTGGTAAAGACGTAAGTATTTACTACTAGCTGACCCGCGCAGCTCCGCCCTCGCTTTTATTACATTTTGCTCCCCCTTTTCTCCCTCCTCCCTAGATTAAGCTCTATCCATATCTCTCTCTCTTATAAAAAAAAATCTAATTATATGCTCTTTCTCTCCTCTCTCTTTCCCCCTCCCGCTTCGGTTTCCGGCACACTCCCCCTCTTCCTCTCCCTGTTGTCCCCTCTCTGAACCCTCTCCCCTCTCTCTTCTACGAACTTGCTCCTTCTCACTCCCCCCTTACTCCACCTAACTCCCCCGATCCCTCACCCCATCACCCCCTCCTCGAATCCCCTCTCCATCTTTCTCCTCTCTTGTACCCTCCTCTCGTTCTATATATCCTCGTCAATCATGGTATCAGCGGCATTAAATATACTTTATGACCTATTCTCAGACCTCCCCGATATGGATACAAAATTTCATACAAATCGGGTCACCCATCTGTTTAATGACCTTGCCTTATGTTGCTTAACCTTAACCTAGCGGTATGAAATATACTATATGACCTATTCTCAGACCTACCCGATATGCACACTTTCATACAAATCGGTTCACCCATCTATTTAATGACCTTACCTAACGTTGCTTAACCTTAACCTACCGGGATAAAAAGTCCTATGTCCGTTTCCTGGTTCTAAGCTACCTCCCCACTAATTTTCAGCCGAATCGGATAGGCCGTTCTTGAGTTATAAAAGTTCTATAGTGATTGTATGTCCAATTCCGCCGATAGATGGCGCTGTTCATAATGTAAATCACGCTAACATCGTAAATTACTGTCTAATGATATTCGATAATGAAAGTTCTTAATGTTTCGCATCTTTTATTGTTGCGACTGTGATACAATATCTATACACTACCTGGACTTGGGGAATTTCATTAAAATTTCATGAACTGGCTTTTAAATAAAATGAAATGTTATTTTTCCCTTGCCTATTTCTTTCCTAATCTAGTTTGGACTCGCTCGGGAATTACAGATTTTAACTTTTCAAAGATATAATGTCATATTGCTATCAGCAAAGTACTTAGAACAATACAGAAATCTAATGAAAATTTCCTGGGTGTACCGGAACGGCTTACCCCTTACAAAAATTGACCCTTCGCCACTGCCATATCTTATGCAAACTAAATGTCTGCTCAGTCCCTATTGTATATAGCGTAATAATACATATCTTAATGATTAACTGGTCAGTCTATAATTACCCTATTCACATACAAAGGAAATTACGTGGTAATATGTGCAAGTAATGTTTCACTGCTTAGCCCCTATGAAACATAGCGTGATGTTTTATATACCAATTTATACCCCTACTTCTACACAACACATCAGTGAAAGTCCTATCAAAATCCATCCACGGGTTTTTGAATGATGCCTGGACAAACAGAACGACAGACAGACAGACAGACAGACAGAGAGACAGACAGACAGACAGACAGACAATAATTCCAAAAAAAATTGTTTTGGCCTCTATGTCGATAGTATAGTATCCCCACATATAAATTTTGGAAAAATATTCAATGTACAGAAAAAGTGCTCTTTGAGTTTTATTATAGTATAGAAGATAGATAATTTTGTAGGTGTTACAAAATAAAATTTAAACATATGCGAGAATTTATTTATTATAATTACTGATCGTAACTTAACGTACACAATCGTATAAACGTGTATAATACATCTCACGGCAGTTGAAACTTAAATTTTTAAAATAAACACATAATTGTATATTGCAACATTTGCATCAATTAATTCGCTATGAATAATGATATACCATATACAACGTGTTACAAAATACCCCTTAAAAAATAAATAAAGAACATTATTATTTCCACTGATGCAAACCCTATTTCAGTAAAATTAAAAAGTAAACAATGCAGAATGAACCTACACTTCTACCTAATTCACGGAACGACAAAATTTAAAAAGACCTAACCTCTAGGGTTGACAAAACTTTTGACTTTGATAATTAATTATATTTTTTACGGGGTATTTTGTAACACGTTGTATACTTACTGCCGCACTCACAAACTTTAGTTATCGTTAATTATATTGAAATCAAACTACTTTTACGACTTAACTTTTTTTTTTTTATAAACTACTTTTATCGTTAATTTAATTAAATATTTTTTTAATTCAAATTATTGCGACTCAAGGTGCCGTTTAAGCTTATTATTCTTTCTTGTGTTTTAGATAATCGATATCTCTACTAACTATCAGTCAGAGCATAAAGTATATTTTGGCTGCAAGTGTCTAAGGCCCGAGTGCACCAACATCTAATCGTCCGTTATCTATTTTTGATTATCTATTTAACTACTTAACAGTCCTTAACGGTGACCGGGAGTGTCGAGCTAGGTTAAGATAATTGACTTGGGGTTATGGTAGTGGTGAAAAATAGATAATTGATTCTGAAAAATAGATAACGGACGATTTATAGTTGGTGCACTTGGGCTTTAATAATCTAATTTCAAGAACTGAATTAAGGATCGATTAACTGTAATTGACCTTTGTAAGTGAGGCAGTTAACATGCTTAACAACATAATTATGTATATTCTTATTTGGTGTACAAAAAATATTACTGTACGATTTATATTTTTCTTAATATTGCTTATAACGTCAGCAATAAACATCTGTATTGCTCATTATTACCACCGATCACAGCATATGTCACAAATTAATAATTAACTCTAGGAACGATTAATATCACTAGATTTACTAAAAATATTAAAAAATTCTTATATATTAATTAATGTGAACGTCCTCAGGAACCGGTCATTGCTAATTGCCATCACCATCATAGTAGTAGGCAATGATATTACGAGTATAAGTAAAATACACGTTACCTACTAAGCAATCGACGATTATAAGTGGTAAAGAATTAATTTATACTAACGAAAGAAATGTGATTTATTGATTACTAGAATTTTTTTGGTATATTTGGATAATTTACTTAATAGTATTTTCGATTGTTTCGATGCGATTATTCAATAAAATTAAAAGGAAGTGACACTGTCAATGCTTCCGTGGGTGGTGTGCTATTGATTCAAATTAATATGTTCCTTAACAATTTCAAAATATTTTTTTTTTCGAGGTTTGTTACTTAATACTAAAACAAGTAATAAGTTTTAAAAACTAAAACCCGACTACGGATAAAATCGCAGTCTAATAATGTGATATTATATAGCCTATAATCAGCGGACAATCAAGACGCGTCTAACGACACCCTACTTGTCAAATTATGTTAAGTAGATTAGAAGATATGCGGGAACAGATAAACATACATACATACATACATTCTTGATAAAATTATAACCCTCCCTCCGTTCCGTAGTCGGGTAAAAAAGGGGAAGTTATAGGAATGGGTAAAGTTTAATTAAAAAAATATCATAAACGAATTTATTATACCATGACATGATATCACAATTACAAAACCTTATTTCTATGTACGAGTATTTGTAGTAACTAATATACATATGTAGGAATGTATTTTGTTTACCATGACTCAGTAAAAAATGTAAGACAAAACATTTTCAATAACTGTAATCAGGTTACAAGCGCAACCCACTCTTTTTGGCAATATTTATTTTATTAGGAATGCACTGACGTATCTTAGATATTAACTAAATCACCCGAAACATAAAAAAATACCCGAAGTTACGTGGGTAGTGGGCACAACATCAATACCTTCGAGTACATATGACTTCGATGTTTTAGACTTACATAAAGATACAAAAAAAAGTTCAGTATGCACAATAATTGTTACTACCTACTTTCTGGTAATCAAAAGTTGACTACTGAAAAAATATCGCTCGCAAACGCATATTTTATTATATATGAAGCTTAGAGGTAAAAGTTGAGAAACGTACTAAAATAATTAATTTTAGATTTTACTTGCCCAACGTTCGCAAAATAACACAGATTCCCACCAACAACCCACATCAAAAAACATACTAATTTCAAGAGAAACGCTTGGCGTCCATCGAGCATGGCTGCGATCCCGAGGGGGATGGCGGCGGCGCTGTTAACCCCGTTCCCGTGAGCACCGTGTCTGGTTCCCGGGGGGCCATAATGCGCCCCCCCGGGGGTGGACTAAAAGGCAAGGCACTGAGGGGCTCCTGGTGCAGACCCCAACCGGAAGCCCAGGTCACCCCTTTCATGTGCCGATGCGACAGCCGCGGGGTTTTTAGTGGGCAAGAATCCCACACACCCCGGTTGACCACGGGCCACGGGGTCCCGGTCCCAACCTTTTGAAGGTTTCAACCGCGAAAAAAAAGCTTGTAAGTAACTCGTAATTTTTGACATACACAGGTTACATTTCACTGATCGTAACTTACTTATAGAGAGGCAATCACAGTAACCTCTACAAATGTAATCCGCACTATAATAATAATTATGTGCACTATCCATAAAATACTATTTATTTTGAATAACGTAGTATTTGCAGATTCCTAGGAATCTAATATCTATAATAATCATAATTATTACTTGAAGCTTCAAGTAATAATTCAGATTATTATAGATATTTTGATATCAAATGCATCCAAAGACCCCCATCACCAGTCCCACCAACACCAGTTTAAACAACACCAGTTTACCGCCACCATTGAATCTACTGATTATGTAATCAGTAGGTACTTTCCTTCCTCTAATGGTTCACAGTTGAATTCACTACTTATATTAAACAGAAATGTTATTACTATTAAACTATTATAATACTAATTTATACCTTAATTAATACTCAAAATCACTTAAATAATTGATAGTCTATGTATTTAATAAAATACATTGATTATGGGGGATATTCTAATTATTTACCTACTTAAAGAATAATGACTGTAAGTAATTAATATTCGATCTATTTCAAAATCTTTGTAGTTATCTGTCCATGAAAATGAAAATCTTATAATAATAATAATATCCCGGGACAATTCACACACGGTCATCTGATCCCAAACTAGGTAGAGCCTGTACTATGGAAACCAGACAACTGATACTAATACATATATACTTTTTTTTTGTAAATACATACTTATATAGATAAAACACCCAGACACTTGGTGGGAATCGAACCCACGACCTGTTGGGTAGTAGACAGGGTCACTAACCACTAGACCAACGGGCCAGTCGTTCACTGCGGAAAGATTTTGTATAAATTAAATATTTAGTTATAAGTTCTTCATTATTAGTTCTTATGTCATAAGTCTAAATCGTACCCCTAAGGTACCCATACTGTTATTAGGATGTATCCGAAATAGTTGGTCTAAATCTTTATTTTCTTTAGTTTAGTTCTGCCTTAACTTTTTAAGGCAGAACTGAACTATATAGAGTCTGCCCCGTATCAGACACGTGAAAGAAATGATGGAGACCACTATGCAATCAAAACTTATCATGCCCGTATCGTGTCCGGCACTCAGATTGTCGACTGTACCACAGTGTAAATAATACACTATGAACAAACTACTCTAATCACACACACAGAGACAAACAATCTCGACACTATTATTTTGACTGTGTCGGAGCGGCGGCGGCGCGTACCAGATATCTACGTCCTTCCTCAAGGTTTCTCTCTCGGGCCCTTGTATTATTGTTTGCCTGCTAGAAGAGATTTCTTTTGAAATAGACCGTGCCTCTATACATGTTTTAACCTATAACATGTTTTTATTGTTTGTCTGTGTGTAATCAAATAAATAACTGAGTTCACCTCTATTTCTTATGTGTATTGTAAATACACCATACCGTATTGGCAAATTTCCCGTTTCGAATGCCTGAAGTAAACAGTTAGTCTCAGTGTGTGGGCAGCGTGAATCTGTCAGGTTGCGTGCGCGCGGGCCGCAGGCGCTGGGCGAGGCGCGTGCGCACCGCGGCCAGGCAGGTGGCCAGAGCGTGCGCGAACACTAACACCACAGCGCACATGGACACGAAGCCAAACGCAGACCCTGTAATAACAATTTGGTTAATATTTATTTTTTTACTAATTATGAGCATTTGAGATTTTGTCATCATAGGTAGTACTTAAAATCCTTCGGAGTCGCTGGACGCTCGGGGTGTGGGCCCCTTGAGCGTCCATTGAGTACGGCGGCGACTCCGAGGAGGACGGCGGCGGGGTTGCGACCCCCGTCCCCGTGAGTACCGTGACTGGTTCCCGGGGCCCCACAGCTCCCGGGGATCTTTCGAAGATTTCCCCCGCGTCAAAAAAAAAAAACAAAAAAAAAAGGTAGTACTTATAAGAAAGCCATAATCTCCACGCTTGGCAGGCGTCTTGGCGATAGTAGAATTTTTAGATGGATGGATGTGATGAACAGAAGACGCTGCTACCAGTCTTCTGGTTTTCCCTTAGTCACCTCTTATGACATCCAACGGGAGGAGATGGGAGGGTGCTATTCTTACCCGGACACCTCATGGGCACCCTTGAAATTTAAGATTATAATAATAATACCCTCCCGGCCGATATGCTTACAACGACCAATCTTTCACAAGATCATCCATCTACGCGGGAGAGATTATAGTGCAGAAATTGTATGCTTGCCATAAGTGCACTCTATCTTTCTTTAATCTCACAATCACGAAAGAACCACACGACTGGGGAAAGGTTAGGCACAGGATAGACTTTTTAAATGCCTATTCGATGCATCCTATTATTTTCCATACAATCAGTAACCTAACCAATAAGCAACAGAGTTTGAACCCGCGACCTCCGGTTTGCAAAGCAAACTGTTTCTGGTTACGTCATACAGACTACAAAGAGAAAATTTTGATACCGCGCAAAACCGCTGATACTTATTAAAATAATCGTGTATGCTTTGACTCTTAATTGAGAATATAAAATGGAATACTTTCTTACAGTGAGATACGTAGACACGTCACAGGTATGGACAATAGCGTGACGCAGTTATAAATAAGAAATTCTTGAACGAGTCCTTACCGGGCTTATTCCAGTCAAGAGCAGGATATATAGCATGCTGGCCGACTCGGTCAGTGCCTCCTATTGCCCAGTACAAGGCGCTGAACACTCCATAGGCAAGGCCTGCGCCCGCGCTGTACAGAGCGTGTGCGGCTCTGACAGGGTGCGCAGTCACACCCAACTCCAATATCATTAGTATAGAGTTCCCACCATGGACCAGCACGTTCAACGCGTTTATTTCATGTATATCTGTAACGAAAAATATTGGTGTAGTAGCCTACGTGGTGCAGTGGGAAACCGCTTGCTTTGTAAGCTGAGGTCGCGGGTTCGTTTCCTGCGGGGGGCAACCAATTTGTGGAGTTGTTCCTTAATGGCTAGGTCAATGCAGGCCGATCACCTGATTGTCTGTAAAGTAAGATGATATATGCATCGGATGGGCATGTAAAAAGTCGGTCCTGCGCCTATCCTCTCCCCGGTCGTGTCGGTCTTCCGTCCCATATCGATGGTCCCATCGGATTATGAGAGGTATAAAGGAAGAGAGAGAGTGCACTTGTGTCTACGCAAACGCTTGTGCACTATAATATCTCCTGCGTACATGATTGATCTTGTGAAAGATTGACCGCTGTGGTCGTATCGGCCAGGAGGACATTATTATTAGTGTAGCAGTAGCATATTATTATAGGTAAAATGTGAGGCGTGCGCTTACTCAAAACAAAATTACAACCGACATAAATAATTTTAAATTCATATTATACCCTAATGGGCGAGTCTCCTATTGACGTCACACTGTCAAGTGTCGACGTTCGTTTGGATAGGTGGCTTTTTTTTTTTTTTTTTGGGGAATGATAGACGCTGTTGGCCGCAGATGGCCATTACAGCTTCACCGGACAATAGGAGGCGAGCGCTTGAGGCGCTCTAGCTTTTACGGCAGAAGTAGCGACGAGCTCAAGGGCACCTCAGGGAGGCACGGCCTCGGCTTGGGCTGTCGCTTAAGAGAGGGCTGGTTTACCACCGGTTCACAACGCGCCCCCACTGAGAAGAACCGGCAAGAAACTCAGTGGGGTGATGCACGTCGTTGAAGTCGCATACGTACGACCCTTCGGCCTCGCCGGCGAGACCGGTGTCTGATAGCTAGTGTAGCATAATGTTGTCGGGGAGGGTTCGGCGCATCCCGGTCCAATAGGACCGTCATGGGGTCAGGAGGGTCAAGCAGTACGTGCCGTGGTCTGCGGCGCGAGTCAGAAGGACTAGGGGCGTAATCGGCGGGTGTTATCCCCGACGTGTCACGTCATGTAGTGATCACCGCTTGATCGTGTACGAGTTTACGCCTGGGCCGTCACAGCGTTCTCCCGATTTCGCAAGTAGCTTTCGATAGGTACAAGTGCAAAGTAGTAGCTAACTGGGAGTTTTTCGACTCAATTTGCACATCTCAAAACAGATTTTTATTTTGGTTTATGTCGCGTAGTTATTGGCTGATAATCAATAATGTCAAATCTATAATGCGTTATTCTTAATAGCACCCACCCATTTCCTCCCGTTGGGTGTCCGTAAAAGGCGACTAAGTGAAAACAAGAAGACGGGCAGCAGCGTCTTTTTAACCGACTTAAAAAAAGGAGGAGGTCCTCAATTCGTCTGTATATATATATATTCTTTTTCTATGTATGTTCGCGCATAACTGGCAAATATGAACCGATTTGAAAAAATCTTTCTTCCATCCATTCTTTAATCCGTTAATTGGGTCCCATAAAACATTATTGCTTACGAATAAGTAGTTCCTGAAAATCAAGAATGGTGACTGCGCAGGAGAACTGCAGGAATGCCTATATAGATGACTTTATGTCGCTTTTTTTTTAGTATTTTGGAATCAATACTTCATGAATTTTGCTTTAGTAATAAGAAGGTGATTATTTGCGGAGATTTGAACATAAACACGTTGACCAAAAGTAAAGATGTTGATTGCTTGATTCAATTGACTTCCAGCTACAATCTTCGATTAGCAATAAATGAACCAACTCGTCTGAAAAGTGGTACTTGCATAGATAACTTCGTTCACAATGTTAGGGGTTGTAAATATAAGATATATGAATTTGCTCTATCAGACCACACGTCGCAGTTGCTATCTTGTCCTGTAGAAAAAACCTGTTCTCTTGCACACTGGTATATTGAAAGAAGAAATTATTGTCAGGAAAATGTTAAAAAATTCAAGGAATGCATTCAATCTCTTAGTTTCAGTGAAGTTTATAGTACTGATAATCCTAATTCTGCATATAATATCTTTCATGACATATTTACACTATTCCATGGTTTGTGTTTTCCTTTGAAAAGGATTAGACGATGTTCACGCAATAAGCCCAGATGGATAACAAATGGTATAAAGATATGCTCAAAGCGGAAGCGAGAACTACTTTGGCAGTATAGGAAACAGCGTAATGAACAAAATAAACGATCTTTAAAGACATACTCCAAACGTTTAAATAAGATTATCTATCTAACGCAGAAGTCACGAAATGACTATCATATTAAAAATGCGTCTAATAAGTCTAAGGCTACGTGGTCCATCATTAATGGCAGTAAAAACAATATGCCTAAAGAGCATATTAAGCATATAATTGATCCAAATGGAAATATTATTGATAATCCATGTGATATAGCGGACGATTTTAATATTTTTTTTACTAATGGTATGCAATCTCAGACAAAGCCTCCTAGTGCGGATAACAATTTTCTGACATGCAATGCAAATTATTCTCATTCAGTATTTATGAAACCCACGATTCCTTCTGACATTGATAAACATATACTTTCTTTGAAAAATACTAATAGTACTGGTTATGATGACGTAAGCACTAGAATAGTTAAATCTGTATCAAGTTTAATTTCCCCTGTATTAAGTTACATAATTAACTTAAGTATTGCATCTGGTGTTTTCCCGGAGAAGTTGAAGATAACCTTGATCAAACCGCTGTTTAAAAAGAATGACAAGCAAAGTATGAGCTGCTACAGACCCATAGCACTGGTGCCCATCTTCTCTAAGCTATTTGAAAAGGTAATATACGAAAGTCTCTATAATTTTTTTGAAATAAACAATGTCTTAGCAGAAGAACAGGTGGGATTTAGGAAAAATAAAACAATCAATCTAGCTATTTATAAATTCCTTGATGCCATAATGAGTAATCTTGACAAAAAACATTTAGTAGCAGCTTTATATATGGACTTAACGAAAGCCTTTGATTTTGTACATCATATAACCTTGTTAAAAAAACTAGAAGGTTATGGAGTGAGGGGCAATATCTTAAAGCTAATAGAATCTTATTTGACCAACCGCAGACAATGTACACAAATTACTCGTATTTGCCCTAAAACTAAAAAAGAAATGGTATATTCATCTAAATTTTGTAACGTCACACAAGGATGACCTCAAGGGAGTGTATTAGGACCTTTACTATTTATTGTCTACATTAATGATCTCCCTAAAGCCATAAAACAAAATATTGTTTTATTTGCTGATGACAGCACTGTTGTTTTCACCAGTAACAATAAGTCGGACCTAGAATTAGAAATAAATAGTACACTTGACATATTAATTAACTGGTATAAATATAACAATTTGACAATCAATCTGGACAAAACTAACATTATGACATTTAGGAAACAGAAAACAATATTTACATAATTTAGACATACAACATAAAGGTCAAAAAATTCATGAAGTAGAAGATACAAAATTTCTTGGACTACGCCTAGATTGTAACATAAATTGGAAACTTCAAGTTGAACATTTATGTACCAAGTTAAACCGATTTTCATATGCGCTCTATATGCTTGCAAAAGTTGTAGACCGGTCTGCTGTGATCACTGCTTATTACGGATATGTTGAGTCAGTTCTAAGGTATGGTGTAATTTTCTGGGGAAACTCTGTCGATAAAGAAAAGGTCTTTAAATCTCAAAAGAAGTGCTTGAGAGCAATTTGTAAGCTCAAACCAACCGACAGTTGTTTACCGTACTTTAAAGATTTAGAACTTTTAACATTGCCATGTATTTATATTTATGAACTATGTGTATTTGTCCGGACATATATAACAATGTACGATCACTATAAAAGTAAGCGACATTACCAGAAAATTTGTTTTCCGAGGAATCAAACCGCTCAGTTTAATAAAAGTGTATATTGTATGGGACCTAGAATTTACAATGATCTCCCTACTGATATTTTAAACTGTTCTGATATACAAATGTTTAAATATAAGCTAAAATTATTATTATTAAATAAGACATATTATAATGTAAATCAATATTTAAATGACAAATTCAATTAAGTACTGTAGGGATCTCCTGATAATTATGTACTCTTATATGGCTAGTACTTAGCTGTAGCGATCCTGTATCCTGCACAGTTTCCCAGGTAACATATACTTGTAGGTCCAGGTGAGTAAATAATAAAGTCCAAGACTTGAAACACAAGTGTAATTGTTCGCACAGAAGAAGTACACACACAGTTCAGTAGAAATCACAATTAGAAGGAGAAGATAGCGAAAAGTACGAAAGAATAACAGATAGCACAGAATTGAACTCGACTCAAACAAATAGGATAATTTATAATTTCTATTACAATTGTATGCAGAGCGTACGGATATCACTCGACTCTCTAAACTACCCGCATATCGGCCGCACAACGGCCGATGCGCACACGCTTCACACCGTTCATACATTATGGCTATTATAAAGGCTGGCCCACACGGTGTCATAACCGACTACTGTAAAGATGTAGTGTTATGGTTTTGTGTAATTATATTATTGTTGGGTAATGTTGAAGTATATATTATATGTATGTATATAATGTATTTATAAAGTGTTATATATAATAAATAAGTATAAATAATAAATATCTGTGTAATGTATAGTTAGGTTTTATATAAATATGGAAAGAAATATATAATGTATATTATGATACTGTGGGAGTAGCCCACATCACTCCCCCCCAGAGACCTGGTTAAGGGCGATAATAGTCCGGGAAATGTACGTGTCTGCCGGACCGTGTAACTTTGTTCTGGACTGGACCAGGACTTGGGGACGGTGGAGGTAACGTTGGTGTTATCTCCTCATCTGTCAGCATATATGCAGGTTTTAGGCGGTTTATTGAAACGGTGACAGGTTTACCCTTAAAAAGTATTTTGTAAACTTTGTCACCCTTCTCTACAACCTTGTGCGGACCTGTATAGGCTGGTTGTAACGGCGCCCGCGAAGCGTCCTCACGTAAGAAGACGTAATTCGCCGACGCGAAATCTTTAAATACAAACGCCTTATGTTTGCTATGGCGAGAAGCTGGTACTGGCTGTAACTTCTCGGCGAATGATCGTAACCGACCAGTAAAATCGGTTATGTCAGTTGTACCAGGTGTGATGGTATCAAAAAATTCGCCGGGAAGTCTCAGTGGTTCGCCGTAAAGCAATTCTGCTGGGCATGCTTGCATGTCCTCTTTGACTGCACTACGGATGCCAAGCAGTACTAAAGGTAATATTTCTACCCAATTCTCATCAGCATGGCATGCAATGGCGGCTTTCAGCTGTCTGTGGAAACGTTCCACCAACCCATTGCATGCTGGATGATAAGCGGTAGTACGCCTGTGATGGAATCCAGCTACTTTTGCCAGATATCGAAACAGCGCGGACTCAAATTGTCGGCCGCGGTCCGTAACGATATCTGTGGGGCAACCGAACCTGGATATCCATCCAGATAGGAGGGCTTTGGCTACTGTTTCTGCAGTAATATCAGGTATTGGTATGACTTCCGGCCACCGTGTAAACCGGTCTATGGCAGTCAGACAATACCTGTAATTTTGTGAGACTGGTAATGGGCCGATAATATCAATATGGATGAACTTGAAGCGCGCACGAGGTAGATCAAAATTGTCCAAAGGGGCGGACACATGTCTCGTGATCTTTGCGCGCTGGCAAGCCAAACATGATTGGACCCAATCTCGACAGTCCCTTCTAATGCAGGGCCAAACAAATCTTGTGGCCACCAATTTGGTGGTCGCTTTGACACCAGGGTGGCTAAGGGAGTGCAGGCTTTGGAAAACTTGTTTCCTCAAAGCCTTTGGTACAAAGGGCCTGGGAGTCAATGTACTGACGTCGCAGTACAGCGTTACTTGACTTCCAGGGTATCGTATCTTTTGGATACGTAGAGAAGTGTTGGTGTCGGCTAAGTATTCAGCCAACTCCACGTCAGTTTCTTGAGCCTGGGCGAGACTGGCTAGACAAACTGGTGTGCCCAATTCTTCGACTCGTGACAAGGTATCGGCCACGACATTACTTTTGCCGGATATGTGTTGTATGTCCGTCGTGAATTGGGCAATATAGTCTAGATGGCGGAATTGTCTTGGCGAACAGTTACTCTTCCTTTCATGGAAGGC
Source organism: Furcula furcula (assembly GCA_911728495.1). NCBI lineage: Eukaryota > Metazoa > Arthropoda > Insecta > Lepidoptera > Notodontidae > Furcula > Furcula furcula. Next base: position 24,060,796 of record OU452244.1, on the reverse strand, counting down.
GTAACTGAGCGGTTTATGATCTGTGTAGACCGTGAAGTGTCTCGCCTCAAGCATATGACGGAAGTATTTAATTGCCTCATATATTGCTAGAAGTTCCCTATCGTATGGGGAATATTTTTGCTGTGTAGGGTTCAGCTTTCTGGAAAAGAATGCCAAGGGTTCCCACGCCTGCCCTTTCAGCTGCTGTAACACGGCCCCGATAGCGACATCTGAAGCATCTGTCACCAATGCTAGTTTCGCCTCGCAATCTGGGTGTGCTAGAAGAGCAGCCCTGGATAAGCTTTCCTTGACTTCTGCGAAAGCCTTCAGGGCTTCGCCACTCAAGGTTATGGGCGTGGAGCCTTTGACCGCTCCGACCAAAAGGGCATTTAGAGGTGCTTGCGTTTGGGCAGCATTAAGCAGGAAACGCCTATAAAAATTTGCCATTCCCAAAAACCTTCTTAAGGATTTAACGTCCTTTGGTGGGGGGAAATTACGGATGGCCTCTACTTTCTCATCGAGGGGTTTGGTTCCGCTCTCGGAAATATGGTAGCCTAAAAAGGTTACTGCTGGAGCTCCAAACACGCACTTCGATACATTGATGACCATACCGTAATTTCGCAGTCTGGTGAAGACCTGGCGTAGGTGGTCTTCATGCTGAGCCTCGTCCTTACTGAAAATAATGAAATCGTCCAGATAACAATACACAAAGTCCAGCCCGCGCATCATTTCGTCTACAAAACGTTGAAAGGTTTGGCCTGCGTTACGCAAACCAAACGTCATGTACGGAAATTCGAACATACCGAATGGCGTTGTTATCGCTGTTTTCGGTATGTCCTCCTTGTTAACCGGGATTTGGTTGTACGCTTTAACCAGATCTATCGTGCTGAAGACACTGCATCCTGAAATGTTAGAAGCAAAATCATGAATATGCCTAATTGGGTATTTGTCGGGAATGGTACGGGCGTTAAGCTGTCTATAGTCGCCACAGGGGCGCCAGCCGTTGTCCTTTTTAGGAGCTAAATGCAGAGGAGATGCCCAGGGGCTCTCTGAAGGTCTTGCCGTACCATTGGCCAACATTGCCTCAAACTCTTTTTTGGCAATCTGTAGTTTGTCAGGTGCTAATCGTCTAGGCGAGCACGATACTGGGGGACCGGGTGTGGTGCGTATATGGTGTGTAGTATTGTGTGGTATTGTTTTCAGTGTACCAGCTGGGCGTGTAATTTCTGAAAATTCCTGCAATAACAAATTGTGATATTTTGAGTTACCAGTCACAACCTTAACAGAAAAAATATTATTAGTATTACTAGCAAGTGAAGCTGGTGTAGAAAGAGTAGTAGTACAATCTATTAACTTTTGATTCTTACAATCTACAATTAAATTATAATGACATAGAAAGTCTACACCGATTATAGGTTTTGTAACGTCAGCTACCACAAAACGCCAAGAATATGTTCGTCGAAGTCCCAGGTCGAGATCCAAGTGAGCGTAGCCATACGTATTGATTGTCGTCCCGTTGGCTGCAGTCAGTTGATACGTCGTCGGTGCACGTCGTTCACGCAGATGGGACCGGGGGAAAACACATAGGTCGCTGCCAGTGTCGACCAAAAATTGCGTCTTCGTGCCGCGGTCCGTAACGAATAGGCGACCTGAGGATGTGGGACAATCAGTCGTCGCTATTACTGAGTGCCCATGTCTTTTCCCTCCTTGTTGTCGCGAGGTAGTATGCACTTCATTATGACGTTGTCGGTGACTCGGAAGGCTGGGGTCTGGGGTACGCGCTGATCTTGTATACTTATCCAATATGACTGTGAGTTGCTCCACCATCTTCCTCAGTTCGGCTATTTCACTGCCGTGGTCCTTGCAGCTACTCGAGGCCGAAGCTGCGGCTACGCTGCAGGGTGTAACGATGTCGTGTACCTTGTCAGCCAAGTCCGCGAGTTGCTCGAGTGCGAGTGTTGGTTGCGAAGCTATCAAAGTCTGCATGTTGCTCGGTAGGCGTTGAGTCCAAATAGTCTTTATAAAATCAGTTGGAACAGATGGTCCAGCTAAGTCCTGTAGATGACGTAGGAACTGGGATGGTTTGCGGTCACCAAGCTCCTCATGTGTCAATAGTTGTTTAACCTTCTTCTCATGGGATGCTGAAAGACGGCGTATCAGTTCGGACTTTATTTTCGCGTAGCATTCGCTAGCCGGAGGATTGATTATTATATCCTTTACTGCCTTTGCGTGAGTCATATCAAGGTTAGTAATGACTTGTGTAAATTTTGTCATGTCATCGCGTATATTATAATTTTTGAACTGACCTTCAAGAAGAGCAAACCATATTTCCGGATCATCTGGCGAAAACGGTGGCACCTTGAAGTTAGGGATTTGTCCTGCGGGTTGCCGGTTGTCATCGTCAGAAGTATCAACGGAGCGGCGCATTTTCTTTGGACGGCGGCGTTCAGTAACGCCCGCGTCGCCATTAACCGATTTTACAGTATGTGCTGAATCACTATCGCTCATCGTGTTCGTTCGGTGTCACCAGATGTAGGGATCTCCTGATAATTATGTACTCTTATATGGCTAGTACTTAGCTGTAGCGATCCTGTATCCTGCACAGTTTCCCAGGTAACATATACTTGTAGGTCCAGGTGAGTAAATAATAAAGTCCAAGACTTGAAACACAAGTGTAATTGTTCGCACAGAAGAAGTATACACACAGTTCAGGAGAAATCACAATTAGAAGGAGAAGATAGCGAAAAGTACGAAAGAATAACAGATAGCACAGAATTGAACTCGACTCAAACAAATAAGATAATTTATAATTTCTATTACAATTGTATGCAGAGCGTACGGATATCACTCGACTCTCTAAACTACCCGCATATCGGCCGCACAACGGCCGATGCGCACACGCTTCACACCGTTCATACATTATGGCTATTATAAAGGCTGGCCCACACGGTGTCATAACCGACTACTGTAAAGATGTAGTGTTATGGTTTTGTGTAATTATATTATTGTTGGGTAATGTTGAAGTATATATTATATGTATGTATATAATGTATTTATAAAGTGTTATATATAATAAATAAGTATAAATAATAAATATCTGTGTAATGTATAGTTAGGTTTTATATAAATATGGAAAGAAATATATAATGTATATTATGATACTGTGGGAGTAGCCCACAGTACTATTGACATGGCTATTATAATTTTTCATTTCACTAATATTCTATAAATGATTGTCTATATTAAATAATTTGTAGATTAAGGAATTAACTGAGTACTATAGATATAAACTGTAGACATATTAATTTATTATTGTATGCCAATATGGCGGGTCATAGCAGATATTAGTATTTTTTTTGTAACATCTTTTCTCACCTATGTACCACAATAAAGGACAATTTGAATTTGAATTTGAATTTGAATTTTTACGGACAAAAATGGTCATAACTCTGGCAAATATTTACCAATTTCAATGATTCTTTCTTTATTCGAAAGTTTGAACCACTGTAATGAATCTGTATGAATTTTATCACAACCGGCTAAGAACTTACTGGAGGACCATGAACGATTTGGGGGAATTTATCTGGTAAAAACCATAAAACTGATGTTCTCCATTACATTGCTCTGACAATTATGAACCGATTTCGATGATTCTTTTTTTATTCGAGAGAGTAAACTACTATGATGATTCCATGCAATTTTCATTACGACCGGATATTTTTTTCTGAAGAAACATGAATTATATAAAACTATGTAGACGATAATGTGATCATAATCTACCTAGATCATTTTACCGTGTTCGATGGTTCAATCATTATTTATGAAAATATCACTAAAAAGTATAAAATAAAATATTTAAAAAAAAAATTGAACCGACTTCAATATCACTGAAAAGTATAAAATAATTTAAATATTATTGAAGTTGGTGGCCAATTATACACAGCAGGTATGCTAAAACCAACTTCAATTATTTTATACTTTTCAGTGATATTGAAGTCGGTAATTTTTTTTTTTAAAGATTTTATTTATTGGATTAACTACCACCTGTACTGCGATCCAGTGCCGGATTAGCCATATAGCAGGGGTCAGCAAATGCTACGGGCCCCGCGCCTTGGAGGGCCCCGCACATATAGCAAAGAAAAAAAATCAAGTAAATAAGATAATGTTTATACCATCCGCCGTCTATTTGGAGTCTATATCAGTCATATAAAATTTACTTTCTTTCTTTTCTTTTTTAACCGACATCATCAGTTATTCTAAAAGTCATCATTGGCCGCATCTATTATTATGATTTTAGAAGTTGACAACACGACAATACAAACCTAAATAGTGTTTTCAACTTGGTGTTCAAACCTGTCCTTCGAAGGAAGTTACATAGCCCTTACTGTTAGTTACAGGATGTTCGTATAAACCGACCATTTAGAATAGTATTCTGTTGATAGTCTATCTGCTACTTTCCTATTAGAGAGTAGTGCCCGAGTCTCCAACACCCAATACGGATTCCGAGAGGATCGGTCTAACATAGACACGTCCCTTCGCTTCAGGGCCCTCTTCAGACTTCAATTCAGATGTGTGATGGAGGCTACGGCTATGGTATCTTACCATCAGGTCTCGGCACATTTTAGGTGAGTAGGGTCCTATTTCGAGGACCGAAATGTCGTCTGCGTTGAAAGTGACGGTCTAGTGCACTTTCCCATGGCGCGTGGTGTTCGCAAGGCACGGTGCTCGGCCCTCTTTTGTGGAACATCGCATACGTCTGGGTGCTCCATAACTATTTACACTGCGGGCTCCAGCTCGTCTGATTTGAACTTTGACTTGACTTGTTACGACCTAGGCCCTGTGTTTCCACGGAACTAGGAAGAGGCCACCCTCATGGGCCGGAACAGCTGCCGAAAGTGACACGAACTAAATCGAGAGCCATATGAAATATTTGAGTCTTGTCCTCGACCCGAAATGGCGATTTGTCGTCCATTTCAAGGGTCTAGCCGAAGCTGATTCAGCTGTGGGTCCTCTGTCGCGGCTCCTTCCGATTCTGGGTGGCCTGAGTGATAGTTGCCGTTGCCTGTATATCGGGGTAGTACGAATGATGTCCCTTTATGGCGCACCAGTGTGGGCCGAAATCCTGACTGCCTAAATCAAGACCCCGTTGCACGACCACAGAGAGTCATGGTGGTCCGGGTGATACGAGGATACCGCACAATTTCGTGCGAGGTCGCATGCGGACTGTCGAGGCGCGCTACCCTGGGGCTTGGACGCGCTGGTGTTGACCGCAGTTTATTGACAGAACACAGAAGTGCGGAGCCGGGATGGAGCACCTCCTAGTGAAGTTAAGTGGTGGCGAAGGAAAGCACTAGACGACTCCCTTGTGTGGTCACAGGAGCGAAAATACGGTACCCTCACATTCCAGCGGCTCATGTAGATCCTGTCGAGGCATAGTTACTCCAGCCTACTATTACAAAACACCCGGATCGGAGAATCCCAGCTGCCATAAGAGTAACTGCACTGAAGATCTTGGCGCAGCACACACTTGAGGTTTTTACGGTGTGAACGGTGGGGCGTCAGCTGTGCGCCAGAATTGGGACCGACATGTCACTGTCCGCCTTGATACAAGACAAATAGGAAGTGAAAGGGCGTGGTTGACAATGACCTTCATCTGGGAAAGCCTTATTTCGCAGAAGGAAGCAATGGACTGGTTTAGAGAAAGCGATCCAGTTGCTGATCCGCGATGCCGCAGGAGGCCTGTGCAGGCATCCTATTCAGAAGGCAGGCCAATGCTTACCTTTATGACCCCGTAGCCAGGCAGCAAGATCGGTTGAACTGTTGCCTGTGCACTGCACAGTGACAAGTCGTCTCGGCACGCTACCGGATGATAGTCTGCGGGGCTTTAAGCCTTTGAAGTAGGAATTGCCGCAAGCGAATAGCCGCTGGTGGGATTTGGTCGAGTGCACATGTCCGTGTCCGGGCGGGGCCCATCAACATAACGGGATGAGGTCACCATGGAGTTTTAGTCAATAGGAGTGACATCTCATGACATGACATCACACTCTCTGCTACACCAGTATGGGTGTTCATGAGGATTTAGACCTTCTGACTCGCGCTGCAGACCACGGCACGTAGTGCTCGACCCTCCTGACCCCATGACGGTCCTATTGGACTGGGATGCGCCGAACCCGCTCCGACAACCGTATGCTACACTAGCTATCAGACACCGGTCTCGCCGGCGAGGCCGAAGGGTCGTACGCATGCGACCTCAACGACGTGCACCACCCCACTGAGTTTCTTGCCGGTTCTTCTCAGTGGGGGCGCGTTGTTAACCGGTGGTAAACTCAGCCCTCTCTTAAGCGACAGCCCAAGCCGAGGCCGTGCCTCCCTGAGGTGCCCTTGAGCTCGTCGCTACTTCTGCCGTTAAGGCTAGAGTGCTTTAAGCGCTCGCCTGCTATTGTCCGGTGAAGCTGTAATGTCCATCTGCGGCCAACAGCGTATCATTCCCAAAAAAAAAAGATCATGAGGCATGCCCCACTTAAAAAGAAAAAAAACTTGGTATTTTACAGAATATATTTTAGAGTGTGCGTAGGATTTTTACAGGATTTGATTCCACCTTCTCCTTTTTAGCACTGGACGATGAGATCCACGGTGTAGCTACGCACTCTTTCGTTGTAAACGTCCCATCTGGACAAAGCAGTTTGCTTGGTAAATATTTTCAAATGAGACTGGAATACCATGTTTTTAGTGCCAGTTGCCCAGTCAATTATAATTGTTTGTGTTTTCAAGACTAGATTAAATAGAGTTATTATAACCTAGGGTGCTTTACCATCTGGGATTACAGTCAAGCAAGCTCTAGCTCCTATGATATAGTAAAAAAAGTAGCGATAAATAGATGCGGTAGGTGCAATTGTTTGTCTTCTGAGAACGTGTAAATAACCTCACTATAATAACAAAAAAACTATGCAAGTCAAGGGCCCCGCGTTCATATTTGCTACGGGCCCCGCGCTGGCTTAATCCGGCACTGCTGCGATCCCCAAGCCGCCTGCCAAGCGTGGGGATTATTGCAACCCCTCCCTTCTATGGGGACACAGAAACATTAGTGGAACAAATTACAAGAAACGTTTAAGTGGTCAATTTTGTTAGTGCAAATTGTTAAATTTCAAGGTTTTCTATAGTGCTAAGATATGATGTTTATTCGAGAGATTTTATCCTAATCATTTACCCTATCGATTAGTTCAATAAAATAGTGGCTGTCTATATTTGCATTTTTAGTTGGTTCGACTCCCCAATCAGGCAAGCTTTTTAATAAAAGTTTTATTATTACACTATTATTATTTAAAAAAATTAAAGTGAATTTCAGTGAATTTTGATATCGATAAAATTTAACGTACTTTCCTTCCGTGTCCCGTTCATTTGTTCCACTGTACTGTATAAGAGATTTAGATTTACCCCGGTCTTTTTGGGACTAATCCCACCACTCGTGACTTTTGTCAGCCAGGATCTACAGTGGTCACCAGTGAAGACACCGAGGTTTGACTCTCGGCGAGTCCCGGGGAAACGCTAAATTGTCTTGGAACCCGCAACAAAAATTATAATAGTAAATAAAATATAAATTCCATTTAATTTACCCCGGTCATTGATCTTCTGCTAAGGATACAATATAGATAGTTGTTGTAATTAAAAAGCACTAGATGTCAGTGATATTTTTAAATTAGGAGTTAAATCAAAGAGTAAAATATATAAATTGGAGTTAAATTGATTCATTATATCGAACTACCATAATATGTATTTTATAAAAAAAATGCTTTTATATAAAATACAACATAAATTAAATTATAAAATTATTTTATTTACAATAACATGTATACCTTTTTGTTTCAATAAAAGATTTATTTATTTATTTAATATATTTTTTTCTAATAATTTTAGGTATGTATCGTTTTCGTTCTGAACAAATATGTGTTTGTGTAGAGCACAGAACACGGTATCAGACGAGTTGCCAATCGCCCGGAATAAGTTCAATAGCATTCTGTACAAATAATATTTCTTTTGAGATGGTTGTAACTAAAATGTATAAATTAACGGCTGTTTCGCTAAAGCGCTAGATTTTTCTGTAGGAGTCAACAAATACTGGGAGTCGGTTGCTCAAAAAATCCGCTAGATCTAGCGCCGAAAGCGCTAAAATGGCAGTACTGATATCAATACGTACTAGGATCATGGACCAGTGCCCAGTACACCAGAGAGATGACGAAGGCGAGGTCAGTGGCTATGTTGTGCGCGAGCCAGTATGCACGGCACAGCAGAGGCGTGCGCGCGCGCCTCGCCACTGGAATAGAGATCTCATCTTCTTCGCATGCTGAAAAACAACATTTATGATTTATTTATTTTTTTATTTAAAAACATATAAATTACATATTAAGGATAATAAGAAATAACATCCTATGTTTATGTTCCACTGTTGAGCACGGGCTTCCCCTTAAAATGAAGGCGCTTAGGCCATAGTCCACCACCCTGGTCAAGTGCAGGTTGGCGGACTTCACTTGAAAGCCAGTTAGGCTTTATCAGGCAGCAAGTTTCTTCACGATATTTTCCTTCACCGCTTTTTTTAAATTAATCATGTGCGAATCGTCTTTCGCACAAATGATTAATTTAAAAAATCAGAGATGCGAGCCGGGGTTCGTACCTGCGCACCTTGTTTCCAAGGCAAACGCTGGCCCACTGAGCTGTTACTGCTACCAGGACATATTAAGGCTAAGATATTTATTATTATGAAATTGAAGATATTTAGTCCATGTTAGACTTTTTCAAAAATAAATTACTGCCGCACTCACAAATATCAAATAACGTTAATTCAAATTAAGCTATTTTTCAAATCGAATTATTTCGGCTCTTGGAGCCATTATTTAATGTTTTTTTAGGATTCTGTGTTGTTATGTTAAAATTCATCAATCCCTCAAGACTGCGACCGATTCAAATAACATACTCATCATTATACTATTATTATATCAATGAACATAATATATTATACATACGACAAACTAATACCCGTCTGCCGTCTGTGGCAGTCGGGTAATTATTAACTTATTTATATTTATTTAATTTCAAGTAGCAATAATTTCTTATAAGTATGTAAATATTATGTACGCATTACTTTTAATATTTTGTAGATTTAGGTAGGATGTTTTATTGGGGTATGTAAAATAAAGTACAAAATATTTGATGGCGGAGTTCTATAGAAATTAAATCATCACTATGATTATTACGTTTAATATGTATGGTACCTACGGCGAATTCACATAATTCAATCGTATGAAGGAATTTGAGTCTGCTGATGGCGATGGAACTGGGTAAAACCATGGTAGAGCAGATTTTATTCACTGTACGTTCACCAAATATGGAACAATACTGTTGTGGAATGACTTGCCTGCCGAGGTTTTCCCGAATAATTACAGCACGGGGTTTTTTAAAAAGGGAGTTAACAAATTTTTACGGGGTCGCCAACGCGCTGGTGATCCTACTGGTGTTGCTAGCGTCCATAGGCTGCGGTGACTGTTTACCATCAGCCGGGCCGCATACTTGTTGGCCAGCTTGGTGGTATAAAAAAAATGCATGTTTCAATTATTATTTTGAAGTAAACGTAAAAAACGTTTTGAAATTAAACTAATTTTACGGATTAAATCGCGGTTTTGATTTTACTTTTACGACACTTCACAGCGTCCATGGTTTCTTCGTCTATGATTTTGATCAATGGTCGGGGATGTAGGTATTGTTTTCGGATATTGATCTATGTATCAAGGGTTTATCTTGAGGTTTTGCAATGAAATACTTGATTTTGGATTTATTTTTACTTTTTCATGGAATAGGCTAGTGCAGTGGGAGCACCGAACCAAGGATGTAATTTAATTTCAATATACTTATGAATCATCCTTGGTAGGAATCGGTGTCGTTTTGCGAGGATTTGCGGAATATCAAAGCGATATAATACTGACCAAATATTGAAAGACTGCAGCCATCGTATAGCCGCTATATGTTATTATACGTGAGTTTTTTAGGTCAATTTGTTAGCTAGATTATATGAGAGCCCACAATCGCAATCAAAGACACTATCTAAGCATCATAATTTTGAATATATGAGTTTTCAGACAACTCTACAATTTTAAAGCAGCCAAAAGGAAGTACCACGCAACCTAACGTACACCATTCACAGTCTCGTATGCCTGGCAGCTGGCATATTGGACTGTCGAATGCTGGAATGTTGGAATGGTTCCAGGACGCCAAGTTATTGCATTTCGGTAGGTACAAGACGTCTTGCACGCCGGCCGCCGCCGCGCGCCGGATAGGACCGTGAATTTTGCACTTTAAAGAAAACCTAAACAAATATCCATTCGTCGAATGGGCATAAAAAGACTTCCGTCCCTTCGGATTGTGTGTGCGGGAGCAAAGGAAAAGAGAGTGCGCTTGTGTCTACACAAGCACTCGTGTAGATTGCTGATCTTGTAAAAGATTGGCCACTATGGACGTATCATTTGCCAGGGCTCTTGCACTATGAGGAGCATCTGTGGTGTCAGCTTGATGTTGATCCTGTTCTGCTGCCAGCACAGTGATACTTCTGACACAAGGTCGTTCACACTGTGTTCTACGACTTTCGAACCCACTTACCATCGTAGTTAGACTCGCGGTCAAACCATAGATTACATTGAGTAACAAAAAGTAATTAGTGTTTTCTGTATTAATCTTTAATGATACATTAAAGACATAACGAGTCAGTGTTCCAATAACAAATAAAGTGTCAGTCCACTAAACTAAAAAAAATTGTATGAAATAGTATGAAGCAACACCCACTAGACCGTTGCGTATCCAGCAGTGCCATGCACGTGCCTGTCAAAATTTACAAAATATCTTTGGTTTATTGAGTGGATAGTAGCAGTCTCAGTCATTTCTATTCCGTGCCTGATACGCTTATAGCACAGTCATGGTATGGCCCGGTGTCGTGGACAGACACTTTTCTTCCAAAACGTTAAAACATTAATTTTACTACGACCACCATCTCTATACTATTGTCAGAACGTGTAAAAACGTCCAACGTCCGATCGATAAAAGCGATAAAAATAAAAGCAGGCATGCATCAGTTTTCTACGTTTAGTTTCAACAGACTCATTCGGGCCCCATAAATGGACATAGCGTGTAGTATTTTTCCACTTTATGACACCGAAGAATTAGTATTTTATCTTTTCTACCTAGTTAAATTTTAAACTTCCAAATCAAATTAATGATACAATTTAAGCAACTGTACCTACTTAGTAGAGATTAGGTACATACATGATGAAACTGAAATGACAACCTTTGTCGTCCTAATCAATGGAATGAAATATTATCATACCTAACGAAGGTATTTTCATTTATTATTCTCGTTTATGATTCTCACCAATTTATTATTTTATGACTGAAATTTAGCTATGGATCTTGATTGAATCTTTTCCATGGGCATGATTTAATGATAGACAAATGTAAAACCCAGTCTATGGTAAGACTATAGATTTCATAAAATATCCACGTACCTAAACACTAACAACGGACTGCCCGACCTGATATACTTATAAATAAAGAGTGCAGAATAAAGTGAGATTTTTATATATGAGACAGTACGGGGTGCATTCGTTTTATCCACTAACGTATCCGACCTTATTTATCATAGGTATGGTTGGTTACAGCGAATTAAGTGTAAGGAGGGACCTTGTGCTAGTCTTATACCTTTTTAAGATCATGACGGGCAAGGTGGAAAACGGTGACATCTTGCGGCAGATAGAACTATGTGTCCCGGACAGGTACGTGTCCGCAACAGCTGGCGGTACCGCGCGCACGCATTTAATTACTAAAAGAGGCGCCGCTGACGCGTGCGATTCGCATCCTCAATCTCATTGCGACAGAAACTGATCTATTTCACTGTACTCTGAGTGAATTCACAAGGGTAGCTACATATGCTATTAGTTATAAATTGTGAACGCTACTGTATTAGGTTAAGGCCTGTAAAAGTAGTGTTTTTAAGGTTAATAAATAAGTAGGTAAATACATATTCGTAGTCGTCTCGTTTTCTCTCACTGTTGCAGTTACGTATGTTGTCCTTATCACATATTTTTTGTAATTATATGTATAGTGCTACACACTTGTAGGACATGGCTTTTTGCATGTTTAAAGTGCACATATATATTGGGTTACTGACTGGGTTCCAACGGAAGACCAGCGCGGCTTTTGTCCAAGCCGCATTATGCTGAGTTGGAACCTTTTCGTGGCAAGTTGCACCAATTTAGTATTTTATATTTTCAATTGTAATTTTACCTTACTCGTGTGTACTTAATATTTAACATACTATATAGCGGTTGACTGGTTAAACATCATTATCATTTCATTCATTAGCAGCCGCTGGACGTCCACTGCTGAACAAAGTCCTCTCCCTTAGAAGGGAGGGTTGCCATAATCCCCACGCTTGGCAGGCGGCTTGGGAATCGCAGTATGGGTGGAAGATAAATCAAAAGAAAGTCGCTGCTGCCCGTCTTCCTGTTCTCGCTTAGTCGCCTCTTACGACATCCAACGAGAGGAGATGGGGGGATGCAATTCTAACCCGGTTAAACATGACACGGGGACATGGGATGGGTATAAATAAATACAGGACGTTCAGAACATGATTCTCGTCCTAAATATGTAATAAGGTACTTAATATTTGACCCAATAATACCTAACTACCAAAAAAAATTGGAAACACCCGCGCGCGCCTTTTAACAGATTTTCGGTACGCAGCGATGTGTTTTAATGGGGTACACGTTTTTTTTATGCTACTAAGGTGTCAAGCAAGTGTGCGGCCCGCCTGATGGTAAGCAGTCACCGCAGCCTATAGATGTTAGCAACGGTAACGGTGGTGTAACGGTATTTTTTAATTATCAGCCAAAAACTAGGTGAAATAAATCAAAATACACATCTGTTTTCCCTGAAATTTTGTGATAAAACACTGTGGTAAAAAGATACAATATGCAATCGATAGTTACGTGGTATAGCTCAACAAAGTGTGTGTCATAGTGATGCAAACTGGAAGTAGATCAACGATATATGTATTTGCTCAAAGAGCAAAGTGATTTTCAGCCAGCCCAGCCGACAGCCGAGATCGCGCGCAGCGATACAGATACGTGAGCCGAACAGACGTCATATGTAATATTACGTGTATTGTTTGGAGAAGTATAATTTTATGTAATAAAAATAAAATAGAATACGTATAAGCTTAGCTATACAAAGAGGTAATGCCGCCAGTCTTTTAGGTACCCTTCCCTCCCAGTGCAGCAATAACTTGGAGAGTTTTTTACCTAGTTTAAGTGTACATATTTGTAAATAAACTGTAAATATTTTGTTTCAATAAACAACTTTAATACTAATACCTCCAAATAGAATACATAATTAAAATAATATTAATATAATTACGTGAAGAGGAAGTAAAATAGATTTTATCACCTTATAAATATTAAAAAACCGCTACCTAAGCGACCAAACTGTGTGTACAGTTTTTTATTTTCTCTAAACTAATTCAAAATCTAATTCTGGCGTCGTAACGTACAGAGCTCTCTCCTTTCCCTTAACGTTCTATTTAGGTGTCTGGTTACGGATCATTAAGCTCTATTTACTATCTGTCGATTCATTCGCTCTAAAGACGTGCGGAACGCGAGTGCACCCTTTTAAGCTCCTCTCCCACCCTGTGGACCGTTGGCTACGCACAGCAGCTGAACACCAACGAAACCACCCCCGGGGGAAGAAGCCCTACGCTCCGAGATTTACCGTGGAGGATCCGAGACGGGAGTGACATCAGCGCAAGTAAGGCCGACCATCCTGCCTTTTTCCCTTCTCTCCTGTCGAGTACATCAACCCTGACACTACTAGGGCATGTACGCGACATAATTCCCCATCTCTCCAACTGATTTTCATCTAAACGGGGAAATATGGGTACGCGGAGGAACATTAAAACAGAAACGAACGCGGGCGTTTTGCACTCGCTGTATTAACCGCTAGGTGTTAGATAATAACCGAGGACCGTATACTAGATCACCGTAATTGAGCCCTGATAAAATTAGGGACTCATACAATTTAATTCGATCTTTTTCTGTTAGAAAATGACATATTTTATAAAGAAATTTTAGCCTGTAAAAGCAATTTCTAAAAAGACTCGGTTTTCGAAGCGCAGCAAATTATCAAAAGTAATACCCAAGTCACGCAAGCCAAAAGATTGCATTGCGTGACATGTTCAATGTTTGTACCCAGAATTTTAACAACAGAGTTATTTTCAAGAATTTCATCAAATAGTTTCTTCGTTCCCAGAACCATGAACTTAGACATAGAAGGATTAAGCACAAGCGAATTTGCATCATACTAACTAGCAATGACATCTAGATCCTCACTTTCTTTATTTAAAACATCTATAATATTGGCAGGTTTCACAGGCAAATACAATTGGACATCATCAGCATATTTGCAATGCTTAATTACATTAGGAAGGTCAGCGCTATATATAATAAAAAGAAGTGGTCCGAGTATGGAGCCTTGAGGGATTCACGTGTCAATAACTTGGGGTTAGAAATTGAATAGGAGCCACCATCTCTTTGGAGTTTAACGGCCTGGTACCGAGAACTTAAATAACTTAACTATCGAACCATTTGAGTTGTTGTTAAATCCGTAGTATGATATGATAGCTTAGACAAAAGTAGTGGAATATTGATAATGTCGAATGCCCGGGAAAAGTCAAGGAGCGTCAGTATGGTACCATTTTCATTGTCCTGCTCAGCGAGTATATTATTTATCATGTCAAGCAGGGCCGTGGCGGTGCCGTTCCGAAAACTTGACTGATATGCCGGCAGCAGATCACTGGTTTCAACATATTTTATTACCTGGTCATAGACGGCCTTTTCTAGGATCTTGGATAAAAAAAGGAAGGATACTTATAGCCCTAAGTTCATTAAGATCACTTTAATGTTCAACCTTGGGAATGGGTGTTACCGACGCCTTTACCCATTGTCGTGGAACTTCACCAGTGACGATCGATTTATTAATAATGTTAGTAATAGTTGATAATATATGATGATGATGTTGAATGAATGACGGACCCGTTGGTCTAGTGGTTAGACACCCTGGCCGCTACCTGATGGGTCGTGGGTTCGATTCCCACCAAGTGTCTGGGTGTTATTTATCTATTTAACCCTAGATAGCTAACGTTCGTCAAAATGACGAGCATCTAATAAATATCTTCCTCTCTATTTCTAATGGTTTTACCTACATACTTGCTGATTCGAGCCAACTTAGTGACCACTAGGCTACATTGCGTGGCTATCACATTTAGCCAGTATGTGCTTTTGTTTTTGAGATACCTACTCCATACTCGTCATTTTGACGAATGGTTAGCTTATGCGTAACTTTTACACCTGCACTATGTGTTGATTTTTGTTTTGTTATTTTTATAGTTATATAGTCGAAAGTGACAAATGACTGTGAGGTTCATCACAGATGACGACATAGTTCGTGTGTTAGATTATGAAGATTATATCAACACAAATAATGTTTTTTTTTCTTATTTCTGTTTTTTTCTGATGATGTGGAAATGAGAATGGTTTGTATGGAAATGTGAACCAAACATAAAAAAAAACCACAAATTATAGAATTTTACAATGCTACAAAAGGCAGCGTAGACACAATTGAACAGATATGTTCAAATATGTCGTGTAATCGTAAGACCAATCTGTGACCATGTGCATGTTTTATGACATGGTCAATATCTATCGAGTATCAAACGCTTACGTCCTCATTTGCCATAATGTCTTGATGTCTTGAGGTAAACCACTGTCACGAAGAATCTATATGAAACAATTGCATGAACAACTCGTTGAACCATGGCTAAAATACCAAAAATGCCTCGAAGAATAGAAGACACAAAAAGAGATATATTTGGTTTGAACCATAAGGAACGCGCTGAAGGTCAAGGTCAAATTCTTCTTCTTCTTGAGCAATCTGGTTCTGGAAGTGCTCTGGTACCTGAAAATTGCTCAATAAGGAAAAGGAAAAGCTGCAGTTTGTTTTATATAAGAAAAGGCGCATGACAAAGAGTCAAAGTTGTAGTTACAGAGTTCCCATTTGTGGTGAACATACAGTCGACTTTTACCCAACTTGTACCAAAAAAAAATCGTAGTAATTGGATACTTACGGTTAACTTTAAGCTTTTTGCTTTATTACACCAAAAGAAAAAGAAGAAATTTCTCAAAGATAATTCCTAATTTAGTAATTGTAAGATTAATGCCTCACTGATCTCAAAGATACATGTGCCGTAAAAGATTTGTGATTTAGAACTTAAAACTTAAATATTTATTTATTTTTGTAATAATTATTTTTTAATTTACAGACCATATTTCCCATGAATATACAAACCTGATTAAAATAACCACAATTTAATACAAAAAAACGCGTATAAAAAATGTTCGTAAAAAAGTCGAATGGTTAGCTTATCATAGAAGTTCACGAACGTTAGCTATCTAGGGTTAAGTATGTATTTACAAAAAAAAGTATATAGGTAATAGTATCAGCGGTCTGGTCTCCATAGTACAGGCTGTGCCTAGGTTGGGATCAGATGACCGTGTGTGGATTGTCCCAAGATATTATTACTTATTATTATTATGCGGCAGAGTAAGTAGGACCATATCTCTACTATTATTGTAATGAAGGTTTTATTTGTTATCTAAAGATATTTATTTCACAACGGTTATAATTATAAGATCACTTATTTATTGGTCACAAAACGATATGGGAACAACAGTAACATTACATTTTCATATAAAATCTATCAACGGGTCACGTGTGCTATTCACAAAAATGTAAACAACTACTAAAATTTTATTAGTTTTTTTTATTCTACTCGTATGGTGAGGTAGTTATAAAGTATTCTCTCCTAATAGGTACCAGCGTGATGTGTCAATCTTTGAGCGAGATATTAAATGTTTTGATGACTTATACTAGCTAGGTCAGTAACCGGTATATACCATATCAGATATTCTGCCGCCAAATAACAGAATCAATGATATTTTACTAAATATCATTGAACAGAATATAATCAAAGTTGTGTTCAGTTATGAAGTTGTACACTTATTAACTAATGTTGCATATTACGAGCGGAAGTACAATGTAATTTATATACAGGGTGTAAGTTCAGTAGCAGTAGTCGGTTGAAATATATCACCGGACTACTTATACTCTTTAATAGCAACAGTCCGGTTGTTAGTCCGGTTGACCGGACTAGTGCAACTTTTCAGTAGCAGTAGTTCGGTTGAAATATAGCACCTAACTACTGATACTATTCAGTAGCAATGGTTCGGTTTGTAATATTAAGAATAAAATTGTACAATACACTTTGTTACTTTACTAGAGGAAAATTTTAAACACTACACTATTCAGAATCATGTATTGGATCCCTGGTCGGTTTTCGGTATGATGGCCCCGTATAGGCGTGTCACATATCATCTAGGTAATAGTTATAACATCCCGGCTCTCAGTGAGAGTCCACTGAAAGACATTTTTATTATATGATTGCTGTCACAACAAGTTAAGTATTGTCCACTACTTGTAGCAGCTAGAAGCCGCGCCGTCTCTACAATGGTCAATGTCCATTTACCGACAACTGTCTGGAATGAGGAACCAATAAGGATAATATGAAGCTACAATGAACAGAAGCGGTGCGCTGCGATCTTAATAGACGCGAAATTGTTACCAATCAAGCGTTGACCCGCCCGCAACTGTTGATAGCTACTTAACGAAAACGTATTTAAACGTATATGCTATTGAATGGGATATTGAGAAATGATAGTTAAACTAGACACGAATTGCGTCACGGGCAATAGAATTGTCATTACAAGCTTGATTGATGGCCCAAAATAGTAAAATGTCCTTGAATATAATAAACAAGGTGAAAACAATAAGTGATCATACTCCATTATTCCTAAATAGAATTGTTTTTGTTTTCTTCCTCGTGTCGATATTACAGCAATATTCGGGTCGTAGTGGAAAGGCTGGAGGAGACGTGGAATCCGCAGCATCTTCTAAGGCTGATTGTCTAGGGTAGGTCCATCAAACATAATTATATACATATTATACATGATGTATTTTTTTATTATGCCATTCGAGAAGGCTTTTCGCAGGACTGTGACAGAAAGGGGTTAACGTTTCGTAGTGTGTATGTATGTACCTATACTTCTTTAGCACGACCTGCAGCCTAATTAGTTTGATGAATATTGACTTATGACTTGTTAGATTAGTTTGTGCACGTAATTTAAAAAAAAAACTAATGTGGCGGTCGTTAGTCAAAATTCAGCATTATTTTGTAAATTCCACAAACATCAATATGGAAATCAAAGTGAGCGCTAAACATCAAAGTTCAAATGGGTATATACTTTTTAAGTAAACATACATTTATTATAAAAGTAAGTAACTGCATTCAGGCCTAAGTTTATATAATAAATCATCATTTAAGCACCTAATCTATCTATACTTATAATAAAACTGTAACAGGTCCAATTCTGTACATTGAAGATATTTTGAAAATTATATTTGGAGGGCATTCTATAACCGATACTGAGGCCGAAAATGTATTTTGTTTAATTTTTGTCTGTCTGTCTGTCTGTCTGTCTGTCTGTCTGTCTGTCTGTCTGTCTGTATCACGGCTGAGCATCACACCGAAACTACTGAATGGATTCAAATGAAACTTGGCATGATTTGAGATCTTACTACGAGGTAGGACATAGGATACTTTTTATCCCGTAATCTAGCACGGTTCTTTTGGGAGAGGGGATTAAAGTCAAAACGGGTACTTGGTTATACGCTTGGTCCGATTATATCAATTTTTCTTTATAATATATTAAATATTAGTAAGGAAACACTCATAGAGAGTTGTTATCAAGGTTTTGTAATCGATCGGGTTAAGCAACGTTAGGTAAGGTCATTAAATAGATGGGTGACCGTTTAACGCCATTTGAACTAAACAGGTCCGTGCTTCGGAGAGCAAGTAAAAAGTGGGTCCCAGTATTTAACCGACGATAAAAAAGGAGGTTATGTATTCGATGCGAATTTCTGTTATTAAAAGTTTAGTTAACGTAAAAATAGCGCAGGCGGAGCTGCGTGGGTCAGCTAGTACTTATAATAAAACTGTAACAGGTCCAATTCTGTACATTGAAGATATTTTGAAAATTATATTTGGAGGGCATTCTATAACCGATACTGAGGCCGAAAATGTATTTTTTTAAATTTTTGTCTGTCTGTCTGTGTGTCTGTCTGTCTGTCTGTCTGTATCACGGCTGCGCATCACGCCGAAACTACTGAATGGATTCAAATGAAACTTGGCATGATTTGAGATCTTACTACGAGGTAGGACATAGGATACTTTTTATCCCGTAATCTAGCACGGTTCTTTTGGGAGAGGGGATTAAAGTCAAAATGGGTACTTGATTATACGCTTGGTCCGAATTTATCAATTTTTCTTTATAATATAATAAATATTAGTAAGGGAACACTCACAAAGAGTTGTTATCAAGGTTTTGTAATCGATCGGGTTAAGCAACGTTAGGTAAGGTCATTAAATAGATGGGTGACCGTTTAACGCCATTTGAACTAAACGGGTCCGTGATTCGGAGAGCAAGCAAAAAGTGGGTCCCAGTTTTTAACCGACTATAAAAAAAGAGGTTATGTATTCGATGCAAATGTCTGTTATTAAAAGTTGAGCTGCATGGGTCAGCTAGTGTCCAATACGATGTACATTTTAGTTTTATGGATTTTGATTTTGAATGGATGCGCCAATGGTTGTTAAGTGTAAACATTATGAAAAAGAAATATTGACTTTTTTTGCAACCGACTTTGTACTTTTTCTGTTATCAGATAGTGGACCTCCAATCCGCAATTTTAGCCAGATACTGTATATTCGACATGCAATATCAGTAAAAATAGTCTACAGTAGATTAAATTGGCAAAGGACGTGAAGAATCTTTGATACAGGACGTGGCAGGAGGGTGGGCATGTTAGAGGACACGGAAGGGTAGTACGCGGAAACGAAAAACGTCATAGCACGAAATCTACGTCATAGCACGAGAAGCAATAGTCAAGGTGTTATCCAAGTGTGTATGATCATGTTATTTTTCACACCACCTGCTCGATAATGTTTCATTATGTGGCATATAAAGATGACATAAAGTACCTCATTATAGCCCTATAGTCTAGCCGGGTAATAATGTTGTACTAAACCCCTTGGGTAATAATGTGATTTGTTTTTTTTTCATTAGTTGGCCCATACAGCCTCGTCATAAGTAATCTCGTAATAAATCAATTTGTAGCTAGGCATTTTTTTTACCGCTGGGATATCTTTAAAAGATCCCCGGGAGCTGTGGGTCTCGACCCGGGTATGTGGGATTCTTTCCCACTAAAACCCCCGCGGCTGTTACATCGGCACATCGGTCTCTCCGGTGGGATCTGCACCAGGGGCCCCTCAGTGCCTTGCGTTTGAGCCCGCCACAGGGAGGTGCATTGAAGCCCCTCAGGAACCAGTCACGGTGCTCACGGGGACGGGGGTCGCAACCCCGCAGTCGTCCTCCTCGGAGTCGCCGCCGTACTCATGGACGTCCTAAGGGCCCACACCCCGAACGTCCAGCGTCTCCGAAGGTTGGAGCTAGGCCTAAGCCAAGTCTTCATATTTTGTCTTCATTTTTTATATATACCTATTTCCAGGCTTAAGCCAATTCTTCAATATGCTCCAAGTTAAATTGTGGTCATTTCCCATTTATGTTTTCAGGCCGAAGCCAATTCTTCATAGAAATGTGATTTGAATTACGAAGGTCTAATATTTTTTTTACCACGGAGACTCTTTAGAGTTTAAATACCACTCTCTCTCTAAGCAGAGACTTGCACGAAAAAAATACATTTGAAAATCGAACCGAGCGCGAGGAGCCGAATTGGAGCCGAACCTTGTTCTAGGTTCTAGAAAAGAAAAAAATAGATAAAAAGAAGGTGCTAACGCTGAAAATCGGTGTGTTGATATTATTTTATTTCTAACACTTCATTGTACACCAAAAGTTACATGTGAATTGAACAATACGTTGATGATGTAAAAAGGTGGCCTTATCGCTAAAAAGCAACCTCTTCCAGATAACCTAAGCAATCTCTTCCTAGTATTTGTATTTCATTACCTCGCAATAGGTGTGAAAAGTAGTGTATTCACCTCGGCGATAAAGGTGTCTTTGTCTTGGCCGAGCTTGAATCCCTCGTTGTACTCAGGATTCTAGTATTAACTCCCTCACTTCGCTCGCTACGCTCGGGGGCTACTAGATTCCTTCGTTGTGCATAAGACACTGCTTTATCCCCTTGGTGCATAAACTACTATTATACTTGTTTAACATGTTTTGTGTGCTTTTAACTTGGTAGCCTTTTCCAGGTATTGCAAATTATATAAGATTAAAATATTTATCATGCAAAAGAAAAGAAGGTAGTACTTACCTAGGTAGTTCCTTAACAATAAAAGAAAAAATATAATATTAAAGGTAAGCTACAAATGGGCCATGTAAGTAGATAGTAATGTAATTTGTATTGCACATTGGGAGTGATTCATCTTTTTTTTTGGCTTGAGACCTAAGAGATTTTTTATCACGTGTTTTTTTTTTTGGGACTGATAGACATTATTGGCCGCAGATGGCCATTACAGCTTCACCGGACAATTTATCACGTGTTCAGTCGATCGAGAGGGATTTATCAGACGTAAGTACGTCATGACACAAGACTGCACGCATTCAGATAAATTGATTCGCGTGCGGGTTGCTAGCCGGAGGAAATTGTCCTAATGAACGCACCCACGCGAGCTACTTAAGATTCGTTATTTTTTAACCTGACAGCTCATCAACTGTCATTTACGAATTCCTAAAAATTCCGACCGTCAGGCTGCAGGCTGTGAAGCACAGATATTGACTTGCGGCAAAGACATGCAATTTAATAATTCTTGCGATTTAATTGTCATCATCCTGCTTGAAACTACCTTGTTGTTGTTGTTCCCAGTGAATGGCTAGATTGTATTTGGTCGTTTAAATTATATTATTGTTTCTATTATTAAATTACACTAGATTTATTAATCCGCACACAATACGGTCATCGGCAAGGCTATTCAGAACCATCGGAAATTCCCGTATCCAGATCGGAAAAAAATTCGGGGCTGTCCTTCAAACGCTATTCACAAATTCGTCATCGAAAAGTTTGGAATCAGCATTTTTGACATTTCGATTCGATACTAATGACGATAATTCATGGAAACTATTCCGCAAGCTTTTTGCTGTCGAGAAGCCTTAATTTTTCTCAAAAGTATTTTTTATAATTCAATTACAGTGTTATTACACAGACTACAATAACAACAATGATTGATACTCACCCATTTTAAAGAATATTAACGTAACTTATTGTATAGATTAGGTTATATTGAGAATTTTATTACGGTGCGTACACATCAGGCCAACGAAGGCCAATGAACTACTCATTCTCTTGAAGATTTTGGAACAGTCATGGTCGCCATCGAAAAGTCTTTGCTTGTGGCGGCTTCGTGTGGTGGGTCACCCCCTTCCCTCTAATATGGTTGAGGGGAGTGATGGCTGCTGCTCGAGTCAACATGTGCGCGGGTGCTGCTTGGACTGGTCCCTTTGGCTTTTTAGTTTGTTGTATTTTCGTCGTATTTTTTTCTCTCTCTTATTTGATCTTTTGAACGGCAGGACACAGTGTCGCTGATGCTGATCTATTTGTAACAAGACAAACACTGTTTAAAAAAAAGTGAAAAAATGACAAGCCCGCTGAGTTTCTTGCCGGATCTTCTCAGTTGAGGCCGCGTTGTGATCCTGTGGTAGCTTTGAAAAAAAATTGACCAATCCAAAGTGTTACGCCTATTTGAAATAAATGATTTTGACTTTTGATTCACTAAACATCCAAATAGGATCAATAAAAGCCAAGGAATACATTAGCTGGGCTTTGGTTAATCTGTACAAAGGAAATGCAATAATCAATGGTTGGCTTTCGCCGAAACATCCAGTCAAAACCAATCGAATCTCGTCGGTTTGCCTGCTGTGTACAAGGCATTAGAGGAAAAAATACTAGGTGTTTACGACGCAAGTTTAAACGAAAATTCGCAAGAATATTATGTTAATAAAACACATTCCTTTATATGACTACATAAAATGTAAATTATGTTATCCCCTTTATGATATCTTACGAAATACATTACAATTTCAATAATAGGTAAACATTTATTTAACAACTTTAAAATTATCTACCACTATCTCAGAGTAATTAGAATGGAGCTAGTATCGCGTCGATTCGCCGAACAAATTTTTCGTGGCACTTTTGCGGGGTGCGGGAGGTGAAGTAAACACACACAGATACAATTTCACGCATACCCACACTATAATAATCTCGCAACACATTCAAAAAGATACGCACACAAATAAAGAATGACCTGACCATATGAACAAAATTTGGCAGAGGGGTTAGCGCATTATGCTATCTCCAGTGGTATCTCCTCTAAGACCACTATAGTCTATAGTCCCTTTTTCTACCATTTTATAATGTTCTTCGTAAACACACTCATATCGAATTCGTAAATCCCTTTCCAGTAAATTTTAATATCATGTGGACCACAAATTTGGCTCACCAGGTTGCCGCGCGAGCCCGAGTGGCCAGTGGAGACGCGGCCAATAGCGTTTGACAATCTGTCTGATTATAATTTGACATGTCATCTGACTTTCCGATCCGATACCGCAACGTTCCCGACATTTGTGAATAGCTATGCAGGATCCCAAACTAGGCTGAACATGTATTATGGTAACCAGACAACTAATAATAACACTTCTATACTTTTTGCCCGAATGCCCCAGGAAGAGGGTTATGTTTTTCGAGCGTATGTATGTATGTTAGTATGTATGTATGTCTGTTTCTTTGGCACGGCCTACAACTTAAACGGCTTGATGGACTGCGAGTTATAAGATGTTTTTTTTATTCGTCTTAGCTGTGGGAGTGACAGGCTATACGTATATTCCTCAAAAAAAATGTATATTGTTTTTACTTCTAAAAACATCGATCATGAAAGGTCTTAACGAGACGAGTTAAAATAAATACACATGTGTATACGTTTTATGTATGTATGTTTATACATACAATAACATGTAATGCCCATTTTGTTTGCTCGCTGTCGGGCTTTTTGTGCTTTTATAATTTATGCTTGTTTTTCTTTTAAATATATATTTAAATACTAGCTGACCCACGCAGCTCCGCCTGCGCTATTTTTACGTTAACTAAACTTTTAATAACAGACATTAGCATCGAATACATAACCTCCTTTTTTATAGTCGGTTAAAAACTGGGACCTACTTTTTACTTGCTTTCCGAAGTACGGACCCGTTTAGTTCAAATGGCGTTAAACGGTCACCCATCTATTTAATGACCTTACCTAACGTTGCTTAACCCGATCGATTACAAAACCTTGATAACAACTCTCTATGAGTGTTCCCTTACTAATATTTATTATATTATAAAGAAAAATTGATAAAATCTGACCAAGCGTATAACCAAGTACCCATTTTGACTTTAATCCCCTCTCCCGAAAGAACCGTGCTAGATTACGGGATAAAAAGTATCCTATGTCCTACCTCGTAGTAAGATCTCAAATCATGCCAAGTTTCATTTGAATCCATTCAGTAGTTTCGGCGTGATGTTCAGCCGTGATACAGACAGACAGACAGACAGACAGACAGACAGACAGACAGACAGACAGACAGACAGACAGACAGACAGACAGACAAAAATTTAAAAAAATACATTTTCGGCCTCAGTATCGGTTATAGAATGCCCTACAAAAATAATTTTCAAAATATCTTCAATGTACAGAATTGGACCTGTTACAGTTTTATTATAAGTATAGATAAGTAGTATCATTTGTTTGTTTCCCAAATATAATAAAAATAAAATAATGAAAATATATTTCCAAAAAGTCTGTTTGGGTAGGAATACAATATGCATGTATTGTACGTATGCAGATGTCACCGGAGAACCCTGGTTCCCCTCTCATGTGCCGATGTGACAGCCATGGGAGTTTTAGTGGGTAAGAATCCTCCACAGGATCCTGGGGACATATTAAACGTGTCCCCCGCCACCGCTATAACTGTGACAACGGTGACAGATTCCCGGAGGGCTATAATGCACCCCCGGCAGTGGCTTCAAAGGCCCTTGCCTTGCACTGAGGGGTACCCGGTGCAGCCCCATATTTTGTGCGGACAGCCGTGAGGGGTTTAGAGGGTAAGAATCCTACACACCGCGGTCGACCGCCCGCAGGATCCTGGGAGCCTATTGGAGGTCTATCCGTAATCCCCGAAACTTTGAGCACGGTGACAGGTTATTTTTTTATTGTGCCCCCCGGTGGCGGGCTGAAAGGCAAGCACTGAGGGGATCTGTTTTTAAATTTATCCCTTAACAGGGTTAAAAAGCACTATTATTACTCAACCGATGGCGGTACAAATATTTTCACTTAGATTAGCTTAGTACGTAAATTAGGTACTGTACACGTATAACTTTAATACATAAGATAAAATATCACGCTACATGCAATAGGGACTGAGCAGACATATAACAAGAATATGATCAAGTAATTCAAATAATAGAATTAGAGTAGCCGTGGTCTGGAGGTTACGAAAGCCTCTTCTAAGCACAGCAGAGTCCGGGTTCAAATTTCTCATTGGGATTTTTTTGTGTACTTTTAAACTTTTTATTTTTAATAATTTTTTTATTTTTTCAAGGTTTATATATTAACTGAATTTATTTAGAAGTTTTATCTAAGTAAGTAAAAACCTAAAGAGGTACATACTTAACAATCAAGTACTAGAGAAGTTTATTCTACATATATATCATTATCATTCCAAATAATATAAGGTAAATCTGGGATATAATATGCTTGCCACCCGGTGGCGGACTCAAAGGCCAGGCACTGAGGGATACCTGGTGCAGAACCCACCCGAGAACCCAGGTTTCCCTCTCATGTGCCGATGTGACAGCCACGGGAGTTTTAGTGGGTGAGAATCTCAAATACCCAGGTTGACTTCCCCATGGGATCCGTGGGACTTATTGGAGGTTTCCCCCGTGATCCCCGTATCTTTGAGCACGATGATAGTTTCCCAGGTGGCTTTATTGTGCCCCCTGGTGGCGGGCTCAAAGGCAAGCCACTGAGGGATCTTGGTGCAGATATCACCGGATAACCCAGGTCTCCTTCTTATGTACTGATTTAACGGCCGTAGCAACGGGGTTTAGTGAATAAGAATCCGACATACCCGGTTGACCACCAACAGGGTCCCGTAAATCCCATTAAAGGCGTCCCCCGTGACCCCTGTAACCGTGAGCACCGTGACAGGTTCCCGGGGAACTATAATGTGCCTCTCCGGCGGCGGGTTCAAAGTCAAGGCACTGAGTGGTATCAACTGGTGCAGATCCCGACAAATATCCCAGGACCGCGCTCTAATGTGCCGACGTGATAGCCGCGGGGGCTTTAGTGGGTAAGAATTCCCCGGTTGACCCCTGTCTACGTCTTAACGATGAAACCGAACAAGGAAGCCCGTATTGCTTCCATAAATTGGTTTTAAAGAAATGGTGTTCTGTTCCTGTCCAAATTGTACACCGGTACACGTCTGCAGTTTCTAATAAAAATAAAAATACAATTA
The DNA here is from genome assembly GCA_911728495.1 of Furcula furcula. Lineage (NCBI taxonomy): Eukaryota > Metazoa > Arthropoda > Insecta > Lepidoptera > Notodontidae > Furcula > Furcula furcula. Next base: position 24,034,049 of record OU452244.1, on the reverse strand, counting down.
ACAAATCACAAATTCAGAGATTCAACGTTGCAGGCTTAAACCTAAGCGTTGAGTACTTTGCCCATGGATAGATAGCTATACGTAGGTCGTAGCTCTTTCACGCGTCACTTCTAAACAATTTTTTTTCACATTGCGTTACGAAAAGTCAGCTACAAACATTATTTTTGAAGAAATTCTATAATCAAAGGCAGTAAGTTAAAATTAAACACTTCTTTTTTTTCTCAATTACACCCGTGCGAAGCCGGGGCGGGTCGCTAGTACTAATAATAAAACTGTAACAGGTCCAATTCTGTACATTGAAGATATTTTGAAAATTATTTTTGGAGGGCATTCTATAACCGATACTGAGGCCGAAAATGTAATTTTTTAAATTGTTGTCTGTCTGTCTGTCTGTCTGTATCACGGCTGAGCATCACGCCGAAACTACTGAATGGATTCAAATGAAACTTGGCATGATTTGAGATTTTATTACGAGGTAGGACATAGGATACTTTTTATCCCGTAATCTAGCACGGTTCTTTTGGGAGAGGGTATTAAAGTCAAAATGGGTAGTTGGTATACGCTTGGTCCGATTTTATCAATTTTTCTTTATAATATAATAAATATCAGTAAGGTAACACTCATAGAGAGTTGTTATCAAGGTTTTGTAATCGATCGGGTTAAGCAACGTTAGGTAAGGTCATTAAATAGATGGGTGACCGTTTAACGCCATTTGAACTAAACGGGTCCGTGCTTCGGAGAGCAAGTAAAAAGTGGGTCCCAGTTTTTAACCGACTATAAAAAAGGAGGTTATGTATTCGATGCGAATGTCTGTTATCAAAAGTTTAGTTAACGTAAAAATAGCGCAGGCGGAGCTGCGTGGGTCAGCTAGTACTTAATAAACATATAATATATCAATGATCTCGTAATTAATAATCGAAAATAATCATAAAAGGCTGTGAGAGTCAAAATAAATAGATAAAAAAACGACTTAATTAGAATTAAAGTTAATTGACGGTTGTGAGTGCGGCAGGAACGAATCTCCTGGAATATGTTGTAACGGTAATATTCACCGACTATCGACCATCATCAGCAGCCGAAAGATGTCTGGCCTTAGTAAGGAGGGGTTGCCATTTTCCCCACGCTTGGCAGGCGGCTTGGGGATCGCAGTATAGGTGGTAGTTAATCCAATAGAAAGACGCTGCTACCCGTCTTCCTGTTTTCACTTAGTCGCCTTTTACGAACACCGAACGGGAGGAGATGGGAGGGTGCTATTCTTAACCCGACACCACACGGATGTATAGATATCGCCTTGATAAAAATATGTTGTTACTTACGTATGGTGCATTTTTCTTTCCTATACCGGTGTACGACGGCGAGCGCTAGGCCAGCCTGGATGGCGATGAGCAGGAACCCCCAGTTGGTGAAGTATATCAACCACTTGAAGTAATTAAGCTCCACTTTGGGGCCGTCGTATTTGCGAGGCAGCCGTTGACATGTAAAGCTCGCTACACCGATTGATACTACGCTGATAAATACCAGCCATCTGAAAATTATGTTTGTACTCAAATGACAGCCTCGATGGTTCAGTGATTGTATTGATTTCATAGGCTAATTATTACATTTTAAAGTCATAGTAGCCAAATCATGATTTCAGATCTATTGTTTAAGCGAATATTACACATTGAAATACACTAATTTTACTCATTAAATCGCTGTTTATTATTTTTATTTTACTTTCCCAATGTTTTGAACACATAGGCGGAAGATCTGAGGGTTCCTCGAGACAAATAGGTACGTCTTAGTTGAAATTACTTTTATTTCGTAGTAGACAAGGCTTAGCACGATGTAAGGCGTTATTTTGTATCCCACCTTGACCTGTGCCGTACCAATGTGATTATGCACTGATCGAAAGATATACCACATCACTTCGGACCAATTATACCATAAAATTATATCATAGTATTTGATTATGTTGAAGGATAACATCGTGAGGAATCCATACCAATCCAACTATGCCCAAGAATTGATTCAAACGGTGTGTCAGATACATCAATCGGAATTTAACTAGTGTTGTGATTCACGGCCTAAGGCCTTTTATCTCCCAAGTCGAGAAGAGACCTTTCCATGCAGTGGAACTTTCTAGGTTTGGAGCGCTCTTCCCAGTGCTCTACTTTTCTTACAATCGTAAGCACTAAGATACGATATTCAATGAAGGTTTTTTACATATTTTTAAGCTGAAAGTAAATTAAAAGCGTCACCGGCTTTCGATCGGATAGTACCTTTTTTATTCGCGGGGAAAACCGTCTAAAGATCCCCGGGAGCTGTGGGGCTCGACACACCTTCACTTTCATTTATGTGGGATTCTTACCCAATAAAACTCCCGCGGCTGTCGCTTCGGCACATGACAGGGCCCCGGGCTCTCTAGTGGGATCTGCACCAGGAGCCCGTCAGTGCCTTGCCTTTGAGCTTGCCGCCGGGGAGCGCATTGTAGCCCCGGGAACCTGTCACGGTGCTCACGGGTCGCAACCCCGCCGCCGTACTCAATGGACCTCCTAGGGCCCACACCCCGAACGTCCACCGACTCCGAAGATCAGACAGTACCTAGCCTAATTCGATAAAAATAAATTAAAAACTTACGAGACTTTTTAGGCACTGGTATGTTACAAATCTTAGTACTTATCTTGACAATATATTTTTATTAGATTTTCATAGTAAACATAGTAAAGTGTTTTACCTGTAAATGAGGTACGCAGTGGAAGGATATGGACTGGTCTGCCACTGGCTGCAGGCGAACTGGTGTGAAGGCGAGTGCTCGAGGTTTAGCGCGCGCCGGCTCGCTTGCCAGATGCGGCCCAGCATCACCGGCTTACAGGACTTCTGTATCGCTGCACCAACGTAACAAGGCATTATAGAGGATTTCATGGATAGTATAATTTATTTTATTTTATTTATTTTATTCGGGGAGCTTACGGCTACATTCACAAAATAGGTAACATTATAACTTAATACATGCCAGTTACAAGCTTCCACAGATAGGATTCTATACAAAGTTAGGAAAATAAACTTAAATAATTAATCTATGACAAAAGATTTGGATCTTCATGAATGATATGCTTGACACTTAAAGTACTAGTACAAAATAGATCTATGCGTGAATCTTGGCTCAATTTGTTGAAAGAACGGAATACTCTTGGTAAGTAACTGTTACTTCGATAATTACTGTGGCAGGATGGAACGTGAAGCAGATTGTGAGAGCGTTCCAACTCGACGGTAAACGTCGAGTTGGAACATGAAGTTGAACATTGCTCAGGAGATTCGGACAATCAATCTTATTCTGTGCAAACATCAGCTATGTTTCACCGAAGATAAAGAGGCAAGAGGTGAAGCTTAAAACATTTTTGGTCGTAGTCCTGACGCGGGAGTTTAAACTTGAAACCCAAGTACCTAATAAACCTTTTTTAGACTCTTTCTAAGTTATTACGGTAAACATGATAAATAGGGTTCCAAACCTGACTGGCATATTCTAAATGACTACGGACATAGGCACAGTAGATAGTCTTAATTGTTTTCATGTGTTTGAAAGGTCGGGATGTACGAATAATGAAGCCAAGTGCTTTATGTGCCTTATCAATTATATGTTCAACATGATGATCAAATATTAGTTTGCTATTTTAGCGATGCGTCGGCGGCTGTGCTAAAGGGAGGATCCTCCGACCAAGCGAGGTGTGATGCTCGGTCAGGGCCGAAGCCCCCGACAGATGTTGTATATATTCTCCGAGTTGGAGAAACTTCGCTTGCACGATTCAGAAATCGGTGGCGCCATCTGTCTGGTTGTATGTAGTACTTATTCGCTTCTTCCTCGCGTCACTGTACCACATGTGGCGTCATCTTGTGTCGAGTCGCCACATCACTCCCCCCCGAAGACTGGAAGTCGATGAATGTGCCAGCTTGTCCTTGCGCTCCAGTCGCTATGCCAGTGCCAGTGCATGCAGTCCCAGTGAGTCGGGGCAGCTACTGCGTCGTCCTCTGTGAGTCGAGGTGTGCAGTGAATGGCTGGCGGCTGCTAGACGTGCCGGTGAGAGGGATGTGCTCTTCTTACAAGAACCGGCCGTAGTGCAGAGGTGCTGTGCCAAGTTGTGGCCGAAGGCAGACCAGGCTTGCATCTGCAGCTGCAATGCGGTGGTCGTCCGATGAGGCCGGGATTCTGGCTGGCTTGTGACTCGCTGGTTGTTGCTGGAGAGTTGCTGCTGTGGGGAGAGAGCGATGGCGAAGCTACGCTGTTGTCCGGATCTGAAGGCTGCGTCGACGTTCAATACGGGGTCACCAGTTTAGCGATGCGTCGGCGGCGGTGCTAAAGGGAGAATCCTCCGACCGAGCGAGGTGTGATGCTCGGTCAGGGCCTAAGCCCCCGACAGATGTTGTCGGGATGTTGTATATATTCTCCGAGTTATTATTATTATTTGTTTATTGTTATCCCACAGCATATACATAAAAAGAACACAGAAAAGTACATTTAAAGACTGGCCCGATATACATGCCACTTACGGGTTAACACAGCTTACATAATAAGTAGGTAGACAACACAATGTGCATGTTATTACAAAAAAGAAAACGAAGAATTTGTGAAGTAAAATTTGATTGCATTGAATATAATAAAAATTCTAAAATTAAATAATTTATTCTAAATGATGTTCTGTAAGTATGTAAAAGTTAAAAATTAAAATTATTTGAGTGTTCAAGAAGAAATACATAAAAAAAGAAGACGAGTTGGAGAAACTTCGCTTGCACGATTCAGAAATCGGTGGCGCCATCTGTCTTGTTATATGTAGTACTTATTCGCTTCTTCCTCGCGTCACTGTACCACATGTGGCGTCATCTTGTGTCGAGTCGCCACACTATCATGCATTACACCAAGATCTTTAATTAGATTGGCAACTTGGATATCGGTGTCCCTTAATTTATAATTGAAAAAAAAAAAGATATTACGTTTCCTAGTAAAATGAACAATAAAGCATCTAGATTAGTTTAGTAAACAACATTCCAGAAATTTACCCATATGTCTTTCAATGTTATGGCCAACCATCCAAATTATTATATAGTGAACATCCTATTTGTTCAGCTGTTGGATGTCAACAAAGTGACCCTCTTGGTCCTGCTATCTTTAGTTTGGCAATCCATCAGATCATATGTACTCTAAATTCCAAATTTAATGTCTGGTATCTGGATGATGGCACTTTAGGGGGTTCAGCAGATTCGGTCTATGCTGACTTCGAAATTCTTATTAACGAGTTTCAAAAAATCGGTCTAGAATTTAACTTTTCAAAGTGTGAAATCTTTGTTTCGGACTCAGTGGCTGAGGCTCGAAAGAACCTCATTATTAACAAATTTAGTATTTTGGCATCTAATATTAAGGTACTGTCTAAGGAATCTCTGTACCTTCTCGGTCCCCCCCCCCCCCATTCTGGACGAAGCCATACCCAGTTTCGTGGATAAAAAATTAAAAAATTCCATGATTCCTCTGATCGAATCTTCAAAATTAACTCACATTTGGCATTCTTCATTATGCGTTTTTGCCTTTTTGTGCCCAAATTCACTTATTTTCTTCGCTGTTCTCAACTATTTAAATTTAAATTCATTTAACAACTTTGGATGCTTTAATTCGGTATTGTTTAACAAAAATTTTAAACTGTCCTTTTGAAGAGGAGCGGGTATGGACCCAGGCTACTTTACCGATTTGTTTAGGTGGTCTGGGTGTCCGCAAAATTTCCGATCTAGCACTCCCGGCATTTTTGTCCTCGGTATATAGTACGGAAATCCTCAGCAGGTCTATTATTGTCTCAGCCTTAGGATCTGTTGAGGTGACGTATTTGAGTGAGGCCAGAAATGCCTGGCTGTTGGCTTGCCCGGGTTCCGACCCTCCAATCTTAACTCACTCTCAGAGACAGTGGGATAAACCACTTTGTAATTCAATTTGGCATTCACTTTTATCATCCAGCGTTAACGATTTGGATCGTGCGCGGTTGCTAGCTGTCTCTGCGAAGGAGTCCGGTCACTGGCTGCAGGCTATGCCATCGTCTCATATTGGTACCTTATTGACCAACACCACACTTAGTCTTGCAGTTTGTTTGCGGGTGGGTGCCAGGACCAACCTTCCTCATCGTTGTCGCTGTGGGGAGTACGTAGATAAATATGGTCACCTCGGGCTGTCTTGCTCGCGTAGCGCTGGCCGTATGTCACGCCATGCCGCCCTTAATGATATTATTCGCAGGGGGCTTGTCACTGCCGGTGTCCCTGCCGTACTGGAACCAGTCGGCATTACACGAGATGACGGCAAGAGGCCTGATGGTGTCACTTTAATACCATGGCAACATGGTAAGCCGCTGGTGTGGGATGCGACATGTGTCGACACACTTGCTGCGTCCCATACCCCGGCAACTTGCAGGGCGGCTGGAGGGGCTGCGGCGACCGCTAGTGATGCAAAGCGACGCAAGTATGCAGCTCTAGGTTCGAGCTATATATTTGCGCCCTTTGCGGTGGAGACCATGGGGCCTTGGTCTCATGAGACGCACGCTTTGGTAAAATAAATTTCATTCAAACTTATCGAAGTCTCAGTAGACCGACGCGCTGGTAGCTTTTTCTGCCAACGTATAAGCTTGGCCATACAAAGGGGTAATGCCGCCAGTCATTTAGGTACCCTTCCCTCCCAGTGCGGCGACAACTTCGAGGAAGTTTTTTACCTAGTTTAAGTGTACATATTTGTAAATAAACTGTAAATATTTTGTTTCAATAAAAAACTATAAGGTGTAAGTTATTATTTTCACAATACGAGTTAAGTCTATTTAGGTCCTCCTGGAGAAGTAGTGCATCTGCAACATTATTAACGACACGAAAAACTTTTAGATCGTCAGCAAACAACAGAAATTTTGAATTTTCGAAGCAAATATCAATATCATTGATAAATATAACAAACAGGAGTGGACCCAACAACGATCATTGAGGAACACCTGACGTAATGCTGACCCAATCAGGCGTAAATCCATTAAGGACTACTGCTTGGGTTCTATTTAAGATATAAGATTTAAACCACCTAAATATATCACCACGAGTTCCCAAAACCCATATTTTTTTCAGTAATATATTATAATTTATTTTATCAAAAGCTTTACTATAATCCATATAATATGGCATCAACTTGGTTTTTATTATCCATACTATCAGTTAAATATTCAAGACTGAAAGATTGGAGGTTGTAGACCTAGCCTTAATAAATCCATATTGTCGCGGCAATAAAGAATTTCTAATACACTCATATGTTTGATCATAAATCTAAGCGTTCAAATATTTTGGATAAAATGCAAAGCTTAGAAATTGGCCTGTAGTTCTTTACTTCATTCTTCGGCCCTTTCTTATATACCGGCGTTATAAAAGCTGATTTCCATATTTTAGGTATTAATAGTATGTTAATTATAATGATAGCATGTTTTTTGTCTCGTAGAGAAAACTCCTTCTGTGTGATTTTTACTGTCTTTATATGACATTACAACAATGATATTTTACTATATCATTGCATTACAACAAACTCTGGGGTGAGAATTGTTTTCACACGTTTTGTTGGAATTAATCGCAATTTTTTTTTTGCAATAGATTATAAAAAATCGACTTGGTATCTTTTCTGCAAATAGCACAGCTTTGAATAGTGAATTATATGTTTTTATTATTCAACTAATAGTGTGGAGACGTGCAAGCCGTTCGCCTAATGGTAAGCGGCTTATGGACAGCTGAACTACACTGACAGAACGTCACCCAAGACGTTATTTCCTAAGTAACCCTGTAATTACATTTACTTATGTAGAAACTCAGCAATGTAAACACATTGCTACTAGCCGACAGAACATCTGACGCTGCGGCAATACCAACATACATTGCACAAGGGATCTCTTAGTAGGTTTTCTATAGTGAATCGTCGCATTGAAAAATAGCAACGGTTTTTATTGTCTGAGTGTTGACATGGATACCTAATAGGCGAAATAGTAGGCATCATACTCGCGCAGCATCTGAATGAAAATGATACTGCACGAATGGAGCAATGAATCGATTTTATCAGACAAAATTGCATGACGACAACTGTTGCCATAATATTTATTAGTCTGGTCGTAAAGCTGTAGAGGTTAAATTTTTCAAGGCCCATCTATTGGGCAAGTAGACCATTACTTCTAATTCTAGCTACCTACATTTTAATCAACTATAGGTATAGAAAGTGTATTTGACATAGCGAAATTAAATGAAACCACAGTTAGTACTAGTGGTCACAATTGCAAAAATTCGGTGAAAAAAAAATTATTTTTATTAACTTTTTTTAAATCTAGATTTGTCATGTTTATTTTGTTAATCTCAGTAAAAGCAACATTATTACAGAATTTCTTGGTCCAGAATACTTGAAAGAAAACGTTCAGCGGTATGGTAGGTTCAAATATTATTTTTAAGATCACATCTAGCGTAAACTAAAAAGTGTAATACAGCTAAATTACCGTACATAGGTACGGCATTAATATTTGGAGGATGGGTTGAATAGCATGTTATATATGGGGTTTTATTTAATGTCATAATCGTAATTTATTTAATGTCGGAAATCTCTGATGTAGAAGTGTTTTTTTCACTATACAGAGAATTGTAAAATATGAGGTATATTTCGATTAGTTAATCAATTAATCAATTTTTAACTGTCCCGATATACTAAAAAAACGGTCAAGTGCGAGTCCGATTCGCGCACCGAGGGTTCCATGCCTTCTTTGGAAATATTAAAGTTATTTTACTATTTATGTAGAAAAAAACTCAGATAGCAAAAAAAAAAACAAACCCCAAAACTGAGTTTGTTTGTCGAAGTTTTTTTAGGATTACTATAATCTACTACTTATGAAGATAATTTTATTTTTTCTGTAAAATATAGATAGATAATTATTAGATAATTATCCATAATTATTTCAGATTTCTCCCTCCACAAACTTCAGAGTTGAGGGGAGGGTAACAGGTATAAAAGGAACCCTAAAGGTACGCGTCCATTGGCCCGCGCCGGACGCACCGCACGCACGGCACGCAACAGATTTTAGTTTGCTTTCTATGATTTTACATAGCGCTGCGTCCATTATCCGTGCCAGCATTTTCCGATGCGGGCCGTCAAAATCATAGAAAGCAAACTAAAATCCGTTGCGTGCCGTGCGTGCGGTGCGTCCGGCGCCGGCCAATGGACGCGCACCTTTATGGTCTGACTTCATCCATGTGTGTGTCTGTCTGTCTGCTGAAACACCTATAGATTTCAGGAACCACTAATGCTATCGATTTGAAACTTGGAATAGTTATAGATCTTACTTACTCAACCTCAGTGCAAATGAAAAAAATATTTTCTTTCTTTTTTTAATGGATGAAGTCAGAATGGGGCGTCAAAATTTCAAAGCGAGACTACCATATCGAGTGGGATACCATATGAAACGGCTTCTTACAAAAAATAATTTTATTTTGGTTTATATCACGTAGTTTTTGGCTGATAATCACAAATGACAAAACAATACCGCCCCCCCTCCCTTGTCTCCGAAGTTTGTGGAGGGAAAAATCTGAAATAATTATGGATACATCTATATTTTACAGGAAAAATAAAATGATCTCTCTAAATAGTACAGGTTTTTAGTAATCCAAAAGAAACCTAGTTTTGCGGGTTGTTTTTTTTTGCTATTTGAGGTGTTACATTTATAGTAAAATTACTTTAATACGTCCAAGGATGGTATGGAACCCTCGTTGCGCGAGTCCGACTCGCACTTGGCCGGTTTTTTTTATTTATTATGGAATGGACTTTGAAAAACTGATCTCTTAAATAATTATAACAGCCATTATTAATTATTTGACAACTGTAAATTGAAAATTTCTAAACAACCCTGACCTTGGAGAACGAACTCTAAAAAATTACTACATTAGATGGGCTTAAGTTTAATGGCGCAGAGATTCTTTGACCATCTTTCTGCTCCATCATCAGACCCTGGTGAAGGTTACTACTTATTCTTTAGTATCATCGTATTTATACATGCACTAAATTACATTTCGGACCAAAGCAAGTAAAAGGTCTATTAGATACCTAATATCCCTACATCGAGTTGGAAAAGACCATTAGGTCTTTAAATGCCTGAACCGATTTTCATGAAACATAGCTAAGAACCAACTCGCTAAAAGTAGCTTTCAAATAAAATAAAATCTTTTTTAAAAAAAATTGAACCGACTTCAATATCACTGAAAAGTATAATTAGGAAAAGTATAAAAGTATAATTTAAATATTATTGAAGTTGGTGTTAGGTTAGGTTAGGTTAGCTTCCTTCGGAGTCGCTGGACGTTCAGGGTGTGGGCCCTTTGAGCGTCCATTGAGTACGGCGGCGACTCCGAGGAGGACGGCGGCGGGGTTGCGACCCCCGTCCCCGTGAGCACCGTGACAGGTTCCCGGGGGGCTACAATGCGCCCCCCGGCGGCGGGCTCAAAGGCAAGGCACTGAGGGGCCCCTGGTGCAGATCCCACCGGAGAGCCCTGGGGTCTCCCCTCTCATGTGCCGATGCGACAGCCGCGGGGGTTTTAGTGGGTAAAAATCCCACATACCCCGGTCGAGCCCCACAGCTCCCGGGGATCTTTCGAAGATATCCCCCGCGTCAAAAAAAAAAAAAAAAAAAAAAAAAAAAAAAAAAAAAAAAAAAAAAAAAAAAAAAAAAAAAAAAAAAAAAAAAAAGGTTAGGTTAGGTTAGGTTAGCTTGAGGACTCGGCACAGCACACCCTCGAGGTGTGCCCGGCCTGGTCTGAGCCGCGCCGCGGTCTGACTGCGGTGGTGGGGCCGGACCTCTCGCTGCCTGGCGTGGTTCTGTCCATGCTGGGGAGCGAGGCGGCCTGGTCGGCGGTCGCCTCTTTCTGCGAGGACGTGATCTCGCAGAAAGAGGCAGCGGAGCGCGCGCGGGAGGACGATCCCCTCGCGGCGCCGCTCCGCAGGCGGAGAAGGGGAAGAGTGAGACGGCTGTACGATCTGCGTCTCCTCCTCCCCGGTGGTGAATAGCGGGAGACTGGCGCGGGGGCGCCTTGTCTCCTGCATTGCACGGTTCACCACCACCGTCGGCGGGAATGACCGAGCACTCGCGGTCATTTCCGGGCCCCTCCTCGTAGGGAGGGGCGTGCGGGCCCCGCTGTAAAGGCGGGCGGTCGTCGGCGGGGGACTGGATGATAAGGCTCTGCCAGTTTCCCAGTTCCCTTCCATGAAGACGATGCGGGAGTGCCGCTGGGTCGTTTAGTGGGTATACCCGGGCTAGCCGGGGGAGTCCCACATAACCCTCTCGTCCCCCAACGAGAGGGTATGCGTAACGCATTTTTCCCAGCGTCAACAAAAAAAAAAAAAAAAAAAGGTTAGGTTAGCTTCCTTCGGAGTCGCTGGACGTTCAGGGTGTGGGCCCTTTGAGCGTCCATTGAGTACGGCGGCGACTCCGAGGAGGACGGCGGCGGGGTTGCGACCCCCGTCCCCGTGAGCACCGTGACAGGTTCCCGGGGGGCTACAATGCGCCCCCCGGCGGCGGGCTCAAAGGCAAGGCACTGAGGGGCCCCTGGTGCAGATCCCACTGGAGAGCCCTGGGGTCCCCCCTCTCATGTGCCGATGCGACAGCCGCGGGGGTTTTAGTGGGTAAGAATCCCACATACCCCGGTCGAGCCCCACAGCTCCCGGGGATCTTTGGAAGATTTCCCCCGCGTCAAAAAAAAAAAAAAAAAAAAAAAAAAAAAAAAAAAAAAAAAAAAAAGGTTAGGTTAGCTTACCGGCTGTGTATATTTGACACCAACTTCAATAATATTTAAATTATTTTATACTTTTCAGTGATATTGAAGTCGGTTCAATTTTTTTTTAAAAAGATTTTATTTTAAACTTTTTAGTGATATTTTCATATATAAAGATTGAACCATCGAAAACCGTAAAATTATCTAGGTAGGTTATGATCACATTATCGTCTACATAGTTTTACATAATTCATGTTTCTTCAGAAAAAAATATCCGGTCGTAATGAAATTTGCATGGAATCATCATAGCAGTTTACTCTCTCGAATAAAAAAAGAATCATCGCAATCGGTTCATAATTGTCAGAGCAATGTAATGGAGAACATCAGTTTTATGGTTTTTACCAGATAAATTCCTCCACATCGTTCATGGTCCTCCAGGAAGTTCTTATCCGGTTGTAATAAAATTCATACAGATTTAATACAGTGGTTTCTTCTTTCGAATAAAAAAAGAATCATTGAAATTGGTAAATATTTGCCAGAGTTATGACCATTTTTGTCCTTAAAAAGCGACATAACGTCATCGATATAGGCTTACCTGCAGCTCTCAGTGCGCAGTCACCATTCTTGTTTTTTCAGGAACTACTTATTACTACGCAATAATTTTTTTATGGGACCCAATCAATGGATTGAAGAATGGATGGAAGAAAGATTTTTTCAAATCGGTTCATAATTGACAGAGTTATGCGCGAACATACATAAAAAAAAAAAAAATATATATACAGACGAATTGAGAACCTCCTCCTTTTTTGAAGTCGGTTAAAAAATACTGTATTCAAATCCATCCACTCGTTGGAGCGCTGCGATGCCACAGACAGATATACAGCAGATAGACGAACAGACATAGGCGTCAAATTTATAACACCCCTCGTTTTTGGTTGGGGATTAACAATATGAAACAGTTTATTAAAATTCAACCTTTTCATTTAGTTTGCCATAATTATGTTATTACTTCCCAGAATTTGATCCTTACTAGTGACACTATCGGATAGTGAAATAATACAGACTGATGTTGTTTTTTCAAAATCAACAGGTTCGATTCCTGGCTAGGAATATTAAGTTTAAAAAAGCCAAATTTGAAGTTTTATTTTTCATGAAAATCGGGCCCGTAACTCCTCATAGTATTTTTCGTTATTCCTTATAGTTTGGGATTTAGCCATCCATGCCATTAAAAATTCAACATATAGGTACAAGAGTTCATAGTAGGTAGTCTAAGCAAAAGGAACCGTTATGGTGTCCTGCCTCGAGCGCATTCCGGTCGCTTACCCCAAATTCAATCCTATTTTTTTTAAATGCCTGGTCATGGTTTAATTTGCCGCCAGGAAAGTCCACCAATATACCTAAATCTTTATTATTTCACTAAAGAAGTACTTAGTTCCAGTATGAAGATAACGAAATGAAAGTAACATTGAAATCGTTTGAGTTAACATGAAGGCATTACTTATTCAATGAATAGCGAACCGCATTGATATTAGCGAGTATAATTAATAGGTCATTGATTTAATTCATTTCATGCGGTGAAGTCAAAAACGAGATATTATGATGTATAGGTTTTTGCCCCATGCCCTCTATATTATCTGATTTTGTGAAATGGTGCGTTCTTAAACCAAAAGTGATTATCGTACTAAAAATGTTAAAATTATTAATTACTTCAAATGTTTTGAAATAAAACTACTCTTACGGATTATATCGCAGTTTGTTTCAGATTTTACTTTCCTGACGTTTCAAATACTTTGCAGCACCCTCAGGTCTTCTTAGTTATTGTTGGTCCAATCTACGCATTTAGAGTTTACAGTATCTTGAGGCCGTGCGGTGTTTTGCTTGATTTTGGATTTAATTATATCTATCACATGACACCCAACCATCTTCTCAATTGAAACAAGGATGTTTTTTTTATTTCAATAGCCTCACGAATCATAGCGAGGATAATTCGTGAGGCTAAATGAAAAAAAAGGAAGGTTTTTCTTTTTGTGAGGATTTGAGGTCTATACAATTTGATATAATGGCGGGTGCGATCCAGAATGTGTTCACAAACTGCAGGCTTCGTACAACGTCGGTGTTTCACATCAGTTATGTGTTTTTTTAAACAGTATTACTTGTTAATTTATTGTAAGATTTATTCTATTATTATTATAGAACGTGACAACACCTTTTATGGATGTACCAAAATACCAGTGCTGTGTCGTTAATAATACGACACAGTATCATGTGAGAACAGCATTTTGTTTAACCCTTCAGACCTCGTAATCTTTTGTATTTTTGTTTTATTTGGTTTAAGACAAATAAATGTAGTTTCTCTCTTTCTGAAGCCAGGTCAATAGAATAGGTTAGCATTGACGCGGCTCTTGAAGCAAACTAGTATCAAATCCAAAAGTAATTAATTCTTCATCATAAAATTACATCAACGATCGTTTTCTAATTGTCAGTAAAGTAGAGTTCATGAGCGTGGGTGGGTTCGCCTGCTAATTTGAGAGGTCAGTGTTCAGAGAATTGTCAGCCACCTGCGTTCGTTACGCGAATTAGCGAGTGCGCACAGCATCTATGCTACGTAGAATAACCACTAATTAGTGCAGTCTTGAGCTTGAAGAATAAGAATACGGAATGTATAGATAATACGGAATGTAAAGATTTGTATAAATTATATTTAGTCTTTTGACACCGGAACTGGTTATTTCAACCAGCACAATGCTGAAGTGGGGCCTTAAGGGACATCTAGCATTTTAGAGTTGTTCTTCCTGTAAGTATATGTATTGTTGGCTCGTTTCATTATTAATTTTATATATGTATTGTTGGCTCGTTTCATTATATTTGTAACCTTTTAATATTTTACGTATTTGTCACATTATACTAGTACTTATGTTTTTCTTTCACTTTGATCTGTCCTGTCCATACCTTAAGCCTGTTCTATAAACGTGACGACGTGACTGGTATGAAAGTTAGAATACTTGCGTCGGATAGGCATGTAAAATGTCAGTCCTGTCCTCATTGGCGCCGCCAGGATTACATTCAGGGAGGTGCATCTGCATCTACACATTATACTATTAATTTTTGCCTGCGCAAATAAGTTGTCTTCTATCTATCTATACTATAATAAAACTCAAAGAGCACTTTTTCTGTACATTGAATATTTTTCCAAAATTTCTATGTTGGGGTACTATACTATCGACATAGAGGCCAAAACAATTTTTTTTGGAATTATTGTCTGTCTGTCTGTCTGTCTGTCGTTCTGTTCGTCCAGGTATCATTTGAAAACCCGTGGATGGATTTTGATAGGACTTTCACTGATGTGTTGTGTGGAAGTCAAGGTGTAAGTTGGTATATAAAATCACGCTATGTTTCATAGGGGCTAAGCAGTGAAACATTACTTGCACATATTACCACGTAATTTCCTTTGTATGTGAATAGGGATCTATATAATTATAGACTGATCAGTTAATCATTAAGATATGTATTATTACGCTATATACAATAGGGACTGAGCAGACATTTAGTTTGCATAAGATATGGCATTGGCGAAGGGTCAATTTTTGTAAGGGGTAAGCCGGTCCGGTACACCCAGGACATTTTCATTAGATTTCTGTATTGTTCTAAGTACTTTGCTGATAGCAATATGACATTATATCTTTGAAAAGTTAAAATCTGTAATTCCTGAGCGAGTCCAAACTAGATTAGGAAAGAAATAGGCAAGGGAAAAATAACATTTCATTTTATTTAAAAGCCAGTTAATGAAATTTTAATGAAACTCCCCAAGTCCAGGTAGTAGGCTTGTGTAGTACATGTACTAAGTACTAAAAGGAATATATTCCCGACACTGAATCGGACGTACTATTCCCTTTCCTTTATAGTACATTATTCTTTTAGTACTTCGTCTTTCGCAATGTATTCTTAGTCTCTGGTTCTGTACTAACTGGTCAGCTATTCCTATTCCATTGTAGTACATCATTCATAGTACTTTGTCTTTCGTTCGCGAGCGATGTATTCCTTTCTAGTCTCTGGGTCTGTACGAACTTGTCCGCAGTGTTGCCAGCAGATAATTAAAAAAAGGTCCGAAAGCAGTGCTGGCAGTTTTAGGCAGTAAAGGCCGACATTCAAAAAATATATTACGACTAATTACGAGTTATGTTTTGAACTTATGATTTCGATGGATTAGCAGTCGGAGGCTTAATAGCCGCTCGCTGACGTACATGGAACGTGACTGAACGAGCGAAAGGGAACGGTATGGAAGCAATGTACGAAAAAGTGAGATGCATAATACTATTCACCTGTCAACTTTGATCTCTGATTCATGAAACTATTTTGAACTTTATTAAGGGTCTACTGTTGGTCTACTATCGATTTAATATTTAAAATATAATTCAACAGATATAGGATGTATAGATTCCATGTAAGCAGTGCAACCAAAATGTCGCCAGTACCTTGTACCTTGTGGGCTAAATATTTAGATCAATACCCGGCACGCTGGGTGAAATAGAAGATGAGGTATCTCTATCTCGTTTCTTACTACCCTTTAGCCGTTAGCCTATCTCTCTCTATTGTTAGAAAGAGACAGGTATCACTTCCTCCTGAGGATACTCCTTCCACGTTTAATTCACTATTCCTTCGGTGTACTACAGTACTAGAAGACTGTACTAGTACATTTGGAAGATTGTACTAGTACGGAGCGCTCCGTTCAGTGTCCGAGCAAGAACAAGCCTACCAGGTAGTGTATAGGTATTGTATCACAGTCGCAACAATAAAAGATGCGAAACACTAAGAACTTTCATTATCAAATATCATTAGACAGTAATTTACGATGTTAGCGTGATTTACATTATGAACAGCGCCATCTATCGGCGGAATTGGACATACAATCACTATAGAACTTTTATAACTCAAGAACGGCCTATCCGATTCGGCTGAAAATTGGTGGGGAGGTAGCTTAGAACCAAGAAACGGACATAGGATTTTTTATCCCGGTAGGTTAAGGTTAAGCAACGTTAGGTAAGGTCATTAAATAGATGGGTGAACCGATTTGTATGAAAGTGTGCATATCGGGTAGGTCTGAGAATAGGTCATACAGTATATTTCATACCGCTAGGTGAAGGTTAAGCAACATAAGGCAAGGTCATTAAACAGATGGGTGACCCGATTTGTATGAAATTTTGTGTGCATATCGGGGAGGTCTGAGAATAGGTCATAAAGTATATTTAATGCCGCTGATACCATGATTGACGAGGATATATAGAACGAGAGGAGGGTGCAAGAGAGGAGAAAGAGGGAGAGGGGATTCGAGGAGGGGGTGATGGGTTGAGGGATCGGGGGAGTTAGGTGGAGTAAGGGGGGAGTGAGAAGGAGCAAGTTCGTAGAAGAGAGAGGGGAGAGGGTTCAGAGAGGGGACAACAGGGAGAGGAAGAGGGGGAGTGTGACGGAAACCGAAGCGGGAGGGGGAAAGAGAGAGGAGAGAAAGAGCATATAATTAGATTTTTTTTATAAGAGAGAGAGAGAGATATGGATAGAGATTAATCTAGGGAGGAGGGAGAAAAGGGGAGCAAAATGTAATAAAAGCGAGGGCGGAGCTGCGCGGGTCAGCTAGTTTATAATAATTTGAACAGCAAAACTACATATTTATGGTCTTTTCGAGGTAATTTGTTATGTAGCGTATTCATTATTGTTCAAGTTATGAGTGTTTTTTCCTTACTGCTGCCGGCGCCCATGCCTGTCCTGACATTTCCCATCCCGTCGGACCATGAGAGTAAAGAGATTTTTATTTTACTTAATTCTTCCATGCCTTGGATTTTAGAATGTCTAATATTGTCATATACGAGTATGTATATATATATTATTTTTTTTATTTATTGTTAGGTAGACTTTCAGGCTAATATATAATAATAGGTAACAATTATGTGTAAACATGTTGCTAACTAGTCTCCACTATAGTAGAGATATAATATAGTTTTTTTTAATTCGTGGGAAAAAACCAAATCGTTAAGGCCGTTTTTTTTTAGTTAATTAATAATGTGTAACTTGTGTAAGACTTGTTCCGGGATGAAGTTCTGAAAATGAGACTTTATAGCGGTAGCACTAGCGAATGGGTTTGGATGGAAAAGTTGCATGTGAATAAGCATTTAGTGGACAGAACGCTAAGCTATTATAAAAGAACATTGTTGCTTGTCATAATAATAAAAATAATAAGTCCGCAGGGCAGCTTGTGGCGGGCTGTTGGTGCGTAACGACACCATGGGCCCGAGTGCTCCAGAGAGTCGGTCAGGGCCCCCACCTCGGCGTGCCTTCTTCGGCCGAGTGGAAATCGAAGGGGGCCCGCAGGACTCTCAGCTCTGGCTTGCCTTAATTGGCCTTCCAGAGAGGAGCTGTTAGAGCTATATGCTCCAGGGGTGGAAGTGTTAAAGGGCATAACGCCGCGAGTAACTACGGAGAAAGCGCAGCACACCTCTCGACACACCTGAGCCACTCACACCGGTGTAGCCCTCCATCATCTTCTGACGGCTATATGGAGAGCCCATCTAGTGGGTGGCAAGTCACCGCTTGCCGCAAAAATAATTAATTATGACAAGTCACCCCGGCCTTTTGCAATAGCCCGGTTTCCAGTCCACTAAGTATTAAATAAATAGACTAGAATTATTTCCACATACTAACAATAGTACCCACACCTGCTGGGGTCAACTACTGAAAATTATAAATCATAAATTTATAATTTTCAGTGGTTGATCCCGGGAGGTATTTTATTCTTCAAAGGGCCTATACGTGTTGGATTCGTCCCCACGCAAGCCTATTAGAAGATCGGGCAATCCCTGAGATATCAAAAGATATACACTAAAATATTAATAATAAATACACTTTATTGTACAGCAAAAGTTACATGTAATTGAATAATACGTTAAAGATATCAATGTACAAAGGCGGCCTTAATAATTAGTGACCTTATTAAATTTTAGCAAGTGGTGACTCGCCACCCACGATATCTCAAAATAACAGAGAGCAACTCTGATACTATGTAGAATATACAGGGTGTAAGGGACATCGTACCGAAAACCGATACCAGGGATCCAGTACATGATTCTGAACATTCTAGTGTTGAAATTTTTCAACGGCTTTTTCATGAATTTCCAAAATAAAAAATTACTTTGTTTTCAATAAAATAAGTATAATATCATTATTGGTATAATAATAAAGCATAATTTTAATTTCAAAACAATAAATTACTTATTTGTGGAAAATTTATTTAATTATTTATTTATTTATTCTATATGCACTAAAACAGTACATAGGCAATTAATGAATAGGCAATTAATTATGATTTTTTTAGAAAATTAGCAATGTAATTGGAGAAATAAATATTATTCCGCATATATTAATTACATGCTCGAAAATGTCAGTCATTTGTAATTTTCCATATAAATGGTTTCTGTAATGTTGTAACCGACATTATTTGATATCTTTAAAAAAAATTTTCGGTACGATGTCCCTTACACCCGTTATAATGCCTGACCTGATACTAATAAAAACTGTAACAAATACATAGTGCTCATCTCAGTGGCATTACAGGCATTGTTTACCATGTATGGTCACAGGGTCGGCGGTTTCGGTCCGCTGCCTCTAAATGTTATCCGCAAACTGTTCTGAATACATAAAACATCACTGATATCGCAAAAAAATGTGTTTATATTATATGACATTAACTACGCATCGGTGAGCTAGATGTAAAGAATGTTACTTTTTCTATAGGAAACTTAATTCTTATTCTGATAATTAATATACGAGGTTATTCGATTCAGTACTTAAGCAGATTTAAGATAAGATATTTCTGCTGCATTCTTACGCATAACTATTTGATTGTTCTGATAATTTTCAACGTACTTCAGAAAGGAGGTTCTTTATTTGACGCTTATATATTTTTGTCCCACTGTTGGGTGCGGGCTTCCCTTCAAGATGAAGGGGCTTAGGCCATAGTCCACCACGACGGCCAAGTGCGGGTTGGCAGACTTCCGAAGGCTATTTAGGCTTTCTCAGGCAGGTTTCCTCACGATGTTCTCGTTCACATAAAGGCGTTTCGCACATGATTTAATTAAAGAAATCAGACGTGCTAGCTGAAGTTCGAACTTGCGCACCTTGTTTCCAAGGCATGCATTTTTTGTTACTGTCACCTGTCACTGCACCGCTGAGTTGACAGCTCGTATGTATGTATATGTAAAATTATAAAAGTAATATTAAAAAATGCGTAATATTCACATTATGTTAGTACATTTGGGAATTTAAACAAGTGTACCAAATTTCATACATTGTATATTAAAGTAAGTTCCAGCTGTCGCTAGTTCTATTCACAATGTATCGACTTCAATATAATATTTTCGTTATTTAATGCTTTTTAACCGGCTTCAAAAAGAAGGTTCTCTATTCGACGCGTATGTATGTAATATTGATAAAAATGCGTAATATTAATATATGTTAGTCTATGTGGGCTTCTAAACAAATTTACCAAATTTTATGAGTGTATGTATGAGTGTATGTATGTATGTATGTAGGTTTGTCCACGGATTTCTCAGAAACTACAAGTCCGATTTCGAAATATTTTTTTTGCAATAGTTAGAGTATTTTTCAACTTAGGGTAGAGTACAAGTTTCATCAAAATCGGTAAAGTAGTTTAAGAGATATATTTTTTTATGTTTTCAGTAAGTTACTGTAACGTAGCCGTTCGAGTTGCGTAATAGTGCTGGTACCTATCATGGTAAAATAAGTCACTAAAAAGTGTTAAATAAACTATTTAAAAAAAAATAAAAACCGACTTCAAAGTAAATTATCTAAAAAGTATAAAATAACGAAAATATATTGAAGTCGGTGTCAGCTGGTGATAGTGTTAGTTAACGTGATTAGCTAGCACCGACTTCAATATATTTTCGTTATTTTATACTTTTTAGATAATTTACTTTGAAGTCGGTTTTTTTTTTTTAAATAGTTTTATTTAGATCATGTTCTTTAAAGTTGTTTGTTTTTCTACAAATATTTTATCACATGACTTTGATAGATGCAGCCCTTAGACAAAATAATTTAAGATATTATTATCTGCATTCTTACGCCTGACAACTTGAAATATGATAATGTAATACAATTATCGTTACGATTCGATCGCTACGTTTATATTATTATTCATTAATTTTGGTCAAACAGCCTTGTTGCATTTATAAACGAGTAGTTGTAATGCATCCTATGTAGCCGCTATACTATTCTAGTACTGCTAAATAGTTACCGGATGAGAGAGATGTCCAAAATGTTCAAGGTTGGACTCCTCTTTAGTGATAATTCGGAACTCTATTGAGGATAAGCTTGTTCAGAAATCCATATCGCCTATTTCCATATATGAGCAGCAGGACAACGAGACCATAACAGTTCCGACGAAGACGTGTTTAGCATCATTTTAAGCCATACAAGGATTTTGCGGATTTCCGAAAAAACTGCCCTAGCTGCGTACTCTGCTCAAGTATTGAATATATATGAATGATTAATCCCTTTTATTTTATATACAGAGTTGACACGTTAATTGTGAACAGAGGATATTATTTTCATAAACTATAGTGATATTACTACTGAAACAAACAGGTGTAGAAACTAGGTAATGAGCAAAATGACATTAATAACTTGTTACTTACTAAATTTTGAATCAGCCTGCATATAATAACTACTTTATTCATATAACCATTTTCAGGGTTTCAAACCTAAAATGTAAATAAGTAACCCTTATGGTGCGACTTCGTGTGTCTGTCTGTCTGTTACACCTAAGTATATATTTCAGGAACTACTGATGCTACCCAAATAAAATAAAATATTTTTCTGTTAGGTAGGTACTTTTTTTTTTGGGACCAAATGGAGTGTCCAAATTTCAAAGTTAGACTATTATATCACACGAAAGGGCTTCATTTGCATATTTCAAAACAGATTTTTATTTTGGTTAATGTCACGTTATTTTCGGCTTATAATCTAAAAAAAAAATCCTTTTCCCCCTTTTATCTATGATGTTTGTGGAGGAAAAAATCTGAAATAATTGAAGGTGATCAATGTCTATCTATATTTTATGGGAAAAATAAAATGACGTTGTACTACTTAGAGTACAGTTTTTTAGTCATCCTAAAAAACCTCGACAAAGAAACTAAGTTTTGCGGTTTGTGTTTTTTTTTTTGCTATCCGAGGTGTTAGACGTATAGTAAAATAACTATACGTCCAAGAAGGTTTGGAACCCTTGTTGCGCGAGTCCGAGTCGTACTTGACCGGATTTTGCTTTTGCTGACTACATTACGGTTAGTGGCCAACCTGTAGTCAGAGTTGTTCGAACTGCCCTTAGGCCTTTGATTTCCAACTAATTATTAGAAAAAAATAATTACGCAATCAGATTTATAGTTTCTGAGTAATACGTGGACAATAACATACACACACTAATGTTTGGTGCATTTGTTTGGGTAGAGACTTTACTTATAGTCTGACTTACGTGAGCAATTCGGATTATAATAAGTAGGTATTCTACAACCTTATAATCTTTTAGAAGTCGCCAAAATACCGGACACGGCTACCCGAGTTTTAGTACCTATTTCCAATTTTTAATACTAATACGTCCGTCAATAGAGCTATAAAAGGACATCTTCTACCTATGTACGTCATTTATTGTTTTATACCTACAAAAAATACGGTACTGGTAAAAGTATAAATACTAAGGTATAACTACAATGATAAATTGTTCCATACTAAATGTTGTCTATTATTTATCAACACATACACACTAATAACATTTGCAATAAGGCATGCACGGTCGACTTACACAGATCCAATTTCGGCAACTTCATCTTTCCTAGCGCGGATGTAAGCCGGGATCCGTTGACGACGACCGACGACGCCGCAAAATACCGGATACGAATGCAAACTTATGCAGTTCAGCCAGTTCACATTACGTTGTTTTTGAACGTGCAGAAAACGTGGACGCGGTCGTGTTGCTATTTTTTTTTTAGGAGAGACGGGTGCGGCTTTGCGCATGCACGGGCAGCCACTGCGGGAGCGGGAGCCGCGCTACGCAACGTCAATATCGGTAATAGCCCCGGCCTCACACAATCTCCATTAAAATTAATTCTCCGGTAAGTGGTTGTCCCATGCCGCGTTGCTCCTTGAGGAGAATTTTTTTTTCTACCAAATAGCGCCGCCGAAACACCATACATGCTTTTTATACTAAAGAAATATTAGGGGTAAAATTAATAGCTAGTAAGTTAGTTGCCAATATTACGGCAGTTTCCATTAGTCACTTAACGAACTGGACACTGCTACTTGAGTACCAAATCCTACAGTCGACAAAAAAAATTGGGCGAATTAAAAACTATTCTCTCAGAGTAGCAAATATTTTAATACCGGTATTAATAACGGTACGCCTCAAACGTAGCAAGTGTGAATTCCTGGGGTAGAGACGGTGGGTCCATATACCGGGGGTGCCGAGGGGCACAACAGATGTTCCATTAAAAAAAATCGTAACTTCCTATAACAACACTCGGACAGAACAGTGGCATATAATTTATCTTTTGCCAACGGCATAGTCATTTAACGTGACTAATTCTGGGAACCAATGAGGAATAATTTAAGGATTGTTTACATACTTTTATGGTATTTTAAAAATAGATATTCACGAATATTTCATTATTTGGAAGCGATTTCCTGTAAGGGAAACCCCAGACCTAATAGGGAAGTCAGGTGGTAATTCCCCAGTTGGACTGTTTCTGTGCCTGCTGTCCTAAAACGACACGTGTTTGAAGGTATTTTGTATGTGTGCCTGTAAATAGATCATTGACTTATGTTATACTAGTAGCCATTGACTTCTGTTATACTAGTAGCCATTGCCTTCTGTTATACTAGTAGCCATTGACTTCTGTTATACTAGTAGCCATTGACTTCTGTTATAGTAGTAGCCATTGACTTCTGTTATATTAGTAGCCATTGACTTCTGTTATACTAGTAGCCATTGACTTCTGTTATACTAGTAGCCATTGACTTCTGTTATACTAGTAGCCATTGACTTCTGTTATACTAGTAGCCATTGACTTCTGTTATACTAGTAGCCATTGACTTCTGTTATACTAGTAGCTGAAGTAGACATCAAAATAATGCACCTATTTGATTTTTGCCATATGGCTAATAGAATAGCAGTAGGTACCTATCCATGCAGTAAGTGAGTCTTCACGGAATTAATTATTGTAATGGTGCTCCCACGCTGTTATTACAATTGTTTACGAAAATTAGTAAACATTTTATTAATACACATTTGACCACAATGTTAAGAAAAATAAAAAAACTTTTTATGTTATGTAATGTTTGTGCCAACCCGCAATTGGCCAGCGTGGTGGATTATGGCCTAAGTCCCTTTACCTTCAGGGGAGGCCCGTGCCCAACAGTGGGACATAAACAAGCGCTGTTAAAAAAAAAATTGTTAACACTACTACACAAAATACCTAATAAAATATAACAAATAAAAACTTTGACGCTTCAGTACGTAAATCCAAACTGCGACCCGTTGTCATGGTTTCAAATGTATGAAAACATTTACACAAACCTTACAACATCGGTGTAGTAGCACTCAAAACATCTATCAATTCTTAACAGAATGTAACATTGCCTAATATTTGTTACTGAATGTATTAGTGTTAGAAAATGTTTGGAACCATTTTTTACCAGCAGTGTTGGAGCATAATGGGAATTTAGTTATTTTGGACGCTTATGGGGCGCTTCAAAACAACACAAAATATGGTCATGTTATGAATTATAAAGCCTGTCCAGCTACTAGTATACCATATAACAGAAGTCAGTGGATTCCTCCGTGGTGCCCCGTGGTACATGCGAAATGTAGATCTGCATTCCGATTTCAAGTTAGATCCCCTTCGTAAGTTCCTCAAAGAAGCGTTGAAACGCTACTTTGAATCCGCGTCCCGTCACGCGAACAGTTTAATCCGCGCCGCCGCCGATTACGCCCCTAGTCCTTCTGACTGGCGCCGCAGACCACGGCACGTACTGCTCGACCCTCCTGACCCCATGACGGTCCTATTGCGGACCGGGATGCGCCGAACCCTCCCCGACAACAGTATGCTACACTAGCGATCAGACACCAGTCTCGCCGGCGAGGCCGAAGGGTCGTACGCATGCGACCTCAACGACGTGCATCACCTCACTGAGTTTCTTGCCGGTTCTTCTCAGTGGGGGCGCGTTGTGAACCGGTGGTAAACTCAGCCCTCTCTTAAGCGACAGCCCAAGCCGAGGCCGTGCCTCCCTGAGGAGCCCTTGAGCTCGTCGCTACTTCTGCCGTTAAGGCTAGAGCGCTTTAAGCGCTCGCCTCCTATTGTCCGGTGAAGCTGTAATGGCCATCTGCGGCCAACAGCGTCTATCATTCCCAAAAAAAAAGAGGTCAATGGAATAGACCTTCGCTTTATATATTGCACGAACGTGGACCCGGCCAGAAATCACGGATCAATGTATCGCGCGCTATAAAGTCATAGCGATCGCCTGCACGATAATAAGCCCCATGCGACAGTTAACATCATGCCAGTGGCACTCTCCTTAAAACAGCTGACAAAATTTTAATGTATGGAAACTAGCACAATCTTCAGGCAAGGGAAGGAACTAAATTTTAAGATTCTACTATAATTTGCCTAGATGGCGTTAAAAATGCAGTTTATATATTTTTATTTAATTAGTTTAATATTGTTATTGTATATCTTCAATTTATTTGAGTAAATCTGATACATTTCGTATATTTTTAGTAAACTTCCATAATGTAATAAAACCTATGCAACAGCCGGCCTTAACGGATGCCTAATAAAACACTATGGTTTTACTCAAGGAGGTTACCAGGTACTATTGTAAATTGCCTTTGGCGGTTACTATGGTAACCTAAGTTGTTATGTCATTTTTTCAAAATAACTTGTTTCATTGAAGATAAACAGCTTTTATAAATTTTATTGAAACTAAATATTTACAGTTTATTTACAAATGTTTTTGAAGAATTCTGTTTGTTATGTGTCTGGGTGTTATTTATCTACTTATGTAGGTATGTACTTATTTACAAAAGCTTAAACATACAAGTCATTATGCACCTAGCATAAGTATATAAATATAATAATATTTATACTACTCGTGAACTATTTCAGGTCCACTACATCATTGTCTTTAACCACAATGGCTTGAATTGGAAAAATTTAATGCAAAGCTGTACTGAAACAAGAAACTCGAGGGGATTGGACTATATAATTAATAGAGTATGATTGTGCTTCAGATATGTTGAATAAAGTTATTGGTTACCAAATAAACTTTTACAATAAATATCTCTTTGGTTTGCCTTTAAACATGTTCCTTACAAATATTCATGCTTCATTTACCTATACGTAAAGTGATTATTTTAAAAAACGCCATCTGTTGGCACATTTTGGATTCTTGTAAAGTTACGCCATCTTTAGGCGAGGGTAAAATTAGTTTATTAAAAGATGAACCAGAGTGACCCATCTATTCTTAAGTATATAGTGTATTATCTATGGTTAACATGGACTAATGGGTTCCTAATTTAAATCAATTGGCCGGGCCGCAATAAATAGCATAGAATGACCGTAATGGTAAATTATAAATTTGTTTAGGGGCCTGCGCCGGTGTTCGATTTTTAAATAAAATCTTTTTAAAAAAAATTGAACCGACTTCAATATCACTGAAAAGTATAAAATAATTTAAATATTATAGAAGTTGGTGTTAGCGTACCTGCTGTGTATATTTGGCACCAACTTCAATAATATTTGAATTATTTTATACTTTTCAGTGATATTGAAGTCGGTTCAATTTTTTTTAAAATGATTGTATTTTAAACTTATTAGTGATATTTTCATACATAAAGATTGAACCATCAAAGACGGTAAAATGATTTGATAAACCACAAATCCTCGCAAAAGAACACCGATTCCTGCCTAGGATGATTCGTGAGGCTATTGAAATCAAAAAACATCCTAATTTCAATAGAGAAGATGGTTGGGTGTTACCCACCGGCTTGGGATAAATCCTGTGATAAATATAATTAAATCCAATATCAATCAAAACACTGCACGGCCTCAAGATACTGTAAGCTCTTACTGCGTAGATCGGACCAACAATAATAACTAAGAAGACCTGAGGGGTACACCGGCATAATTGTGACATAAGGACGTTCAACATCTCAGTCCTCCCGTGACCATGGGTGCTGCAAAGCATTCGAAACGTCGGGATAGTAAAATCAATAAATAAACCGCGATAAAATCCGTAAAAGTAATTTAATTTCAACATAAAACTGATGTTCTCCTTTACATTTCTCTGAGAAATATGAACCGATTTCAATGATTCTTTTTTTATTCGAGAGAGTAAACTACTATGATGATTCCATGCAAATTTCATTACGAGCGGATAAATTTTTTCTGAGTTTCTGAAGAAACATGAATTATGTAAAAGTATGTAGACGATAATGTGAAATCATAATGATGTCATAACCTACCTAGATCATTTTACCGTCTTCGATGGTTCAATCTTTATGTATGAAAATATCACTAAAAAGTATAAAATAAAATATTTTTAAAAAAAAATGAACCGACTTCAATAACACTAAAAAGTATAAAATAATTTAAATATTATTGAAGTTGGTGTCAAATATACACAGCAGGTACGCTAACACCAACTTCTTTAATATTTAAATTATTTTATACTTTTTAGTGTTATTGAAGTCGGTTTAATTTTTTTTTTTAATATTTATTGTTCTCAAAAAGCAACTTAAAGTCATCTTATAGGCATTCTTGCAGGTTTCCTGCGCAGTCACCATTCTTGTTTTTTCAGGAACTACTTATCCGTAAGTAATAATTTTTTTATGGGACCCAATTAACGGATTAAAGAATGGATGGAAGAAGGATTTTTTCAAATCGGTTCATAATTGCCAGAGTTATGCGCGAACATACATAGAAAAAAAAAAAAAAAATATATACACAGGAATTGAGAACCTCCTCCTTTTTTGAAGTCGGTTAATAAAACTAGTAACTTGCTGCGACTTGGCCCGGCATTTTAAAGGTTCTAAACTTATATGAAGGTATTAATAAATAATATCGTCCTGGCTGATACGACTACAGTTTATCTTTCACAATATCAGCCATTTACGGGTGACATACTAGTGCAGAAATGCTTGCGTAAACAAAACTGAACTCTCTTTTCTTCTATTCTTACAACTCAATGGAACGTGTGACCGACACAACCGGGGTGAGGTCATTCGTAGGACCGACGTTTTACATGTCCATCCGACACAAGTATGATCGTACTTTTCAGACAAGTAAGTACACAAAGTTGTTACTCCACCCAGGGTTTGAACGCGTGACCTCCGTTTTGCAAGCAAGCTGATTCCCGCTATGCTACGGAGGCTGCAAGACAGGCTAGAAGTATTATTAACCCTCCGAAAGAAATTTTCTATATAATGGTGAAAACTGCATATTAATCCATTCTGTAGTTATAAAGGCGTAAGTGACCAACGGTACGTAGATAGACTTTTTATTGTTTAAAGAACATAAAAGGAGATAAAAAAACAAATGTTACTTACAAGTTTTCCGAATTAATATGTAAATGAGAATGACGAGCGGCGTATGTAGCATTAAAATCCCACCAGGTGCAATCATTATTAAAAGTACAAGTGCATAAAGTGTAACGAGTGCGAAATGAATCGCGTACGAACGCCTACAAACAACACTAATATCAATATTATGATCCGTTCTATGATTACGTTCAACATGCTGCGTTTTCGATCAACATTTTTTTAACCACCAACCTATATGCACGTGTAATGGAAACATGGAATGTATTTCAGCGATTTCGTTCGATTTATTTGAAATGTGCAGCTGTATCAGTACAATATCAATAATGGTAGAGCATTCGTTTAGTAAAAATATACGAGCAACTTAGAAATAATCTTCACCTAATTTGGTTTTACACCCATTTTTTGTTCACGCAGGGGAAATGTGCAAAAGATGTGGGACATTGTTGATTGATCAGGGTGTATGGGATTCTTATCCACTATAATCTCCGCAGCGGTCGCATAGGAAAATGAGAGACCTCCGTGCTCCGTGACCTGGGTCGCAACCCTACAGTGATGGGGGTCACAACCCCACGGCCACCGTCCTACTCGGAGTAGCCGTAGTAATCAATGGAGGTCTAAGGCCCACACCTAAAACGTCCAACGACTCCGAACTAATAACCTTATAGAATACCGCTAATACCACTTTTGAGTTGCGTACTTAATATATATTCAAATATATTTTAGTTAGATAAAAGTGTTACTTTCCCTTTTGATTTTAATGTTTTATTTTCCTTTTGTGTTGATTTTGCTATCAATTTTAAAACACCTACTAGGTACGAAATATTTTTAATAATTTTCATGTTGTAGCGTAAGTACCGTTATTTTATAAGTGAGTAATTATGAAAATGAATGTTTAAAAAATAATAAATACATATACTATGTTGATATAAATATTAAAAAAAAGTATCAATATTACAAAATACGAACCTGCATCCACGTTTTTTTTCATAGGAACGAACGTTACATTTTTGCACATTTTTATTACTATTTAATTTAAAAGTCTCAAAGTAAACAATGATGATATTATGTACTATCAAATTATTATTTGTTTATTATGCGTGTGCAGAGAGCGTTGTCGCGCGCGACTGTATACGAGCGCGTAGTCTTATCTATGGCGTAGAGTATGTAGGCGTGCAACAAGTCCGTGCAACCAACATAATGTGCGGAATGATGGTGGTGCGCACGCACGCTGTGGTTTCTCCCATAGGCAATTAGTAAAATGCACAAGCGAATTTAGGTTTATTTTATGCCTTATGCGTAACGGTAAACCTGCACAAACTCTCAGTTGAAACCATGGCCCCGACAGCGGCGCATGACTGCGACGCAGTAGCGTTAATAGATTAATAGTTTGTTTTATTAAGGAAAAGGATATTAAACGACGACACCGTGAACAGTGGTGAAAAGCAAACAGTACTCTTATGTCGACTTATTGAAGGAATTGAAATTTAAACCGAATTATTATTACCGCAATTATCTACGAATAATAATAATATTCTGGGACAATCCACACAGATCACAAATTAGGCAGAGCCTATACTATGGAAACCAGATGACTTTTTCTTGTAAATACATACATAAATAGATAAATAACACCCAGACACTTGGCAGGAATCGAACCCACTACCTATTGGGTAGCAGCCGGTGTGACCACTAGACCAACAGGCCCCAATAGATGAAAAGACGTGTTTCGATGATTTTTTTCTTACGTTTTATTATAATTGCTGCTACTTTTTTATTTTTAAAAGATTAAGAATCATTATTTGTCAGCATATTTTTATGTTACCATAATAGATGGTACCAAGTATTCTACCGTTTCCGGCGTACAAATGCTTTATCGTTACAGGGTGACATAATCATGTCAAGGAATAAAATTATTTAAATTTTATCGTGATAATCTTTACACTTAATATGCCAAAAACAATGCTCCGACTTGTACATGTTTATAAATTCTTCCATTACTACATTCCGCTTACGAGACGACATATTGTATTAGAGCGCCGCGCGTCCTTTCCCTCTAACAGTCATCGGACAACTGACGCCTGCGCAGGCGAGCGCCACACACGCTCAGTTTTGCCTGCACAGGTAAACTGCACAGGTATACCTGCGCAGTTAAAAATATGAAAATTCATATTTTTTGACTCGCCTATACAGGCGTGGAAACCTGCACAGTTTTGCGGCATACACGCTCAGGTTTACCTGCGCAGTTGAACTGTACAGGTATACCTGTCAGGTAAACCTGCGCGTGTATGGCTAGCTTTAGAGGCGACTAAAGTACGGCATACACGCGCAGGTATACCTGACAGGTATACCTGTGCAGTTAAACTGTACAGGTATAATTGAGCTCCATAGAGACCATACACGTAACGGTAAACCTGCACAAACTCTCAGTTGAAACCATGGCCCCGACAGCGGCGCATGACTGCGACGCAGTAGCGTTAATAGATTAATAGTTTGTTTTATTAAGGAAAAGGATATTAAACGACGACACCGTGAACAGTGGTGAAAAGCAAACAGTACTCTTATGTCGACTTATTGAAGGAATTGAAATTTAAACCGAATTATTATTACCGCAATTATCTACGAATAATAATAATATTCTGGGACAATCCACACAGATCACAAATTAGGCAGAGCCTATACTATGGAAACTAGATGACTTTTTCTTGTAAATACATACATAAATAGATAAATAACACCTAGACACTTGGCAGGAATCGAACCCACTACCTATTGGGTAGCAGCCGGCGTGACCACTAGACCAACAGGCCCCAATAAGATGAAAAGACTTTTCTCGATGATTTTTTTCTTACGATTTATTATAATTGCTGCTACTTTTTTATTTTTAAAAGATTAAGAATCATTATTTGTCAGCATATTTTTATGTTACAATAATAGATGGTACCAAGTATTCTACCGTTTCCGGCGTACAAATGTTTTATCGTTACAGGGTGACATAATCATGTCAAGGAATAAAATTATTTAAATTTTATCGTGATAATCTTTACACTTAATATGCCAAAAACAATGCTCCGACTTGTACATGTTTATAAATTCTTCCATTACTACATTCCGCTTACGAGACGACATACTGTATTAGAGCGCCGCGCGTCCTTTCCCTCTAACAGTCATCGGATAACTGACGCCTGCGCAGGCGAGCGCCATACACGCTCAGTTTTGCCTGCACAGGTAAACTGCACAGGTATACCTGCGCAGTTAAAAATATGAAAATTCATATTTTTTGACTCGCCTGTACAGGCGTGGAAACCTGCACAGTTTTGCGGCATACACGCTCAGGTTTACCTGCGCAGTTGAACTGTACAGGTATACCTGTCAGGTATACCTGCGCGTGTATGCCGTACTTAAGTGGTTGGCCACAGTGAACGCGCGGTGACTTGAGCCTAGTGCGGGCGCGGCGGCGGGCGCGCAGGGTGGCCACAGTGACGCGCGGGCTGTGGTGGCGATAACACTTATTGCAGGTGTCGCAAACCTTTTATGAGGATTCTGTAATTTTTACTGGATAGGCCAATCCTGAGATGGGAGGCGTTGATCATAAGAGGTGGTGTGCTGGGTGCGCACGAAATGACTAAAAACAGTTAAATATATGGAGATTTAAAAAAAATATATTAAGAATTGAAATTGTAGTCAAAAAAGTTTATTTAATTTAATAAGGAACATCAACAATATACATATTATACACTTACAATTTCAAATGTCCAAAAAAACCTTTTTTATACATGTATTTAAAGTTATTTAATAATAAAAAAATACTTAAAACGAGCGACAAGACCGAAATGGTTTGATACCCCGCCAGCCGAACGATCGGTCGCTTGTTGACTAGGCCCGCAGTGTGGCCAGAACGAGCGGATAGGAACGTTTGAAAAGTACGCCCGCTAACTCGCTCAAGCCGGTCGCGCTAGGCTCCCGCCTAAGTCACTTCAGTGTGGCCGCAAGCGGCGGTTTCATATGTTTGATATTTCGCGCCCGCCGCCGCCGCCGCGCTAGGCCTGCAGTGTGGCCGACCACTACGGCTTCATTTACGGCGACGCGGGGCGTCGCGTGTCGCGCACTAAATTCAAATGTAGGGCGTTGGATGAGTGCGTTTACGGAGAAGCGATTTTACACGCGTTTGCTTGAAATGGAGCGTGTTTTACGGCGGAGCCCGCGGATGTCATCGTCACGTCCCACGCGGCGTTAATCGCGGCGGCTCACGCAGCGGCGATTCTCGATGAAGCTATGCCTGTGGCGGAACCTTCTGCCAGTCTATTTGGTAATCGTTCAACACAGACGTAGTCACCATCACAATGGAGTATGATATGAACGATTATTTTTTTAGAAGAAAATTGTATGTTAAAAAGTGAGTTGCACCGCCGTTGCGCGCCTCGCGTTTCTATAAACAACATCGTATATTGCTATAAATCTGTGTTTACGCGTACAATGATACGTGCCGCTTCATGCGCCGCCGCTACGTAAACAATAAAAACGTCCGACGCGCCGCGAGACGCCACGTCACACGCGACGCGCGACGCCCCGGGCCTATGTAAATGAGGCCTAAGGCTGTGGTAAGCGGCCGATGGTGTAGGAGACACCATCGGCCGCTTACAGCGTCACGTCGCGCATAGATAATGCACTGTACTGTAGTCGTCTCTTTGACACGCTGACGTTGAAAGAGACCAAAACAGTACATTTCTATAGTAAGCATCGTGACTAGTGTTGAGCAGGACATGCAAGAGGCAGTACATTTGCCCCGGACATGACAAAATAATGTAAGAGCGGTACAGGCGTTTGACATGTACTACTTCATATTTAATGTCGCGACTCGCGTTTCATGTCCCGTTCCTCTTTACTCTTTCAAAGGACGTGAACAGTTGGGTGAGGTGTTCCATATCGCGCTCCTCTTCACTCTTACAAACCTTACAAATGACATGAACTGTTAGTGGGGCGAGACGTACCGTAGGTACATGTCGCGTTCCTCTTCACTCTTTCAAATAACGCTGGTGTCTGTCTCTGTCATACACGTTACTTCAAATGTACCGCAGAGCTTCACAACACCTCGCCTCATTTGAAGTGGGACATTGTACTGGCTCATTACAAAAAAGAGGCTAAGTAGGTGCTCTTACAAACTCATTTTAAAACCGTGTCCTACCCAACACTAATCGTGACGCGGCGTACAGCCAGCGTGAGGCTGCCTGTCCACCGAAGCGGAGCGAGGCCGCGGAGCGGAGAAACGGTGCAACATTAACCAATAAGATTGCACTAAGATTTTGGAGCGGTGTTTTTGTGCAATCTAATTGGTTAATATTCTCCGTTTCTCCGCTCCGCTTCGGTGGACAGGCAGCCTAATTCTGTGCCTAAGCAGCCTATGGCATTTATAGTAGAGCATAGCCTAAGGGAAAACAAGAAGACGGGCAGCAGCTTCTTCCGTCTTTATTACCTACCACCTATACTGCGATCCCCAAAACCCTTTTAAGGGGGAGGCTTTTGTTCAGCAGTGGATGTTTTCCGGCTGCTGATGATGATGACACTAAATAGTGTGTTCTAGCCAGCGGTTAGTTTGCACTGAGAGGGGTCACTGTGTCGATGGCCATGGTTTATCCTTTTCGCTGCCAGCAAGGTGATACATGTGATTTAGGTTTCGTTTTTCAAAAAGCAAGTGCGCTTACACTTCCATTACTTACCGTGAGATGACATTGTAGACAAGCGCTAGTTTAAGTTGAGTAGAAAATTTGAAACGTTATTGAATGATCAAACGAACTTACCCTAAGTGAAGTTCGATCTTAATTATCCAGTCCTTGACGAGAAGATATTTCTTCCATCACTAGTAGTACCCCGTGGGTACGATCCGGAGATATCGCACAAGTTTCAGAGGTTAGAAAGAGAATTATCCCTTCAGCAACCACCCCGCCTCAGCCGAGCGACAGCCACCTCATTATCTTTAGAGTAAAATGAAATACAGCTGCAACATTGATTTAACAGGGTCATTAATGGGTAGGGAGGGACCTTATATCTTCTCGTCAAGGACTGGATAATTAAGATCGAACTTCACTTAGGGTAAGTTCGTTTGATCATTCAATTATCCAGTCCTTGACTCCAAGATATTTCTTCCATCACTAGTAGATATTTAGAGATACAAAATCAATGTTGCAATTAAAGAGATTCCAGAATAAAACAAAGTTAACTTAACTTGTTGCTTATACTATTAGTTATAATAAAGCCAAATATATTTTGCAATTTTTTGCTGAATACATAAACACGTAGGTACGAATTAATTAATTTGATATAAGTAATTATGTTTTTATACATATTATTTGATGAATTAAAACTTATTTAATATACAATGATTTAAAATTTTACATTAACATTATTGAACATGTAATCCCAAATAGCATAGTCATAGCCTGCTAATCGTGCAGACCATCTTGCGACCAATTTTCTAATAGTTTTAATAATAAAGGCGTTCAGGACAGCTGCTGAAGCCAGGGACATAATAAGATAGAAGTATCGATTGTGTTGTTAAATAATATCTCTTTTATACATCGTCCCATGGCTGGAGAAACATATACTATACCATTTATTTTGTTTGCTGTATAGCAAATAATATACCATATTTGGGACAATCCACACGCGGGCATTCGTCCCCAAACCAGGCAGAGCCTGCACCACGACAACCAGACAAACGATATCAATAGGTACTTATACCTTAAATACCTTTCCTTCCTGCAAAATATATCAACCCAAACAGACAAACTACACCCAGACAAGGTGGGAATCGAACCCACCACACATCGGGCAGCGGACAGGGTGTCAAGATGTGAGCCATGTCATGGAGGATAAAACTGAAAAGTTAATGTTGTTACCAGACAAGTGGGAAATCAATAGGTCTTTGAATGAATTGATGCAGATTTAAAATGGGTTAACATCTACAAATTCCGTACCTAAGGTTTTTAGTCTGTGTAAACCTTACAACACATTTGGTAAATTCTAATAGTTTAGTTAATGGCAATTATTTGCATATTTTGTTTACTCTTTAGGCAGAGAATTAAAGGTATAAAGATGTTTTTTTTTGGTTTCAATAATATTTTCTTCTTCTTCTTGCGGTGCCTCTTCACTACTGAAGGTTGGCAGTCAGCTCATCAATCCTAGATTGGTCCCTTGCCAAGCGAAATAGATGTTCCACGCTGGCAATGCCGGTCCACTGTCTGATATTTCTAAGCCACGATAGCTTGCGTCTTCCGACTCGTCTTTTCCCCTCAATTTTACCCATCATTATTACCTGAAGAAGATGGTATCGGTCATGGGATTTTTTAACTCGTCTTAAAACTTCGTGGTTCGTTACTTTTTGTGTCCAGCTTATTCGTAACATACGACGGTAGCACCACATTTCAATATTTTCTAAACTAATAAAATCAGTAACTTTATGTAATGTTTTTTAAGTAACTAAAGTTATTGTGACATTGGAGACTTGTGGAGACGCACCATCGTGGCACCGAACGTATCAAAACATGGCACGATCGATTCGATACCATGCATGACCGCACGACTACCAATTCGAAACACCAACTGGCGGCACAAGCCGATCGATTACTTGATACCGCACAGTGGGTCGATGCATTGTGGTGGCTCACACAAGCCGATCGATTACTTGTGGAGACGCACCGTCGTGGCACCGAACGTATCAAAACATGGCACGATCGATTCGATACCATGCATGACCGCCCGACTACCAATTCGAAATCAGATTAACACCAACGGCGTGCACAAGCCGATCGATTACTTGCGACGGCGCAGTGGGTCGATGCGCACAAACCGATCGATTGCTTGTGATTTATCTGATACAAAAGACCTTCTGTAGCAACATTACTCTTAATATGTCCCATATTAAACACACAAAATTACGGATTCAAATTAATCACTATCATTACTATTCTACTACATTAGCTTTAGATTCATTTTCGTGAACTTCTATTGCACCTAGTTAGTAGTTCCAATCCAAGGCCTGTAGTTTATAGTTCGTTTTGCGTGCTAATCTGCAAAACATTAATGTCTATAGGGTTCTATAAACGTGGACATAAGCTTTTTGCTATGCCCATGACTGTTAAAGCAGGGTTTATATTTCCGTCCTCTTATCTATCCTATCTTGAACCCCATTGCGAATAACCGAAAACCGCTAATAAGGAAAGTTTGATAGATTATCACGTTAAGAATAGAGCTTGATCCCATTCATGCTGGCACCAAATAACACCTCTGAATCAGACAGATACACCTATGTTTTTGTTGGTATCGTTAAGTATCCAACAAACTCTCCCCAAAAGCCTAACCCAATCTTTCTCATCATGTTTAGTGGCTTTAGCGATTCAAGGTTATTACGATTGAGCCCTTCCAACTAACCGTCAACACTGACTAAACACAGTGTTTAAAACCTTTTCAAAAGCAAATCTTATGAAAGCATGTGAGGTAGAACAACTACCGTGATCGCTTGCCAATCGATCCTCTGATCGACCCTAATTGTAAATTATAATCTTCAAAAACGAACGCAGATTGTTTCCTTTTTACAGGTATAATAAATCAGGTAAACACACCCACAACCACAAGTAGGTGCGTATAACCTCACTTAAATCTTACGAAGGGGCCCAAGGTGGTCAACATGCAAATCATGAAATGGCACCAATATTTTTGTTTTTGTGACATTGTGGAGTAATCCCTCATTCGCTTTTAAGATTTTTTTTTACAAGAGAATTAGATACAAACGTTTATATATTTTTTTTTTATTTGCCAATACATTAATCTTTTTACTTATTTTATAATAATACTTTAATCATATATACCAACGATATTGTACCATAATTTTAATTTTATTTTTTTGTTGTGGCCCTACACGGTCCATAATTATACTTAGCGTTAAGCCACCAATTTAATCAATAACCATCTTGTAAATACAATGGAATGCAATAAACAATATGAATATTTTAGTTTTTGTGTTAACATTGTTTTTGACGAACCAATATTGTCTGTCTGTCTTCTTTTGACACCGAAATGTCCAATTTCGCCGTGGTTCATACCTGTTCATACGACACAGGTGCCACCCCGCACCCCTCGAAACTACCCATGGAATACTGCTTTTATTACCATGTAAATAACTTAATACTTGACAGTCTTAAAACGTAATTATTTATGTAATTTAGGCCTTTTTCATCACGATCGTTGTTACTTCTTTTGATCCTACAGAGTTGTCTCCGAGTTGGACAGTGCAACCAGTAGTCATTAGTTATTACACTCAGAAATTGGTCAGAAAAGGCTTCCTCATTGTCGGCTACGGGATTTCGCGGTAGCTCATTTGGCGACATGACTCACTTTTGAACCAGCCCTATGTTACAGAAAAATCGAACTCTTGCAAAGTTTACACATACTGCCACTCAGTAGAGGTTCTCGGGATTAAGCCCGCTATAGAAATGTGGAAAGAAGATCACACAACCGGTACTTATTAAAATTCCGTACCTAGGAGATAACCCTAAACTTTCGCAGAAAGAAAATAACAGCTAAAGTTCATAACTGAGTAGAGGTTCTTCGCTTCTGCTAAAGTCTGTGCTAACGTAAGCGACGATATGCTTGCTCTGCTCAGAAATCGGAACCAGCTATCAACCCAACTTATTGTAGCAGTGCTCGACGTTGAGCCAGCACAGAATTAGAGCCTTCGGAGTCGCTGGACGCTCGGGGTGTGGGCCCTTTGAGCGTCCATTGAGTACGGCGGTGACTCCGAGGAGGACGGCGGCGGGGTTGCGACCCCCGTCCCCGTGAGCACCGTGACAGGTTCCCGGGGGGCTATAATGCGCCCCCCGGCGGCGGGCTCAAAGGCAAGGCACTGAGGGGCCCCTGGTGCAGATCCCACCGGAGAGCCCTGGGGTCCCCCCTCTCATGTGCCGATGCGACAGCCGCGGGGGTTTTAGTGGGTAAGAATCCCACATACCCCGGTCGAGCCCCACAGCTCCCGGGAATCTTTGGAAGATTTCCCCGCGTAAAAAAAAAAAAAAAAAACCACAGAATTAGAGGTAAATCCTAACGCCGCTAGGATCAGTATTCACTATCATTTCTGCTCGGCGTCGAGCTGACCGTCAAACTATTAGACCGTAAGTAGTTTCAATGAAAACCGTGAAACCCTCGTGGCGCTAGTGCTGCTTAAGCAAACTTAGTGAATACGAAACCGCGACAAGCCACTGCCGTAGCATCGAGCTAGAGCCCGTGCTGCCTAGAGAACAGCACTACGGGGAAAATAGCCTGAGCGTGACGACACAGGCCAGCGGGTCTAAAATGGACACTTTCGGTGAGTCATAATATGAGTAAGTTACTGTTTAATTTTTCTTCATATGGCAGCATTAACACCAAATATGAATCTGCTAAATTAATTGAGTATGATTCCCCTAAAATGTGAGAATTTATCTGTGCCCATTTTCCAAAAACTAGAATTGTTAAGGATCTGCATGAAATTAAAAACATGAATCGCTTTTATGTGAACTGCTAATGTGGCCTTTTTAGACCAGTTATTCAGCAAGTAAAGCTATTCAGTTTTCAATGACAGGAATAAGATAACTTTCATTAGCAATTACCGAATTTAACAGCCAATAATCAATTCACATTCTTAACGATCCATCCCTTTTACGAACAAGCAAACTAGGACGACTTTGAGACGGGCTAACTATTCCGGTATATTACATTTCGCCTAACATGGACCGAACCTTCTCACGTTCGCGATGGACGATTATAACCAACTCACGATGTCTGTCCTAAATTATGGAGATATGTTATAGTTTCAGTATGTATAATAGACATTGCTTGTCTTCAGACATTTTTTTTCTACGTGCCTGATTATTATAAGCGGGCTCATCAATGCTGTGCTTGTGACTACATTTGACGGTGGACCCGTTATGACCTTGTCAGAAAATTGTGTTACCCGCACGACAAAATACAAAATCTATCAAATTCCGACAAATGGCTGATGAGTTTACTATCACAACATCAACACGTCCGCACTTAAATAATAGTCCTTAGACGCTTAATACTGTTTCTTTGGGTTGCTGCTGTGGTTTATGTTTTTCAAAACTGCTACTAAATGGTAGATTAATCAGCCAATACCGTGGCTGCATCGTACAACCCAAAGACACCAGCTGATTTAGTCCTAAGGAAACATTCACTCAGTTGCCTAAATCAGGTAAGAGAATTCATTACCCACATCAAGAAACTGCAACTTAACAGTGGCGTGCAGTCCATACACGTGCAGTCCATACAAGCAAAAAGACCAGGGTAGGGTAGGCACCTACGACTTCTCTAAATGACTAATATAGAAAATAAGCTAAGAAATGTACTTTTTTGCCTACCCTGGCACTAACTAACACAAACTATATGCACGCCAATGCAACTTAGTAAGGTTTTTATAAGAGATTATGTTTGTGTGTTTTCCGCTGAAGACTGACTATCAACACTGACTTGTCTAACATATTATAATTCACAACCCCTGATACAACTTGGGCAGTAACGTAATCTAAGCATAGTTGAGGTAATAACATACCCAGACTTTAAAAAAATTCTAAAAACGATGAGAGATGATTAGACAAAGTCCTAATTTTTGTACAACATATCCATTCGTTAAAGTGGAGTCACTACCAAAGGGACCAAAGGGTGGGTACAAAGGCCGTGAAGAGTCCCATTTTCCGTACTTCATTCATAAATTTTGAGTAACGGCTCGGCTATTCCGACTATTAATTAAACCTATACATGTCGCTTTTTGTAATGCATTTTAATAGATTTAGGATAGCACCAATAACTGCTGTTTTAGTCGCAAAATTATATACAATTCCTAAATATGACTTAATTCATACTGGGGAAACGGTCAGCAACTTTGGCTCGTAAAGAGTTCGATCTAAAAAATCTATAATGCCACAAAGATATTGCAAGAGCTGATCAGGATATGAGCATCGCGATGCCAGAGAACCAGACCTCAAAGTTCGATAGTTATATCCGTGAATAATACAATCCAACGCACGTTTCCCTACAATATCACGTTGATTGTGTGTCAATTATTCGTAATAAACCTCGTACCTACTCCGTCTCCTAAGTAGCCCCCCTTCAAGACATAAGACCCGGCTATGTTCTGCTCTAAAGGAAAAGCCAACAGTAATTTCTCTTGCCATTCCTACCAGGTCAATAGAATCTAACTACCAGACCTTGACCAGATCCTAAAACTTCTAAATACCAAAATGAGTGACAGTTCTACCACCCTCCAGTATAGCGATGCACACTCGTCAAATATCATGAATTTAACAAAACATGCATGCGTTGAGTTGAAGGATCCAAAATATAATAGTCTCGGTTTTTGCGTCCTGAGAAGATGCAAGACCATCCCTAACACATTTAAAAATATCGAAAACATCTTTTTTTAAAAAATGAAGGACTACGTGACCTGTTAGATTGTCCCGCGTCGACACGTGGCTCTGTGCTACCGGCAGTCAGTGGACGGATTGCGATGGCTCCTTCCACGACGGTCGTTGTCCCGCCGTGATTGTGAACGCTGATTCCGATCCACCTTAGTCATCCTCGCGGCAGTCATTCCGTAGCTCACGCTCGACTCGCAACAAAAAGGTTGTGTGAATATTATGTTACAGACTTACACGTGTATCGTATTATGACGGTAGGTTGTAAAGATTAGCGAGCATTTTATATAGGCAAGCTAAAATTACTACCTATGTAGTTAAAAGAAAACAGATTGACGACTACCTAACACAATCACTGCCATACACTGTAGGAATATTTTGGTATCAGGTCACCCAATAATAACCGATGAGGCTATGGGTAATACACTACTAATACTGCAATCTGACACTAATACTGCGCACTTCAGCTATAATTTGATACAATAGACAGTGCTATCATCTTCTATATTATTCCATATCATGCAAGAAATAAATACAATCTCCCAATTATATTATTAGTTATAGGAAGAATATAATTGGTATGGAGGTATCTGTCAATCATTGGACTACCTATTGAAATTTCTCTGTCTTGACTGTCAGCTGTTTTTATTTGCAGAAAATAGTGGATTATACTTATACGGTTTAAGACATTTATTTTCTCAAAAGATTACAAGATAATCATTTACAGAGAAAATACAAAATATAATATACGAACTTGTTGTTTTACGAATAGTTTGATTTGCTCAATTAGCGTTGTACATAAAAATATTTTTATTTTTCCAGGTACCTTCAAATTTCATTTAGAAATCACAATGCACGATAATAAATTTTAAGCAGCAAGCCGATATAGAAAGACTACAACGCACAGAGATAAATATCAATTCAAACTAATTCAAAAGACCAAAATTACTTAATTTAAAACACTTCTTGTAAATTGTAGATTTGGGCGTGTACTTACGTTTTGTTGAAGTTAGTTGCGATAGCCACTTCTGATCTATAAGGATGACCAGGTTCCGAGGAGAAGAATAGACGATATCACAGAATATAAATCACTTTTATTAAAACACACTTTGTTTCCGTACTAATACACTGAATATACGCGACTAGTATAATAAATTACATAAATTAAATTCACAATAAACAGTTACTTCCAACTCTTAACAGTCTCGTGATTGACACTCGAATTCCCTCACAATACCACCGACCATGCTTTTATCAGAAAAATCCCTACCCGAAAACGAAACCCCCAAACGACTCGCCACGACCAATCACAGCCCGCATCAATTCTCTTTAATGCGGCCCCGTGATTGGCCGGTGGCGGCACTACGAATCAAATGCAGAGTCTATGACTAACTTCCGCTTCTGTCAGTACTCGAAAAGTAGTTACCAGTATATTAAAATATTAAACAATTAAAATAAAGAATTAAATAAGTAGCGATAAATCTCTACAAAATCAGAGGTCCAGAGCTACCTACATTAATAAATAAAATATTTAAAAAATTAAACCGAATACAATAGCCAGCATACGAAAAAGTATAAAATAATTTAAATATTATTGAAGTTGGTGTTAGCGTACCTAGGTACTTTGTCAGCAACTTCAATAATATTTAAATTATTTTATACTTTTTAGTGTGCTGGCCATTGAAGTCGGTTTAATTTTTTTAATATTTTATTTATTAATGTAGGTAGCTCTGGACCTCTTCCCTTTAGGCCACCCCAGGTAATGTAGCCTCTGCGGAATTAAAGTATAGTCTCACTGTCGTTACGTTACGAAGGTTAGAAAAAGTAAACAAGAATGCAACCATATTGAAATGTAGGTACGAGTACATCGATTTTAGGGCCATAAACCGAGCTAACTAAATTATCCCTACAAGTAGGTGGCACTAATTAAATACCTTGCTGCAAATTATATTTGCGTAAACAGTACATTAATTCAACCGGGTAATAAAGTTATTTTTTTTAGGAACAACAAAGCGGTTGTGTGCCGCTGAAAATCCATAATATAGGAACATTTTTGGAATAAACCGAATAAATGTGTAGGTACGTCCTTAATTAAGTCAAATAACCATTTATTAGTACCAAATTATTCATAATTAACAATAATTTGTTATAAAATATTAAAATATTTGCATTTTATCACTTAAAATGAGAATATAGAAGTAGGCTGTTCACACCATAGATTTACCTATACTTTTTTCATTGGTTCAACCACATAGCATTGAGCGCGTGAAAAAAAAACGCGCGCCATTTTCCATAATTGTCATATCTTGTGTATATCGTATTTTTCACTGTGTGGTAAATTGTTTTATTTTTTCCTCGAAAGTGTGTTGAAAAACGTCGTATAAAACTCGTGAGCTCTGCTCATTTCACACTCGGCTGAATTACGCCTACGGCTCGGGATGCAACCCTCAGCCTCGTGTGTAATGAGCAACTTAGCTCACTTGTACTCTTATCATAATATACTAATACCTACTATTACGTCATATTCTTAAAGATCTTGTTAAAGATACCAATATGTCAAGAGGCTTGACAGAACACGGTACCAACCATGAAGCTATATGGTACCAACCAACAACGGCAAAGCATTTAATCTTAATTCAAGTGATGTGTTCATACATTCGTTTCGGTTGAAATTAATACAAGCGAAACGAATGTATGAACACATCACATAGTAACATGTAAACTCATTATAATTGTTAAAAATAAACGCACAATTAATTATTATATTTTATTATGATTTTATTATACTTACTTAATATGATTTAATTATACCCCACAAAATATTACTTACGAATAATTTATGTACTTACCTACCAGTTTTCCGAGAAATTCTTTATTATTTAGTTTAAATACCTAACTTAAATACTGACATATCTTTTTTATTACGATTAAAAAGGGACTAAAACCAAATTA
Source organism: Furcula furcula (assembly GCA_911728495.1). Lineage (NCBI taxonomy): Eukaryota > Metazoa > Arthropoda > Insecta > Lepidoptera > Notodontidae > Furcula > Furcula furcula. The sequence continues at coordinate 23,990,225 of OU452244.1, read as the reverse complement.
AGAGAACTATCAAATGATGACTTGTATTTTCTAGGTCGTGGATAGCCCGTAGGTCCGTACGTTAACCGTGGGGTGTCCGAGTAAGAATAGCACCCTGCCATTTCCTCCCGTTGGGTGTCTATAAGAGGAGACTAAGGGAAAACACGAAGACGGGTAGCAGCGTCCACCACCAAAGTGCACTTGGGCGTGGCCGTGTGAAGATTTGAACGCCTTACGGAAAAAGTGAGTAAATATACCCAATCCAGTGAAGAGCTTTCGGGGAGAAATAGTTTGTAAATATATTTATTTATTTGGGTTACCAATATGTGGTGCACTCGCTAACTTAAAAGTACTTTTAATATGACACACGAAGACGGTAGACGAATACTAAAACAACTAATAACTCTGAAGAAGGTATGAAATTCTCGGTGTGCTAGTCCGACTCGTACTTGACCGGTTTTTTAAAGATACCGCTAGAGGCCCGTGCAATCTATGGAGAAAACTGATACATAGTTCGGTCGATTTTGTTAAACCATCAAAACCCGTAAAGAAGAAGTTGGTAGAGCGGATTAGAACTAGCAATCCCCTCTCTAATCCACGACGCGATACAAAGCCCGGGTGCAGAGGCCCGTGCAATCTATGGAGAAAACTGATACATAGTTCGGTCGATTTTGTTAAACCATCAAAACCCGTAAAGAAGAAGTTGGTAGAGCGGATTAGAACTAGCAATCCGCTCTCTAATCCACAACGCGATACAAAGCCCGGGTGCAGAGGCCCGTGCAATCTATGGAGAAAACTGATACATAGTTCGGTCGATTTTGTTAAACCATCAAAACCCGTAAAGAAGAAGTTGGTAGAGCGGATTAGAACTAGCAATCCGCTCTCTAATCCACGACGCGATACAAAGCCCGGGTGCAGAGGCCCGTGCAATCTATGGAGAAAACTGATACATAGTTCGGTCGATTTTGTTAAACCATCAAAACCCGTAAAGAAAAAGTTGGTAGAGCGGATTAGAACTAGCAATCCCCTCTCTAATCCACGACGCGATACAAAGCCCGGGTGCAGAAAGCGATCAAACTATCAGACACCGGTCTCACCGGCGAGGCCGAAGGGTCTTACGTATGCGACCTCAACGACGTGCATCACCCCACTGAGTTTCTTGCCGGTTCTTCTCAGTGGGGGCGCGTTGTGAACCGGTGGTAAACTCAGCCCTCTCTTAAGCGACAGCCCAAGCCGAGGCCGTGCCTCCCTGAGGTGCCCTTGAGCTCGTCGCTACTTCTGCCGTAAAGGCTAGAGCGCTTCAAGCGCTCGCCTCCTATTGTCCGGTGAAGCTGTAATGGCCATCTGCGGCCAACAGCGTCTATCATTCCAAAAAAAAAAAAAATAAGCGATCAAAAGGCGACCCTTTGCACCCGTGGCAAAATAGTGCTAGTAGAAGTAATAGGTGGACTGCCGAATGTGTGCAGCGAGTAAACACCTCGCAAATAAAGTGTCCCGACACCCGCAGATTGATCTGTGGGCTTTACATAGACACGCTAGTTATAGGCTTACCACAAAACAAATCCGTAGAATAACAAAAGTAACTGACATAGCTCTAGCAGTTGGTAAGTTAAAGGGGCAATGGGCAGGTCATATAGTCCGGAGAATTGACAACCGGTGGGGAAGAAAGGTTCTCGAGTGGCGACCAAGGACTGTAAAACGCAGTGTTGGACGGCCCCTAACTAGATGGACAAACGACCTCGTCAAGGTGGCAGAGAGCCGTTGGATACAGGCGGCACAACATCGGTCGCAATGGAAGTATATGGGGGAGGCCTAAATTGATATGATGATGACAAAACAAATAGCCGCTGGTGTGGACTTTGAAGAGTACTCGCGTACGTTTTCGGTGCTTGGCAAACACGTAGCGATGAAAACATCGCGGTGTTTTAGTCGGTGAATGTACAACATAACCAAAGTGATACCTTCGTGATAGTGTATTGATTAAAATTACGCCCTTTATTAAAATGGTAGGTTCTTAATTTTAGCCCAAACTCACCAGACATTAGATATTAAGTCTGATTATTTTGACTATTAGGGCCCTAAATTATGTTTCAGCATAGAGAACGAGATAATCGATATTTTTACACACTAACAGAGTATAATAAAAAAGAAATATTTCAAAATTAAGATAAATTATCCTTTGTTAATCATAGTCAAACAAAACATAAGTTTATTTTTCTACTTACGCTTAAGAAACTTGTCATGTATAACGAATGTTCTTTACTAAAACGTTATAATAATTTTAATATTAGTACGGGGGCAAGGGGGTGTGGGTAAGCGTCTCGTCAGCGAGGCGCCTCGGCGATGTTGGCCGCCCGCCTCTGCGACGCCGCTTTCTTGTCCTTGCGGGGCGCCGCCCGCCCTGTTAACATTGCTTAGTAATTAAAGAGCTAAGGGGCGCTATACATTTAAGCGGGCCAGATATACGGTTCGGTAGTATTTGATAAACGGCAAGGCCGGCCCGAATTACTACTCTGTTGTATTCTATTCGGTTAGTTCCGATTGGTGACGAACGGCTAGTCCGTTCGGACTGAACGACAAGCGTGGCGGCTGCGGAGTCAGGTACCTTTTTAAAACATTCATCATCATCATCATCAGCAGCCGAAGCCGTCCACTGCTGAACAAAGGCCTCCCCCTGAGAAAGGGAGGGTTTGCCATAATCAAGCTTGGCAGGCGGCTTGGAAATTGCAGTATACTTATAGGTGGTAGGTAATTCAATAGAAAGACGCTGCTGCCCGTCTTCTTGTTTTCCATTAGTCGCCTTTTGCGGACTTCCAATGGGAGGAGATGGATGGGTTCTATTCTTACCCGGACACCCCATAGGGAACATGAAAGATTCATCTACATTATATTCAATTTTGCCGACCGGCTGTGCCGATTAATGCCGCTTCGCATACATATAGCGCTGGTCTAAGACCTTGTTCTCGAACATTTATCTATTTAAGTTAGATTTTGCCGCCTGGGTGTGCCGATTTATAATAATAATAATGAATGTAATTATGGCAAGTGACCCCGGCCTTTGCAATAGCCTAGCTTCTAGCCCATCAAATGTTCAACAACATAGACTTATATAAGCTTTCCATATACTTACAATAGTTCCTACACCTGTCGAGGTCAACTGCCATTTTTCACCATATTAGCAGTTGATCCCGGCAGGTATTCTACACACCATTTATTTCTTAAAAAGGGCCTCTACGTGTTGGATCCGTCCCCACGCAAGCCTCTAAAATGCCGGGTATAACCCGTGATAAATATTTAAATAAACGATAATAATAATAATAAATACACTTTATTGTACACCAAAAGTTACATGTAAATTTAATTTTTATATCCACTTACTTCAATGTATAGCGCCCCTAACTCACACCACTTACTGTAAAACGTTAGATACATCAAGTGTATTTTCAAATATAGATATTTTTGGTTTTCTAGGTGGTTCCTTGTGCTAGCGATCGCCCGGGTTAGCACTTCAGTGCCAAGATTGCAATGAACTTTTGTTTTTTTTCATGGGATCATCCTTGTCATAAGGATTATCCCATGAAAAAAAAAAACACTCGCAACGCCACAGGGGTATTACTGCGGGTTATGTTTTCCACTAAAGCTTCCGTGACTGTCGCATCGGTACATGAAAGGGGGTTGCTTAGATCCGTTTCTTCGGTGGGATCTACACCAGGTACACCTCAGTTGCTTGCCTTTGAGCGCGCTGCCAGGAACCTGCCACAATGCTCACTGGGACTGGGGTCACAACACCTCCGCCGTCCCACCCCAGAAGCCCAGCTACTACGAATACTCCAACGATACTTTGACCCCTGGAACCAGTCCAGTGAAGTGACATATCACTGTTTTTTTTCCGTGATGACGTAACCTGAGCAAGGTATATGCTTCTTCTTCTTCTTTTCGTATCGACAACAGATGCAATCATACCCTGCCCTCCCAATACTTTGCCACCCGCACTGCGTTTTCTGTTGCATCTAATAGTTCCTGAATTGTACAGGAGTCGGTGCACGCTGGATAGGACAACAAATGGGCCATACTTTGTGGAGAGAACCCACACTCACAAACAGCTGAGTCACCATACCCCCACCTAACTAGGTTTTCTTTACACCGACCGACTTGTGTACGTAGTCTATTTAAGCTCTTCCAAGTTAGCCATGGTAGATCAAGCCCAGGGGGAAGTTCTTCGGAGGGAGAAGTAAAGTTTGACAGAGGATACCTCTCTTCCCATAACTTCAGTCGAGCCTCGGTGATCTTGTGGCGTGATTCAATAGGAGCCACAAACCCCACAAAGCTCTTTCGACTTCTTAATCTATGGGGAACTGCAGAGTGTTGATGCAGAGGGTGTCTGTAGTCTTGTTCCATCTTAATTTTTTCAACAGCAGCCGCGACATCCCTTCGGACATCAGGAGGAGCTATACCTGAGAGTGCGTATAGCTTCGCAAGTGGAGTCGGTTTTAGGTAACCCGTGGTTAGACGGCACGTCTCATTAAGAGCCGTATTAACAAGCTTTGCGTGCGCAGAGCGACCCCATACAGGAGCCCCCTGCCGAGAAACAAAGGGCCAAAGCAGTAGTCCGGAGAACACTTGGAGAAGCTCCCCATTTAGTTGTGGTTAGGCGACAAATAAGATTGTTTCGGCTTATAACCTTCATTTTGACTTTACTGCAGTTTTGCTTGTACGTCAATGATCTATCTAATATTACGCCTAGATACTTAGGATGGGCATTGTGGGTAACAGGTTCACCTCGCCATGAGAGATTTAATGTGCGACGAGCCTGGCTATTGCGAAGATGGAAGACACATGATTCGGTTTTTGATAAGTTCGGCTTTAAGGCATTTTCGTCATAATAATTACTTAGGTTAGATAGTGCTAAGGTTAGATTCTTTTCAGCTTCTTCGAACGAATGGGTTTGGGTAGCTAAAGGTATATGCTAATAGTTGGGAATTCGCAATAGCCATTAATGTCTTTGTATTGCGTTATGTAGGTACATACTAGTTATATGCACAGTATGCTGCTTGCAGCTCGTTAAATTAACAAGCGAGTTCAAGCCTCGCTTGTGTTAACACCGTTAAAATTTTCATACGCTGGAACCGCCTCTACCCGCTAGTGTAATGTAATTATAAAGTGCCACTCATGCCGTCCATTAAACAACACTGTACAAAATATACGTTGCATGTATACATTATTACAAAACGTTTTAGCATCGTCTTTTATATTATACTAGCAATTTGCTGCGGCTTCGCCCGCTATTTTTTTTACAAAGTTTACGAACCCCTAATATACCCTCAATAATTTTTTTTGAAAATTCGCGAAACATTTATTGATTTATTTTATTTTGAAAATCTTTTCAGTATTTTTCAAGTCAATCGAACCATAAAATAAAAAGTTTCATACAAAAGAAAACACCCCATTTAACCCCTTTAGGAGTCGAATTTTCAAAAACCCTTTCTTAGTGGGTGCTTACGTCATAAGAAAAACCTACTGTCCAAATTTCAGCTTTCTAGGTCTAGGTTTGGCCTGTGCGTTGATGAATCAGTCAGTCAGTCAGTCAGTCAGGACAAGTAATTTTATATGTATAGATAGACAGGTACCGCATATAATAGTACTTTTAGCGCAATCTGACGGACATATCGTTAACTATACATTTTAGGTAGGTATAAGTAGATATTTACACAACTACTTTTTGTATACCAGATGAAACACACAAATATCGATCGTCAAAAAACAATTTAATCAGCAGCAGCCAAAGGACGTCCACTGCTGAACAAAGGCCTCCCCCTTAGAAGGGAGGGGTTGCCATAATCTCCACGCTTGGCAGGCGACTTGGGAATCGCAGTAGGTATAGGTGGTAGGTAATCCATTATAAAGACGCTGCTGCTCGTCTTAATCTCTGTAATACAAAAGTAATAATGAAATCTCTCAACATGTTATAAGGCTACTAGCAATTACCTGCGGCTACGCCCGCTGTTATTTTTTTTCCACCCCATTTAACCCCTTTAGGAGTGGAAATTTCAGAAACCCTTTCTTAGTGGATGCTTACATCATAAGAACAACCTATTGTCCATATTTCAGCTTTCTAGGTCCAGTGGTTTGGCCTGTGCATTGGTGAATCAGTCAGTCAGTCAGGACAAGTAATTTTATATGTACGAGTATAGATAGATGAAAACTGGAGAGCGTACACTGCATTGGGGTTTTATATGGAAGTAGGTAGGAATAGTTTGGGAACAGAGGTAATACATAACAGACCGTGGTGCGGCAGACGTGACCAATAACAGCTGATTCACATCACAATTTGTTGTTATTGTGATAAACTATAAATAAGGTTGAAAAACATTGCAATTGATTGTATCACTGAATTTAAACAACCTTTTTTACTTGCTGCTTTAGGGTGACTTAAGATGAAGTTGTATAATAATGCGTTTTGTATTTTTTTTATAATTTTTATGTTAAGGTTTATGTATTGTTTTGGTTTATAACCTACCCGATATGCACACAAAATTTCATACAAATCGGTTCTGCCATTTCGGAGGAGTTTGGTAACAAAAACCACGACACGAGAATTTTATATATTGGAGATTAACTTGCTATTGCGAAAAGATTCTAATTCACAAGAGTTTCATTTTGCGCAGATTTGTAAATCTTTTTAGGGACCTATCCACAGGGAGAATGTTTCTTATCGAAAAAAGGTATATTTGAATAAAATAAATACGTACGAGTATATACGACTTAAGGCATTTAATGCTCTAACATATACGTAGTTTATTAAAATATAACTTTTTTATGTTCCATAAAAGTTCGAATTTATAGCTTAAACGTAAAGACAACATAATTTAATAAAATATAAACATGGGCGATAAAGGCGTCGCTCGGTCGTAGTCATTCTACGAGCACTTTACTCAAATACTCATATACGCTACTAGGGGCTCGACGTACTTTGCATTTTAAATAGCTTTATTAAATAGCTTTATTTAACGACTGGTAATTAAGCTGTAGAGCTGTGTATTCGCGAGATTAAAATGTAAGACTTCTATTTACACACATCAAAAGTGTCTAGGGATCAAGCATTTTTAAGCGGATTTCTTGAGATTGAGATGTGGCTTTGTAATAAATTTATGATTTTATAAATTTATATGGATCCTTTTTGGTGCATTTCATAATTTGAATCAGGAACTGTGAATCAAATTCGAGTAAAAGATGAAAATCAGCTGTCAATATTTTCCCTATAAAAACATACAACGCATTGAAGACATTATTAGTGCTACTGTTTCCCTACTACTGATTAAAACCAACGTTATTATGGAGCGGCGACGTCATTTAAGCAGGGAAGAAATGCTCAGAGCCGTGGGAATGATAGAAGCTGGTTCCCGGCAACGTACTGTGGCTTTAGCTCTGAATACAAGTCAGAGTGTTATCAGTCGACTTTGGACACGTTACCGAAGCACTGGTACCGTGGCTGAGCGCCATGGAGGACGGTATCGCTGCACCACACGGAGACAAGACCGATATATTCAAATCTTAACTCGAAGAGCTCCAACAATAACTGCCATGATGTTAGCCGTGAGGCTTCATCACTCTTCAGGGAACTTAATTAGCGACCAAACAGTCAGAAACCGCTTGCATGAAGTGAACCTTCATTCCCGAAGACCGCTACGGGTACCACCTATAGCAATGCACAATCGTAGGATTCGATATCAATGGGCTCTTGAACACAGAAATTGGGCAGAAGAACAATGGCGTTTCGTGTGCTTTTCTGATGAGTCTCGTTTTGGTATGAGACCGGATACAAGACGTATACGACACTGGAGAACCCCTGGACGCCAACAGCGATTAAAATCCTGCCAGGAAGTCCATCCTTATAGTGGTGGAACCATCATGGTATGGGCGGATATTTGGATCGGCGGAAGAACTGAGTTGATTTGGATCAGAGGCAACCTCAACGCTCAAATTTATGCTGAGACGATTGTATCAGACGTCATCGTTCCTCTACAAGTGCAAATCGGTCCCTTATTTCAGTTAATGCATGATAATGCACGACCGCACACCGCAAGAGTTGTAAGAGAGACTCTCGCCGCAGCTAACATCAATGTCCTGCCCTGGCCTGCTCAGTCGCCAGACTTGAACCCGATTGAGCATGCATGGGATATGCTACAGAGAAGAGCTCTGCCGAATATGGAGGGTATCCAGTCGCAAGAAGACCTTTTTTTGTTGTTGCAACGAACATGGGCGGCCATTCCACAGCGTGATTTGGATGAACTCATTTTGAGTATGCCAAACCGATGTTCTTGTGTTGTTAGTGTTCGCGGTAGAAACACGGATTATTAATTGTTTAAGTTACCCAATAAAATTTTAAAGAAAACTGTTATTTCAGTCTTTTTTTCGAACTTTTGTGTTAGTGGTTCAAATGTCAAAAATCCCTTTATTAGGAAAATGGCAAATTTCTTTATTAATGCAAAGGTGACTTGGTTTATCGTTACTGTGACAAACGAAAACACTTTATTTGATGAATCCTTAAAGAAAATTTTAATTAATATCAATCAGGAGAAAAGTTATTGCAAAAATATATGTTGATCCCTAGACACTTTTGATGTGTGTAGTATGAGATTCAAAATACGTATAACCCTCCATCGGGGCAGTTGGGTAACTGCAACTCAATATTATTATGTGGGTAACTACCACCCAGTTTCAGGTGGGTTATAGCTTTTTTTCTACGACGGTGGCAAGCAAGCATGTGGCCCGACTAATGGTAAGCAGTCACCGCAGCCTATAGACGCTAGTTACACAAAATACTGTGAGTATAAATACTCTCAGTATTTTGTGCTAGTTATACCATAAGAATCACTAGCGCACTCTTAAGACATTATCTTTTATGTCCAGTAATTTCACCAGCTACAGTGTCCTTCACACCGGAACACAACAATGTCACACTGCTGCTTGGCGGTAGAATATGTGACATTGCGGTGGTACTAACCTTCCACCTAATAATAGTTTATTGCCGTTTCGAGTATTCTTTTTTTTCTCAATTCGTGATCCGATTACAACTTTAATCTGTACAAAATTAAAATCAAATTCGGGCGCCCATCGCCATCATTATCAGGTTATATCTACGACTGTATCTGATATAAACATAATATTTCTATGTATGTATATATATACTTATTTCAGACCTGCTTTTATGGTGTACAAATCTTGATATAATATAATAATAAAAATAATTTTTACAAAAAAAAGAACCGCCTTCAAAATGCAACTAAAAAGCCTGAAATAATTTCTAAGAATTAGTGGTTTTTACATCTACATTGTTGGACTTGGACTACAACATATTATAAATACATATTACTATCAAAGACGGCGCCAAACTGGAAAACAGTTAGGTACCCACTGCCCCTGTAAGTATTTGCTAGACGTTAGGCGCCGACTTCGATAGTAATATGTATTTATAATATGTTGTAGTCCAAGTCCAACAATGTAGATGTAAAAACCACTAATTCTTAGAAATTATTTCAGGCTTTTTAGTTGCATTTTGAAGGCGGTTCTTTTTTTTGTAAAAAATATTTTTATTTTATTCTTTTTAGTGGTTCCCTTGGTGTATTATTGGGTTAACTTTTAACAACTTATATTTTATTCTGACAAACAGCCAGTTTAATATTTATTTTAAAAACACCCACTACATAACACAACTATGGACTACGTTTATTGGTGCAGTGATCCCGTGACCTTCCTGCTCCATCGTCAGACCCTGATCTCCATTTTTCTAGCAACTACTCGTCGAGACCTATCCAACAAGTCCAAATTCGGTAGATCTACGTTTGTTGGTGCCGAGATACCGTGACGACCTTCCTGCTCCATTATCAGACCTTGATCACCATTGTTCTAGCAACTACTCGTCGAGAGCTACCTAACGAACCCAAACTCGGTGGGTCTATGTTTATTGGTACCGAGATCCCGTGACGACCTTCTTGCTCCATCATCAGACGCTGATCACCATTTTTCTAGCAACTACTCATCGAGAGCTACCCAACGAGCCCAAACTCGGCGGATCTACGTTTATTGGTGCAGAGATCCCGTGACAACCATCCTGCTCCACCATCAGACCCTGATCTCCATTTTTCTAGTAACTACTCGTCGAGAACTATCCATCGAGTCCAAATTCGGTAGTTCTACGTTTAGTAGGCACGGCTAGGATAGGATGGATTGTTAATTTTATTACAGAGTTTCGATGGCCATCTATGGCCTTCTTCATCAGATCCACTTCACCAAATGATACTTTCTGAATGAAAATGCTTGACTAGTTTCTAAATATACCAAAAACGCTATATGTATGCCTATAATATTTAAGGAGTTCCCTCAGTTACTCATGGTTCCCATCATCAGAACTTGATTTTGAAAAAAATGGGACCAATCTGGAACCATACCCTTTCAATTAAAAAAATAATTTTCCAAATCGGTTCGTAAACGACAGAGTTCTGAGGTAACAAACATAAAAAAATAAATAAAAAAAAACATACAACCGAATTGATAACCTCCTCCTTTTTTTTAAGTCAGTTAAAAACAAACAATTTATATACTTAAGTACATTAAGTATATAAAAAAATATTTTTTTATTTTTGTTTATTTAGGAAACTCTACAGCTTTTTTATAAAAATAATTATAGGTGACTATTAAACGGTACACTAAACCAAAATTGAGTTACACGACAATTTATGGAATATTAATAGGTATTTATTGGTGAAAAATAAAGGTACCTTTTTTTGTTTTAGCCACCAGGGTACCTCTAATAGCAATATTATTGTCAAGTTGTCACCTTACTTTCTCGATAGAAAGTGACAGAGCTATAAACAACGTATATTGACGTCTATATCTCATGTCAAGTAAGATGATAATAATACTGCTAATAGAAGTGGTGGTATAAAAATATCAAAATAACCACATGAAAGTATCCACAACAAGCGCAATGATCATGGTCACAGGCGTTCGCCGCTTACCGAGGTCACGCGCGGGGTTACTGCACCTGCACCCTATCAGTCCCGTGCAAGCTGAAAATATTTTGTGTAATTTTATGGTGATAATTTAATAAACGCAAAATATAAATATGTTTTTTTTTTATTGTTTAAATATCATCTATTAAAGATACTGTGATCAAAATACGCACTGAAAAAAAACTGTATAAAGCTTGAATTAAAACCGTTAATAGGAGTGCAGAGTTGGTGTCTGTGAGTGTACGAACACCGCCCGCCCGCCGAGTCAGCCGACCTAGATCGTGTCCGCTCGATGGCGGGCGAGCGCGCTCGCCGCCCGCCCAGAATAGACGCAGCACGTGCGTCCACCGCGACACACGCCCGCCGCGCGCTCGGCCCGGCCGCGGCAATCACTCCGAATACAAAAAAAACTAAGATAAGTGCGACGCCAATACGCACAAAATAATACCAAAGTGTTGTGATTATACCCTGAAGCCAAACGATGCTACTGTTCTTGTTCCTCAAACTCTACGTAAACCATTAATAACCTCGTTAAGGTGAAAGTATTTAGTGAATAATTACTGCTTCGGAATCGTAGTGGCCTTGCGTTATCGTGCCGGGGAGCTTTCAGTTTCGTTATCTGTCACATGTAGATACTTACCACTGTAGCGTGATATATTTTGTGATGTATAGCCTTATTCGAATAACAAAACACAGTAAACGATGTGCCTTACCCTGTAGTATTCTTGTAATTCGTGGCGGTTGTCGTAAAACGTAATAAATATTTCGGTTTGCGCTCGTGACTCACCGCGTGACGGCGAAATGCAGTTCTTAAAATTTGCGCTGTTGTTAAGTCTTATGCTGCTACCTGAGCCGGTTCCTGCTTGGAAAGCTGACACGTAAGGAAACATTTTGTTTAACAATATGATAGTATTATTTATAACAATAGTTTTCTTCAAGTATCAGAGCAATTTAATGGTGGCTAAAGAGTAACTTTTTAATAAATGATAAGTACATACCTTCAAAACTTTAAGGTGTTCTTAACTGTGCACCTATACAACTAATCTTGTACAGATTTGGGCAACAATTTAAATTACTGATTCGTGATTTTTATTTATGCGAATATTATACATTTAGTTTATATATTTTATATAAGTAGGTACCTAATAAAATACTAAAAGTTAATTTTATCACGAAACAACTGCAAAGTTTTAAAGTGACGAAACATTAGTTTACATACTCGTACGCGTCCCGAAAAAACGTTACCTACTACCTTCCGCGTCAACGGAGTCGAGCGGGAATTTCCGTGTTTTAATGTAGAAGAATTTGAGAATCAATTATTAAACTGTCATAGTAATTTACAATGTTAAATATACAATACTAATAACCTTTTAGGGAAGAGTCTTTACATTACACTAAACAACTTTTGTTGCATCACCTTTGATAAGGTATCAATTTTAAAGTCCAAAAAATATAAATAAATAAATTTTCTACGTGAATTCAAAAGAGAAGTTATAAAAGCAATGCGACTTATTGATTTTAGCAAATTCGTTGATACGTATTTGCTAACTGGTTTTTTGATAAAAACCGGTTAAGTGCAAGTTGGACCCGCGCACTGGGAGTTCCATACCTTAAGACGTTTAAAAACTTAGTTACTATTCATTTACACTTCAGGTAGAAAAAAATATATATATATACAACGTGTTACAAAATACCCCGTAAAAATATAATTAATTAATATTATTATTTTCACTGATGTGCAAACCCTATTTCAGTAAAATTAAAGAGTAAACTACGCAGAATGTAAATACATTTCTACCTAATTCGCGGTACGACAATTTTTTTAGAAGACCTAACGAAAAAACCTAAACGAACACTTACTTTTTCATAATAAACGTCAACAGTGCTATGTGAACATTATGTTTGTATTTATCTTTTTACTCGATAATGAATATAAAAATAACTGATTTAAAATTTACAACATATTTTTTTCCAACTTGTCATTTTTTGAAGTCAGTACCTACTATAATGACAAAAGTATAATGACAAAAGTAGAAAAAACTATTAAAGTAGACAATTATTAGGTAAAATAGGTACGTAGCCTTTCTGTTAAATAATCTGGTTCCCTAATCTGGTTCCCTGACATGACAGCTTACTAGGGTTGACAAAATTTTTGGCTTTGATAATTAATTATATTTTTTACGGGGTATTTTGTAACACCCTGTATATATACACAGACGAATTGAGAACCTCCTCCTTTTTTGAAGTCGGTTAAAAAGACCAAACCGCACAACTAAGTTGTTTGTCAAAGTTAACTGTGTGATTTTAAACTTTTAAACTCTGTATTTTTTTATTCTCTCTTATTGCGGCACTACGCGTCACTCTTCCTTTATTACTTCGTATTGTAGCCTGGAAGAAATCACGTGACTTAGCGGAGAGATATGACATTCCTATACATCTGTTTTCTACTCTTTAGAATCTCTCTACAATATGAGACTATATTATAGAATGACCACTTAGCTAAGGGGGCTTTAAAATAATAAAAAGGGAAAATCTATAAATCCAATTGAAAAGAAGCGCAGGCAGAGCTGCGCAGGTCAGCTAGTTTTTAATATAGCTATTATGACGTCATGAATACATTATTATAAGCGGAGCCTTTTAATTCTACTTGATGGATATCTTATATCTAAAAGGTAAAAAACCATAGGGTTCATTGAAGTTTTTTAATGATTTATAAAACTGTACGAGTTACTAAAACATAGTTTAATCATCGAGGTAAGTATATGTAGTACGTAAGTAATAATAAGTACCTCAAGGGGTTTATTTTTTCTGTATTTACATACACATTTATTATATGTAATTATCACTGTTTTTCCTCCATTTACAGAGAAAAACCGCCCCACGCTTTTACACTTAAATATAATCCTTAAGGGGGTACAACGGTAAAATTGCAAAAATAGCCTTAGTTTAAAGAGTTCGATGGATCAATCCGCTATTGCATTGGCTATGAAAATTATATGTACTTATACCTCAGATCTTCAGCAAACAGTTTTATTGATTAGATATTGGATTGAACATAATGTTTTCAAGCAATATGTATTTAAAAAATGTACTACGTTGGATATGAATTGTGTTAGCGTTCAATATCCGTTCATCGGATAGACGTCAAACTTGGACTATAAAAAGCATAATAACCTATTCTACAATTTGTATTGATTACATTTCTTAATTTCATTCATGTTTTACAAGAAATTATAGAAAAACCACGTACGAGATGCATTTCCCCTTGCAGCGCCCCCGCGATCGTCTTCCACCAGTCTTTCGTGGACTGTTATGGAGGGTGGACGCGCTCGAATTTTTTTTGACAAGACGAATTTAATTTAAATGATTTTGAACATGTTTTTAATAAAGATATGTTACATTGGTATAATTATAACATTATAAATCATTTCAAATGAAATCTATACTTCTATATTTAATTAAAGATATTTTTATAGTAATACCATATTTTTGGTTCATCATAGAATATGCGAAAGTATCGTTGCCAAGTATTATGCCTAACTTTTAAAGCGTATCAGAGTCATATATGATCTTACTAATTGAAATCGTATTTAATACTGTGTAGGTCGACAAAATGACATACATTACGATATACTTTACATTATGATTTTTTTTGTCAAAACATGAACGGTGTTATTATTACTATCATGTTGGTTTTTGCAACTTTAGCAACGAGTCGAGTACCTGGGTGGTTGGCTTGGTGGTGAGCGACGCGCTTACGAAGGGACAGTTGCATTGGACAGTTTCTCGTCTTTTGAGACATCTGGATGGTTAAGTTGGAAGGGTACTTGTGTGCTATCTAGGTGGCGCCACTTTAATCTTAGATTTCTTCCGCTATATAACATAAGTAGAAGGTCACTGTAGCTGGCAAAAAAACTATCGGAACAAAAGGCTATAATTATAGTTTTGGATGACAGGGACAGGAAGAGACTTTTCTATGGGTGGGTGCTTCGATTACTATCAGGTAATACCTTGTTACTTAACTAAGTTGCGTAACAATAAACTGTTGGTGTTGTTGGCAGGCACGAGTAAAAATACCACCGCGTTAAAATGTTACTTACTCTAAAACCAGATTGCTTATTAGAATCAATGTAAATTAAATATCTAAGTGTGCTAAATAATAAATAAAATAAAATGTCAAATGCTCCGCGTAGTTCAAACCCCGCGATGGGTACAGAACTCAAGATGAAGTTACGTTACGTACTTTCGCGGTCACGAACGGTGTATCACCTTTAGGACGACAATCGCTTGCATGTGCCAGCCCAAAATACATGCGGGCGGGGTAAGCGCCCGGAACGTCGTCGTCGCCCGGATCGCGGACACGAACGCTATACCAGTTTTCAATCAAAAACTATTTTGATTGAAAAATAGTATAGCGTTCGTGTCCGTGATAGTATATAATATGACGTTACACTAAAAAAGACTATTACTGAATTCGTGCGTTCAAACAAACAGTGCTACGGATGCCTTTGGCAGCCACGTATATTGAATAACAACACAGGTCCGTTGATTTTGTAGTTTGCTACCCTGGCCGCTGACCTTAAGGTCTTGGGGTCGATTCCCACACAGGACAAACATTCATGTGCGTGAACATAATCTGTTTGTCTTGGGTCTGGGTCGTTTTTACCTGTACTTAATTATGGAAAAAGTTAAGTATCTTATCATAGTTTCAGTTCGATGACCATTACGGAGTCGATCACGGAACTCATCATCATCATCAGCAGCCGAAACGTCCACTGTTGAAAAAAGGCGCTCTCTCCCTTAGAGGGGAGGGGTTGCCATAATCCCCACGCCTGGCAGGCGGTTGGTGATCGCAGATAGGTGGTAGGTAATCCAATAAAAAGACGCTGCTGCTCGTCTTCTTGTTTTTCCTTAGTCGCCTTTTACGGACACCCAACGGGAGGAGATGGATGGGTGCGGTATTATTCTTATCACGGAACTAATTTTGGGTCTGCATGACTTGGGTCGACGTTGGGTATCTGGTCTTGAGTAAGGTTGGAAGCTAGCAAGCTTCCAAGATTCGGGTACTTGTGCCGCTCTTAAAGAGAATATACGCATTAGAATAGGAAACATTACAGTTACACGCTTCTTTAATAATACCGCTAGCATCTCATCAGGGCTACTGGCATGCATTGCAGCATCTTAAGTCACTCTCTTTGTCATACTCGAACATCGCAATCAATCATCAATTTGGTTTCAGTTAATTTTTCCAGGGATCAAAAAGCTCAAACATCAGATAATAATAATAATATCCTGGGACAATTCACACACGGTCATCTGATCCCAAACTAGGCACAGCCTGTACTATGTAAACCAGACAACTGATACTAATACTTATATACTTTTTTTTTGTAAATACATACTTATATAGATAAAACACCCAGACACTTGGTGGGAATCGAACCCACGACCTGTTGGGTAGCAGATAGGGTCACTAACCACTAGACCAACAGGCCCGTCAGATGGATGTTTATTGGTTAGAGAATTTGGAACTAATTTAGGAAATATGTTAAAAAGGTCCCTTTTTAAGAAAAAACTATATTTTGAAGGCTCTGTTAAACGCTTTCGTTTTGACTTGCAGAATAGAAACCTTAGAACTTTGTGCATAGTTTCTTTTCAAGTACGCTTACAGTAATCACGGCAAGACGCTGCACAGTAGCTATTTTTATGTTTATGTATTCAGAACTCACAACTGTACTTGCGCAATGGTTCGTCAACCCTAACTTCAGACACACAAAAATCCGATGTGATTGTAAGTTATAAGTAGTACGAATGTATATGGATTCCGAATGGCAGGCACAATGTATTCAGCTGGGTCGAAGTGCATTCCGGTTGTAACCGGACCTAATAACCACCAACAATAGAATAGAAGTATGTATAAGTCTCACTAGTCAGGCATTGACCATTCTATAATAGACGGACTGAAACTTGATATGAATAAGAATAAGAATCATTTATTTGCGTAGAATACAGATTTTGAATATGAAAGAAGTTTGGAATATGAAATGCAATAATCCGTATTCTGATGCAACACGTCAACTACGTTACCATTGTAAGTGGTTGGGTTGTCAGATTGTAATTAGGTGGCACGCCAAGGTATAAATCAAGATATAAAACAGTGGGTTAGGTATCGTTATTAAACTGCATCATTTCATTCTATAACGGAATAGGCAAAATTAACAAAACTCCATTCGACACATCTGCATATTTTTAGTATTTCAATGACCTTGAGAATCTGGCCGCTCCGGCCAAGAGTTGTCATCGTAGAGGGCGCTACCAGCAAATATGAATATTACATTTGAAAAATCATAGACTAAAAATATGCAGATGTGTTGAATGGAGTTTTGTTAATTTTGCCTATTCCGTTATAGAATAAAATTTCAATAAAATTATATCTATTGCAAATATACTTAATCATATCACTTTTAAATGTTTTATTGATTATTTATACATAAAAGTAAAATAAATGACTGATAAATTATTTAAATGCATGATAAAAACCGATTTTAACTCTTGCAAAGCTTTTTGTCATTTCATAGTGACACGAAAAGAACAAGACTGATGCAGTTTAAGAACGGTAACCAACTGTTTTATATCTTGATTTATTTATACCTAGGCGTGCCACCTAATTACAATCTGATAACCCAACCACTTACAGTGGTAACGTAGTTGACGTGTTGCATCAGGATATGGATTATTGCATTTCATATTCCAAACTTCATATCAAAGGTTCAGTCCGTCTATTATAGAATGGCCAATGCCTGAATAGTGAGACTTATACATACTTCTATTCTATTGTTGGTGGTTATTAGTTAGGTCCGGTTACAACCGGAACGTACCAGCCAGCTAACCCAGCCCACCCAGCCAGTCAGCCCGTTGACCCAGCTGAATACATTGTGCCTGCCATTCGGAATCCATATACATTCGTACTACTTATAACTTACAGTAGTCACAGCAGATTTTTGTGTGTCTGAAGTTAGGGTTGACGAACCATTACGCAAGTACAGTTGTGAGTTCTGAATACATAAACATATAAATAGCTACTACGCAGCGTCTTGCCGTGACTACTGTAAGCGTACTTGAAATGAAACTATGCTCAAAGTTCTAAGATTTCTGTTCAAAACGAAAGCGTTTAACAGAGCCTTCAAAACATAGTTTTTTTTTCTTAAAACGGGACCTTTTTAACATATTTCCTAAATTAGTTCAAAATTCTCTAACCAATAAACATCCATCTGATAGTTAAGCTTTTTGATCCCTGGAAAAATGAACTGAAACCAAATAGATGATTGATTGAGATGTTCTCGTTTGACAAAGAGAGTGACTTAAGATGCTGCAATGCATGCCAGTAGCCCTGATGAGATGCTAGCGGTATTATTAAAGAAGCGTGTAACTGTAATGTTTCCTATTCTAATGCGTATATTCTCTATAAGAGCGGCACAAGTACCCGAATCTTGGATGCTTGCTAGCATCCAACCTTACTCAAGACCAAATACCCAACGTCGACCCAAGTCGTGCAAACCCAAAAATCATAAATTACTTTTATTGCGACAATTAGTTCCGTGATAAGAATAATAGCACCCATCCATCTCTTCCCGTTGGGTGTCCGTAAAAGGCGACTAAGGAAAAACCAGAAGACGAGCAGCAGCGTCTTTTTATTGGGTTATCTACCACCTATCTGCGATCACAACCGCCTGCCAGGTGTGGGGATTATGGCAACCCCTCCCCTCTAAGGGAGAGAGGGTATTTTTTTCAACAGTGGACGTTTCGGCTGCTGATGATGATGTTGATGAGTTCCGTGATCGACTCCGTAATGGCCATCGAACTGAAACTATGATAAGATACTTAACTTTTTACATAATTAAGTACAGGTAAAAACGACCCAGACCCAAGACAAACAGATTATGTTCATGCACATGAATATTTGTCCTGTGTGGGAATCGACCCCAAGACCTTAAGGTCAGCGGCCAGGGTAGCAAACTACAAAATCAACGGACCTGTGTTGTTATTCAATATACGTGACTGCCAAAGGATCCGTACCACTGTATGTTTGAACGCACGAATTCAGTAATAGTCTTTTTAGTGTAACGTCATATTATGTACTATCGCGGACACGAACGCTATACCAGTTTTCAATCAAAATCGTTTGAACGACGTTCCGGGCGCTTACCCCGCCCACATGTATTTTGGGCCGGCTCTTGCAAGCGATTGTCGTCCTAAAGGTGATACACCGTTCGTGACCACGAGAGTACGTAACGTAACTTCATCTTGAGTTCTGTACCCATCGCGGGGTTTGAACTACGCGGAGCATTTGACATTTTATTTTATTTATTCTTTAGCACACTTAAATATGTACAAGGCGGACTTGTAAAAGATTGTTGACTTGTAAAGGAATTGTAAAAGATTGTTTTTTTTTTATGAATAAATGATATGATATGATGAATGCCTTAGGCATTCTCTACCAGTCTACCTTTGGATAATGCAGAGGGTAATAGTGGTAGGTGCATAGGTAATCTAAAATTTAAATAGATATTTAATTTACATTGATTCTAATAAGCAATCTGGTTTTAGAGTAACTAACATTTTAACGCGGTGGTATTTTTTCTCGTGCCTGCCAACAACACCATCAGTTTATTCTTACGCAACTTAGTTAAGTAACAAGGTATTACCTGATAGTAATCGAAGCACCCACCCATACAAGTCTCTTCCTGTCCCTGTCATCCAAAACTATAATTATAGCCCTTTGGTCCGATAGTTTTTTGCCAGCTACAGTGACCTTCTACTTATGTTACATAGCGGAAGAAATCTAAGATTAAAGTGGCACCACCTAGATAGCACACAAGTACCCTTCCAACTTAACCATCCAGATGTCTCAAAAGACTAGCAATTGTCCAATGCAACTGTCCGTAGGTAAGCGTGTCGCTCACCACCAAGCAAACCACCCAGGTACTCGACTCGTTGCTAAGTTGCAAAAACCAACATGATAGTAATAATAATAAAAAATCATAATGTAATGGATATCATAATGTATGTCATTTTGTCGACCTACGCAGTATTAAATACGATTTAAATTAGTAAGATCATATATGACTCTGATACGCTATAAAAGTTAGGCATAATACTCGGCAACGATACTTTCGCATACTCTATGATGAACCAAAAATATGGTATTACTACAAAAATATCTTTAATTAAATATAGAAGTATAGATTTCATTTGAAATGATTTATAATGTTATAGTTATACCTTAGGTAACATATCTTAATTAAAAATATGTTCAAAATCATTTAAATTAAATTCGCCCTGTCAAAAAAAGAAATCGAGCACGTCCACCCTCCATAACAGTCCACGAAGGACTGATGGAAGGTGATCGCGGGGGCGCTGCAAGGGGAAATGCATCGCGTACGTGGTTTTTCTATAATTTCTTGTAAAACATGAATGAAATTAAGAAATGTAATCAATACAAATTGTAGACTAGGTTAAGTATATGCTTTTTATAGTCCAAGTTTGACGTCTGTCCGATGAACGGATATTGAACGCTAACACAATTCATATCCAACGTAGTACATTTTTTAAATACATATTGCTTGAAAACGTTATATTTAATCCAATATCTAATCAATAAAACTATTTGCTGAAGATCTGAGGTATAAGTACATATAATTTTCATAGCCAATGCAATAGCGGATTGATCCATCGAACTCTTTAAATTAAGGCTATTTTTGCAATTTTACCGTTGTTAACGGTTGTTACCCCCTTAAATTACAAACACGGGGTAGAAATATAGAACGGTTTCGATAATTTATTTATTACTTTTTAGTGCAGTGTTCCTTATAAAAGCGTGTCTTTTTAGTTTTTTAAACTATTAGTTTATTTAAAGACAAGTCACAAACTACGGTTATAAAATAAAATAAAAATCTGTTTTGAAATGTGCACATGGATCCTTTGATATGATACCCAACTTGAAATAGTAGTCTAAATGTGAAATTTCGACGCCTCACTAAAAAAATAAAAGAAACCTTACAATTATTTTGCGAGTGCTTACCAACATTATAAGCAAGATTCAAAACTATTGTACGTACCTTTTTTTTTTGACGCGGGGGAAATCTTCCAAAGATCCCCGGGAGCTGTGGGGCTCGACCGGGGTATGTGGGATTCTTACCCACTAAAACCCCGCGGCTGTCGCATCGGCACATGAGAGGAGGGACCCCAGGGCTCTCCGGTGGGATCTGCACCAGGGGCCCCTCAGTGCCTTGCCTTTGAGCCCGCCGCCGGGGGGCGCAATGTAGCCCCCCGGGAACCTGACACGGTACTCACGGGGACGGGGGTCGCAACCCCGCCGCCGTCCTCCTAGGAGTCGCCGCCGTACTCAATGGACGCTCAAAGGGCCCACACCCCGAGCGTCCAGCTACTCCGAAGAACTATTGTACGTACCTATATCAAGCTAAAATGGATGTGGCTGGTATGTTGGATATGATAGATTTCCAGATATACAGTATTATCCGCAGTATCATTTTATACTTTGATTAAATTTATGTTATTGAGAAACATCATAATTTATTTGTTTTAGTTTTTCTTTTTCATTGTAGTGTAAAAGTATGGGCGAGGGCGATTGGCAGCGAGCTTTGGAAGTTGAGCGAAGCTCTAACCAAGTCAGATCAAATCAGAATCGTAAGTATACCATTAAAATTGAGACCACATAACTACATATACGAACAAATACACTTCATGTATTGTCGTAATGACAAACTGTTTAAAGACTGACACCCGTCTTGTAAATGAAAATTTCAAAATAACACACACGCAGCAAGCAACCGAACCGATTTAGAAATATTTTTTGCTTACAATGCTAAGCTACTTGATACATAATATTTTATTTTAATATTTTTTCATTTTTTTTTTCATTGGTATATTATAAGTAAATGGTAAAACCATTATAATATATATATACCTATATTTAAATGAAACCTTAAACTAATGCAAATGCAGGTATTAACAATGAAATATTTGCAAGACTGAACTGAATACCGTTGGGGAAGAAAGGTTCTCGAGTGGCGACCACGAACCGGAAGTCGCAGCGTTGACAGGCCTCCCACTAGGTGGACAGACGACATTGTACGCGTCGCAGGTAACCGGTGGATGCAGATAGCCAATTGTCGTTAATTTTGGCGTTCTAAGGGGGAGGCCTATGTTCAGCAGTGGACGTCTTCCGGCTGATGATGTTATGTTGATTTGCAAGACTTACCATATAACTAACTTGGTATAAATAACAACTTATTGTTACCTTGATGACTTTTACAATCTTTATTTATTTCACAGAAATACAAACAGATGAACGCCAGCGTAAAGAGAAAAGATGGAACACAAATATTGGAATCGACGTTGCGTTCAGTGAGCAATATGCTCAATCGAAAAATCAAAGCTGTCAAGGTAAGATAAAATCTCAGGTATTATTATTGCTATCTTTAGATAAAAATGAATAGCTGTCCGTTAATCTCGCTAAAAATCCGGCTTGACCAATTTGAATTATTTTTGTTTAGTTTTGTTCACTGTGATCTAAAAGAAAAAAGAATGGGTGTCAATCATGGATAAATGGTGTCAATGTAAAAGCCAGTTTGACATATAAAGGATGCAGCAAAGTATTTTTTTTATTACACATAGTGCGCAGTCAAAACAAAAAATATTCTTTATACATAGGTCCAACGGATGTACGTACACATACTACGACTACGCGGATGGTATAACGAGGCCGCTACTGTGAATCAGAATCGGTAATAATATATTGACGAGATCCAGCATGAAAATCAGTAGGCCTTGCAGAAGGCTTGTTACTTTTGACATATTTTTATTTATTTATTTATTTGATTTGTATTCATTTTAAAATACACGATCGTAGAATAATTACGATAGGTAACAACATTATGGGTATTAATTATTAACGAACGTATCGATAGATACATGCGCGTTTGAATTAGTTTGTGCTACCGTACATTTTAATAATAGGTTATTGTTTTTGTGTTGTGTAGTTTATATTCCACCAAATAGTTCGGAAACGGATTATTTGCTTTTATTTAAAATAATAGAAGAATTATGCATTAGATATAAGGAAATTGTTGTTGTCGGAGATTTTAATTTGTACTCTTGCCCTATAAATGTTTGTAACTATTATGAATGTTTTATGACTTATTGCCAATTCACTCAAAATAATAACGTGCCGAATCACTTAGGGCGGAAGTTAGACTTAGTATTGAGTGCAGGGCGACACGGGGAAGTGACGGTGGCGGCGGCGGATGAGGCGCTGGTGCCGGTGGATGCATATCACCCGCCGCTCACGGTGAGTGTGTGCTTTGTCGGCGCCCGTGCTGCGACCGCCCGTGCACCCACCGACCCACGGGATGCTACGGTTCAAGTTTCGCGCCCACATTGGAATTTTTATAAAGCTGATTATCAGTTATTATATTCATTATTAGATTCTGTAGATTGGAGCGCATTATATGAGATGCAAGATGTTGATCAATTGGTACAATATTTTTATAGTAGTCTAAATAATATTATTGATAAATGTGTACCCAGGAAAAAAAACAAACGGGGTAATTCGAAGTATAGTTATCCTGAATGGTACACGAGCGACATAATAAACGGCATCAGAAGAAAAGCTCAACTTCACAAGCGGTACAAAGAAACAAAGCACGAAAATGATTATTATAATTATTCTAGGTACAGGGCGTGGGTTAAAAATGCTATAGACGAGGCGTACAATAATCATAAAGATCAAATTCAAAGTAGGTTTGCTAAAGATCCGAAAGCATTCTGGCAATACATACGAAAGAGAAGGGGGACGAGTAATAGGCGGACTATTTCGAAGGACAACCGTAATCTGTCAGACTATGAATGCGCGGCTGAGTTTTCACACTTTTTTGAATCGGTATACAATAGCGAACCACCTCGCCTGGATGCCCGAGTTGCAACAGTAGCGTCCGGCTCGACCAATGTGCGCGTGCACATAGAAGCGCTCAGCTTGCGTGAAGTCGAAGAAGCACTAGAGCGCCTGAAGCCTAAATACTCGGCCGGACCGGATGGGATTCCAGCTTTTCTATTTAAAGACTGCCGTATGGTATTGGCTGAACCTCTCTGGCATATGTACAATATTTGTTTAAAGTACTCAACATTCCCGGACGAGTGGAAAATAACACGAGTAATTCCGGTACCCAAAGGGACTGCAGGACCAGACATCAGTGATTATAGACCCGTAGCTGTACTATCGACGCCAGCAAAGGTATTTGAGTCAGCAATGCAGCGCACGGTGTACGGGCAGGTACGGGCGCATTTTTCTGATTCGCAGCATGGGTTTCGCCGGGCGCGCAGTACTTCCACCAACCTTCTCAACTTTATGCAGCAAGTGGTGCCTGCAGTGGATGCTGGAGCCCAGGTGGATGCAGCTTACTTCGATTTCAGGAAGGCATTTGATACTGTAGATAATGACGTATTGCTTTCCAAGTTGGCGAAGTTTGGATTCACACCGAAACTCTTGAACTTTTTTGTAAGTTATTTGAAAAACAGAAAGCAATACGTAGACTACAACGGCTGCGAATCTGAACCGTATTTTGTGAGATCCGGAGTGAGTCAGGGTAGTAACCTGGGGCCTCTTGAATTTATCATAATGATAAATGATCTGCCAGAGGTCATCGAGTACAGTTCATGCCTATTGTTTGCTGATGATCTTAAACTACTGCTTGAGGTCAGAAGTATAGATGATTGTAAAAATCTCCAAAATGATATACAGCGAGTAGTGGAGTGGAGCAATGAGAATAAACTACAATTTAATGTGTCCAAGTGCTCTATAATGAGTTTCACCCGCGCTCGTACACCCCTGGTATATGAGTATAGGATTGCGGCAGAACCGATGCAACGAGCGACACAAATACGGGACTTAGGCGTTTGTTTCACTCCAGACTTGAGGTTTAGTGAACATATTGCTAAGGTGTGTAAAAAAGCATATAGGAACCTGGGATTTGTATTGAGACAGACGCGTAAGTTTACCAATATGTCAGCAATAAGAGCACTTTATGATGCACTAGTAAGAAGCCAGCTGGAACATAGTGCAGTTATATGGGCTCCTCATGAGGAAAAATACAGAGTGATGCTAGAGAGGGTGCAGAATAAATTTACACGACATCTGTACCATAAGTTGTATGGGGTATACCCCTTCTACCCATTAATGTACCCTACGCTATTTGTACTAGGTATGGTAGGGTACAATGAGTTAAGAGTGCGTCGGGAGTTCACTCTGGTACTGTATCTCATTAAACTCCTACGTGGGATACAGCACGATCCGGGAGTACTGCGGTGCTTGAGTCTTTGTGTGCCAGACCGTTACGTATGGAGGCGGCTCCGCCCACCGCTGTTATCAGTGCCAAAGGCTAGAACACAGTTATTGGCAAAAACGCCCCTTACTCGTGGAATCCGAATAGTAAATGAGACCAATAACAGGATAGATATATTTTCTAGTCATTTGAGTGAATTGGCAAAAGTTCTTATACATATAATTTCTTATTCGTAGACTTAACTCGGGACTACAATGTACGAGTACTTGTATATTTAAATTCTTGTATTACTAGTTTTAGGATGTATCTAATTAATATCGATAAGGCACCACTATCGCATTAGGCTGCACCTGTAATGATAGTTGTTGTTAGAAGTAAATAAAATAAAAAAAAATAAAAAACATAAATATAAATTGTGATATGGTGATTTGCAAATTTGTGAAAATGACAAAATATTTTTAAATCGACAATACCCGTACCAGAAAGTAAGAGCCGTTTGTTCATAGTGCATTATTTACACTGTGGTAAAGTCGACAGGCGGAGAAGTCTGGGCTCCACGCAGGAAATGGGCGTCATGATACATTTTGAGAGCATAGTAAGATTACTATGCTCTCAAAATGTATGCCCATATCCTGCGAAAACAAATGACGTAGATACGTCATTTGTTTTCCCTGCCTTAGCGTTCATAGCACGGGCGTGATATGGCCCTATCTACTATGCAGACTCTATTATCATTTAAAAACCTATGCTTGATATAGACATGTAAGATATCTATATTGTTAATTTTGATCACTTACAGTGTATACATGCAAAGGCTGAAGAACTAGCAAAGAACTTCAACTACTCCCAAGTAGACGATGACTATGAAATCAAATACTGCTCTGCTAAATATTCCAATTTTAATTATGAACCGGCAGAGCAAAACAAAACCCGCGATGCTCCGCTTTTTATTCCAAACTTTACAATAAACAACACAGATTATGTAGAAGTTGGGTTGGAAAAGGACTCGCATTTCTACAATATAAATGTAAACACGAATATAAGTTGCGTGCACGTACCAACAAATATTTTCTATAAAGGTAATTTTTAAACATTACTCTACATTCTAGTGCTGGCGATCGATTGAATAAATTGATTTCCAATTGACCTCACTTGAGACAATTTAAAATTTACTAATACTAATAAGCTAATACTTTAGGGTAATGCTCTGCAAATCTCATCACAAAGATTTAAATAAAATACGTTACTTTATATAAATTGTTTACACTATATGTTATGCTATGTTACAGAGAAGGAAGCTTTAAATGCAATACTTTGGTCAAAGGGTCTGAATGACGTATTTACAAAAAATTACAAATCAGATCCGTCCCTGGTGTGGCAGTATTTTGGCAGCGCGCACGGTATTTTGCGCTTCTACCCCGGTATGCCATGGAACAAGAAAGAAGTCGACACATACGATTGTCGAGTCAAGTCCTGGTACATTGAAGCCGCCACTTGCTCAAAAGACGTTATCATACTCTTCGATGTATCCGGTTCAATGACCGGCTTCAAAAACTACGTCGCAAGGAGAACACTGCGTTCGCTTCTGGAAACTTTATCCAATAACGATTACGTTAATGTGTATACATATAATAAAGATGTGCGAGTCGTCGTGGAATGTTTTGAGCATCTTGTTCAAGCGACTCCGGAGAATTTGAAAACGCTTAGTGATACTTTAGAACCCAAGCAAGACCCAAAACAAAAGAAAAAAGTAATGAAACACAAGGTGCCTCTCGAAGGCACGGCAAACTTGACGGAGGCTTATACAAGGGCTTTTAATGAACTCAGAGGGGTAAGATTACTTTCCATTTTAACTACTCTACAAGACTTTGTTAGAATGAGACATTAGAATCTCTGGAGAAAATAAATTCGATTTTTTAAAATGAAATTAAACACCTTTGTCCGTGTCACCTGGTGATAGTTATGCATCATCTTTACATAGTGTTCGCCTTTACCGATCGCTCCGAGAAAAACGTATGTTATGTTCTGTATAGAAACTTGCTCAAATTCAACCAATATGAATGTAGCATTGACAAAAAAACCGGTCCGAGTCCGACTTGAACACCTCAGAAAGTAAAGACTTAAACCCATCGATATATGTTTAGCGATGCTTAAACCCAACGAGATATTGACTAAACCGTAAAATTAATGTTGTCTTTTACTTACGCGAATATTACACATTGAAATTAAACTACTTTTACGGATTTTATCGCGGTTTATTTATGGATTTTACAATCCCGACGTTTCGAATGCTTTGCAGCACCCATGGTCACGGGAGGACTGAGATGTTGAACGTCCTTATGTCACAATTATGCCGGTGTACCCTCAGGTCTTCTTAGTTATTATTGTTGGTCCGATCTACGCAGTAAGAGCTTACAGTATCTTGAGGCCGTGCAGTGTTTTGATTGATATTGGATTTAATTATATTTATCACAGGATCCCAAGCCGGTGGTAACACCCAACCATCTTCTCTATTGAAATTAGGATGTTTTTTGATTTCAATAGCCTCACGAATCATCCTAGGCAGGAATCGGTGTTCTTTTGCGAGGATTTGTGGTTTATCAAATCTAATATAATGGTGGGTACGATCCTGAACGTGTTCACATACTGCAGACTTCGTACAGCGTCGGTGTTTCACATCAGCTATGTGTTCTTTAACGCGAGTTTTTATTGCACGCTTTGTTTGCCCAATGTAGGAGAGCCCACAGTCACAATCGAGTTTATAAACTCCTGCATCTTGTAGAGGTATATGGCACTTGACAGGTGGTAAAAACTGACTAATCTTCCTTGGTGGCTTAAAATAAGTTTTGATCGAAGCTCGCTTTAAGATATAGCCAATCTTGTCTGTAACCCCTCTAACATATGGTAGAACAGCAGGCTGACGCTCGACAGTGGCTGGTTTGACACGTTCACTATGATGGCGGCGCGGGACTCGGAGCTTGTTGTCATGCAGTACTTGCTTGACATGTTGCAGCTCAGCGCTCAGATGGTCATCATCACAGATTCCGCGTGCTCTCTGAAACAAAGATTTACCGACAGTAGCCAACTGTGTTGGGTGATGGTGAGACTCACCATTCAAGTACCTATCTGTATGGGTTGGTTTTCTGTACACAGTATGGCCCAAGGTGTTATCAGGATTACGTATTACTAATACATCTAAGAAAGCTAGTGAGTTATTTGATTCCAACTCCATTGTGAATTGAATTTTTGGATTGATGGAGTTAAGATGATTTAGGAATACAGTTATTTTATCAGATGGTAGTATTGTGAAAGTGTCATCTACATACCGCTTGTAGAATCTCGGAGTAACAGGTGAAGTTCGGAGGGCTGTCTCCTCGAAGTCTTCCATAAAAATGTCAGCAACTACTGGAGATACAGGCGAGCCCATTGCTACTCCATCTACTTGCTTATAGAATTGCTCCTTCCACAATAGATAGCCCGATGTTAGGCAATGTCCTAATAGTTCTGCATACTCCTTTGGCATGTTTTTCTCAGCTAGCCTCTTTTTTACAATTTCAATGCAGTCCACCACAGGTAGGCATGTAAATAGGGATTGGACATCAAAACTGACCATAGTTTCATTGTCAGTAAGACACAGATGTTTAATTTCACTGACAAAATGGTATGAATCCCTGGTGTGTGCTTGTGTGTGCCCTCTTAATGATGAAAGCACCCCTGCTACATGCTGAGCCAATCTGTAAGTTGGTGTGTCGATCTGGCTCACAATCGGACGTAGCGGAGCATTGGGTTTATGTACTTTGGGCAACCCATACAACTTTGGCGGTTTTGCACAAGAAGGTATTAGTGATTTGACATCAAGATTCAATCTCTCGGAGTTTTTCTTTACAATTTCACTCGTTGATTTGAGAATATTATTAGTTGGGTCTGTTTTGACCTTTTTGTATGTACTTACATCCGACAAGAGTTGTTGTATTTTGAGATTGTAATCTTCCGTGTCTAAGATGACGGTGGCATTGCCTTTGTCTGCGCGTAGTACGGTGATGTCAGTTCTGGCACGTAGGTTTTTTAAAGCCAAATATTGGTTTTTGGGGAGATTCGGTGTGGGCAAAGAACTTCGACGCAACAGGGATGAGACGTCCTGACGTATCGCCTCCGAATCCTCCTTCCTTAAGTTATTTTTAACCAGAACGTCCTCTATACTTGATATTATCACTTCATAAGGTATTCTTCTAGGCGCAATTGAAAAATTTAGGCCTTTTTTAAGTACTTGTATGGTCGGGTCATCTAATGTTTGTTGTGACAGATTGATGATTGCGCGTGATTCACTAACGGTGGCGCTAGAGGCGCGAGTGAATGGTTGCGTTTCGTTACTCGGTCTTGAATTATTTTTGACATTTGATTTGTTCGTTAAGTTTTCATACTTTTTTATGTGTTTGTTTTTGCATTCATTATATTTAGATGTTTCCCGTTTATTTAGAGTATTTATGCAATCATCGTAATCAAATGTCGTCAATACTGTCTTTATTAAATTAGATAACGTCTCAATTTCCCGGTTTAAGCGCTGTAGATCGGATCGTGTTTGGTGAATCACCGTTTTTAGTAATTTTTGACTTGCCTTTCTTAGGATCCTCGCGCTCAGTGTTTTGATTGATATTGGATTTAATTATATTTATCACAGGATCCCAAGCCGGTGGTAACACCCAACCATCTTCTCTATTGAAATTAGGATGTTTTTTGATTTCAATAGCCTCACGAAACATCCTAGACACATACACACTGCACGGCCTCAAGATACTGTAAGCTCTTACTGCGTAGATCGGACCAACAATAATAACTAAGAAGACCTGAGGGTATACCGGCATAATTGTGACATAAGGACGTTCAACATCTCAGTCCTCCCGTGACCATGGGTGCTGCAAAGCATTAGAAACGTCGGGATAGTAAAATCAATAAATAAACCGCGATAAAATCCGTAAAAGTAGTTTAATTTCAATCCGTAAAATTAAGTTTGTTTGTCGAGGTTTCTTTAGGTTTTCTAAAAAACTGTAAGTCTCGACAAACATCATTTTTATTTATTTATTTTATAATTTTTGTACACACGAACACCAAAAACCTGTAAAACCTGTTTTCCTGTAAAATTTACATAAACATTTATTAACTGTTGTTTTATAAGATTTTTTACAAGTTATGGGGAATGGTATTTTTTTTGCGATTTTTGATTATAAACCAAAAACTACCTACGTTTTAAATGTGCAAATGAATCTCAATATATGTAATAGTGTCACTCTGAAATTTTAACGCCTCATTTCGACCCCCATTACAAAGATAATAAAGTTTATTTATTAAATTAGCGATTTGGTTGAGTAAGTAAGATCTAAAACTATTCTAAATTTCAAATCGCTTTTACCATCAGTGGTTCCTGAAATATGTAGGTGTCCTAAATATATAGGTGTGACAGACAGACGGACAAACGAAGTCGCACCATAAGGGTTTTTACTTTTTAGGTATGAAACCCTAAAAACGAAGTAGGAGTCCTTCAGCAGCCAGCTCATGCCTAACTCAGGAGCTTAACGGGTAGGTTTTATGCGGTTATATGTAAGTTAAAGATATATCTCCCGTTTTAGTTGCGATACTTAGACAGGTTTAATGTACTTATATGTGTAGTTTCCTCTATATACTTTTAGACTTTCGCGTTCCATTATCAAACTATATTTGTATCGGGAAGTAACGCGATTTCCTACCTTATATTTTGTTTTAACGTGGCCGAATCGTCAAACCAAAATATGTATAACGTAAACTGCGCTAGTTTCCTGTGGTCTATATCAATATAATATTAAATATACTGTGCAGTGCGATAATAGTAAAGAATAATGTTATGTAGAGGCGGAAAAACTGCAACGTGAGCAGCACCCAAGGTTGTAATCAGCTCGTGATGGTGATCACCGACTACGTGCCGGGCAACCTCACCGAAGTGTTCGAAGAGTACAACAGGGAGGTGGTTGCCGGCAAGACTTACATTCCTGTGAGGGTCTTCACTTATCTCATCGGTAAAGAGGTGACCAACGTGGACGAGATACGATGGATGGCCTGTCAGAACAGAGGTGAGCTAAGTACACTCGTGGTCAGAATTATTTTACCACCTTTGCCCGAATGCCCCAGAAGGAGGTGCCCCAGTTTGTGCATATGTATGCATGCCAGTATGTACGTCTGTTTCGCACGGCCTAAACGGACAGATTCGTCTTAGTTGTGGGAGTAACATAGGTTATTTAAAAAAAAAATGGCGGCCGCCAGCCGCCGTTTTGTATTTTTTTACTTCCAAGAACATATATTGCATAGCAAACGAAACGTGTGAATGAGGCGAGTTGAAATATACATACATACATGTGTACCATTTTATTAACCGACTTCAAAAAAGGAGGTTCGTCTGTATTAATTTTTTATTTTATTTATTTTTTTATGTATGTTCGCGCATAACTTTGGCAATTATGAACCGATTTGAAAAAATCTTTCTTCCATCCATTCTTCAATCCATTGATTGGGTCCCATAAAAAATTATTGCTTAGTAATAAGTAGTTCCTGAGAAAACAAAAATGGTGACTGCGCAGGAAAGCCTATATAGATGACTTTATGTCGCTTTTTAAGGACAAAAATGGTCATAACTCTGGCAAATATTTACCAATTTCAATTATTCTTTTTTTATTCGAAAGAAGAAACCACTGTATTGAATCTGTATGAATTTTATTACAACCGGATAAGAACTTCCTGGAGGACCATGAACGATGTGGAGGAATTTATCTGGTAAAAACCATAAAACTGATGTTCTCCATTACATTGCTCTGACAATTATGAACCGATTTCGATGATTCTTTTTTTATTCGAGAGAGTAAACTACTATAATGATTCCATGCAAGTTTCATTACGACCGGATATTTTTTTCTGAAGAAACATTAATTATGTAAAACTATGTAGACGATAATGTGATCATAACCTAGATCATTTTACGGTCTTCGATGGTTCAATCTTTATATATGAAAATATCACTAAAAAGTTTAAAATAAAATCTTTTTAAAAAAAAATTGAACCGTCTTCAATATCACTGAAAAGTATAAAATAATTTAAATATTATTGAAGTTGGTGCCAAATATACCCAGCAGGTACGCTAACACCAACTTCTATAATTGACGTCGGTTCAATTTTTTTTTAAAGATTTTATTTGTTCATAATCGTGCTTTTATATAATTTTTACTTGTTTAAAATTATTCTTACGATGCTCGAAAATATCATACCATACTAATTACATAAATCATTCCAACATACTTATAGTACATCACTGAAGCATTGCAGGAAGTTAAAATTTAACATTGCTTTCGTGAAATATCAAACAAAAACTCCATTTGCGTTTGTTTTTTCACTAACTTATTTTGGACAAACGTATGGTTTTCTCCATTATTTGGAAGATATCTTTTAGCAGGTTTATGTTTATTATCCAATACATTATTTAAAAAGTCTACAAGACATATGTCTTCTCTTTATTTCGTTTTTTATGGTACTGGAATAACATGATCCATTAGTTAACTTACAGACATGTGGGAACTTTATGAAATGAAGGTATCATAGGATAGTACTCAAAATTCTCTGACCACAAGTATGCAGTCTGTATAGTCGAGTGTAACACAAGGGGAAAACTTTAGCCTTAACTTAATTTAACAAACGAAATTCTAGCGTACCTACTTGTTTTATTTGTCTTACACGTGATCGATAATAATTATTAAAGTATTTTTAGTAAAAGAATTAATACATTTTCGTTAATTGCAGGTTACTTCGTCCACATACATTCTGTAGAGGAGGTGCAGCAACAAGTACTGAAATATATTAACGTTATTGCCCGCCCCATGATTCTTGAGGAGTCGGAGCCTCTCCCGACCTGGACCCATGCGAACATCGACTACACGGTTGGTACCACCATAACATGGTCTGTATAAGCTGTTTAAATCTTAGTAAATACCTACAATACATTCACCATTCACTTTTTTTCGAAAACCATTCAAATTTTATATTCTGCGCTTGAAGCAGACGGGCGTTATTTTAACATTCGTAACTATAATCACAGTGCTATAATCATAGAATTAGAATTGGTTAATGAAGAAAGAGAAATTTTAAGATCTATTGAGATTAGGAGAGGAAAGATGATTGGCCACTTGATACGACACGACACCTTCTTTAAAACGATAGTGGAAGGTAAAATAGAAAGGGGAAGAGGAAGACCAAGGTGAAGTTTCATGAAGCAGGTAGTAGAAAAAGTGGGTGGAGTGTCGTATCAGGAGGTCAAAATGAAGGCATATAATAGATCGAATTGGAAATTGCTTCACCGACAAGAGCCCAGCTCTTAAGCTGGAGAGAGAGAGAGCGAGAACTATAATCATAATTATGATGAAAGCAATGTTAATTTCTATAAAGCAATATTTTTTTATATATTTGTTCATAGATTATTTAAGTCACTTTTTTTACAAGATGAGTAGGTATTTTATTGTGTCGTGGTCATTTTGACCTTGGTATGCAAAATATAGAGTAGGTAATAAAATCATGCACGTAAAATTCCTCTTGTATTTTTCAGAGGACTGGTTCATGGGGAGTCAGTGACGATGTTGGAAAGGTAAGTATTTATTTTAAGTAAATGAAATAGATACATAAACAGAAATATTACCTAATAACATTCATTTGAGTCTTCGAGCTCTTTTTGCTTGCGTTTCATGTAGTATAAAGTAATTCAGGGTCGTTTATTTTGTTAAGTCTCTAAACTATTATAAAATAGTTTTAACCTCCTTTATTGCCTGACGGAAGGAAGGCTATGTTATTCAATTATATATGTATGTGGATATGTCTATTGCTTTGCCCGTCTACAGCCTAAGCTGCTGGATGATTGATGATGATATTAACTTTTGAAAAATAAATAATAAATTCGTCTGGGTTGTGAATTGTGGGAGTTGTGGTGAAAAAGAAATTACTTTTACCTGACATTTTGTTATGTGTTTATTTCCAAAAACACCACTATGGATATCTTTTTATCCTAACGCGACGTTCGTAGGTAACTAGTCAGCCTTTTGCAATTTTATAATTTGTATATTTGCAACGCAAAAAATAAAACAAATTACATTCTTGTGAACATTGTATAGCCAGACGAAGATAAACTGGTGACGTCAGTGGCGATCCCAGCGTTCGACTACAACAGTGAAGACGCCGGTCTTCTGGGCGTGGCCGGCACCGACGTGCCCATCGACAGCATCGCCAAGCTCGCTCAGCCCCACCAGGTAATGACTTTTGGCCTATTCCCAGTAGTTCTACATTTAGTTCTACATGTATGACTACTAGGAAAAAAATGCTTAATTGTATTTTCCTACTAGTTCTACATGACTGTAGAGTCATGTAGAACTAGTAGGAATGCATTAAATATTATTTTTTCAGTCCTGGTAGTTCTCCATGATGACGTATTAGAAAATTGGAACTTTATTAGTGAGCAGAATACTTTTTTCCTAGTAGTCATACATGTAGAGCAAAATGTAGAACTACTGGGAATAGGCCTTAGGTCTACAGTATAAATAGTAATGACATTCTGGCTGATTCGACCACAACGGATTTATATCTTTCTCGCGGAGGATATTATAGTGCCCCAGTGCTTCCTTAGACACAAGCGCAATCTTTAGCCTCACAATCCGGTGAACGAAGGACCGACACGATCGGGGTGGGTACAAATTCGTTGCTCCCTGCGGATTTGAACGTGCGATCTCCGATTTGCAAAACAAACGGTTTCCTGCTGTGCCGATATTGCTAGAAGCTAGGTCTCTTGTGCAAGCGACGGACCCCGGCAAGTAGCACCGCAGTGTCGGTGAATGTCTAAAAATTATCGGGCTCAAGAGACTTTATGTCGCGGATGACAACCGGCATTGCAATCTACAGGGTGTATGGGTACGTACTGAATTTTTTTATATAAGATTTCTCATATTGTCCGTTACAACATTACAGAAATCATTTATATGGAAAACGACAAATGACTAACTTGTTAATTTTTGAGCATGTAATGAATACGTGCGGAATAATATTTAGTTTTCAAATGACATTGCTAATTTCAATCAAGCCGCCTGCCAAGCGTGGAGATAATGGCAACCCGTCCCTTCTAAGGGAGAGGCCTTTGTTCAGCAGTGGACTTTTCGGCTGCTGATGATTGCTAATTTTGCACAAATAAGTAATTTATTGTTTTTAAATTGAAATTAGGCTTTATTATTATAACAATAATGATGTTATCCTAATTTTATTAAAAAAAACGGCATTTTTTAAAATTGAAATTCTTGAAAAAGCCGATGAAAAATTTCAACACTAGAATGTTCAGAATCATGTACTGGATTCCTGGTATAGGTTTTCGGTACGATGTCCCTTACACCCCGTATAGGCAGGAGTGCCGCTTACCATTAGCCAAACGTAGTCTGTTTTCTCGTCACTAGGACAAAAAAAACGATACTAATCGCCGCTCACAGCAGACAATCGCCGTAAGCGCCGTTAAAACCGAGTTGCGCTTAATTTCGTTTAGTTTAAAATAAAAATTGTTTTTAATTGTGTGCGTATGGTATGCGTGCTCAAATATTAATTCAAATTGTATACTGTCCAATCCAATGCCTTATCTTCCATTAATTGCTAAAGTTAGAGATGATTAAAGCAAATCCTCCAAAAAGTGGTTATTCGAGTTATGTCAAGTCGTCCCTTTATAAAAATTATGAAAATTTCCAACTTGGTTAACGATTACTTCTTGTGTGTTTCCAGCTTGGAGTCAACGGATATTCGTTCATTGTGAGCAACAACGGCTACTTATTGCTACACCCGCTTTTAATAACATCTGTAAGTGTAAAATTTTACAGTTATGATGGCATAACTTGTGGGCTAAGCTATACCAGCCAGTAATTTTTGTTTTGTACTCAAAAATACAAGTTTAAGCAATGATAGTCTAGTGCTATATGGGAGCTAGGCACGCCGTAAGGTGCCAGTTTGAATACCAATCCAACCTTGACTCAGTCCAACTCGATGAAACTCGATCTAAATAAATACTTCCATGCTGTCTTTTATTGCAGATAAACGGAAAACTACAAGAGAACTATAACAGTGTGGACTTCGTTGAAGTGGAGCAGGTAGACGATGGGAAAGGCTCTCGAGAGTACGGCTATGAGATAAAGACGCTCCGGGAGAACTTGGTCAATGGCAGTAACGGCAACATGACACACGTCAAAGTGCTCTACCATTACGACAAAATGCGGTATTAGTTTTAATTTACTTGACAGTTAGTTTGATAATTCTAAACGTGGGCAGTATTTTATGCACCACTTGATATAATTGTTTTTTTTTTCAAAATCGACCCAAACAAACAACAAATTTCGGTGTTGCCAGCCTTGAGTAAAATTTTTGAAAAGCTTATTCTATGTCAAATACTGGAACATTTTAATAAAAATAATCTTCTTCACAATAGACAGTTCGGCTTTAGAAAGAATCGCTCAACTACAGACGCGGGAGTCGAATTATTGAAATATATCTACGAGGCTTGGGAGGAATCACGGGATGCTCTTGGTATATTCTGTGATTTATCCAAGGCTTTTGACTGCGTAGATCACGACACGATGGTCAGGAAATTACGCCACTATGGTGTAAGGAATAAAGCTCTAGACCTTCTGACTTCATATTTGAATAATAGAATTCAGAGGGTCGATGTAAACGGTAAGAGATCTCCAGGTTCCGTGGTCTCCCTGGGCGTTCCTCAAGGTTCAATATTAGGCCCATTTTTGTTTTTAATATATATTAATGACTTACCCTACTTCGTGGGGGACAAACTTAATATTGTATTGTTCGCGGATGATACATCTCTTCTATTTAAAGTTAAGCGTAAACTCCATGATTATGACGAAGTGAACAATGTACTTTCTATGGTTGTCCATTGGTTCAATGTTAACAATTTAAAACTTAATGAGACCAAAACTAAATGTATGAAATTTGTAACTCCTAATGTGAGACAGCTGGCAACCAATGTAGAAATAAATGGAGCAGCGTTGGACCTTGAGGCGTCGACTGTGTTTTTAGGTATAACAATTGACGCCAAACTACAGTGGGGCCCACAAATTAAGAAGTTGTCGGGTAGGCTAAGTTCCGCGGCTTATGCAGTCAAGAAAATTAGACGTTTAACTGATGTTGAAACCGCTAGAATTGTTTATTTCAGCTATTTTCACAGTGTTATGTCATATGGCATATTACTGTGGGGATCTTCTGCAGAACTTAATACTATTTTTATTCTGCAGAAAAGAGCTGTGAGAGCCATTTACAATCTGGCTCCTATTGATTCACTTAGAGAGAAATTCAAAGAGATAGATATTCTAACGGTTGTGTCACAATACATATTTGAAAATTTAGTTTATGTTAAAAAAAATATCAGTTCTTTTAAAAAGTATAGTGATACACATAATATTAATACCCGGAACAAACACGATCTTGTTGTACATGCCACGCGTCTCCACAGAACAGGCAAATCGTTTATGGGCCAAAGTATACGCTTTTATAACAAACTGCCACAGGATATCCGAGATCTTCCAATAAAGAAATTTAAACCTTTGATAAAAAGCCGTTTGTCAAAAAAGGCTTATTATAAAATCTCGGATTACCTGGAGGATAAAGCTGCGTGGGCTTGAACTGCTCAACTCATGCAAGCTTAGAAGTTTAAGGCTGACATAAGTAAAATTTGTAAACCTATTTTTAAAAAAAAATGACAAAAAAAGACAAGCCCGCTGAGTTTCTTGCCGGATCTTCTCAGTAGCGGCCGCGTTACGATCCGGTGGTAGTTTGTAAAAATGATTTTTGTGTAAGTGCCTCCGTGGGGCCTATACATAATAAAGATATTTTGACTCTGACTTTGAAACTTGGCTTGCTAACTCAAAAGTACTTTTGTGCTGTTAATTCTCATATGTATTTTATTAATATTTTCAGGAGGATTGATCGTGTAAAACATGATTATTTTTTTAACGCATTAGAAGGTACGCCATTTTCAATGGGCATATCTCTGCC
Source organism: Furcula furcula (assembly GCA_911728495.1). NCBI lineage: Eukaryota > Metazoa > Arthropoda > Insecta > Lepidoptera > Notodontidae > Furcula > Furcula furcula. The sequence continues at coordinate 23,951,785 of OU452244.1, read as the reverse complement.
TATGGGGTATGGAGATACTGAACTTTTACTCAAAGATAATCCTCTTGAGGCTAAGCGAGGCAAGGTTCTGACTGGCATCAATGTGACAGATTATTTCAAAACTAGTTTCAGAGTACATCCTGACTGGTTAGTATTTTGAAAAAGTATAGCCTCAACAAAAACATCAGTAAAATAAAACATAATTATTTAAATGCTTTTACAAATATTTGACAGGGTGTACTGCAAATATCACTATTTGGAAGGCCACGAAACACCTAACGCTGAAGAAGAAATCTGGGCATTCTTAGTTGGATTATCTCATAACAAAATTGATATCACGAAAAAGCAATATGCTGACATTCCCCAAAATTTCACCTTCGACTCTAACCGTAAGTAGGAAATTATTGTTATTTTATGAGATTGAAAAGCTACTGTTGGTCGCAGATGGTCATAACAGCTTCACTGGACAACAGGGACGACCGCTTTAAGCGCCCCAGCTAGAAAGGTAAGGGAGCGACGAGGGCAATGGAACCTCAATATGGCACGACCTCGTCTTTCAAGTTTACCCGAAGTATTGTTCATGTCCATAAGTGTACACACCTAGTGGTGAAATTATTAATTCCCAACAGGAGACTCCAAAAGAGATGGAGTGGTCATCATTACCCTTACACGAATATTTGAATTCTGGTTGGTTCGGGATGGTTCTTATTCATAAATATCTGTTTAGCCATTTACTATGAGTTAGTGTTACTTGTGTCGTGTTTTCAAATTATCAATTGGTTTCGTTTCTAGAGCACTGTGGTAGCGGTGAGACTGGCACAGACGACTATTATTGTACTGAAGATCTGGTAAAACAATTGGTGTTTGATGCCAAACTGTCGACTCCGTACTTCCAAAACTGGACTGCAACTGATGAGCAATGGGATTTGGCAGCCAAATACAATGTCACCGTCCGATTCATAGCGACATCTAGCGGGTTGACCCGGTGGCATTACATCTTTGATACAGACAAGAATGAACAGGTCCACGATAATGGGACGAGGAGCAGAAAATTCCCGGGCAAGTAAGTTTCGCTTTGTACGGTGATGGTCGGATCGAAATAAGTAATTTTGACAAACTTTACTTTAATCGGGAATTAACGCGATTTACCTTATATTTTGACTTGACGTTTCGGCCGGGTTGCACCAGCCGTGGTCAACCTCGCTATTTGCCGGCGGTCAAATATACAGATACTGTGACTGTAGTGAGCTTAACGTTACAAGTGAAAGAACGGGGGTAGATGAAAATATTTCTGCCTCGCGCACGGATCCGTCTCGCTGAACCAGTCTGCTTGTGACCACGACTGGTGCAACCCGGCCGAAACGCCAAGCCAAAATATAAGGTAAATCGCGTTAATTCCCGATTAAAGTAAAGTTTGATAATGGAACGCGAAAGACTAAAAGTATATAAGTAATTGTGACCTCTGCGGCGCGTCGCTCGGGTCTATCAGAACGATTTGCTATAGCCGTATTGCTACAAACCGGAGATCACACACTCGAATCCTCCGTGGAGAATTAACTCTGTGAGGTCATTCCAAGAATATCCCCTTGTCTGAAAAAAAAAACAGAACTTTTGTGTATGTTGTGTATAGATAAGTAAAATTAAGAGAGGCTTATTTCTTCGCGATCGATTCAGATTTACTCTCCATAGATGATCGGACTGAGGGAAAAGAACAAGAGCTAACCGACATACATTCATCATCACCATAATCAGCAGCCGATAGACGTTCACCGCTGAACAAAGGCCTCCCCTTAGAAAGGAGGGGTTGTCATCTCCACACTTGGCAGGCAGGTGTCTTGGGGATCGCAGTATAGGTGATAGGTAATCCAAGAGAAAAACGCTGTTGCTCGTCTTTTTGTTTTCTCTTAGTCACGGACAGTGTCCGTTTTGACTGCTCCGCCAGTTTCGTAGAAGATAAACGACTGCGTCAATATTACGAAGGTATTTGCTAAACACTAACAATGAAGGCCGCAAATTCGCAGATGCAATATTCAGAAAGTTATGAAAGGATAACCGTGGCCGCGCGGTTGATACATGGAGAACCGCGCAGCCACGCAGTTCTCTTAAACGGAACTTAGTAAGGGTCTCATTCTTTTTGCTAATCGCTGATACGATTTCGAAGAAAATGCAGAATGTATAAAAAACCCACGCAGTTCTCCATGAGTCGACCGCGCGGCCATAGCATTTAAGTTCCGAAGGTCGTAAAGTCCAAACATTTGTTTTTTTTTTTCATTATTATACAGGGTATAACCTAATTATACATGGTGTAAAAAAACACGTGTCCGATCCGCGAGGGTATTATTCAGTGTATCAATACAAACACATGTATATAACTAATTTGTTGAATATCTCATATTTTTTTCCTAAGTACTTTGTTTCAGAAAAACGAATCTGATCTTGTATTTTTGGTACAAATTAGAAAAAAAAATTGGGATGATTAACAAATGAGTTATATACATGTGTTTGTATTGATACACTGAATAATATCCTCGCGGATCGGACACGTGTTTTTTTACATTCTGTAGATCAAATGGCCGTGTGCGGATTGTCTCAGGATATATTATTCGCAGAGTGTTCGGAGATGTCTACTACAACGCTATCGAGCAGACCTGGTACCAGGCCGCGGTGCTGCAACACATGATCCACAACCCGGAGTCGCTGGTGATATCCACGCCGCTGCCGATCCTGGACGAAATCATCAAGACACCGTCACCGGTCATCAACGATGACGGCGACATCATAATCACCGCCAGTCTTGCTATATTCTACAAGGACGGGAACTCATCAACGCCCGCTTCAGTCGTCGGATTTCAATACTCCTACCAGCAATTTTACAAGCGGTTTTTACGTTTAACGAACATCACTTTGGACGGAACTAAGGTTAGTTTTTTTTTTTAACCGGTACCAATTTTTTTTTTTAAATTGTTTTTTTTTAATTTTTTTTTTGGGAATGATAGACGCTGTTGGCCGCAGATGGCCATTACAGCTTCACCGGACAATAGGAGGCGAGCAGGCGAGCAAATGTATTGCACAGCCGCTCGACATACGAGACATTAGTTATTAAGAGTTCTGTGATGTGTGGTAATTTCACTCTGACTATATAATAGTGCTTTTGTTCCGGACAAAGCAATGATTACACGCGGCTGCTGCTTGGTAGCTGAATATCTGTCACTGCGGTGGTTTCTACATGGGTCCTAACACCTAGTAAATAAGTACTATTATTACTATTTTCAAAATTATAAATTATAGCCTGTGGCTAAAATTTTAGCCAAGGGACTTACGTCAAATGTCAAGCAATGCTGTGCCTAATACTGAGGTTTTACACTAGAATGGAAAATGTAGGGTAGCATCAGTCAAGGTTTCACACGTCTTTTGAAAGCTAGTTAGGCTTTCTCATACGAGTATATGCAGGTTTCCTCACGATGTTTTCCTTCACCGAAAGCTAGTTACAATCGCACAAAGACTATTCGCATATGAGGTACGAGCCGGGGTTCGAATCTGCGCACCTTGTTTCCAAGGCAAGCGTTCGCCCATTGAGCTGTCACTACTTATATACTAACTACAACTGCAACTTACAACTACTACTACTGCACTGCTAAAATTTGCTATTGCAAATTTAATTATATTATATGATTAAATTCTAGGATCCAACATGTGATCCTGATTCGAATAAATACGACTGCTACATTATTGATGGATCCGGCTACATAGTTTTGGCGAAGGATATTGAGCTCGTGGGTAATTTCTTCGGCACCCAACAGAAGTACGTTCTTCAGTCGTTTTTGGACAAGGGCATATTCGATCATGTCGAAATGTTCAACTATCAGGCTTTATGTCCTCCACAATTGTTTGATGAGGAGATGAGTAGCTCTTGGCCGTTGCAAACAGTGAGTATGTTTAATATATATATATATATATATATATATATTATATATTTGGTACGCTTAAAAGTCTTTAAGCCATACTTTATACATTTTCAGATTCAAATGTTAACTACTTTAAATCGATTGTATCTCTTTAACTATAGAGTATAGTTTATTCGGTGTAGGTACACATTGCTATCTTTCTCAAGTTTTTAACGCATTTATGGATTAATTTGCCTTTTCTTTCAGTCTTTATAGGTTTTTGCCCGAATGCCTCAGAAGGATGGCTTTGTTTTTTTTTTTTCGAGAGTAGTTAAGTATGTATGTACATAATGTATGCCTATTTTTGGCACTACTTACAGCCTTAACGACATATAACATTATGTCGTTGGATCTACCTGTCTTAGTTGTGGGAGCCATGTCACTCCCACTATAATTTTTCTCATAACACTTAAATTGCAAGTCTTTATTGGTATCAAATGAAAGGTCTTAACGAGATGAGTTGAAATTACATGTGTATACGTTTTATCTATGTATAATGTAATTTAAAATCATTTGGTATGTTCGCAGTCGGGCTTTTTGTGCTTTTATAATTTGTACCTACTAGCGAAGTTCTTCTTCGGCTCCTTTCAATTTGTTACCGTTTTGTATTCAACCATCTGTTAAAGTATAGTAATAAAATCTGTTATTATCCCAGTAGAGTTCATGCCCTGACCTCAGTTCCCCAGCTTTGGCCGGTCAGATGTTTTATTGTTGCACTACAATATTTTTGACATTGAGCCCATAATTATGGCGGCTGTATATGCATAGCTCTCTGGCAGATCCTTAGTTTAGACTACTGGATAACCCTCACAGACCACGTTTGAGTTTTATTGGTCGTCGTGGTCATTGTATTCGAGCTTAAAGTTTATACAAGGGGGACTACGTACCGAAAACTTTTTTATAAGATTTCTCATATTGTGTGTATGTATAGGGAAAATGACTGATTTGTTAATTTTTGAGCATGTGCGAATTAATGTTTATTTTTCAAATTACATTGCTAATTTCAATCAAGCCGCCTGCCAAACGTGGAGAGTATGGCAACCCCGCCCTTCTAAGGGCAGAGACCTTTGTTCAGCAGTGGACTTTTCGGCTGCTGATGATTGCAAATTGATATTAGGCTTTATTATTAAACCAATAATGATTTTATCCTAATTTTATAAAAAAAAATAGGCATTTTTTTTGGAAATTCATGAAATGCCGATGAAAATTTTCTACACTAGAATGTTCAGAATCATGTGCATCCAGTACATGATTCTCAACCTAGTATCAGTTTTCGGTACGATGTCCCTTACACCCCGTATAAAAATAACTTTTCATGAATGCCGTTGTTTGTCTCCATAATATCAAATAATTTTAGATATTTTATTAACATGACATCATTGGTGTCCAAATTTAACTAATTCAATCTGTTTTATTTTAGCCTTTCAGCTTAATGTCTAACTTTCTCCACTGGTTAGTGACAGAGGTGCTATTATTATTATTCAATTGGAAAAACTATTCGTACGCCTCTGCGTTATATGATCCTGGTAAGCATTTTTAATGGCATTTAGATCTAAATAATTATTAGTAATACATACTACTTTTTTGATGCACTGATGCATTTATTACTAGTACCTACATATAGCAATAGAAAAGCCCATAGAATAGTTAACACTTAAAGTAGATACGGCATGTTATTTCTATTTTTACCTACTCACACAAAATGTCACTTATTTACAACATAATTATTTATATGGGTCTTTATACTAATGTACAACTTATGAGATATTTATAGCTTGATATTTATATTTATAGCTTTGATTTATTGTAGAAAAACTAGGTGCGTCGATGTTTTGAAATGTTAAATAATTAATTATAGCTTCACTAGTGCTAGTGTAGAAATAAATAGGTCCATAGGTCCCTCATTTACAGTTATTTTTAACTATCATGTAGCCGCACGTTAAAAGAAAGGTTTTAATTTAAATGATTGCCAAAATATTGACGTTTTGGTCAGCAGAATATGTTATCTATTGGCAAAACAGAAACAAGTGTAACAGATTATTAATCCAGATTTGTCTGAGCATTAATTCTTGCTGACCAAAAATGTTTCTTTTTTGCGAATGGATTAAATTATTTCCATCAAGTTATATGCACCTACCTTTTAGTAGATAACTGTATATTCTCAGCTAATTTTTCCGCTTAATATAACCGCATGGTCGTCTCACTCACAGACTATAGCGATACACCCTACTCAGCTCCCGAGCCGACCACGAGTGGGCCACCCCCAGAGACAGCCAACGAAACAATACCCCCTAAAGAAGTCAAAGGCGAGCCGTTCTCCTGTGATCACAGCATCACGCTGTATATACTGAATCAGAAGTACTTTTCGGACGCGTCGGGAAATTCACCAACGGTCATCGAAGACAAACCGGGGGACTGTCACCCAGCGTACTGGGCTGCCTATATACCAAAAACCAATTTGTTGCTTGTTGTCGTTGAAAAAAACGATGGAAAATATAGTGAAGATTGCAAAATACCGCTGGACACAAAGCCGAAGCCGACGCACAATTCAACAAACCGCCGAGAGCCTTGTCACAAATTGGATTTAGCGGGGTTCCCCAGACGACGACTAGCTGGCTGTTATACCTATCATGACGGGGTAAGTTGTACTACCTACTTACTTTTTAGAATTAAAATTGTACTTCCAAACGCAATACTAATGAATATTAGATAATTGGCTTAAAAAGTTATGAGGTCATAAAAAATACGTATTGGCGGATTCCGCCAATACGTATTTTTTTAAAATTATTGCTACTTCTATTAAAAGACGATACTGCCAACGGCAAGTGTTTAAACGATAATAAAGTTAAAATTAATAAAAACAAAACAATAAATGGTTAGAGATAAAACGTCACAATTTTAGAAACACTGAATACGACGTATAATAAAATTATAGAACTTTAATAGCATTCATCAAATACGTGTTTGGCTTGGGCCGCTTGTTGTTGTTTGTTGTCACAACGTTAGTTTCAGTGTGAAAGGAAGACACTACAACTAAAGAAAATATACTAGGCTCAAGATACAACTCCTTTTCGTGTTCAGTGAAATACTACGGGGTTATTTACGGTGTGACGGAGACTGATCAATCTATCTATTAGACTTGATGAGATGGCACTGGATGGTTTTTTGTTAGGGATTTTAAGACACTAATTAATCTAATATCTAGAATGATGAGGGGGCAAAGTACAATGTGACTGCATGGGTAAACGTGAAAGACGTTTATCAGATGAGAATCTTGCTCGACCTGTCTGTAGGTTATGTAATACAACTTATTTTGGCACAGGAACGAAACATAACCGCGTGTGGTATGGGCAGCGTCTTCCGCGGTGATTGGCTGGTGTTGGTGACCGCAGTGCTGCTGGCTGTGACCACTGCCTGGAGCACATCGTGACACTAATGTACCCGGCATTTGTACCTTTGTTACTTTACAAATAAAACCTGTTGCACCTTAAATGCACTTATTTATTTCCGCGGATATGTTGTAAGTATTAAATAATTAAAGGGATTTTTTTTGGAAGTTGGAAGGATTATTTTTATATAAAAAAAGTTAATCTTTAACTTAGGTCCCTCCTGCGTTAAAATATAGCAACTGACTAAAAAGCTATAAAAATATAATAATATTTGGGGTATGTAAGTTCTCACTAGTTCATCTTATACCTACATAGTGTAAGCACACAGTATCACGAGTGCCTATATAACTAAAGATGTAAATATCCACAACACAATAGAGAAATAAAATAAATCTTAAAGATATAAAAATCATTTAAATATAATTTAGTTTTTTTATTAAAAAAACTGCACTCAAATCTGATGATCACTCAGATCTGATCTTTAAGAATTATGATGCCATAAATACGCGCACTTTTATGCGTTGGTGGATAATAGTGACAACGATTTATTCCACTTTTAAGACCCGACTGATATCACCTGGGTGGTCAAAGTGTAATTAATCAATCGTCTAAAATCTTTGATCACCTCGGTATCAGATTACCTGGGTGATTTTGTCTAGGCGATCAACGTAGAATTAATTGTAAAATATTACAGCTCATGTATACTATTTAATAAATCAGAAATTAACTTTACGAAAAATACAGCGGCGGAAATACCATTTAATATTCACCGCGACTCATCGACACGGTGACCTAGTGATACCGGGGGTATACAAATCAATGAGTGAGTTGGACAGGTGGCTGGGAATCTGCAAGTTACACATACAAATAAAACGCCGGAGTGGGGCGGGCGCCACGTCAAAAGATTCGATAAGCGCAGAAGATTCACTTGATGTAAATCATGGTGAACTACTTTTATAATTAATAAAAAATAAATTTGTTCTGCTATTGGTTTGTTTATTCTTTAGCTCCATTAATGCAATAAAACTCAGCTGATATAGACTGTAATAAACATTTGTGAACATATTGTGGCCAATGATGATGAACTGCTCTGAATATGCCACGTGAATTTATCTTATTGGGATACCTACAATGAGAAATCATTCCCGTAATCATCCCTACTAAAATAGTAAGTACCTAAAGACTATTCCAACTGAAACGACTGAACTTGTCCGCTACGTGTAGTAAGATACAGATTTACTTTTTTTTTATAATGCGTAAGTATTTGTATACTTACTCATAGATTCTTGAAAAATATTATACACATGTACCCGTAAATATGAATTATACATAGGTACTGAGTGACCCATCTATATAATATTCTGTGGTGTGGAGGCGCGGAGATAAGGCCGCGGCCAGTCGCCGCGCGCACTCCTACTTGCGCGCATGCTCAACACGCGCTCTGCAACGACTGCGTACATCGTCCCACCTACAAACAAAGTTATCAATGCCAGCCGTATCACCGCATCTACCTGACATTAGCATACTCGATGTTATGTCGTTATTAGATTAGCCCAGTTAGTTCATCGGTATGACAGTTTTCGCCCAGTGAATACCGCGGTGGTTCTCATGTGCCAGTGTGTAAGCGCCTTCGTGTTTCTTCTACTGGTGTTGTTCCTGGACTCCAGGGACTGTTCGGCTAGTGCACAGTATGATGCCGCTGGCAAGATATCGCTTAGCACGTAAGGATTCAGTGATGCCATATTATTAGATAATATGACACATTACCTCCACTTTTGTGGTTTTCGTGGTTAGGTTTTTAGTGGTTAGAACCGAGAGTAAATTTATTGGTTTTCGTGGGTAGGTTTTTAGTGGTTAGAACCGAGAGTAAATTATACAGAAACATATAAAAAATTAGTTAGATTTGTTGCGGGTTCCAAGAGAATTGAGTATTTCCTGGGACTAGCCGAGGGTCAAATTTCGTGTCTACGGTAGGTACTAAACATTGTAGATCCTGGCTAACAGGAGTCACAGTGGTGAGAATGAGTATCAGGATTAGTTCGTAGTTCCTTATGATCTAATACAGTACAGCAGATATAAACACGATAGATACTCTTTTTAACCGACTTCAAAAAAGGAGGAGGTTCTCAATTCGTCTGTATATACATATATATATATATTTTTATGTATGTTCGCGCATAACTCTGTCAATTATGAACCGATTTGAAAAAATCTTTCTTCCATCCATTCTTCAATCCATTGATTGGGTCCCATAAAAAAATTATTGCTTAGTAATAAGTAGTTCCTGAAAAACAAGAATGGTGACTGCGCACTGAGAGTTGCAGGAAAGCCTATATCGATGACTTTATGTCGCTTTTTAAGGACAAAAATGGTCATAACTCTGGCAAATATTTACCAATTTCAATGATTCTTTTTTTATTCGAAAGAAGAAACCACTGTATTAAATCTGTATGAATTTTATTACAACCGGATAAGAACTTCCTGGAGGACCATGAACGATGTGGAGGAATGTATCTGGTAAAAACCATAAAACTGATGTTCTCCATTACATTGGTCTGACAATTATGAACCGATTGCGATGATTCTTTTTTTATTCGAGAGAGTAAACTGCTATGATGATTCCATGCAAATTTCATTACGACCGGATATTTTTTTCTGAAGAAACATGAATTATGTAAAACTATGTAGACGATAATGTGATCATAACGTACCTAGATAATTTTACGGTTTTCGATGGTTCAATCTTTATATATGAAAATATCACTAAAAAGTCTAAAATAAAATCTTTTAAAAAAAAAATTGAACCGACTTCAATATCACTGAAAAGTATAAAATAATTTAAATATTATTGAAGTTGGTGCCAAATATACACAGCCGGTAAGCTAACACCAACTTCAATAATATTTAAATTATTTTATACTTTTCAGTGATATTGAAGTCGGTTCAATTTTTTTTTAAAAAGATTTTATATACAATAATATTGTTACTACACTACTTTGGATTTTAAGTCTCCGCGACTTTATCAAAATACAAGGATTTAAGACGCGTGTCCCTAAGGCCGATAGTAAAGCAGATCAGTTTGACAGTATAACAATTTATATTTGTATGTCATATTTACAAAACATAGTGCACTTTTATGTAACATATTGTATCATCTATAATACCTATGTTTAACAATAAATTAATTTGAATTTGAGTATGATTTATCAAGTACAGTACAAGAACAGTACATATTTATAAAAAAAAACTTTCAACGTGGTATGTTAACTTAGATCTTCGCGATAGCATAAATCCTAAGAATATTAAAGATAAACTTAAAGTTTACTATCTAAATAATTTAAACAATAATTGATATTGAGTTCACAAATGCATTTACCCTTCAATCCATTAACTCTGCAACTTCATTTATTTTTTGTAACCTGTTAGTTAACCTAGATTAATACCTACTTATATTAACTAATAAATGTTGATTAAGTCTCAATGTAAGCCGTTATAGCATAGCCTGTATAAACCTCCGTGGTTTTGAATGCTATAATAAGCTAACAGCATATTATATGTATTCTTTAAACGATAAATAAATGAAAAAAAAAAAAAAAAAAGATATTTTGGAAGTACTAAGTACATAAGTAATAATAGGTAATAGATGATCGCAATTTACATAAAAGTACCGTACATTTGTAAAAACAGCTTTCCGATGAGTTAATAAGAAAACACTTTTAGGGTGCAAGCATGGGCGGTCAAACTTGGTACAGAATTGTACCACTTTGGAGAATTTATCACCAGGAAAAAGGAAGTTCAGGATGTACGTATCTATTAGATTTAAAAGATTTTGCTTCAAGGAAACTAAAATTAGAACAATAATTACAATTTTCTTGAACTATGAAAATCTAAATATTGAAGACAGACATCAAATTTACTTAATTTGCAATGTATGTATGTTTAATAACAACAGTATGTAGGTAGGTACCCACTGACTTTAGAATTTCTCCCTACTCTACCTTATTTTCTCTACCTTACTAACTAGTTTGAAATAATTTCGATACAGAGTTTTAAATCGGCTCAAGTAGAATCTAGAGATGGCGAAAAATTAGTTCAGAGTATGGCAGACGATATTCGGGCTATGATGGAATTAAAAATTAGTGCAGTCAAGCGAATCGTCGAAGCAGCTGAAAACATGGCGTTCGATAAACAAAATGAGCCAGTACCTGAAGACTTCCAATTCTACAATAGTAAGGAGATGGATGAACCGTACGACGAGGTGTCTATAACAACCACCGCAGAGCCGGACTTCAGTTTGGAAAGCTGGATATTAAGACCGCCTACAAAAAGCGCTCATCTGCAACAAAGTCCGCATTTCTCCAACATTCCAGTGAATACTAATTTTAGCAGCGTCCACGTTCCGACCAATGTTTACGCATGGGGTAAGAAAACAATGTTCGGGCAGTCCATTTATTTTGAACGAACTGGTTATAAAAAGTGACATATTGCAGCGCCTGAAGTCATCAAAGGAATTCACTGGTCGGAAGGTTTGGATACGCACTTCATAAACAACTACCAAAGCGACCCGACGCTCTCGTGGCAATATTTCGGCAGTTCTACCGGTTTTATGAGACATTATCCAGGTAAATTATTGCGCAGTTCGATAAAATTCGACTAGGTTTAATTTCTTTCGTGAAATTCAATTGGCTTGTAGAAAATTAATGTAACTAGTACCTAGACGATAAAAACGTTCGATCCATTCATCATTCATCGAGACACCTTATTATATAACATTTCAGCAATGAAATGGAGAGCTGACCCAGTTGATATTTACGATTGCCGGACGAGAGCGTGGTACATGGAAGCGGCTGCCAGCCCCAAGGATGTGATTATTTTAGTAGATCGTAGCGGTTCAATGACAGGCCAGAGACGGGATATCGCCAAACATGTTGTTACAAACATTTTGGACACTTTGGGCAACAACGATTTTGTTAATGTGATGACTTTCGCTGATACTGTTGAAGAAATTGTGCCTTGCTTTGAGGATTCTCTAGTTCAGGTATATGTTGTACCTATTAAAATTTTACTAAGCAAATGATGACCCATAACTGTAGCAATTATAATTTTTCATTCACAGGCTACACTGAGTAATTTACGGGAACTAAAGTTAGGCTTAGACAGTTTTGAAACAATGGAAATCGCAAACTTTTCAGCCGCACTAACGCGAGCGTTCGAGCTTCTCGAGATATACAGGAATAACAGTGGTGGCGCCAACTGTAATCAGGTGAATACAATTTGGTACAGATAACAAGATTAATAGAATAAGAACAATAATTTTGATAAGGATGTTTCTTCTAGGCTATTATGCTGGTTACGGACGGCGTACCATACAATTACAAGGAAATATTCGAAAAATACAACTGGAAATACGAGACCCCGGTGCGGGTGTTCACGTACCTGATAGGTCGCGAGGTAAAGGTAGTACCACTTCAGGTATTACTGTGTGTCGTAGTCATTGTGCGACCTGCATAATGCCTTCCCTCGTAACTATCTGCCAGTACACCTAGAATGTGGTACTCTGTTCTATCTATCTGATATGTACATAAAATATTTGTGTCTTGTCTGTTAATCTATGTCTGTCATTTTCTATATCATCTTCATTGCGCTTATGCTTTTAGTTATTTGTCCTTAAACATGTAGCTAGTTGTTTTGTCGTTTTGTCTTTGTGATTTGTTTTGTGAACTATTAGTTTAATTTATAAAAAAAATCATAAATTAATTTTTCGTTGAGTTAATAATGGCTGATAGTTATAACAAAAGCGCCTAGTATATTATTTTTAATATAATCATAATTTATAAATTGCCTGACCACAAAGCCTGCAGACATTGTCATAAACACTTTAACCGATTACAACGTAGTACTTAACTCAATGGCGGGTAGTAATTAGCAGCGTGTGTGAAAGACTTATTAATATCTGCGAAGCTTAATGTAGGTGGCGGATGTTAGGGAAGTGAAGTGGATGGCGTGCGCTAATCGCGGCTTCTACGTGCATCTGAGCACGCTCGCTGAAGTACGCGAGCGCGTGCTAGAACACGTGAACGTGTTGGCTCGCCCTCTTGTGCTGCAACGTGAGAAACACCCTGTCGTCTGGACTCCAGTCTATGCCAACGTCACGGTACGTGTGACAACAATCGTTTAATCTACGAACAAACTTTAGAATAGGTTCTCGCTATGGCCAATAGTGGTATTAAGTGACTGGTGGTAGTTGTAGAAAAAGATTTTAGTAAAAAAAATCCAATGGGTGCTTTATAGTCTTTATTGAATCTCTGATTTATATCAATTAGGATCCGAAAGTAGCTGATTACCTGTGGGACCAACGCGAGAGAGCGGAGCAGAAAGAACGTTTCATGAGTCAGCGCCGGGACAAGACGCTGTTCAACTCCGATAAGGAACAAGAGAGGAGATGGAGGCTCAGACAAGTTGGTAATTTTCTCAATATAAATGTTTTTATTGATGAGTGGGCAGCTAATGAGGAACTCATTCTCGCAGATGAGACAGGGCCAGTACAGTGAGCTCGGCAACTCACGGTATCAGTTAATGACGTCTGTCTCCATGCCCGTCTATGATCTGCGCCATAACGAGGTGAGTTCGCGTTAATATCTTTGTTTATGAAGTCCAGAAAAAATCCCCATTAAGAAAATAATGTCTTAAATATTTGGAAAAGGAAATAATTTGATTGATAGAGGGACAAACTTGATTCCAAAGTTGATTGTATCCAGATCAAATTATTTTCTTATTCTAATTTGTCAATTTTTATAACTGTTTACTATATCTATTCCAAATTTCAAAGATTCCACTTTGCATGACCCAATTAAAGAGTAACTTGTTTATATGATAATTATGTTTAAAAACTAGTTTTGTTTTTCAACTAATTGGACGTTTCTCTGACTTTTCTTGCATCTCCAACTTCAACTTCTATAACATTTTAATATATGTTAATAACTCCGTTTTGTTTGATGGTTTCCCTTCAGAACATCACAGAGAATGTACTGATAAATGAAGCTTACTGGGTATCGGTTACGAAAGAGGTACTACACTTAGACAGTTTTGATGATTTGATTGTAAAGTTTTTGCAAGATACAAGAGAGTTTTTATGATTTAGTTTTTTGGATTTCAGTAAGGGTAAAGTGTTATTTGGCCCCGTTAGCGATGCATCTGTCCTCGATAGATGTGCCGCGGGCGGCGCGCGCCCGCCTGTGCTGTCCGACCCTTGGCTTCCAGTAGAGCTGTAGTTACTAATAGATCGTAGGCGTAGACCACTAGGGTGTTATGAAACTACTTTTCTATCAATCATCAAATTAATTTTTCTATGCAAGAGTTATGATCTATATTACACTACACACTATCTAATGAAATAAAGTATTTTTGCCTGAATTTAGCGATGTCTTCGTAGAGACATTTTTAAAGATTCACTCGTATTACGACAAGTAAATGTAAATATTTTTAATATGAGTACCCTGCGGCCCGCCATACACGAGACCTGTGCAGGGCCTCTGTTACTCGAATATCTATCGAGTTTAACTAGTATCTTCTTAAGAATGACAAACTTTTTATAATATTATAAAGATCTTAGAAAATTTTAGTCTCTCGGAAAAATGAGACATTTTCATTTCTAGCGAAAGTTGTTACAATGCATTTATCTATATGTTATTATATTTTATTGCATTCGTACGTCCACAACCAATCGCAGTCCGTAGAGGAGAACGGCCAGAAAGAGGTAGGCCACGTTCATTGACATAAGCTGCGAGAGCCGCGACTGGCGACGAATGAGTGGCGATGGACGTCCGCGCGGGCACCGGCGCGTGCGCACTTTGCGGTTAGTGCCTGCGCGTGGTACTATGCCGACTTATTAACATTATCTCCTTAAGACATAAGCAAATCTCTGATTAGGATAATGGGGAACTTGCAGAATTTTTATTACAATACATAACAAAGATTTTAGACTTGCCAAACGATACAAAGGCACACATTTCGTAATTTAGCTATTGTAAATCAAAGGTTAACCTTCCTACTTTGGCGCGAAAACGCTCGCTGACTGGACGTCAGCGTCGTTTGGCGATTCCTCCAAACAATACTTTTCTCACGAAATAACAATTTGGCATAATATGGCTGACAAGATTGAGACCGATACATAATTGCACCGATAGATGCTCAGGATCTCAGGATAGATGTTTCGTGTTTGAATACTTTTAAATTTACTTAGGTAACTTATAAAAGAAATATTTTTAATGACATATTAATTTTAAACATATCATTCGACAATAGGTACTTCTCATTTTAATTTTTATGCAAGTTCCCCATTGACTAAGTAAAATCCTTCTCTGATCAATTTCAAATGTCGACAGATTGTAACAAGGATTCTATGGGCAATTTATCATCGACTTAACGGTAGTGGGTTTTTGTAAAATAAAATGTAGAGATTTAATTTTGTGACATATAATTATTAATATTTGAGTAGAACTGCTAGAACCTGTAATCGTGGACATTAAATTAGAATCCCTAAATATAGTTCTATATAAATAATTATATAGAACTTCGCCTAGCGGGGCTTAGATGCTAAATTACTAGTAATTTTTGCTAGAAGTTTGATATATTTTTGTGATAACAGTAGCGACTGATGGCTACTATAACGCCATCTGTGGGTTACTATTGTAGTTAGAATAATTATGACAATATTTTTCATATCTCAATAGTAGATTTCTGGAATTGACTACGTAGTAATTTAGACAATAATTAAAGAAACCTTTAACAGATTAGTTTACAAGAATACTTATTACAGTTTGATTTCAGAGCTTAAAGTCAGTAGTATATTTTATATTAATGTTTTCAGATGCGAATAGCTAGATTGTTAGGAGTAGCTGGCACAGACGTTCCCCTCTCTGAAATACAGGCTTTGATGACGCCTTACAAGGTACGTGACAATACTATAAACACTTGCTTTTACAGTTGTAATGATACTGCAATCAAAGAAACACGACGGAGACGTTAGTTTAATGCTTCAGTTTAGTGACTATTCTCGTTCGCAGCCAAATTTCAATTTGATTTTTTTCGGTACCTACCGGTCGACCGATCCTTTGCTCGAGACGCCTACCTAGTAAATAATATAACAAATCAATTAGACCCTTATACATACATACATATATCACGCCTCTTTCTCGTAGGTGTAGGCAGAGATCACTTCCTTCCACTAGCTACAATCGTTGCTTCGTCCACTTTCATTATTCCCTTCATACATGCTCTTCGGTTTAGGGTACTTGACCTGGCCTTTTTTCATGACGTCCCTGATTTGGTCTTGAAACGTCCGCCTAGGTCTACCCCTTCCAACACTTTCATTCACACTCACCTTATACACTTTTTTCGTCAATCGTTCCTCATTCATTCTCTCGACATGGCCAAACCATCTCAGCATACCTTTCTCAATTTTTGTCACTATATCTTCTTTCAGACCACAACGTTTCCTTATCTCACTATTTCTTATCCTGTCACTCAATATAACTCCTATCAAACTTCTTAACGCTCTCATCTCAACTGCATATATTCTGCTTTCATGTTTCTTCTGCCATACCCAACTTTCACTTCCGTACATGAGTGTCGGAACCAACACCCCTTCATGCACAGCCAAACGAGCCTTGTTAGACACCTTCCGACTGTTCATAAAGAAGTGCAAAGCTCCATTCACCATGTTTCTTGCATTCACTCTTCTTTCAATATCACTCTCATACTTTCCATCTCTTGTTAACTTTGAACCCAGATACACAAACTCATTCACCTGTTCAATTTGTTCATCTCCAATCACGATGTTGCAGTCTGTCATTGCCTCGTCTCTTTCAAACACCATCACTTTTGTCTTATTTACATTCATCTTCATTCCCTTTCTAACAAAAGCTCCACTCTATACAAATTAGGTTTCCCTGTTTACGTTTAGATACCTACTTATTCTCATCTTTACGCCCATAAAGTAGCATCCTTCTTTATGTTTACGAGAAAAAACATCGCCTTTTCACTTTTTTTTCTTTATAGATTGGAGTCAACGGATATGCGTTTATTGTGACGAACAACGGGTACATCTTGATACATCCTGATCTAAGGCCAGTTGTACGTATACAATTTCCTTAAAGATTTAAAGAAGGAATGGTTTATAATCGCACGGGGATAATATTTGTCCATCTGTTTGTAGTTTCAACAAATACTGAAACCAAGCTACAATAGCGTCGATATGATTGAGGTGGAGCTTTTTGATGACGACAGGGGACCGAGGAATTTTAGCAAAGAACTCACTGCAGTAAGTTATGTGCCATTTAGAAGTATTTTTTGTTAACGAGGATTTAATTTTAGTCAAGTTGATTCCAGTATTCTTTTGGTTCCTTTGTACAATTCTTTAACTACCTAACATTTTGTTTCAGCTCCGAAAAGAAATAATTGATCAGAAGACGGGAAATAAAGTAATGAATGTTAAATATCATTTTGATGACATGGTAAGTTAAACTGGTTATATTCTAACGCTGTCGACAATAGTTATTTAAACTGGACTGGAAAAAACTTAATATGTATAATGATTATTTGTTGTACGGTTTGAACAAATCTGCTCATAATCTAAAAGACTGATCGCACGATGAATATTATAAAAAGTTGTACGGTGGAAAGATATTTGCATTATCTGATAATACCAATCGGTTTTCGATAGACGCACAGATAAAATCTAGTTGATATATGAGTGAAGTGAACGCTGCTCAAGTCTTGAACTTCTCCAGCTACCGTTCCTCTTACACCACAACTTAAGATACATTAATGCTTGGTAAAAGGATAACAGCGATATCAACCCAGATGGTCTCTTGCACAAGTGACTTGCAACCTAGTAAATTAATTTTCACAGAGAAGAGTGTCCCGTGCAAAGAAGCATTACTTCTGGACTGGCATCAGCGACTCTCCCTTCACGCTAGTGGTGACGATCCCTGAGAATTACGGCCGACACCGAATTACCCCGCCACCCACGGATGACATACATCGGCTCTCGCTTTCCTCTAAGAACATATCAGCTAGACAATACCTGACAGATAAATGGAGCGTTCACCCTGATTGGTGAGTTAATTTTGAAGAGAACACAAAACATTGTGTTTTATACAAAAATTATGCAGTCTTTCACACATCAAGTAATCCTTACCAGGTGTCTTAATAAATGGTTCAAGGTGAGAAAGAACATATACTGCACACATGGATTAACCATTCTGTGTTCACATAGATTTTTAAATCTATCTACTATAATTCTCAAATACTATTCAATCAATTTCGATAGTTAATTAAAAAGGTTGAATTCGATATCTAAAGAACAATGATATCATTATTGTCAAAGAATACTATCTTGTTCTTTGACTGTGGTGGCCAAGATAAATGCCCATCGGTCACGCATGGGTCATAAATGTAATGAAACCAAGAAAAAGATAAACGTGAAGTCCTAATGATATTGATTGTTCCTGTTTCGTCTCCAACGGATTCTAAAGGCTGAATTTTGCAATTTACACTACATAATTTGCCACTGGCCCAGTCCACAACCTAAATGTTACCGGGCAATTTGATTGGCAGTTGAATATTGCAGCTAATTGAATGGTCCAATAAAGTCCAAAAGGACTTGAGTTGGTCTTAGAGAACAGAAGGCTACTGATTGAATTTATTTAGTAGTACATCTAGTACATCCTGAGGCAGTTCATTATAAAAACGTTTACTTTGGTCCATGATGAATTGCTAATTCTATTGAGAGAGTAGCCTTGTAACAGATGTATTTTGGTCGATACACTTTCAGGTTATATTGTCGGCATTACGAGCGGACGTTTACTACTCCCGAAGAGGAGTTGCTTTACTTCCTGGAGCGGGTCGCCAAGCCCGGGTGGCGGTGGCCGGCTAAACCGCGTCCTCCCGAACACCACAAGAACAAACCGGCCCACGAACGGCATAATAACGGTAGGTAATTTTGACTTCATAAACCAGGCTAGTGGATATTTAATGAAATTTACTTTGAACAGTCGAACTTTATTTTTATCGGGCTTAGCGCGATTTACCTTACATTTTATGGGAACCCATCGATATATTTTTTATATCGATGTGGGAACCAGTGAATAAAATGACAAAACTTTGCTATTTGCCGGCGGTTAATTACACAGATACTGTGAGTGAGTGTGTAGTGGACTTAACGTTACAAGTGAAAGAACAGGCCCTGTGGACAATGTAAAATTCTACAAGCGTTAACGCGGATAGAAAATATAAAAATGTATGAGAATTAAATAAGACATCGAAAAAGCACTTGACAAATTATAGGGAATAGGGATGATGACTGGATAAAAAAAAATCTAATTAGTCCGTACATTATCAAATAATAAAAATATTGGACACGTATTTTTTATTTAACTAATCAATAAAAATTGCCAAAGATATAGAGCGTCTAAGTTCGGAAGTGGGGGCTTTTTACGTCACATCTCAGTAAAAATTGTATACCGGAGTGACGTCACGCAACATTTCAACGACTATATCTTCGTTATTTGTGTTTAATCGACAAAAGAAAAAATACTTGTCCAATATTTTTTCATAATCTAAATGACGGACTATAATTTTTTTTTTGTCATCTAGCCTATTGACACCGTTAGCGAATGAAGAAATAGAATTGTATCTTGTTTAAGGGGGTAACAACGGTAAAATTGCAAAAATAGCCTTAGTTTAAAGAGTTCGATGGATCAATCCGCTATTGCATTGGCTATGAAAATTATATGTACTTATACCTCAGATCTTCAGCAAATAGTTTTATTGATTAGATATTGGATTAAGTATAACGTTTTCAAGCAATATGTATTTAAAAAATGTACTATGTTGGATATGAATTGCGTTAGCGTTCAACATCCGTTCATCGGATAGACGTCAAACTTGGACTATTAAAAAGCACATAATCTATTCTACAATTTGTATTGATTACATTTCTTAATATCATACATGTTTTACAAGAAATTATAGAAAAACCACGTACGCTATGCATTTCCCCTTGCAGCGCCCCCGCGATCGCCTTCTATCAGTCCTTCGTGGACTGTTACGGCGGGTGGACGTGCTCGAATTTTTTTTGACAAGACGAAATTAATTTAAATGATTTTGAACATTTTTTTAATTAAGATATGTTACAAATGGTATAATTATAACATTATAAATCATTTCAAATGAAATGTATACATGTATATTTAATTAAATATATTTTTATGGTAATACCATATTTTTGGTTCATCATAGAGTATGCGAAAGTATTGTTGCCGAGTATTATGCCTAACTTTTAAAGCGTATCCTAGTCATATGATCTTACTAATTTAAATCGTATTTTATACTGTGTAGGTCAACAAAATCACATACATTATGATATCCTTTATTCTTTACATTATGATTTTTTTTGTCAAAAAATTAACGGTGTTATTATTACTATCATGTTGGTTTTTGCAACTTAGCAACGAGTTGAGTACATGGGTTGGCTTGGTGGTGAGCAACACGCTTACCTACGGACAGTTGCATTGGACAGTTGCTCGTCTTTTGAGACATCTGGATGGTTAAGTTGGAAGGGTACTTGTGTGCTATCTAGGTGGCGCCACTTTAATCTTAGATTTCTTCCGCTGTGTAACATAAGTAGAAGGTCACTGTAGCTGGCAAAAAAACTATTGGACCAAAAGGCTATAATTATAGTTTTGGATGACAGGGACAGGAAGAGACTTTTCTATTGGGGGGTGCTTCGATTACTATCAGGTAATACCTTTTTACTCAACTAAGTTGCGTAACAATAAACTGATGGTGTTGTTGGCAGACACGAGAATAAATACCACCGTATATGGTTTTAGAGTAATTAACATATTAATAATAATAATAATATATTAGTTAGTCTAAAACCAGATTGTTTATTACAATCAATGTCAAATGCTCCGCGTAGTTCAAACCCCGCAAGAGGTACAGAACTGAAGATGAAGTTACGTTACGTTCATAATATGACGTTACACTAAAAAAGACTATTACTGAATTCGTGCGTTCAATCAAACAGTGCTACGGAATCCTTTGGCAGCCACGTATATTGAATAACAACACAGGTCAGCTGATTTTGTAGTTTACTACCCTGGCCGCTGCCCTTAAGGTCTTGGGGTCGATTCCCACACAGGAAAAACATTCATGTGCATGAACATAATATGTTTGTCTTGAGTCTGGGCCATTTTGACCTGTACTTAATTATGTAAAAAGTTAAGTATCTTATCATAGTTTCAGTTCGATGACCATTATGGAGTCGATCGCGGAACTCATCAACATCATCATCAGCAGCCGAAACGTCTACTGTTCAACAAAGGTCCTCTCTCCCTTGGAGGGGAGGGGTTGCCATAATCCCCACGCCTGGCAGGCGGTTGGGAATCACAGTATAGGTGGTAGGTAATCCAATAAAAAGACGCTGCTGCTCGTCTTCTTGTTTTTCCTTAGTCACCTTTTACGGACACCCAATGGGAGGAGATGGATGGGTGCTATAATTCTTATCACGGAACTAATTGTCGCAATAATAATAATTTATGATTTTTGGGTTTGCACGACTTGGGTTGACGTTGGGTATCTGGTCTTGAGTAAGGTTGGATGCTAGCAAGCTTCCAAGATTCGGGTACTTGTGCCGCTCTTAAAGAGAATATACGCATTAGAATAGGAAACACTACAGTTACACGCTTCTTTAATAATACCGCTAGTCTCTCAGCAGGGCCACTGGCATGCATTGCAGCATCTTTAGTCACTCTCTTTATCAAACTCGAACATCTCAATCAATCATCAATTTGGTTTCAGTTCATTTTTCCAGGGATCAAAAAGCTTAACTATCAGATGGATGTTTATTGGTTAGAGAATTTGGAACTAATTCAGGAAATATGTTAAAAAGGTCCCTTTTTAAGAAAAAAATCTATTTTTTAAGAAAAAAAAAACTATATTTTGAAGGCTCTGTTAAACGCTTTTGTTTTGACGTGCAGAACAGAAACCTTAGAACTTTGTGCATAGTTTCATTTCAAGTACGCTTACAGTAGTCACGGCGGATCTTTGTGTGTCTGAAGTTGGCTGCAAGACGCTGCGCAGTAGCTATTTTTATGTTTATGTATTCCGTACTCACAACTGTACTTGCGCAATGGTTCGCCAACCCTAACTTCAGACACACAAAAATCCGCTATGACTACTGTAAGTTATAAGTAGTAAGAATTCATATGGATTCCGAATGGCAGGCACAATGTATTCGGCTGGGTCGAAGTGCGTTCCGGTTGTAACCGGACCTAACTAATAACCACCAATAATATAATAGAAGTATGTATAAGTCTTACTAGTCAGGTATTGGCCATTCTATAATAGACGAACTGAACCTTTGATATGAAGTTTGGAATATGAAATGCAATAATCCATATCCTGACGAAACACGTCAACTACGTTACCACTGTAAGTTGTTGTTATCAGATTGTAATTAGGTGGCACGCCAAGGTATAAATCAAGATATTAAATATTGGGTTACCGTTCTTAAACTGCATCAGTCTTGTTCTTTTCGTGTCACTATGAAATGACAAAAAGCTTTGAGTTAAAATCGTTTTTAAACGGTTTTATTTAGCTCGACCCGTACGGAATTTATTTGTTTATTTATTTGAGTCAAAATTAGAAATTGAAACTTAAGCACCTTCCCGTTGTCAGATTGATCTGAAATTTGGTACACACATTTAATTTAGATGACAATACAATATAATAAAATCAATAACATTATAAATCTAAGATGGCCGCCGATACAAAATGGCGGATTACATATTTTTCCTTAACCCCCTCAATATGGGTATCAAATGAAAGGGCTACACTAGTAAAACACGATGATTATGTCAAAATTTAAAATTCAAGATGGACGCCGTTCCAATATGGCGGACTAGGTACATATTTTTCCACAACCACCACAATATGGGTATCAAATAATAGGACTACACTAGCAGAATACTGTCATTATGTCAAAATTTCAAACTCAAGATGGACGCTGTTACAAAATGGCGTATTAGGTGGGGGCATGATTAGTCGTGTCGAGAACAGTTGCGTCCAAGATTGTGTGACGTTAGAGGGGGAGATAAAAAAGAATAGGTAATTAGATACCTCGTTAGTAAGCGGTAGCTATACCACCCAAGTTAAGGTAATAGGTTAAAACGTGCCGAGGACTGTATGGCATTAGGGTGGATAAAAATGTAATGTCGTAAGCGCTTCCCCCTCAAGATTGGGCGCATCTTGTTGTATATTAAGCCTTGCCCCTTTACTGGACCTCTGGGGGTCGACCGTCAAAATGCCCCTTAATCGTGGGAACAACATGGTAACAATAAATAAAAAAGCAAACAAAAATAAAATCGAAACTGCTACACAACGAAAAAGAAGGCTCGAAAAGGCAAAAGAAAAGTATAGAACGAAACGTGCAAAGGAAAGTGAAAATGAAACCCATAGTCGACTACAGAAACGAAGAGAACGGTTAGCAACAGAAACACCTGAGCAACACGATACCAGGTTAATAGCACAACGTGAGAGACAAAGGCAGCTGGTAGAGTCAGAAACACCTGAGCGTCATGAGTGCAGGCTAGCATCACAACGTGACAGACGAAGAGAGCTAATAGCGTCAGAAACACCCGAGCGTCATGAGTCCAGGCTAGCATCACAACGTGACAGACAAAGAGAGTTGTTAGCATCAGAAACATCTGAGCGTCATGAGTCTAGGCTAGCATCACAACGTGACAGACGAAGAGAGCTAATAGTGTCAGAAACACTTGAGCGTCATGAGTCCAGGCTAAGATTACAACGTAACAGATAAAGAGAGCTATTAGCGTCAGAAACACCTGAGCAACGCCACGACAGGTTAAATAACCAACGTGAGCGTACACAGCAACGCAGAGCTGAAAATCATGTACAAGCGTTTGAAAATGCTATTAACACATCGTGTATACACGTTTGTGACATTTGCACGAAGCATTGTTATCCTAACCAAATTCATACTGTACGTTACAACACAGCTGCATTAGGATATCTACCTGCAGAACTGTCTTCAAAAACAACATTTTTTTTCTGTTCGCGCTGCCAAACACATGTGACCAGTAATAAAACAATAGCACCATCAAAGGCGTACTGGAATAATCTGGATCCAGGTTCAATACCAGATGAGATTCAAGCGCTGACGCAAGCAGAGCAGCGATTGCTGTGTAGAATCATCCCGTTTGTTAAAATCGTAAAATTTACTGGGCTATACGGGCAGTACGGTTTCCGCGGACAAGCAGTGTTGTTTGCCCAAGATATCTTTGAGGTCAGTGAAAGATTACCTAATATGCTTCCAAGATTTTCCAGCCAGGTGGGTATCGTTGTAGTTACAGAACGTTTGGAGAATTTGAACATCACAAGAGAATTCACAATATCTCGCGAAAAAGTCTACAGCGCTTTAAGATGGTTAACTAGAAATAACCCGCTTTATAGAGATGTACGCATTGACGAAAATGTCCAGATTAGTGAACAAGACTTAATACGACTTAGTGTGCCAGATATACCTGAAAACCGTGAACCTGAAAGAATTGAAATTCCAAATGTATTCATTAGTATTAATGACGTTGCTAGAATTATTCGGGCTTCATGGCATCAAGGTGACCACAGCGTTTTCACTTCGGGATTTGCCGGCGTGTAAATTGTTTGAGGAAGGACAAGCATACGTGGCTCTAAGTCGAGTCAAGTCTCTGGAAGGGCTATGTATTGAGGAATTAGATTGTACTAAATTATCAGGTAAGAAACCATGTAATAATGATGCACTGAATGAATTAAATAGAATGAGGAATATTCGGTAGACAATTTCACTAAATACTAAAAACAAGAAAATAATAATCGGTAAAAAAACTTTTAAGTTAAACGGTTTTATTTTATGTGCACTGAAAACTACAAAATAAATAAATAGTTACTTACCTATCAACCTACGTAGGTGATCTCGGTCATTAATATCTCTGATGGTAGTGGTTGTCATAACATGAACCATGTCAGCGGCCGAAAGGCAGTTCATGAAAGAACACTAACACCAGGGTTTGCTTGGTAGGTAAACTAAGCAGCCCACACTATAACAAGTAGGTATTTTGACCTTCTAGTTCAGAAATATTTTAGTACTAGGCAGAATAGCTTTTAGGCATATTAGACTAAAATAAAAACGTGGGGCCCCTCTGAAATCATACCTATGGCAGAGCATATCTTATACTTTGGTAGATCATGAGCTCGGCGTTCGCTGGTGAAGCCGTAACGGCTGGTTATTGATGGTCAAAACCTCCAGTTACGATTATAGTAAGTCGATTCAGCGGACCCTGGACTCCGGAGCTATGAGGTTTCGGATGCGACCGGGATAAACCGCTAGGATGATGATGATGACGATTATAATAAGTCGATGCAATCCACACTTAGTATAGTAGAAAGTAATACAGAAATAGTTAATGGGCCCCACGTTTTTATTTTAGTCTAATATGCCTAAAAGCTATTCTGCCTAGTACTAAAATATTTCTGAACTAGAAGGTCAAAATACCTACTTGTTATAGTGTGGGCTGCTTAGTTTACCTACCAAGCAAACCCTGGTGTTAGTGTTCTTTCATGAACTGCCTTTCGGCCGCTGACATGGTTCATGTTATGACAACCACTACCATCAGAGATATTAATGACCGAGATCACCTACGTAGGTTGATAGGTAAGTAACTATTTATTTATTTTGTAGTTTTCAGTGCACATAAAATAAAACCGTTTAACTTAAAAGTTTTTTTACCGATTATTATTTTTCATGCGTTTAAATAATTCATCAGTCATTTATTTTACGTATACATAATCAACAAAACATTCAAAAGTGATATTATTAAGTATATTTGCAATAGATATAATTTTATTGAAATTTCATTCTATAACGGAATAGGCAAAATTAACAAAACTTAATTTGACACATCTGCATATTTTAGTCTATAATTTTTCAAATGTAATATTCATATTTGCTGGTAGCGCCCTCTACGGTGACAACTCTCGGCCGGAGCGGTCAGATTCTCAAGGTCATTGGCGCATGTTACCCCCTTAAGCCCTCAAGGGTAGAAGAAGATATTTCTAACTAGCGCACAGAGCCGTCTCGCTAAACCAGTCTGTGACCACAACTGGTGTAACCCGGCTGCAACGTCAAGCCAAAATATAAGGTAAATCGCGCTAATTAGCTACCGGTTAATAAAGTAAAATAAAGTTCAATACTGGAACGCGAAAGTGTAAATTATATACTTACTTTGAACAGTGTTTATTTTTTGAATTCCCAAAATATCGAAAGTAAATAAACTATTGTCACAGCAGAACTTATTATGCAACGCTGTACTGTGAGGAATTAGTTATTACCTAGTGTTGAATATATACTTTTAATAATTAACAGGGACATCAGAAGCAAGAGAACGGAACAAAGTATCTAATAGTACGCCGAGAAACGAATATTACTGTAAGTGAATTTTTGTAACCACCAGATGGCCACTTTGACACTACCAATAGATACGAAGAGCTTCCATAAAGATTATTCTAATTACGTAATGTGTCTCATTAGAAGTATAGTAATTAGTAAAGTTTGTTACCCTGGCATGAGTTTTGATAATAGAATTGTTTTATTTAGGGTTGTTATGAATATGAACTCAGACTCTACTTTTAAGAGAGTTAAAGTAGAGAGCGACACAATATACGAGGAATACCACAGGAATTTAGAGTAGCTCTACCACTCGCTAGTTCTACTAGGAAATCACCTCCACCCACAGACTACTTATCATACAGATATGGTCATCTTTATGGTTGTGAAATACGCCTACGCTATACCCTTCACACCACAGCTTTTTTCAAAAATACTGATATCCGTATTTATACAGGTTGTTAAATAACCCGTCCGATTTTATGGGTACAAATTAGGAAAAATATTTATGAGATATTCAACAAACGAGTTATATACAGGGTGTCCCAGAAATCGACGTCAAGCCTGATCCGGGTGATAGGCTAAGTCATAACTTTTCATCAGTCATTTATTAAAACTATAAAAAAGTCCACACACTTACAGGGTTTATTTTTCGGATTTATTTTTTATATATAATTTTTTTTAAATACATAGCACAGTTTATTATTTATATTTTTCTGTTAACAGTTATTTATTTATTTTATTCTTCATGCACAATTGTACATAGGCGGACTTAATGCCTTAGGCATTTTATGCCGGTCTACCTTAGGGTGATTCAGAGAAGATTCGAGGTAGGTGCAAATAAAAAGAAACAAAATAAACCAAGCAAAACAAACATAAAAATTATTAACTAAAATATACAGAAATAATTAATACAAACTAATTTATAAAGATATATAAATATTAAATAGAATTCATAACTAAAAATAATTACTGGCGGGTTAAGGAATTTCAAAATTTTCCTACATGCAATTTTCGAATGGACTGTATATAAATATAAATGGATAATTATATATTAAAAAAAACGCGGACAAAAGAAGCTATACTACACTCGCAGCACACTGGATTGCAGGGACACAGGAAGTTAGCAACTGCAGGGAACACAAAGGGAATAAATCGCAGTTGCTGTAAGGAACGGAACGTGCGCCCTACCTTTGACCGGCTGCGATGCGATGATGGCGGCGTCTGCTGCTCCACAGATTAGATGACTGTACTGCTGCTATTGTCACTTCTTTTGCGTTTAATTAATTATTGAATGGGCGGAATTAATTATTTTATGTATCTATTATTTTTATATAACATAGCGATCACGCCATAAGAAAATATATTTTTCCGGCGGTGACAAATTCACGTCACATTTCTTTGAACGTCAATTTCTTCTTTTTTCTATATAAGGCGCACTAGGGAAAGGATGAAGGATAAGGAAATCCAGCCTGCTACAAGTGCATTTTGGTAAATAATAAGTTTTCAATAACGAGATCCAACATCCCCCCGGCCTTGAAGGAATCCCTTCAAAAAATATAGACTAATAAAATATATATTAAATTGACTATATCAGTCTTCAACTAAAATAAATAACAAAAAAACTGGTTGGTTACCACCGCTTACAACCTGTGTGTCGCTAACATAAATTACTAAACTTAAATAATAAATATAATAAAATTATTACCTAGTAAAAATGCTACTGCGTTGGTAACGGGCACAACCGTACTATAAGTCGCTCGTAGGTACCACAATTAGTTTGCACTTCTGCAACACGAACAATTCCATCTTTACCAGGAAATTATCGTGTTATAACCCCCAATGGCCATTGCAGAGGGGGCGCATTATCAACATTAATTATGACAATCGTACCTACAGCTACAGGGTTGGAAAGAGTGTTCCATTTTTCCCGCATTTGTAAGTTATGAAGATATTCAGAACGAAACCTGTTCCAAAAAGACTGGACAATCGATTCCATCAAAGAAAACCTAGACAGTAAATTAGCTCTCTCATTGGTTACATCCGCTGCTGGTAAGAATGCCAAAGGAGCGGTATGTAAAAAATGTGAAGGAGTAAGAGCTGTGGGTTCTGATGGATCAGAACTTAGGAGATAAAGTGGCCTGCTATTAAGAACACATTCTATCTGATTAAGAATCGTAAGCATCTCCTCATAAGTAAGGATTTGTTTACCTATAACTCGAAAAAGTAAAGCCTTGGCACTTTTTATATTTGCCTCCCAGATCCCTCCAAAATGTGGGGCGGTGGGAGGATTAAAACGCCAAATAATGCGGTTTTTAGTAAGCTCATTTTGAAAAGTTTTATAATAATCATCAGACTTTAAGAAGTCATGCAACTCGTTTAAATACGATTTTGAAGCTATGAAGTTTTTGCCGTTGTCGCTATATAAAAATTTACATGGACCACGTCTTGACAAAAAGCGTTTAAACGCGTCTAAAAATGTGGCAGAACTTAAATCAGAAGCTAATTCGATGTGAACAGCTTTCGTCACCAGACATATAAAAAGACAAAGATATGCCTTTTGACTGCGAATCCCACGCTTCCTAGCCATTGTGATATACAAAGGGCCAGCATAATCTACCCCTGTATGAGTAAATGCGTTGCATTGTTCTAAACGGCACTCAGGTAAATCAGACATTATAGGGAAAGTTGGCCTTGGGTTCATACGAAAGCAAGTATTGCATTTATGTATGCGTTGTTTTACAATGCGTCTGGCCGACAGAATCCAGAACCTTTGCCTTATTATTGAGAGCAATAATTGAGGCCCAGCATGTAAATAAGTGCGGTGATAATAATCAACTAAAAGATCAATCACATGTCCCTTTCTCGGCAAGAGAGCAGGATGCTTATGAGAATACTTAAGTGAAGAATAACTTAAACGTCCTCCAACTCTTAATAAGTTATCGGAAGATATGAATGGACTAAGCTTACGCAAAGCGGATGAAACAGCTTTCCCAGTTTGTAAATTCTTAATGTCGTTAGAAAAATAAAAATGCTGGATATGTTTTATTAAATATATCTCAGCGGTATTTAAATCATTAGCGGTAATTACATCGTTGCGAGGCAGTTGTTTCAAAAATCTTAAAACATAAACCACACAATGGAGTAGTTTACTCCATGAAGAGCACCTATCACTCAACAATAATATTGGATCTTCCTTTACACTAGCGGTTACACAAGTGACAATTTTTGATTCTAGTGGTGCTACCGAACTTGGAGAGAAAGTTGAAATAGGCCATTCGCTAATAGGTAGAGTGCACCATGAAGGGCCATTGAACCATAGATGATGGTCCTTTAATTGGGAAGGCAAAAGGCCTCTCGACAAAGCATCTGCGGGGTTTTGCACACCCGGAATATAATATAAATTTTCAGGGTCAATATAAGATTGACATTGTGCTATTCTGTTAGCAACAAATGTGTTAAATCTGTGCGGAGATGATTTCACCCAACACAGTGCGACTTCAGAGTCAGAAAAAGCATAAATACTATCAACAGGATATCGTTGCGATAATGTGTCACACACCATACGCAATAACTTCGTCATAAGAACGATACCACACAGTTCCAATCGAGCAACTGTGACAGTTTTAATTGGAGCAACGCGTGATTTTGAGCAAATAAGACGAACGATTGGTTCTCGATCACCTATAGTAACATGAGTATAAATGACGCATCCATACGCCTTCTCACTGGCGTCAGAAAATGCTATCAACGACAATTTACAACCAGGTTCAATTCCCATATGCCGCGGGAAGTCTAATTCAGAAATTAGATGCAACTCACTAATAAAGTGATGCCATAAGCTTAAAATATGCGGGGGAGGTATGTCATCCCATCCCAATTTGAGAAGCCATAGCTCTTTGATTAATAATTTGGAATATAAAATTACGGGACCAACCAAACCTAAGACGTCATAAAGACGGGCAGTAGCCGATAGAATTGCACGCTTTGTGCCTACTGGTTGAGGAGGTGAAGTGGAGAAAACAAATTTATCAAAAGCAGGAAGCCAACGTAGACCTAAAATCTTTAAGCCACTGTCACTGTCAAAAGAAATTGACTCAGACTTACGTTGAGACACTGGTATGTGTTCTAGAAATTCTGAAGAATTGCTAGCCCACTTCGCCAACTCAAACCCCCCGGCCTTAAGCATATGGATGAGCTGATAGGCAATATCAGCCGCCAAAGATACAGAAGATGCCGAAGAACATATATCATCCATGTACGTATCCCTTTCCAACACATCCACGGCAAGTGGGTATTTGTGACCCTCATCCTTAGCCAACATTCGCAAAGTTCTCATCGCTAAAAAGGGTGAAGAACATAAACCAAACGTGACTCTATTATATTCGAAAGTATCTAGCGGTTCATCGGAAGAGAACCGGTACAAAATTCTTTGATATCTGCGGTATGCAGCATGTACTTCAATACATAAGTACATCTGCCGTATGTCAGCAAAAAATGCTACACTAAACATACGAACATTAAGAAGAATACGGAATATATCAGCCTGAAGATTACAACCAGTATGTAAGATATCGTTTAAAGAAACCCCAGCATCCGTTTTGGCACTACCATCGAGCACAATACGTAACTTCGTAGTGTCTTTATCTTCGCGGATAACAGGATGGTGCGGTAGATAAAAACCTGGCTGTATGCACTCCTCTGGTGGAGTACGCGAAATTATACCCTTATCCAGATAGTCACGAATGACATCATTATATCGAGTGCGTAACTCAGATGACTTATCTAGCTTATTTTCCAGAGACAAGTACCTCTTCTTAGCTGTAATGTAAGAGTTACCTAATTTATCAGGACTTTCTTTAAAAGGCAACACTACAGAATAACTGCCAGTGCTATTGCGGGTAGTTGTGGAAATAAAAATATTTTCACATTCTTCCTCTTCAGGACTTAAAAATTTATTAGCGGGTAATTCCTCAAGGGTCCAAAATTTTTCTAAAACTTTGTCAAGCGAGTCTTGAGTGAATGAACAAAAAGTGCGGGATAAGTTGGGTGTCATAACAACAGGCGTATTACCCATTACGATATACCCTAATGTAGTTTCAATAGCGGAAGGCATATTATTATTACGCATAATGCGATCAAATAATAAAATTTGACAGTAAATATTTACTCCCAACAATATTTCAATCGGTCCAGGTACGCCATAGGAATCGTCACTGAGTGGAATATTTTTCAAGTAATCTAAGCTTGAAGTATCAACGTAAGAGTCTGGCAAGTGTGTTGTAATATTGTCCACTACTAACGGTTTGATAGAATACACAGTGGAGTTACCAAAACGCGAGCTAAATTTGATATCAGTTACGCCAAGAATACGCTGTGAACTTCCACCGATACCCTGTACTTCAGTAAACCGGTTTTGTGTCGATACTTGAAGGGATAAACGCTTACAACAAGCAGATGCAATATAATCGCTTTGCGAACCTGGGTCAATCAAACATCTTACAATATGATGCTGGTTATTGTTATCAATAATAATTATTTTTGCGGTTCCTAATAAAGTTGTAGATAAAGAACGATCAGAATGATCGCGCGAAACGTTACACACAGAAGTGTGTATAGCGGTAGGTGCAACGTTCACTCGATTGTCGACCTTATTCTTATTAGACATAGAGTCGCTATTTGCAGGTGTTGCGGATATATGATCCGATTGAGATACACCGCGAGTCACATGTAGAGGTGGAGCGGACACACTTCTATTGGAAATGTAATTATTAAAATTATTTAATTCACCAAAATGTAATAATGAATGGTGTTTAGCGGAACAGTGGGAACAATATTTTTGCGAAGTGCATTTAAAAGTTCTATGTTTGCAACTTAAACAGTTATTACAAAATGAATTATTTTTTACGTACATAAACCTATCATATGGTGTTTTAGACATAAAGACAGGACACTGATAAAGATGCTCATGAGCGCTATTCTTGCACAGGGTACAAGAAACTTTATTCACTTTATTTGTAAGGTTAACGTCAGTGTTAATAAAAGACTTAGTTGGTTTTGGCGTTGGAACTTTATTACGTGATTTATCGAAATCTGGAACTGAAAATCTTTGCCCAATAGAACGAGACATAATCTTGCTTTGCTCTTTTACAAATTCAATTAGATTAGCGTATGATGGAATTTTTTGCTTACGATACATTGTTTCAAATAATTTGATCGTATTTAAATCCAATTTTTGTAACGCAAGGTGTAAGAATATAAAATCCGATAAATCAGTAATTTTTAGTTGTTTAAGTGCTTCTACAGACGAATTAAAATTATTAATGAAACTTTCAAAAGCTGAAGCACTGTTAATATTCAGCGGTTTAAATTCTAACAACTGGTTTAAATAACTACCAGCCAATACGCGAGGGTCATCATATTTATCAATAAGTGCATTCCAAATTATATTATAATTCTCGGTGGTTGGTGGCAAACCAGCGCACACAGACTTTGCGCTGTCAGTCAACTTGCCAACTAAATAGTAAACACGATCACCATCAGTTAAATCCGCATTGTCATGTATAACACTTTTAAATTGCTGGTAGAATAGTGGCCAATTGCGAGCGTTTCCATTAAAGGACATTAACTCAATAGGTAACAGGTGAGCGGTAACAGCTCAGTGGGCGAGCGCTTGCCTTGGAAACAAGGTGCGCAGGTTCGAACCCCGGCTCGCACCTCTGATTTCTTCAATGAATCATGTGCGAATCGTCTTTGTGCGATTGTTACTAGCTTTCGGTGAAGGAAAACATCGTGAGGAAACCTGCATGTCCGAGAAAGACTAACTAGCTTTCGAATGACGTGTGAAGTCCGCCAACCCGCACTTGGCCAGCGTGGTGGACTATGGCCTAAGCCCCTTCATCTTGAAGGGAGGCCCGTGCCCAGCAGTGGGACATTAACAAGGGCTGGTATTATTATAACTCAATAGGAGGCAACTTAGGCTTGGATTTCGATGCTGAAGAAAAGTTTTGATTGTGACTTTTACTACTAGCGGCGTCTACTTGTGACATAACTCGCTTTATGTAACAGTACATTTCTTCAAATGAAAGCCATGCCTGATAATCAATTTTATCCTCTGGGTTTATTTGCAATTTAAATGTGTTATATTTATCTGTCGCTTGTTCGAACTCACTACGCAAAGTATCAATATTACTCACATTACACAGGAAAACTTCACGTTGGGATTCATTGGTAGCAGCAGACTTAGATAAATCATATATAGACTGCAGCCTGGCAAATAATACATCGCGCTTAGAGCGCAGGATAGTCAACTGGACATGATCCTCGTTAGATATTTCAAACTCTTCCTCACTATCTGCCTTCTTACCCTTCCCCATTATTAATATTTAGTTAATTAAAAATGGGTACACAAATAAAATATATTATATGTCACTGTTAAATCAGTCATAAAACACCGTTGAACTATAACAATGTTCAATCAGTTGGTAAATACAAGAAATTAAAAATTAAGATAAATATGAATTTTCAAAGGCATGTGTGAAGTTGCCTTAATACATCTGAACGCATATATGAAGTAACCTTAATTACTCCGAACGCGTTATAATAAATCCTTTTTGCGAGTATTGAGGGATCGCTCAGGCGTGACCTTAAAACAAAAGCTACACACGCGCACTGCGTTGACAGCTGATGCCGTTGCAATTAATTTTGCACTATAATAAATATATGCGAAATCACTCTCAATAGAAAATATTAATGGGTATAATAGGTAGAATAAGAGTATTCTAATTCGATTATGTAATGGAATGAAACAATTATCAATGCGGGATGCGTAAGAATACGACTTAAAATAATAAATTTGATAATTATTTCAATACCAATTACGTTAAATTATACGTATATAGACATAGTACGTAAGTTGTAAGCGGTGGCTAAGAATAACCATATCATTTGCTTTACTATAATAGTATAAGCACAAATTATATTCGGAAAAATCTAAGATTCATTATCAGGGCCGAAGTGACCAAAAAATGGCGGGTTAAGGAATTTCAAAATTTTCCTACAAGCAATTTTCGAATGGACTGTATATAAATATAAATGGATAATTATATATTTAAAAAAACGCGGACAAAAGAAGCTATACTACACTCGCAGCACACTGGATTGCAGGGACACAGGAAGTTAGCAACTGCAGGGAACACAAAGGGAATAAATCGCAGTTGCTGTAAGGAACGGAACGTGCGCCCTACCTTTGACCGGCTGCGATGCGATGATGGCGGCGTCTGCTGCTCCACAGATTAGATGACTGTACTGCTGCTATTGTCACTTCTTTTGCGTTTAATTAATTATTGAATGGGCGGAATTAATTATTTTATGTATCTATTATTTTTATATAACATAGCGATCACGCCATAAGAAAATATATTTTTCCGGCGGTGACAAATTCACGTCACATTTCTTTGAACGTCAATTTCTTCTTTTTTCTATATAAGGCGCACTAGGGAAAGGATGAAGGATAAGGAAATCCAGCCTGCTACAAGTGCATTTTGGTAAATAATAAGTTTTCAATAACGAGATCCAACATCTACTATAGACTAAATATAAATATTGAGTATCAATAAAATTAAATATTTACAAAACAAGATATAAATACAATAACAACATATAAATGAATATATATATATATATATATATATATATATATATAATAACAAAGACTAGTGTTGAAATGATTCCAAAGGCAAATTATTAATGTGTTCCCGCAAAAGCTTTTTAAAAGAAAACATGGTTTTGGCCATCCTGATATCCTGAGGCAGCGCATTCCAAAGGAGTATGGCCTGAATATGAAAGGATGAGTGCAGAAAATCAGATCGGTGTAAGGGGCATTGCAGAAGAAGGTTGTTAGAAGAGCAAAGGTGTCTATTATGGAAAGAAGATAAATATTGAAAATGTGAGGATAGATACGCAGGAGGAGAAGTAGAATGAAGTAAAGAATACAGAGTAGTTAAAGCTCTAAAAATTCTACGCTGCCGAATATTTTGCCACTTAAGTTGTGATCTACACTCTGACACGTGATCATATTTACGTAAATTGTAAACAAATCGATTGCGATTATTTAAAAGCCTGTCAAGTTTATTAAGATGGTCAGAATTCAGGTCATAGTAACACACATCACCATAGTCGGTAAGTGGAAAAATTAAGGATTGTACAAGCATTGCTTTGACATTAGGCGAGAGAAAATTCTTTAAACGCTGAAGATACCGCAAGGACCCCATAACTTTTTGACTAACATTACTAACCTGAATATCCCAACTAAGAGTTTTATCTATGAATAGACCAAGATCTTTAACACTGGTGCTGAAATTTATTTTGGACCCATTATACTCAAACAGTTATGACTTAGCCTGCTCTGGTTTGACGTCGATTTCCGGGACATCCTGTATGTATGTTTGTATTGCGACATTGAATAATGCCCACAGAGATCGGGCAGGGTTTTATTAACACTCTGTATTTACATATAAAAATTCGCATTAATTATGCTTACTGATGCGGGCAGGCGACCACGGGCTGATGCAAGCGTTGGTCTACGACGCGAGGAACACGGCTTGGTTCAACAAGAGCATATCGGATTCCGCATCTGATGAAAAGGCGTAAGTAATTGATATCAATAAGTCAACATTTTTATTGAACTTAAATTCATAAAA
This sequence comes from Furcula furcula, assembly GCA_911728495.1. Classification (NCBI taxonomy): domain Eukaryota; kingdom Metazoa; phylum Arthropoda; class Insecta; order Lepidoptera; family Notodontidae; genus Furcula; species Furcula furcula. Next base: position 23,915,265 of record OU452244.1, on the reverse strand, counting down.
AAACATAATACACTTGATATATACTTACAACAAAATGATTTAAAATATTGACTGCGAGAATCTAGTGAACTTCAAGTTATAAAATACTGATTGGGTCGTTTTACGCATGTTTCCTTCCAATGACAGCAATAATGAGTTATTGCTAATAATAATACAGAAGAATAATATATACCTATACTTATTTATATATTTCTACGTCATTACGTAGAAATGAAACTGTTCTTAAATGTTTTGTTGATGAATAAAATATGTTGATGGAAAATCTTCTAATTCAATTTGACAACACTTTTTAACACTTTCACCTGGATAGCCCATTGACAAAAGTGATCGGATTGTTACCGAGGTAATGTAAACAGTCTCCGTGGAGCTAACATTTTTGTTCAAATAAGTTACCTAATAGTGTCACAGAGATAGCAGTAAAAAATAAACCCTCAGGATTTGGAAGTGGCAATGGGCAGACTCGAAGAACCTATCTGATTCTTAGCACGAGAGGGTATTTATTTTACTGTTATTTAGGGAAGGTTATTAAAATAAGTATCAAAAAACGGTTGATATGGGTAATTATATAATAACTAGCGACCCGCCCCGGCTTCGCACGGGTGTAATTGAGAAAAAAAGAAGTGAATAATTTAAAGCTACTGCCTTTGATTATAGAATTTCTTGGAATTATTTATCAGTTTGTAGCTGACTTTTCGTATCGCAATATGAACAAATTTTGTATAGAAGTGACGCGTGAAAGGGCTACGTATAGCTGCCTGTCCATGGGCAAAGTACTCAACACTTAGGTTTAAGCCTGCTACGTTGAATCTCTGAGCTTGTGATTTGTTAATTGTATTTATAATTTTAGAAACTGCAGACGTGTACGGGTGCACAATTTGGGTGGATTAAGGACACCATTTCTTTGAAACCAATTTATGGAAGCAATACGGGCTTCCTTGATCGGTTTCATCGTTAAGACGTAAACGGGGGTCAACCGGGGAATTCTTACCCACTAAAACCCCCGCGGCTATCACGTCGGCACATTAGAGGGCGGACCTGGGCTATCTGTCGGGATCTGCACCAGCTGATACCACTCAGTGCCTTGACTTTGAACCCGCCGCCGGAGAGGCACATTATAGTCCTCCATCCTCGAGAACCTGTCATGGTGCTCACGGTTACAGGGATCACGGGGAAGCCTTTAATGGGATTTACGGGACCCTGTTGGTGGTCAACCGGGTATGTAGGTTTCTTATAAACTAAAGCCCCAACGGCCGTGCAATCAGCACATAAGAACCCCTTCTTGGGCTATCCGGTGGGATCTGCAACATTATACCCTCAGTGGCTTGCCTTTGACCCCGCCACCGGGAAGCACAATAAAGCCACCTGGGAAATTTTCACCGTGCTCACGGTTACAGGGGTCACGGGGGAAGCCTTCAATTGGTCCCCGGGACCCTGTTGGCGGTCAACCGGGTTATGTAGGATTCTTATACACTAAACCCCCAACGGCTGTTAAATTAGTACATAAGTAGGAGACCTGGGCCATCCAGTGGGATGTGCACCAAGATCCCTCAGTGGCTTGCCTTTGAGCCCGCCACCGGGGGGCACAATAAAGCCACCCGGGAAACTATCATCGTGCTCAAAGATACGGGGATCGCGGGGGAAACCTCCAATAGGCCCCAGAATCCTGCGGGCGATCGACTGCAGTATGTGTCCCCCACGGCTGTCCACACAAAAGAGTGTGCACCGTGTACCCCTCAGTGCAAGGCAAGGGCCTTTGAAGCCGCTGCCGGGGGCGCATTATAGCCCTCCGGGAATCTGTCACCGTTGTCACAGTTTAAGGGAGTAGCGGGGGAAACATCCAATATGTCCCCGGGATCCCGTGGGGAAGTCAAACTGGGTATTTGGGATTCTTACCCACTAAAACTCCCGTGGCTATCACATCGGCACATGAGAGGGAAACCTGGGTTCTCGGGTGGGATCTGCACCAGGTGTCCCTGACTGACTGACTCGGACTGGCTCAATCCGAGTCAGTCCTGCTCAGTCCCGGTCAGTCCCACTCAGTCCCGCTCAGTCCCGCTCAGTCCCGGTCAGTCCCGCTCAGTCCCGGTCAGTCCCGCTCAGTCCCACTCAGTCCCGGTCAGTCACGCTCAGTCCCGCTCACTCCCGCTCAGTCCCGGTCAGTCCGAGTACCACACCGTACCACAGCGTACCACATCGTACCACACCGTACCACACCGTACCACACCGTACCACACCGTACCACACCGTACCACATCGTACCACACCGTACCACACCGTACCACACCGTACCACACCGTACCACACCGTACCACACCGTACCACACCGTACCACACCGTACCACACCGTACCACACCGTACCACACCGTACCACACCGTACCACACCGTACCACACCGTACCACACCGTACCACACCGTACCACACCGTGCCACACCATGCCACACCGTACCACACCGTACCACACCGTGCCACACCGTACCACACCGTACCACACCGAACAACACAGAACCACTCACACACTCTCTCACTCACTCACTCACCCACTCGCCCGCTCGCCCACTCGCCCACTCGCCCACTCGCCCACTCACCCACTCACTCACTCACGGACGGCATAGGAAGTCGCATAAGAAGTTTCACTTCAAAAACTTGTCACCGTGCTCAAAGTTTCGGGGACCACGGGTAGACCTCCAATAGGCTTCCAGGATCCTGCAGGCGGTCGACCGCGGTGTGTGGGATTCTTACCCTCTAAACCCCCCACGGCTGTCCGCAAAAAATATGGGGCTGCACCGGGTACCCTTAAGTGCAAGGCAAGGGCCTTTGAAGCCGCTGCCGGGGGCGCATTATAGCCCCTCGGGAATCTGTCACCGTTGTCACAGTTAAAGGGGTGGTGGCACGTTTAATATGTCCCTGGGATCCTGTGGGGGATTCTTACCCACTAAAACTCTCGTGGCTGTCACATCGGCACATGAGAGGGGGTTCTCCGGTGGGATCTGCATCAGCTGTCCCTCAGTGCATTGCCTTTGAGTCCGCCACCGGGGGGCGGGTATATTATATCCCGGATATTTACCTACTTTATAATATATGGAATTAATGAAATTCTCTAGTACTTGATTGTTAACTATGTACCTCTTTAGGTTTAGTCAATGTAAGCTATGTAAGTTTATTTACTTAGATAAAACTTAAAACCTTCAATGAAAAATTATCTAACCGATGGTGAAAATCGCTGCGTGGTTTAGGAGGTGCTATCCGATATTGACAGACTCGGATAGCGACTTTGTTTCACACTATTTAAAGATACTTTGACGTCGTTGGTCCCCAACACCAGCCAACCTATAGAAAAAACCCTGACTGACAGACAGACAATAATTCCAATAAAGTTTTGGTTTTTTTTTATATCATACGTACAATAGGTGCATGCATATTGTATTCCTACCCAAACAGACATTTTGAAAATATATTTTCATTATTTTATTTTTAGTTTGTTATATTTGCGAAACGAACAAATGATACCACTTATTACTAAATATAAGATCCAATAGTACAAAAATCAATTCAGTTTCCACTAATAACTAAATCATAACATTAGAGAGAAGTTAACTACGTATGCATGATTTTAAATTTAAAAAAAGTATTAAATATGAAAATATATTAGAGATAAAAAGTGCCGGAGTCAATATGAGTTAAATATTTAAAACATCGAATCTTAATAAATAAAAAAATCAAAACAAAGTTGAAAAATACAAAAAAAAATCCGCACACGGGTAGCGAACCCGGACAGTCTGCACTTAGAGGACGCTTCCGTAACCACTTGGCCAAGAAACTTTTATTTTATCTTTCGAATTATCGTATCTTATTGTGGTAATATATTTGTACCGCCATCGGTTGAGTAATAATACTTCTTTTTTACCCTGTAAAGGGATAAATTATAAAAAATATGAAATACTAATTCAATTAATTTTCTTAACGAATGTCTGTGCAAAATTTCAAGTCAATAGGACCAAGGAATCGCGTTCTCCCATACAAACTTTGCCCCCCTATTTGACCCCCTTAGAGGTTGAATTTCGCAAAATCGCGTCTTAGTGAGCACCTACGTCTTAAAAGGAACCCCCATGCAAAGTTTGAGACTCCTAGCACTTGTAGTTTCTGAGATTTCGTGATGAGTGGGTTTTTGTCTACTCTTTTATATAATAAGATGTAGGGCCAATTTAATAGATGACATTTGACATCTGTTATTTTCTTTTTTCTGTCTGTTTCTTTTGTTATTATTACAATAAATATGTAATCGTAATTGAAAAAGGTTAAGCAACTGTGCAGTTCTAACTTCGAAAAAAAATATTTTATATGCCCGCCGTTACAAGGTTACGTGGTTAAATTTTGATAAAGTGTCAAATGTGATCTATTAAATTGGCCCTACTTTGATAGAAGAACATACCTACTTACTAGGACTTCCTATTTCATGAATTATTTTCAAGTTACCTATTCGCTTAGCTATTCATTAGGTGGGTCTACATAATATTTATTTATATTTATCGGCGAAATTAATTATTACAAATTATTAAATATAATTTTTAAGATAACTTTTATAACATTTAAATAACATGCAGCCTTGGAATAGTTTGTATAAATGTCATAGTTATAAGTAATTTCATCTTTCAGCAGCTGACGATTTGTAAGTTTTTTGTAATTCAGGTGATGAATTGTCTTAAGTTTTTTTTAGCTTCCAATGCGTAGCGGGATACCGCTTTCTTTGCAAACCGGTTGTTGTGGGTTCACGTCCTGCGGGGTGCAACAATTTCGTGCAGGTGTTTCATACAGCTTACTATAGAGACTGATAACCTGATTGTTTGAAAGGTTAGATGATCCAAGTCTATGTATGACAGTCATGAAAAAATCGGTCCTGCGACATCCGTCCCATAGGTATGTGAGACTAAAACGTGGAGAGAAGAGTTTATTTATTTACTTGTCTCTGTGCAAGCACCTGTCCAAGCACTTGTGCAATATAGTACCAGATAGATGATCTTGTTGAAAATTAGCGGCTGGGGCCATGTCAGCCGGGAGAAAATTATTCTCTTCACTAGTGTAATAGCAAGGTCCTTGGTTTTACCGAGTTTTCAACTGATTGATGACTAATTAGCTACCTTATCAGTGTCATGAAGAGTGATAGTGTAGCTATTTATAAAAGTTGTTAATATATTGTCGTCGCATTTTGTTTTCGTTGGTCACCTGTTGGGTTAGACATATTTCCAAATATGTATAATGTTTAAAGGACTTAATAAAAGGTACATAGTTGCGTAGTTGCATGTACTCTCGCGTTCAAGGACGGTGTACCACCTTTTGGACGACATTCGCGTGCAGGAGCTGGCCTAAAATAAGTACGGGCGGGGTAACCGCGCGTAACGCCGTTATCAAACGATTTTGATTTAAAATTGGTACCTACAACGTTCATGACCGCGATAGTACCTATGAAGTACAGGATCAATGTATCATAGGGTAATAGCACATTATTATTTTAAATAATAATTATGTTAAAAAATTATCATTCCAAAAAAATATGTACCTAGATGAAATTGTAACTAAGTAAGTACCTACTCAGCAGTCCTGATTTAATTAGAGAAAACTCGATTGGCTTCTGTCCATTTTGACGACGGTGCTAATGCATAAACAAGTAATTTATCTTTGAAATATTTGTCTCAGGGCCGAGTTCATCCAAAGGTTTGGGTATATAGTTGCTTTTCTGGCAACGCACAGTGGTCTCACGCGATGGCAGACTCACCCACCCAAAGAAAAAGAACATGACGGAGAAAAGTAAGTTTGTATGGATGATCTAACTTCGATTGGTCTACTTGTAAGTGTTCATTTTTGTTGAGTTTGCATCGACCACTATATTTATTGCTTTGCAAAGGAGAGAAAAGAAAGTCACAGCTTTATAATTCTATCTACTTTTCTAACCGGGACTTGCCGAGTGTTGAATCCCGATGTCTGCGCGAGGCCGTAGACAAGGTACAATCGCTTCATAGCGATTCTATTTCTTCATTAATCAACATCGTCTATTCCTTATAATGGGGATGATGACAGGGTAAAAAAATAATAATACTAATTACTTTGATTATATATACGTCTAGATAGCACGTTCGATGTAAACACTTGACAGCGAAATGTCGACCAAAACATAAAATTGGTGGACTTGGTTGTTTAGTGTCACTTGAACTGTACCGATGGTTTGTGCTCGCAAAAAAAAATCATTATGCCGAATTGTGTAATCAGATCGTGAAAACAATTTTTTATTTAACAAATAATAGAAATTGCCAAAGATATAGAGCGTCTAAATGCGGGAGTTGGGGCTTTTGACGTCACATCTCAGTAAAAATTGTATACCGGCGTTACATTATCTAGAAGCTCGGTGAACTCTGCAGACATAGTTGTCGGAGTGACTGATGCCATTTGTCTCAATAAAAAATACTGTTGTTACGACCAATAAAGTAGTTACTATAATACGATTTGTACATAAGCACCTACTAATCTACTTATCGGAAGCTAAAGATTTGTGTTGGTAGCGAAATTGTATTCTATTTTAAAATGTTGCAGGGTCGACTTTGGCAAACACTGGCCTCGCGCTATCGACGAAGTGTGGTACCGTCGAGCCGTAGAGCAGCATTACGTGAACCCTCTGAGTTACGTGTATAGCGTTGAGCTCAACCCCGACAAGTACGCTAACGAGAGCCTCGCCATGGTGACCGGCTCCCATGCCGTCTTCCACGGCGACGGACATCGGAAGGCCCCCGCCGCTGTCGTCGGCTTCCAATTCCAACAAGACAGACTTAGTGGATGGTTCGACAATATAACATCATCGGTGAGCGTTTTACTTTGTGGTATGACTGTTGGTAGCAGTTGGTTAAGCAACGTCAGGAAAGGTCAGTCTATGGATGGGTGACCGTTTAGTGTTCTGTGCTTTCGAGGGCATATGAACATCGGACTGTTGACGGTAACCGGGAGAGTACAATGGTACCTTCCCGCGCCCACCACATAAAGCAAGATGTGGACACTGTCGGGTTCTAGTAGGTAAGAGTGTGATATAGCCAGACGATTACGATTTCCCCAGAATAGGATCAGCAGAGGTGTATAGGAGGTGCAAACGCTGCCGTTTTCCGGGCCGATGCTACTTTAGAAGAAGAAAGTATCAAAGAACCTATAGAAGTCAAAGTATCTTTATTATATCTAGACCTCATCGAGGCTCTCACACCAAATAATTTTCTACAAGCTAGCGAATATAGTTCCCAATGAACTGGAAGACCCAAGGTCATGGAACTCAGAGACTCAAAGTTACCTAATATTTCACAGTGCGAACACAACAAGGATTGCATAAAGTGTGGCAACTACAGCTGGGACTGCTACTTGGTGGACAACAACGGATGGATTATCGTCAGCAAAGACACCCAGCTGTCAAAGTCGGGGCAGTTTTTTGGCCGGGTAATATTCTTTTTTTTATATAAGTGGCTCCTTCAACCGTAACAACAGTTGGATGCTAGCGACTCCAGAAACACCTGTTTAGCGTTGCCGGCCTTGTATTTTAAAGGAATATCTACTCTGGCATCGAGCGACGAGATTGATGCTACATTATCGCTAGTCCCTAAACAACCAACACAGGTGGGTAGGTAATAAAGTTGATATCCTGCTATCAAAGCACTATGTTTTACTTATTACTAATTAGAGTCGCCGCACACGGGCCACCTGCCACATCCACAATCGCTTGAAGCTAGAAGCGGCTACAAAAGAAGCTGACGCGCGCGACAGCCACTTGTGGTCCATGTTGGACACTTGTGGTCGGTGGCCGCTATTTTTTTTAACTCGTACTTGCAGTGAAATGAAGGGAAAGAGGGGTGGGGAATCGCGCGAGTGGCTTGTGACGGCGTTTTGTGGCCGAGCCGACCACTAGAGGCGAGCAGTGGCGATTTGTGTCGTGTGGCAACCACCGGCGTTTACAGTGTGCGGCGAGTCCATGTAAAATGTATGAAAACAACAGAAAATAGGACGGTGGCTGCGTTTTGTGGTTCTGGCCGGTGGCCTGTGTGCGGCGACACTTAGACATGACATGACATGCCCGTGGGGTTTGCGGGTAAGAATAGCACCCGCCTATTTCCTCCAGCGGGGTATCGTAAGAGGCGACTAAGGGAAAACAAGAAGACGGTCAGCAGTGTCTTTCTATAGGATTACCTACATACTGCGATTCCCAAGACGCCTGCCAAGGGACTATAGCAACACCTCTCTTCGGAGGCCTTGCCCAGCAGGTCTAGCACGACTTGAAATCTTGACAGATCGGTGTGGAGTATGACGTAGTTCTCAACACCAAAACGTCATTTCTCCATACAAAAATGTGAAATACTGCGTCATAGTGACGTCATACTCACACTTGTCGGTCAAGATTTGCACATCGTGCTAAGCCTGCAGCAGTGGATACTTACCTGACAGGCCTGTTGGTCTAGTGGTTAGACAACCTGGCTGCTACCCAATAGGTCGTGGGTTCGATTCCCACCTAGTGTCTGGGTGTTATTTATCTATTTAAGTATGTATTTACAAAAAATGTATATAAGTATTAGTATCAGTTGTCTGGTTTCCATAGTACAGGCTCTGCTTAGTTTGGGATCAGATGACCGTGTGTGGATTGTCTTAGAATATTATTATATCTGTCGGCTGCCCTTGTTCGGTGAAGCTGTCATGGCCATCTGCGGCCAACAGTACTACTCCTACAAGAAAAAATCTGTCAGCTCTGATGATGATAAATTATTCATGTAAATCAGATGACAATAAATGATTACAGATTCGTCCCGATATAATGGGAAAACTAATCAAAGATGAAGTATTCAAACCAGTGCACATTGTGGACTATCAAGCAGTCTGCTTTAGAGATAAGAGAACAACGAATCCAGCTTCAATACTGCTAACAGTAAGTTTATGATAATTTAACCACTATGCTATTAATGCTCGAGTCAACTCGTGCGCGGGTGCTGACTGGTCCGACTACTGTCCGACTACTATAGGCTTTTTAGTTTGTTGTACTTTCGTCGTATTTTTTTTTCTGTCTTATTTGATATTTTGAACGGGAAGACACACTGTCGCTCTGATCTAATTGTAACATGACACACTGTTTAAAAAAAAAGTGATAAAATGACAAGCCCGCTGAGTTTCTTGCCGGATCTTCTCAGTTGAGGCCGCGTTGTGATCCGGTGGTAGCTTCTTTTAAAAAAAAAATCATGACCTTTCAAAAGTGCTAGCGAAATAAACTATTTTTTTGAGTTTGAGTTTTGACTACATTAAAATTTTAAGTGTACCATAGTGTGTATACCCGTCTAGTACCCATCGCTGGACTATGACAGTTAGATAGCCTTAAAAATTACGTTTTTGTTTTAATGCTACATAACTATTTATACCCGTGGGGTGTCTGGGTAAGAATAGCACCCTCCCATATCCTCACGTTGGTTGTCTGTAAGAGGCGACTAAGGGAAAACAAGAAGACGGGCGGCAGCGTCTTTCTATTGGATTACGTACCACGTATACTGCGATCCCCAAGACATTTGCGGGGATTATGGCAACCCCTCCTTTCTAAGGGGGAAGCCTTTGTTCAGCAGTGGACGTCTTTTGGTTGCTAATGATGACGATGACCTATTTATAAAGCATCAACAATAATTATTATTTGGGTATAGATTACGGCAACGTAATCAATAAGGTAACAGCTCAGTGGGCGAGCGCTTGCCTTGGAAACAAGGTGCGCAGGTTCGAACCCCGGCTCGCACCTCTGATTTCTTCAATGAAGCATGTGCGAATCGTCTTTGTGCGATTGTTACTAGCTTTCGGTGAAGGAAAACATCGCGAGGAAACCTGCATGTCTGAGAAAGCCTAACTAGCTCTCGAATGACGTGTGAAGTCCGCCACCCCGCACTTGGCCAGCGTGGTGGACTATGGCCTAAGCCCCCTCATCTTGAGGGGAGGCCCGTGCCCAGCAGTGGGACATAAACAAAGGGCTGGTATTATATTATTTATTATTATTAATCAATAAGGGTGTCGTGACACGACACCCTTATTGATCCACGACTCGTGATACGATACGTGATGCCCGCAGGTTCTTATTGGCTAAGCCGGCTCTAATATGCGGACTTACGACCTACGACCTATCTTCTCACTTGGGACGTTGTGATCCGGTGGTAGAGCTAGGCTACTTACCGTTTCGCTACCGTTTCTTTGACGATATAGATTGGTATTATGTTGTATTTATTATGTTCTTCACCTAAAGGTATAAATTTTGCAGCCATTAGAAAATTTGCGCCTCGTGATGGCGTGGTTCCTGGCCACCACAGTCTGGTTCTACAACTCCATAGCGGCCGGCTTGGCCCAAGCTTCGAGTTACTCCGAGGACGGTACGTTGTTTACTCGAAAATGAGCCAATATTTAAAAAAAGAAACTTTAGTAACATTATCGACCAATCGATCAGAGCTAGTCACTTTAGGAAGTGAATTATATGTTGTGCGATATCTGAGCGTTAAATGTTGCTCTTGGTCATTGTTGGCATGTCCGTTTTGTCATTATTGCATGACAAGTGATCACTTCTAGACCTTGGACTTCTAGACGAGTTCTGTAACGTATATAATTGTTCTATGAAGGGATTCATAATAACGAAAAATATATACTTACGCTGGAAAGATTAGACTATGCCAATATTTTCAATTAGGTACTCATTCAATCATAATTTGAACAAATAAGACAGTTTAGTTCAATTATTTCAACTAGATAGAAAGTTGAACTAATAGGATCAATATTGTCAAGTAAGTTCTACTGTTATAAAAAATATCAAAGTTGAAATAATTTGACGTTTTTTGTCCAATAAGTTCAACCAGTTGAACTTATAGTTGAACAGGTCGAATAGTTTGGGTTCAAAAATTTCAACTTTTCAAAGTAAGTAGTGGATAATTTTAGTTCAAGTTCATTTTTTTAAATCAGAGTTAAACAAATTATTTAATTTGGCCAATAAACAGTCCTACAATTTTAAGTAGGTAATTACTGTCGCGTTTCAGTTTCTATGAATGCACGAATAATTTTGAGATACATTGAAAACAGACATACCTACCTACCTACACTCCACTAGAAAGATTTACAGCACACAAATGCCCACAATATTTTCCGATTTCTATACATTAACATAATTAAGGGTGCATGCAGTAGGTAGGTATCATCACAACCAAAGTGCACCCAATTTCTCATAGCTGGTACACCGTCAATCTGGTAGTTAAACAAAATGCAATAGTGGAGTCTTCAATTGGATATAGATGTTTACTATAGTAGTAACGGCTCCATCTTTTTTCAGAGTATGTTACACCCACCGGTGAGTTGAGTTTAGAATGAGCACAGTAGCACGTGCTGTTAGACACACACACATAATAGTATATTGTACCTTCTTATTACTTTGTATTAATTTCTTAAATTTATGAAAATGTATCCGGGAATGTGCATGTCGGTAGATTTATAGAACCTTTTCTTATTTTTTTTGATAGTTGATTACGTAGGTACCTACTTGGCAGGCAGACAAGAATATACATATATAGTTCAATTTATCTTCTATTATATAATCGCATGATCACTTTTATTTTTCAGTTTCCACTATAAGTAAATACATTTTAGGAAACCGCAAAACTAGGTCTTAATTGATCAGAAAACCTCCTATGTATATAGGTACACATTAAGGATGGTGTACTGACTTCCGCTCTCAAAAGACAAGTGCTCTCATGAAGGTTGCATTATGGAGTCTGGCGTTTATTAGCATAAAATCCCTTATAACATGGATATGTTCACGTGTGGGTTGGATTGGAACAGGGATATGTTTGTATTACTTATATAGGGCAAAAAAAGTGATGCATTACGAACACAGACTACCTACCTACAAGGCTACTAGGCTTCTATGTAGGATAACCTTATGCAGAATACGTCACAATATACCCACTATCGTATACTTTTAAGATCTCCTTCTTCTATTTATGTCGACATGGTTACCATGTAAATACACGCAGGTAAGCATCAGCAAAATCTTCTAGTTTTTTGGCCGGTGTGCCCTCGGCGAACATGAGCATTAGGTATGTAAGTTATTCCCGGAGGCTTTCCACTCACCTCATTTTGAGATAAAGAGGCAATACCTATGGATTGTAATGAATGATATTTATTCAAGAATTTTTGTTCATTATTTTTCATTTTCCCGCGTAGAGCCTATATACTTACTCTATTTAATTTTGCAAAACTCTGTGCATTGTATTTTGGATGGGGTGATCATAGGTACTTCATATTCTTCCAACGCTTTTATTGTCTGTTTTCTAAATCTAATTATCAAATTTAATATCTACTTAAAGCATGTTTATTACCTTTTACGATATTTAATTACACTACAAATCTGGTCGTGCATGATACCACTGACTTATAATCCATTTTCCATCACAGTGTCATATCAGGCCTATGAAAATGACGAGGAGACGGACGACCCGTACATGTCGAGCCCAACCACCCGCGTGGTCGAACGAGACTTCGAGAAAATAGTCCTCATAAACCGAACGCGACCAACGCCCTGCGACCGGGAGATGCTGCTATACCAGCTAGACTACAACAATTTGGACCAGAAATTAAACAAGCCGCTGACGATGTGCAGCAGGCCTTTCTACGCGCAGCTCGTCAACTACACCAACATGTTGATGGTGGTGGTTGATGCCAACTGCCCGAAGGAAGAGGTCCCCGCTATGGTGTTAGACGCTACAGAGGTGCAGTACAACGAGTCACTCCCCTGCTTGAAGCATATGCACCCGTTGTATAGGAAGCAGCCGGTGTCGTGCATCAGGAATCACACGGAAGTAAGTGAATAAGACCATAGCACAGAACAGCCACGGGGCGTTATGCTCCTAATTTAGATAGTAAACCTTACTGTCCGTAAATTCACTACAAATACCTCATGCACTACAAATACAACTACAAACACTGTTCTATGTGGAAGGTTGCCTTCATCCAGTTATCTACCACGCATCACCAGTTATCACCAGTGGCAACAAAGCCAGTGGTGACCACTGGGAATAGATCGTTTAATGTGTACTTATTACTACTATACAGTAGCGTAGCTTCCCTTAGACGGGCCCTGTATCTAAATTTGTTGAGGGGCCCAAATGAAGTACGGCCTAAGAGTTTATGTGAGATTGTGAATAACATCTTACGAATTCTTGCTTATTTCAGGGCCTCTGTAGCCCGGGGCCCCGTATCATTGATCCGGCTGATACGGCGGTAGCTACACCCCTGTTCCGATGTTTAAAGTACTGTAGATAGAAAAAACCGTCTCGAACGCAGGTTTGATGACTTCCAGCCTCCCGAACATGCCGGGTTCCGAAAAGGCTTTAGCACCGTAGACCACATACATACGCTCCGCCAGATTATACAGAAGACCGAGGAGTATAATCGGCCATTATGTCTAGCGTTTGTGGACTACGAAAAAGCCTTCGATTCAATCGAGACCTGGGCGGTATTGCTGTCCCTCCAGCGGTGCCATATCGACTATAGGTACATCGAAGTGTTGAAGTGTTTGTACAGCAACGCCACCATGTCGATCCGACTACAGGACGAGAGCACGAAACCAATCCCATTGCAGCGAGGCGTGAGACAGGGAGACGTTATTTCTACGAAACTGTTCACTAACGCATTGGAGGACGTTTTCAAGCTCTTGGACTGGTACGGATTCGGCATCAACATCAATGGCGAATACATCACTCACCTTCGTTTTGCCGATGATATGGTCATTATGGCAGAGTCGCTGGATGACCTCAATACGATGCTCAGCGACCTCAGTAGCGTTTCCCAACAGGTGGGTCTTAAAATGAACATGGACAAGACGAAGATCATGTCTAATGTCCATGTTGCACCCGTACCGGTAGTTGTTGGGCACGTTACACTCCTAGGACAAACTATCCAGTTAGGTCGGTCCAACTTCGACAAAGAGGTCGCCCGAAGAATCCAACTCGGATGGGCAGCGTTCGGGAAACTACGTAACATCTTCTCATCAGAAATTCCGCAGTGCCTGAAGACAAAGGTTTTTAACCAGTGTGTGATGCCAGTGATGACATATGGTGACGTGGTCTTTAACAGCTGGCCTTTTGGAGAAGCTCAGAGTCACACAACGAGCTATGGAGAGAGCTATGCTCGGTGTTTCTTTGCGCGACAGAATCCGGAATGAGGAGATTCCCCGAAGAACCAAGGTCACCGACATAGCTCGTATAATATGCAAGTTGAAGTGCCAGTGGGCAGGCCACATCGCTCGAAAAACCGATAACCGTTGGGGAAGAAAGGTTCTCGAGTGGCGACCACAAACGGGAAGACGCAGCGTAGGCAGGCCTCCCACTAGGTTAAGTTAAGTTTCATCGTTTTCGTTACCTATCAAACTCATACTACACTATTACTCTATTTATAGCTGGCTGAATTTTACGGTCTGAAAGTCTGCATAGTCCTGGTGCTTGTGGGTTTGATTTGATAGTAGAGGCACCGGTCGGCGTCCATGAACGAACAAACAGTTTCAGACTATAAAACATAATTCTCATTGCTTCAATTGGTTAATTGAAGTCTCGATCCAGTAGGTAGTTAGTTTCATTGGGATAAATATTACTTTTCAGAGTTGAACACAAAAAAAATCGTCAAAAGAGTAGATGGTAGTTTCACTGGACAAAATATTGAACGAACACTAAGGCTAAGCGCGCACGGGTACCATTTGTCACCGTGACTGTTTCGTCATTCTTATCAAGTCCGTGGATATGTATGGAGATGCGCGCATGTTACGACGTGACAACTGGGTGACATTTATGTACGCCGACCGGCGAACAAGCCCGTGACGAAACTGTCACCGTGCCCCTAGATTTTCATAGCACGCATGTTACAACGTGACAACTGGGTGATATTTATGTACGCCGACCGGCGAACAAGCCCGTGACGAAACTGTCACCGTGCCCCTAGATTTTCATAGCAGTGCGCGCACGGGCGACAAAATTGTCACTCTCCGCGTCGTTCGTTCGCATTTGACTTACGATTCTCGACTTTGATGCACGTAAAATGGCGTCATCATCTACACAAAACGTGAACATACGAGAAGACGATATTGATAATGACATCATTATAGAAGATGTGGAAAAGAGTAAAGCACTCTACGATACGTCCTATTTCTTTCCTCCAATTTCGCACCCGCAGACCAGCTGAAAGAAATTTCTTTAGAAATAAGCTGTACCTTTGTACTACTCTTTCCTATATTTCCGTTTTCATTTAATGTTATTGTGTGTACATAAATTATAAATAAAATAAATAAATAAAAAATTGAAGAGTATTCAGATATTAATTCGAAAATTAAATCATGGGAAGAGATAAGTACAATAATATTTAGCAATTTTTAGGGTCCGACCACGAAACGACCGTCTCTTCGAAAGCCATATCGGTAAATGATGCAAGTATCATCTATGAAATGATGCTACGATTTCAAAAACGTTTTGTCACTGTCACCCTTCGTGAGCGCACCCCTCTTTGGAAACGTGACGTGACAATGACAAAAACTTTAATGTCACGGCGACAAAAGTAACCCGTGCGCGCTAGCCCTTACTGAATAAATGGAACTGTATTATAAAAACAATTGAACTATTTGGATTCATTGAACTATTGGGAGCCAAGAAATATTTTAATATGTAAATAATGTATCTTACTTATGTTTGCAGGAAAGTAACATAGATATGTGCGGGCGAGGCAGTTTGCTGTGCATTAACAAGATGTGGGTTTTGCTGAGTTTTCTGCTGATACTGCTCCTTTAAGTATAAAATCACACAGCGAAGGATTCACAAGTCATTTGAAGTATGAAATTGGAAAGCGGGTTTTAGATTTTAAGACCCTAATAAAAACAAATATTTACGGAATCTCAAGTCTCCTTCGACCGTTTAGATAGTATATCGATGTTCGACCGCGATGGAAGAGAGCATGAATTTATGTTTCACTACTGTTGGGTAGATCAAAGTTTCTAAATAGCTTTAGTCCTGTTATCGATGTAATTATATAGTCTATTACCGATTTTTTATTTCTCAATGTTAGTTGTGATACCTAGTGCTATTATGTTATTTTCATAATTTATAAACAATTTTTGTTCTTAGTTTAAGTAGATTAATATAAAAAAGTACATGTCATTCCCCACATATCAGATTATTGAATAATTATAGAATTACGCTCCATTTGTGCCACAATACGGCAATAAAATTATTCATATCAGCATTTCTCCCAATTTTGTGGATTCCAAATTCTGGCGTGAGGTATGATGAAGCAAAAAAAAATGAAATATAAGGATTGAGTGTTATAGCTTTTGTAAGGAACTAGCTTCTACCTAGTCTTCTATTTACTAGTGAGTGAAACATTGTTTTTTGTTCTATTTTAAATTATGGTGAAAGTTACCTTTGTTCCGTCCGCATATCAAATTTTAAATGGGATGGGATTTTTTTACAAAGCTCCACATACTTAAACAAAAGAGATTTTATTATATGTTAGTTAATAATTGCTAAAACAAATTGCGACAGTTATTTATTATATTGAGAGGTCATAATTGTAATGTTTAGTATTTTGAATCTCTGTCTTAATGTAACTTCTTAGATGTGTAATATTTACTTATATTGAAATTATTTGGTACAAAATAAAAACTTATTGTATTTACTGTGTAATTTATTAATGAACAACAATGCAGACTATTTACAGAGGACACTACTGACTCATCACTCAAACACTTTTGCTGGCCAATTCTTCCTTATATTTTTTGATAAAATCATTGATTTCATCCATAACCACCTGGTACCTCTGCTGGCGAAGGAGCCCTTCCTGTAGCTTTTCCAAGGATTCACTGCCCTCCATAAAACCTTTCAGGTCATGAATAGTACCGCCTCCTTCACGGTGTTCTGTGACTCGGTCCTGAGGGTAGTTGTATGTACGAATCTTCTCATTGCGGTTACTGGAGCCAACCTGTAATGTTTACAAGTACAAATGAAATGAACTATTTTTAGAAATAACTACAAAGAAAATTTTCTAAAAAGCATTAAATAACGAAAATATTATTGAAGCTGGGCTGGCAGTAAAAAAAATGGGGTGGGGTGGGTCAAGTACTGTATTATACATAAAGAGAAAAAAAAATCCTTTACCTGTGACTTCCTCTCACTATTAATCTTCGATGATTGCTCTTCATACTGCTTCTCCATTAAAAGAGTTCTTAGTTTCTGCATAGCAATCTCTTTGTTTTTAATCTGGGACCGTCCTTCTTGGCATTCAACCACCGTGCCTGTTGGTGTGTGGATCAGACGCACAGCACTGTCTGTGGTGTTCACGTGCTGGCCACCAGCTCCGCTGGCCCTTTTAGTCTCAACCACAATATCCCGATCTGGGATATTTAGTTCTATCTCTGTAGGTTGCGGGAGCACTGCAACCGATACCGTACTAGTGTGAATGCGTCCACCCTTCTCAGTGCTCGGGATCCGTTGTACTCTATGCACGCCTGCCTCCACTCTCATTAATTCAGGCACGCCATAACCTTGGATAAGCATTGATGCTTTCCTTATTCCTCCTAAGTCAGTCTTCTCGAGGGATGCAATATCTACCTCCCAGTCTTTATAGTTAGCATATGATTCATACATTTGGAACAGTTCTCGAGCAAACAGCATAGCCTCCTGTCCACCGGCACCTGCCGACACTTCAAGCAAGACACCGCCTTCAGATAATGGGGGTTCTAATAGTATAGATTGCAACTCACTATCAGTTTCCTTGATCCTCTTCAGGTATATCTGGGCCTCCTGTTTGATCATGTTCCGAATCTCATTATCTTCTTTTTCTTTGCTACTGAGTTCCTTGAGCGACTCAATACTGTCGTACAGTTGTATTCTCTGTTCAAGCACGGTAACTATCGGTTTTATTTCGTGCAATCTTCGTGATTCTTCGCGAGTTCTTTTCATTTTGGCGTAAAGGTTTTCATGTTCTATAATCATGTGCTTCAGATAGGTCTGGACGGCAGGATCGGAGAGATTCACCATATTGTCTTGGGAGTGACATTTCCGAAGAAAAATGATTTTTTCAGAGCCTAGTAGTGACCTGAAGAACAGAAGTCTGCAAAGCGACATCGCTGTAATTTCTGGAAATCAATAAATATTTGGTATTTTCAATCAAGTATGGCACAAAATTCCACTTCAACTCAATTTTGTTTATAAATAAAAATATAAAAATCTTTTTAACAGCTGAATCTGACAGTTCTATTCTGTCACATGTCTGTCACTTTCGGTTACCTACTGGAAGGAAATAAAATTCTGTGTTCAAGTTCTGCCACTACGTACGAAATTTAAATATTTTGCTAAACAAAAAAAAAATAACCAGACAGTATGAAAATAGTAAATCAAAAAATTATAAATTTAAATTATTGTAACCAGTTTAATTAAGGTTATCAAAGAACAACAGTTTGCTTTGCAAGAATACAAATTATGATACAATGTATGTGATCGGTAATCGCTTCGATAACAAAGCCATCTAGTGGCGACTTACAAAAAATATTTGGTGCCATCTGTTGGTGGATAGCATGTACTTCAATTTCTTATATTCTTTTGTCCACTAGATGGCAGATGTGATATTGCAAATACCAAATACCTCAGTCCTTCCTTCCTCCAAGGCAAATCTTGTAACAACAACAATAAAAATGCGCCAGTACACTAGTTTAGTATCTCTTTCTTGCAAATTATTTAACTTATTGGAATAGCGCTTCTTTAAGATATTGGAATAGATATTTCTTTATAGATTAGGGTAAGCAGGGGGAATAGCGCTCACTGGGTAATGGCGCTCATCTCTGTAACCTTGTCAAAATGGATGATAGGAAGGCGCTTGAAGTGCGGGGCTTGAGGACTTATAACAGGCAGCGCCGCGTACGGGCACTCAGCTCGCAGCATGTGACCGTAAAGTGTGTTTCTCCGTATACGGCAGCGATGATCTAATTTTCCATTTGGTCTATACTGTGTGGCTGCGACGCTCTTACTAGACGTAGATTAAGTCTTCTGGGTAGGCAGCCAATCCTAAACTAGGCATATGATTATGTATGGTTTAAGGTTGATTTCACGCTTAGCACTGTAATTTAAATGGATCTTACTAGATATTTTTCCAAAAAACATATGTGATTGTCATTACCCAGCCTGTTATTTTTTTAAAAAGCTTCCCACTACTTGTCAAGGATAAATACGTTTGGTGTTAAAATGTTGATTGCTGAATAAGTAAAGAACATGTAATGTTTTAAAATTTTAAAGTAAAATCAATATTTTGAAAAATACAGCGTATTTTCCTTAAGTGAACGCCATTCCCCCTCCCTCCCCTATCAATAATAAGTTATCATAAGCAGGACCTCGTGATACACAGGCTCACAGGCAGGATACAAGAGCGCCGCCGCCGAGCCCAATGCTTCATAGTTTTCTTTTCTCATAGTGTACAAATAATAATACTAATCCTATCCTACTTATGACTTTCACGTATCTATAATCATCCACTCCTATTCGTATATATTCCCACTAGCACATAAACTAGAAACAAAAAATTCAAGACTTATGTCGTTTCCCTTTGTATCTACCATGGAAGGTACCTACCTACCAAATAAAAAAACGTAATAATTAAAAGCAACAAGTTTCATAACTGTGCAATTAACATAATTAAATAACAGAGAAACTGTTGTGGTAAAGAGCCAGACGCGAATTGCTCATCAGCCGTCAAATGCCTCTTCCTGTAACAATTGTTACGGACGGCGCGAATTGCGGCATTCCAAACATTTTCTTGGCTCCCGATCACCACACCGACCGCAACGATGTGCCTATTGATAGAATTGTTAGGGTTCTCAAAGAGAATTTCCTCTTTGAAACCGCAGGTACGTCACTCGGCGTCATTGTTCGCTGTTACGACGCACGTATGGAGTTATTAGTGCTAATGACCACGGACAGACGGACGTGCCGCTAGACCGCATAGCTTCCTTTGTTTATGGGGGTGGTGGCGAGAACACACCGTGAAAGATCCTGTCGACAAGCAGTAGCTATTATGAAGTCTGGAAGTTTAAACCTGCAATACATTTGGTGTGATCTGACACTTCCTTCTCTCTCAATTGGTTATGCAAGCTAGAACCAACCAATAAGTTGATTTGTAGATTCTGTTGGTACCAATAACTCAATTTGACCAGTTTTGTGGGTTGGGTCTGGTTTCCATAACTATGTCCAATTTACAATCGTTTGAATCACACGAATAAAGCCCTCCTTCCCTTCACTTCTCGTTATGCGTCGTCCAATATGTAGAAATGTTTTGCGTACCATCCACATCTCTCTGCGATTAGTCACCTTACCGTAAGCAGATTTTTAACCGACTTCAAAAAAGAAGGAGGTTCTCAATTCGTCTGTATATAGGTATATATTATGTATGTTCGCGCATAACTCTGGCAATTATGAACCGATTTGAAAAAATCTTTCTTCCATCCATTCTTCAATCCATTGATTGGGTCCCATAAAAAAATTATTGAATAGGAAGAAGTAGTTCCTGAAAAAACAAGAATGACGACTGCGCAGGAAAACTGCAGGATTGCTTAAATACATAACATTTAGGACAATGGTCATAACTGGCAAATATTTACCAATTTCAATGTTTTTTATTTTATAGAAGGTACCACTGTAATGAATCTGTATGAATTTTATCACAACCGGGTAAGAACTTCCTGGAGGACCATGAACGATGTGAAGGAATTTATCTGGTAAAAACCATAAAACTGATGTTCTCCATTACATTACTCTGACAAAGATGAACCGATTTCGATTATTCTTTTTTTACTCGAGAGAGTAAACTACGATGATGATTCCATGCAAATTTCATTACGACCGGATAAATAGTTTCTGAAGAAACATGAATTATGTAAAGCTATGTGGAAGATAATGTGATCATAACCTACCTAGATCATTTTACCGTCTTCGATGGTTCAGTCTTTATTTATGTATGAAAATATCACTAAAAAGTATAAAATAAAATATAAAAAAAACCGACTTCAATAACACTGAAAAGTATAAAATAATTTAAATATTATTGACGTTGTTGCCAAATATACAGAGCAGGTACGCTAACACCAACTTCAATAATATTATAAAATTATTTTATACTTTTCAGTGTTATTGAAGTCGGTTCAATTTTTTTATTTTAATATTTTTGTTACATGCTCTGCGGGTCTAAGAAGGCCACATGAAGCAATTCACCTAAAAGCAATCCATGTTTTGAATTTAAAGCATATCCTTAAAAATTCTACTAGTTTTTGAAAAATGGTCACACATTCTAGGTGAATCATACTCAATTCATTAATTAGCACTAATTAGCTAACTCATATTAGGTGTTAATGCTGCCATACGAAGAAAAATTTAACCGTTACTTGCTCATATGGTAACCCGCTGAGTAAAATACTCGTAGAAATCCTCCCATCAAAAACTCTTCTCAAGTACCTACCTAAACAAACACCTTTTTATGTTCTAGTTTGAAGGCCACTATGTAATGTGGTATTGTTTGAGCCATTTTACATTTTCAATATCACTGAGGGCTACAGACAGTCTGTTGACATGACCACATCAATAGTAAACCGATTATGTAAGTATTTCTATAAATCTTTTCATATGTACGAAAGCGGGCGAGCGTATCACCTGCATTTTGTATGTACTCAGGGTAATAGAATCTGATACACTAGGACCTAGACCAAGTGATACTTATTGGTTGCTGGACGTTTGAGGTGTGGGTCCAAGATGTTCATCGAGTACAACGACTCCGAGGAGGACGGCGGTGTGGGGACTGGCAAATCTCCGTCCCCGTGAGCAGGGAGGCTAATAATTCAAACAAAAAAATTGATAATACTTACTTACTTAACCCCCACTTGATAATGGCGGCTAATGCTGTCTGTGTAATTAAACGCGAACAAGCCCGGGTCAAAGAGTAATTCATTAAATTAATGAATAAACAAAGCACCGCACAATGGAACGTGGTTAATTACCAATTATTATGGTACGTGTGTGTATGTGTGCGATGCTGTAGGTACGTATACTTGATTGTTTCCGGATAAGTATGTGTGCGTAATGGAGGCGTGTTTTTTGTAACGCATTGCATTAAATTAAATATAGACCAATATATTTACCTAAAGACATCAAGGTTTATTGTTGGTTACACAAAAGCACGGTCCGTGTGAAATATATCGTCTATAAATAAAATAAGTGGCTATATTGCAAATTGGCCGGCGAACACTTCCGACCGGGTTCCGCGCCATTTCGCACGAGAGTGGTAACACCCGCCCGCCCTGCACCGCCGGCAAATATTGGCACACTAAATTCATTGAAAGGCTACTAAATGTAGAGAACCCTATTGAAAGGTAGAGCTTTCTTCTTATTTCTTTAGGATTGGTTTTGTGTCCTTCCTTTGCTTATTAAATTTCTTCTATAGAGAGAATAGCAAAGCTGAATTGGGAGTGGGCTGGGCATGTTACCAGAAAAATTAATGCACGATGCAAGACCCCACTTTACTCTTATAAATAAAAAAAATAAAAATAACTTAGTAATCACTTTGTAAACATTTTGTTTGTATTTAACTTTTTACTTGATAATAAATAAAAAAAAAAACCTAGTCCTTACCTGACGAGAAACTACAAACTTGTACACGGAAAATTGCATTGGACTGTCTTGCGCTAGTTACTTAATATACTTACCTACCTATTAGTTATTAACGTTAAGCCTCTTGAGCTCGCAAAAATTTCAACTGATTATATTTTATAATATAATTAGAATGTGAAATACTAGTACTACTATAGGTTTTCAATATCGAGGAGGCATTCGAAAAATAACCCTACCCCAAAAACAATTAATAAATGTGATTGATTGATTGATTGAATTAATTAACAATCAGCAATTGAAACAAACCCACAGGTAGCTTAGTAGTATTTCAGTATACATACACTTTATTACAATTTGCTTTTTCCCTAATATTGACTCGTTAAATCTCAGAGCAGATTGATGCGAGTGGGGCGCGCGGCCCTGGCCACATTAGTTTTGGCCCATTTCCGTCCGGAGTGCTCAGTTTGCGTAGCCCGCGTTCTCCCGCACT
Organism: Furcula furcula; assembly: GCA_911728495.1. NCBI lineage: Eukaryota > Metazoa > Arthropoda > Insecta > Lepidoptera > Notodontidae > Furcula > Furcula furcula. Next base: position 23,892,072 of record OU452244.1, on the reverse strand, counting down.
TAGTGTTCTTAAATAAATATCCCACGTTTGAGCAATATAACTGTTAACGACACTTCACACTTTACTCTACCCGAGACATTTATAGCGACCCTGTAATATATAGGCGGTAATCTCCTCGATTTATGTCCCACACACTTCCACACACGTTACAATTTACACATTTTTCATTTTTCATTTAAAATATTTTATCACGGATTATTATATTGTTTTTTAAAAGCGAGATTTGCACACTTGTTAGTGTTAAATATGCCTGTTTTTTTTACTGTCGTGAAGGAAAAACCTCCCAGTGGCTTTTACCGATGCAGTGGAAAGATTCTGGGCACTTCGTACAGACTCTTGCCAGAGCCAGTACCGGAGTAATTATGCCTACGTAGCAAAAATAATAAGTATTATGTTTTAAGATTGATTTAGCTATCATTTATCATTTGTTTATTTGTTATTCTTATTACTGTTCAGTTAACTTTATAAGCTACTAGCAATTACCTGCGGCTACGCACGCTATTATTTTTTTCCACCCCTTTTAACCCCTTTAGGAGCGGAATTTTCCTAAACCCTTTCGATCATGCTTACATCTTAAGAAGTTCTTCTTACTTTCTCTTTACTGATCAAATTTCAGCTTTCTAGGTCCAGCGGTTTGGCCTGTGCGTTGATGAATCAGTCAGTCAGGACAAGTAATTTTATATGTATAGATTTTTGTACTACGAGTACATAACATTACAATCTGATAAATACACCCATTGGCACATAGTAAAACATCAAGCAGGAGATATACAATTGAAACAATAATATCTGTGCAAAGTAATAACAGATTACATGCAAGTTTATTTTAAAACAAAAACCTACCTTTCGCTAATCTACGTTAATACTTGAATGATAATATAATTAAGGCTGACATAATACAATTTAAAATCAAAAGCGGTCATGAACTCGCGTGACCTGATGTTGGCTTAACGTAGCGCGGTGCGGCCTGATAATGGCCCATTACACATTTGCGCAAACATCATGATTGTTTCTGTCAGACTAATCCGGGCATATCTTCTCTAGCTATATAATTATTTAAATCGCAAATAAGGTGATACTTGCGTCAGTCGTATCGATCTTTCGTGCGTGGGCATCATTGGATTCTGAGAGCGAAGGAAGAAAGTGCACCTGTGACTACGCTTGTAATAGGCTGATGTTGTTAAGAATTGGTCGCTGTGGCCAATTCAACTTGGAGTACTACGGGTATTATCAACAATATAATAATATATACACTCCTTTGCAAAAAAACGGGCGGTTTTGATTTTTCTATATTATTGGTAATAATTTAGTTCTAAGGAGGTTTTAATAGCCAAACTATGTTACTGGCACAATAAACAGTCTGCGTATGAAAAAAAGTTCATACCAAATTCGAAACCTTTGTTTTTAAAAATAATAATCCCTTTTTCAGTTTGTGAATTTTTACTTACTTTTCGCGAGTTTTCGGGTAAAAGGTTATAAGGTAACTAAAATTAACTTTTTGTTTTTTTAGTAGAATAATTTTTGTTTGGCGCATAATCCTGCCTTTTTGTGACATATAACAAATATCTTTGTGTCTATTGCAATGGCAGAAAAAGCAATAAGAGCTAGTAAAATTATAGCACTGCTGGAAGAGGGGTGTAGCCAGTGTTACGTCTCACAGCGGTTAAACGTCAGTCGTTCAACCGTCCAAACCTGGACTCGATACCAAGAGACAGGTTCCGTTCAGAGAAGGCAAGGTTCTGGGAGAAAACGTTGCACACAACCACGAGACGACCGCTTTTTAGTGACTCAGGCGCTGCGGAACCGCAAATGCAGTTACATAGACCTCAAAAGAAACCTTGAAGAAGTGCGAGGAACGCAAGTTAGCCTATGGACTGCGAGGAGGAGGCTTTTAGCAGCTGATATACGCAGTCGACGACCAGCGCGGGCCCCTAAGTTACTCCGTGAGCAGCGCATTGCTCGATTGGGGTTCGCTAGAAATTGTCTATCTTGGACACTACGTAACTGGAGTAACGTACTCTTCTCAGATGAGGCTCGAATTTGTCTGCATGGTGAGGACCGACGTCGGCGAGTGTTACGAAGACAAGGAGAACGCTATGCCGACGTGTGTTTTGAAGAAATCACACCTTATGGTGGGGGGTCCGTTATGTTTTGGGCTGGCGTAAGTTCTAGCTATCGTACTGAGATAATATTCATTGAAAATGGCTCACTAAATGCGCAAAGGTATACATAACAGAAATCATTTGTCAACATGCACAACGCGCACTGGCTGTAATTGGTGATGATGCCATTTACATGGACGATAATGCTAGGGCCCACCGTTCTGGCGCTGTAGATGCTTATATGCAAGAGGTCGGTATTCGTCGTTTGGATTGGCCAGCGCGGAGTCCCGACCTTAACCCCATTGAGCACGTCTGGGACCTCCTAAAAAGGCGAGTACGATCTGTCCAACCACCTCCACAAAACATCAGGGAGCTGAAACGTGTGATCTCGGCTGAGTGGGAACACATTTCACAGGACACCATCAAAAGTCTAGTGGAAAGCATGCCAAGAAGATTACATGCCGTAATCGCTGCAAGAGGAGGTCACACTCATTATTAATTTTTATATTTAATGTCTTTTTTTTATTAAAATTCCATAAAAATTCTCTTAGTCTTAATTTCACTATACCCATAAAAATGTTCATTTTAAAACGGCTCTTTGCTTTCATTGACTGAAACACCGATTCCAGGATTTAAGTGTTAAAACCTATATTCTCATTGATAATAAGATATTTCTAGTCATCTAAGCTAATGAAATACTAAAAACATTAATATTATCCATAGAAAAGTCAATGACTGTAAGGTGCCCGTTTTTTTTTTGCAAAGGAGTGTATATATATATGCTGCTGCAAAATGACATCTTGCAGCGTTGAACTCGGTGGAGAGGCGTGCTAAGAGGCTTATTTGTGACGCAGAGTTAGTTGCGGTCAATTTACAAAGACTAGAGCACAGGCGCAGAGTAGCCAGCCTCTCGGTATTCTACAGGATGCATTTTGGAGAGTGTGCGAGGAATTGCATTCCATCATCGGACGACGAGACGCACGGCATCACCCTTATGTGTTGAAAATGCCTTCAGTCCGGACTAAGCGGTTTGCTTCTTCATTTATAATAAGGACAGCTAAGGACTGGAACAGTCCTCCGACCGACCGACCGACCGGAGATACATATGCACCTCTATACCCTGTTTTTTTTTGCAAGATCGATCGTAGCAATGAATTTTCGATACAAGTTCCTGCAACTTGTTCCTGAAAATTCATTTGTTTCACGCCGCATCGCATCGCATCGCAGTTATGTCTGGGAGCCCTAAATGTATGAACACAGGAGTGATGGCCGACCACCGGTCAGCCAAAGACAATTAGTATGGTTGAATATGCCATAATGAATAGGTGTAGGTACACTGAAGAGCTCGCTCTTCAGAATATTTTGTCCTAGATTTTGTTCATTGTTGGAAGCAAACATTGAAGAGTAAGTGTCATTGTGATATGACGCTGGTTCCTGTTGATCCATTGATTTGTATGGTTGAGGGGAGTGATGGCTGCTGCTCGAGTCAACTCGTGCGCGGGTGCTGCTTGGGGGGACTGGTCCGACTACTATCCCTTTGGCTTTTTAGTTTGTTGTATTTTTTTATTTTTTTCTGTCTTATTTGATCTTTTGAACGGCAAGATACACTGTCGCTCTGATCTAATTGTAACATGACACACCGTTTTAAAAAAAAAGTGATAAAATGACAAGCCCGCTGAGTTTCTTGTCGGATCTTCTCAGTTGAGGCCGCGTTGTGATCCGGTGGTAGCTTCCTTTAACAAAAAAAAAATTGACCTTTCAAAAGTGCTAGCGTTAAGCCTATTTGAAATAAACTATTTTTGAGTTTGAGTTTGAGATTGAGCTACGCGTAGAAGTTTGTGACAAGGTGAGCAAGACGTTCGCTTGATGGCAAGCGGTATAATCACCCACGGATGGTCTACCGTCTCAGAAAACGGTCGTTTCTCTCTACAGGGTGTAAGGGACGTCGTACCGAAAACCGATACCAGGGATCCAGTACATGATTCTGAACACTCTAGTGTTGAAATTTTTCAACGGCTTTTTCATGAATTTCCAAAAAAAAAGATTTTTTTTTACATAAAATTAGTATAATATCATTATTGGTATAATAATAAAGCATAATTTTAATTTAAAAACAATAAATTACTTATTAGTGGAAAATTTATTTAATTATTTATTTATTTATTCTTTATGCACTAAAACAGTACATAGGCAATTAATTAATAGGCAATAAATTATTATTATTTTAGAAAATTTGCAATGTAATTTGAAAAATAAATATTATTCCGCATATATTCATTACATGCTCGAAAATTAATAAGTCAGTCATTTGTCATTTTCCATATAAATGGTTTCTGTAATGTTGTAACGGACATTATTTGACATCTTATAATTTTTTTTTCGGTACGATGTCCCTTACACCCGTTATACTTCGCCTAGTAGGTTCTACCACTAGCACCTACAATGTCCTTAATGTTGTACATACATACTACGGATTTTTGACAGTTTCTACTGCAACTAGTCCTCTTTATTCAAGAAACCAGGGAGCAACCGTGGAGTGAACATGTAAAAAACAAACGAACAGATACGATATTTTTGTCAGATTACGATATTTTATGAGACTCTACCACCGACTTATGCTGTTTGGATTTTACGGTCTAACACTACTTAATTTTTACCCGACTACGGAACGGAGGGAGGGTTATGATTTTAACAATAATATACATACATGTATGTATGTATGTTCATCTGTTCCCGCATATCTTCTAATCTACTTAACTTAATTTGACAAATAGGGTGTCGTTAGAAGCGTCTTGATTGGCCGCTGGTTATAGGCTATATAATATCACATTATTAGACTGCGATTTTATCCGTAGTCGGGTTTTAGTTTTTAAAACTTATTACTAGTTAAGGGGGTAACAACGGTAAAATTGCAAAAATAGCCTTAGTTTAAAGAGTTCGATGGATCAATCCGCTATTGCATTGGCTATGAAAATTATATGTACTTATACCTCAGATCTTCAGCAAATAGTTTTATTGATTAGATATTGGATTAAATATAACGTTTTCAAGCAATATGTATTTAAAAAATGTACTACGTTGGATATGAATTGTGTTAGCGTTCAACATCCGTTCATCGGATAGACGTCAAACTTGGACTATTAAAAAGCATATAATCTATTCTACAATTTGTATTGATTACATTTCTTAATTTCATACATGATTTACAAGAAATTATAGAAAAACCATGTACGCGATGCATTTCCCCTTGCAGCGCCCCCGCGATCGCCATATATCAGTTAGTTCTTCGTGGACTGTGACGGCGAGTGGACATGCCCGATTTTTTTTTGACAAGTCGGTTTAAATTTAAATGATTTTAAACATATTTTTAATTAAAATATGTTAAAAATGGTATAATTATAACACTATAATTAATTGCAAATGGAATTTATACTTGTTTATTTAATTAAATATATTTTTATGTTACTACCATTTTTGTGGTTCATCATAGAGTATGCGAAAGTATCGTTGCCGTGTATAATGCCTAACTTTTAAAGCGTATCAGAGTCATATACGATCTTACTAATTTAGATCGTATTTAATACTGAGTAGGTCGACAAAATTACATACATTATGATATACTTGACAATGCCTTCTTTTTGTCAAAACATGAATGGTGTTATTATTATTATCATGTTGGTTTTTTCAACTTAGCAACGAGTATAGTACCCAGGTGGTTTGCTTGGTGGTGAGTGACACGCTTACCAGCGGACAGTTGCTCGTCTTTTGAGATATCTGGGTTGGTTAGGTTGGAAGGGTACTTGTGTGCTATCTAGGTGGTGCCACCGCAATCTTAGATTTCTGCCGCTAAGTAACAAAACTGGTGAAACTACTGGACCGAAACGCTATAATTATAGTTTTGGATGACAGGGACAGAAAGGGAGTTTTCTATGGGTCGGTGATTCGATTACTATCAGGTAATACCTTTTTACTTAACTAAGTTGCGTAACAATAAACTCATGGTTGTGTTGGCAGAAACGAGAAAAAGTACCACCACGTAAAAATTTTAGTTACTCTAAAACCTGTTTGCTTATTAAAATCGATGTCTGCTGCTCCGCGTAGTTCAAACCCCGCCATCGGTACAGAACTTAAGACGAAGTTACGTTACGTACATACGATGTTACACTAAAAACTCTTCTTCTTCTTCTACTAAATTCGTGCGTTCAAACAAACAGTACTACGGATTACTTTGGGATCCACGTATTGATTAACAACACATGCCCGTTGATTTAGTAGTTTGCTACCTTGGCCGCTACCCATAACATCTTGGAGTCGATTCCCACACTCATGTGCATGAACATTACCTTTTACTTCTACAAACTTGTTAACTTATATCCCTGAAGAGTGATGACCTACTGATTTAAGTCTTGCGCGCTTTTATATATATAATATGTATAATATTACTTTGTGAACTCTGGTGTGGGTTATACATTTAGTAATAGTTACTTTATCTCTACCTGGTGTAATGTTTAATGTATAACTGTTTTGATGTTCCAATAAACGAAAAAAAAACAATCTATTTGTCTTGGGTCTGGGTGGTTTTGATTTGTACATTAACGTTGACATTTCATCAGGGCCACTGGCATGTGAGAAGTCTTTGCAGCATTTTAAGTCCCTGTCGTTGGCAAATGCGAACATCTTAAATACAGTTCGTCTTACTATCAGATGGATGGTTGGAAGAATTGGAACCAATTCAGGAAATACACACATCAAAAGTGTCTAGGGATCAACATATATTTTTGCAATAACTTTTCTCCTGATTGATATTAATTAAAATTTTCTTTAAGGATTCATCAAATAAAGTGTTTTCGTTTGTCACAGTAACGATAAACCAAGTCACCTTTGCATTAATAAAGAAATTTGCCATTTTCCTAATAAAGGGATTTTTGACATTTGAACCACTAACACAAAAGTTCGAAAAAAAGACTGAAATAACAGTTTTCTTTAAAATTTTATTGGGTAACTTAAACAATTAATAATCCGTGTTTCTACCGCGAACACTAACAACACAAGAACATCGGTTTGGCATACTCAAAATGAGTTCATCCAAATCACGCTGTGGAATGGCCGCCCATGTTCGTTGCAACAACAAAAAAAGGTCTTCTTGCGACTGGATACCCTCCATATTCGGCAGAGCTCTTCTCTGTAGCATATCCCATGCATGCTCAATCGGGTTCAAGTCTGGCGACTGAGCAGGCCAGGGCAGGACATTGATGTTAGCTGCGGCGAGAGTCTGTCTTACAACTCTTGCGGTGTGCGGTCGTGCATTATCATGCATTAACTGAAATAAGGGACCGATTTGCACTTGTAGAGGAACGATGACGTCTGATACAATCGTCTCAGCATAAATTTGAGCGTTGAGGTTGCCTCTGATCCAAATCAACTCAGTTCTTCCGCCGATCCAAATACCCGCCCATACCATGATGGTTCCACCACTATAAGGATGGACTTCCTGGCAGGATTTTAATCGCTGTTGGCGTCCAGGGGTTCTCCAGTGTCGTATACGTCTTGTATCCGGTCTCATACCAAAACGAGACTCATCAGAAAAGCACACGAAACGCCATTGTTCTTCTGCCCAATTTCTGTGTTCAAGAGCCCATTGATATCGAATCCTACGATTGTGCATTGCTATAGGTGGTACCCGTAGCGGTCTTTGGGAATGAAGGTTCACTTCATGCAAGCGGTTTCTGACTGTTTGGTCGCTAATTAAGTTCCCTGAAGAGTGATGAAGCCTCACGGCTAACATCATGGCAGTTATTGTTGGAGCTCTTCGAGTTAAGATTTGAATATATCGGTCTTGTCTCCGTGTGGTGCAGCGATACCGTCCTCCATGGCGCTCAGCCACGGTACCAGTGCTTCGGTAACGTGTCCAAAGTCGACTGATAACACTCTGACTTGTATTCAGAGCTAAAGCCACAGTACGTTGCCGGGAACCAGCTTCTATCATTCCCACGGCTCTGAGCATTTCTTCCCTGCTTAAATGACGTCGCCGCTCCATAATAACGTTGGTTTTAATCAGTAGTAGGGAAACAGTAGCACTAATAATGTCTTCAATGCGTTGTATGTTTTTATAGGGAAAATATTGACAGCTGATTTTCATCTTTTACTCGAATTTGATTCACAGTTCCTGATTCAAATTATGAAATGCACCAAAAAGGATCCATATAAATTTATAAAATCATAAATTTATTACAAAGCCACATCTCAATCTCAAGAAATCCGCTTAAAAATGCTTGATCCCTAGACACTTTTGATGTGTGTATGTTCAAAATATCCTTTTCCTGATATTTTTCCTATATTTTGGCGGCTCTATTAAGCGCTTTCGTTTTGACGTGCATAACAAAAACATTAGAATTTTGTGCATAGTTCCATTTCAAGTACGCTTACAGTAGTCACAGCGGATCTTCATGTGTCTGATGTTGGCTGCAAGACACAGTGCAGAAGCTATTTTTTGTATTTTTGTATTCACAACTCACAACTATACTTGCGCAATGGTTCGCTAAACCTAACTTCATACATAGATCCGCTGTGACTACTGTAAATTATAAGTAGTACATAGGTATAGCGATTTCGAATGGAACTACCAGCATTACATGCAAACGCTAGGAAGGAACAAACGAAAGCATGGAGGGTAGCGATTGGCCTAAATCACTCCAGAACTTTCCCCAGCACAAGGGTGGATTGTGAGCTTAAATTATTAAATCTAAAAAGATCACAAATCAGGCACCTAATGGGTGCACCAAGAAGCACCTATACTAAATGAGCCTAAGTACCGCAGATACTTGTAGTTTCTGTGAAGATGAAAAAGAGTCGATGTTATAGATACTGTGTCGCTGCGACGCTCTAGCAGGACGTAGATTGAGTCAACTGGGAATAGCCTATCCTACACCAAATAATTATGTACAGCTCCAAGCTGGTGCAATCTTGGGGTACCTAAACAAACTCTTCGATAAGTCAGCAACAGAGTAAGGGCTAGGGCATGCACAATGGATCCAGTTGGGTCGATTTGCGTCCCAGTGGTTACCGGGCCCAACTAATAGCCACCAACAATAGAATAGAAGTATGTAAAAGTCTCACTATTTAGGCATTGACCCTTCTATAATAGACGGAGAGAACCTTTGATATGAAGTTTGGAATATGAAATGCAATAATCCAAATCCTGACGCAACACGTAATTACGTTACCACTGTAAGTTGATGCGTTATCAGATTGTAATTAGGCGGCACGCCAAAGTATACATCAAAATCAGAGAGTGATTATGGAGGGTAAAATGACTTCGTATTTAGACATTTGTTTAGATCAGTCACCAGCAGAAGGTCCCAGCAGTATGCAGTGTGGTTCTCGGTATCCGGTGTTCGTGTTGGTAGATCAACAAGCTAAGTAAGATTTATCGGCAATGTAAATTTCCCCGTCTTACGACTGACGTAACAGAATATGTTCCAGTGAACGACGAGTTGAGCTGGCGGGGACCGTTCTTATACTGCATCATCTTGTTCTTTTCGCGTCACTATGAACTAATATAATTTTTTTATCATGCATTTTTTATCATGTATTATTTTAAGTTCCCAATAAATTTTATTTTATTTATTTTATATTTCATCACGTTCTTTTCCTTTTATGTATACATAATCAATAAAATATTCAAAAGTGATATCGTTAAGTATATTTGCAGTAAATGTAACTATATTGAAATTTCCTTCCTTAACGGAATAGGCAAAATTAATAAAGCTCCATTTGACACATCTGCATATTTTAGTCTATAATTTTTCAAATGTAATATTCATATTTGCTGGTAGCGCCCTCTACGATGACAACTCTCGGCCGGAGCGGCCAGATTCTCAAGGTCATTGGCGCATGTTACCCCCTTAACATTATTATAATGGTTTCACGCCGTGAGCCTCTCAGAAGATATTATGTCGGACGATAATTATATTGTGTTTGCAAAAGTGCGAGTCGCTGTCTCTACAAGATTTATTCATTGCCTTTTCCAGTACACTGTCAAAAATGTGTTTTATTAACGACATAAACTGTGTGTCGCTGAATTTGTCTCCTCGCAGCGGGACGTAATTCGTTTTATTTATGGCTTACCAAAACATTTACCCTATTATTGTTATGTTGTTATGGCTGTATTAAAAGGCTATAAAATTTATGATGCTTGCAGAAATCGCGCCGATTGAATTTGAACTCTACATTGTAAGTAACGTGGTGGTTATTTACTTGGAGTATGTGTAGTGCAAGGCAGGATGACAAACGCGGAACGGGCTCGTCCCCCTCGATTACAGTGTGTCGGGAGAAGGCGAGAAGTCTCGATGACGACGACTCAGCAGTCACCATATTGTCGGTTAGGGCGCGGGGACAATGATAAAGGGGTAGTGTGCGACGTGGCTAATTGATTGCGATGTTGTCTGACGTGCTGAATAGAATCGAATTTAATTTAACGGAAATGTTTTGGTCGTTTACATAGAGAGTAGCAGCCACTGCTGCGTCACCCGATTTTTTTTACTCATTAAAGTAAATAAAATATAAAATCTATTTATTTGATCTCTAAAAGTGATTAAATACCTCTACCTGAGTTAATATAAAGAAACAAAATAAATGCAACAATTACAAACGTTGAAATATGAATCTAAGGTAGTTAGCCCAAACTAAAAACAGACAAGCCAGGCAGTGTGAGTGTGTGTTCTCCCCACAAAGTATGGCCCATTCCAGTGTGCACCGACATCTACAATCCGAGTACAATTCAGGAACTAGGAGGCAACTGAAAACGCAGTGTGAGTGGCAAAATATTAAGCGGGCAGTGTCTGATTGGGTCTGTTGTCGACACGAAAAGAAAGAATTAATTTTCTAAATGATTTTGAAAATCGCACCAAAAACTGTACTGTTTGTGTAACTGTGTGTGTGGTGTGTGTGTTTGTGTGTGTGTGTTGTTTAGAAAATGTGAGCGAACTTAGTCAAACAATGAGGAAAGCAACTATTTTATATTAGTGGTGATGAAAATTACATTGGGTTTTCTGCATAAAATATATTTTTTTGATCCGTTACTGTCTCATTGCTAGAAATGTTAAGGAAATTCTTCTTTTCTAATGATCAGAAATACTGCACAGGTCTGCCACGTGGTCCAGTTACGATTTGATGGATGTTTTATTTAGATATAAAGTGACAATTAATACGATAGGTACGGTGTTCTTTGCATATCTATTGGCCTATCATCGCTTCATTGCGTGTCTCATGTTGATGCGCGAGAATGATTCTTCCTACTCACCAAGAGATGGCGTTGAGGTACACATAAGACTACTGCGGCTACATTAGAATGATACACGGTAATGTTATTTGTTTTATATTGAGGACAAAATAATTTAACTATCATTATTGAAAACAAATTTTATTCTCTTGTTCGTGGCTATAAATTTGGGTTCATTGTGCATGCCCTTTTTTTATCGTGGGGAAATCCTCATGGATACCCGGACCACTACGGGGGTTGCAGTGTGGGTTACGTCAGACTCTTACCGACTAGAAAATCCCACGGTGTCCTCATCCCGCTGTGTTGACAACTACCGGGTACGTGCCTCTGTACTCTTCCTTAGTACTCTGTTGCTGACGTGTCGAAGAGATCTCTTTGATACGCAACGATGACGTCAGTTTAAAAAAAAGGGTTTATGTATTCAACGCAAATGTAGGTATGCTATTTAAAATTTAGTTACCGTAAAAAGAGTACTGGTGGAGCTGCGCGGGTTGGCTAGTTATACTAATTAACACATAACTGCGATGCGATGCGATGCGGCGCCGCATCGCAGGAATTTGTATGGAAATATTCATTTGTTTCTCGCAGATATTTGCGATGCGATGCGAATTCGCAGTTATGTGTGGGAGCCCTAAGAGTATCTATTATGGAAGGATATAAATCTTTATGTTCGGATAGACTAGCACAAGTTTTTTATGTACCTTAGATATTCTGCCTATATTTTATTGAATAAAGGCTAAATAATATTGCCTACTAATTTTCCCTCCTCGACTGTACCGAAAAATATCATAAGTGGCATTTTCTTTTCCTTGTGTGTGTTATCAAATTAATTTTAAAAAAATTAAACCGACTTCAAAAATGAGGCAGATCTTAATCCGTCACGTACCGTCAAACGGGGTGAATAGGAATGCAGGGGTGACAAGGAACGAAGCCGAAGTTGACATTGAAACCTCAATAAAACTACCATTTCTAGTCCAATTACGTAATTTTTATGGATGTTAATAGTAGACTATATTTTTATCGAGTTGGCAACAGCTAGGAAACTTCAAAGTCAACAGAAATTGTCAGTTGAAGCCGCCAAAGTCAGTTATCTGAATACGTTCATAAATCGTTATTTTTAAACATAGCATTTCAGTTAGTTCTAAGTGAAATAGTGACGAAAAATGTACCCTCAAGGTTAGTACACTTATTGTAATTTCTTTAATAAGCCCTTTTTTTGCAATTATTCTCACAATTAAGCTATTATAACAAAAATTCTAAAGTGCTACAACATACATCGAACATACTATTAAAAAAACGAGGTTATAAGAGACGCTGACGGGGGTTTTGGGGACCAGGTATGGGGTCAATCGGAATGACTTTTATATTGAATAGGTACGAGTACTAGTTTTATAGAGACAGTAATGGGAGAATCGGAACAGGGCTGTCACTTCTTTTATTTCACGTTTTTGCCCGAATGCCCCAGAAAGAGGGTTATGTTTTTCGAGAGTATGTATGTATATATGTATGTAAGTATGTGTGTATATATTTCTTTGTCACGACATACAGCATAAACGGCTTGATGGACAGCGACTGATAATATTTCCTTAGATTTGGCTTAGTCACGGGAGTGACATAAGCTTTATATTAAAAAATATAGATGTAAAAAAATATAATAATAATAAATAAATAATATCGTGTTTTTTACTTCCAAAAACATCAATATGGGTATCAAATGAAAGTTGCTAACGACACGGAAATATATATATGTATGTACATGTGTATATGTATAATATATGTATAATGTAATTTAAGTCCACAGACGGGCTATTTGCGCTTTTATAATTAATACTTGTAATTATTTTATCATGGAATTTTAAAGGCATATACTTACTAATAATGGCAAATTTTGTATGGGATTTACCAGAGTGTCTGTTATTATATATACCATACGATGTAATAAATACCTACATTATACCTAATTTTTAAATGCACTATCTATGTACTTTAGGCACAGATTAACAAAGTTTAGGTAAGGCACCTATCTATTTTCTCACATAAATATGTACCAACTGACTATAATCTTACCCACCGATATGGTGTCAACCCTACAAGTTTTTCCCTATTGCCACTTTAACGTACCTATTGCCCCCTATTTCTGTTAGAATAGGAACAGGCTATATTTTAACGGATTACGCAAAATAGGCCGTATTTTAATTCGTATTTTTTCCTATTTCTGCATCTACTGCACTTAACTAGAGTTTTGGTATCACCACAAATACAAAATATAAAAGAATAAGTTGTCAAATACTTGCAAACAAATAAAAAACATTCCGATTGACCCCGTTTGACGGTAATTATGTATATTTTTAATGTATGCTCACTCATAATTCGGCCAATTCCGTAATTGTTAGGTACCGAATTTCTATTTCATAATTTAAGGTGTCCATCTGATCATATTTTTATTGTACCTACTTGCTAATTTTAATGTTTTAAAACTGGAAAAAATGTTTCAGCTTAGATGAAGTAGGTATATAAAATTGCATTTTATACATCATTAGCAGCCAATATACGTCCACTTCTGAACATAAACCTCCCCCTTAGAAGGCGGGGGTTGCCATAATCTCCACGCTTGGCAGGCGGCTTGGGGATCGCAGTATAGGTGGAAGATAAATCCAAAAGAAAGTCGCTGCTGCCCGTCTTCCTGTTCTCGCTTAGTCGCCTCTTACGACACCCAACGAGAGGAGATGGGGGAATGTAATTCTAACCCGGCACCCCACGGATAAATATTTAAAGTAATATTGCATTTTATACTAATAACGAATAACTTATTGAAATGCTCATTTTCCATTACAAATAATACACAGTAAAATGAAACTAATTTTACGGATTATATCGCGGTTTATTTTTGATTTTAAACCGCGATATAATCCGTAAAATTAGTTTCATTTCAATGTGTAATATTCGCGTAAATATCAGAAATCATTATTTTTTTTTTTTTTTTTTTGTATGAGTAGTGCTGTTGGCCGCAGATGGCCATTACAGCTTCACCGGACAAGGGGGGCGAGCGCTTTGAGCGCTCCAGCCCGGAAAGATAGGTAGCGACTAGCTCAAGGGCACCTCAGGGAGGCACGGCCTCGGCTTGGGCTGCCGCTTAGAGAGTGTGCGAGTTTACCACCGGTTCACAACGCGCCCCCGCTGAGAAGAACCGGCAAGAAACTCAGCGAGGGGATGCATGTCGAGGTCGCATGTGTACGATCCTTCGGCCTCGCCGGCGAGACCGGTGTCTGTGTGTTGATGATGTGTGTACGACTCGTGACGTCGTTGTCGGTGTTGGTGTTGGTGTTGTGTCATGGTCCAGGAGGACGGACATCGGGTCGGGTGGGTCGAGCAGTACATGCCGCGGACGGCGGCGATGTACGGTAGGTCGACGATCTGAGGGACCGGGAACAGGGTCAGGGTCGGGGATATAGTCGGCAGCGGCGCCGATGAGCGGGTTCGGGTGGACGCAAGCTTTTTCAAAGTAATGTTCGGACATTTCCTTGAAAAATTTGCGGATAGGGACTAGACCGAAGTCGGAATGAAGGTCGACATTCCGCATGTACCACGGGGCACCGACGGCATGTCGAAGGAATCGGTTTTGAATAACCTGGAGGCTATTGATGTGGGCGGGAGCCGCGTGTGCGAATACGGCACTGGCGTAAGCTAGGATGGGACGGATGCAGGTTTTGTAAAGTGTCAACTTATTCCTAAGCGACAGTTTACTCCGCCTGCAGATCATGGGGTAGAGCCGGCCGAGAACGAAGGCCGCTCGGTTGCGTACTGACCGTATATGCGGTCCAAATGTCATGCGGGAGTCTAGGGTGACGCCTAGATATTTGACCTTTTTGGTCCAAGGGATGGGACGCCCATAGAGGGTGATCTGACCTAATCGACTACTGGGATGGCCCGCAGTGTGAGATCTGGTGCTCCGGGAGAAGAGCACCGCGGCGCTCTTTTCCGGGTTCACCGCGATCAGCCACTTTTGGAACCATTCGCCTAGGGCGTTGACGGCGACTTGAAGAGTGCGCGTCAAGAAAGCCTTATTTCTGTGTGAGAAATAAAGTGCGGTGTCGTCCGCATAAAGGGCTAGTTGCACCCTGTCCGAACGAGGGATGTCGTTCGTGAACAGGCTGAACAGGAGTGGGGAGAGCACAGAGCCTTGAGGGACTCCGGCCTGAATAGGGTGGGAAGTGGATCGCGCACCTTCGACTCGATATCGAAAAGTACGATTCCTGAGAAAATCTCGTATGATGAGGACCAGACGGTCTGGCACGCCCATGAGGTAGAGCTTGTGAAGCAAGCCATTGTGCCAGACCTTATCGAATGCCTTAGCGACATCGAAGAATAAGGCTCCGGTGTATATGGGTCTGGGCTGGTTGAGCCCGGAGAGGACGTGCTCCGTGATGCGGTGCACTTGATGGACGCAAGAGTGTCCAGCTCGAAAGCCGAACTGCTCGTGAATGAGTATGCCCTTCGAGATGACAAATTCTTTGAGTCTTGCGAGAAGCAAGCGCTCGTAGAGTTTGCCCAGGGCGCTAAGGAGACTTATGGGGCGGTAGCTCGTGGGATCGTCACGTGGCTTACCGGGTTTGTGAATGCCGATGACGTCTGCTTCTTTCCACTCCGAAGGGAATATAGCGTGCGTCATGGCGGCATTGAAGATGGCTACCAAGAGGTAGATCAAGTGGTAGGGAAGGAT
Organism: Furcula furcula; assembly: GCA_911728495.1. Lineage (NCBI taxonomy): Eukaryota > Metazoa > Arthropoda > Insecta > Lepidoptera > Notodontidae > Furcula > Furcula furcula. The sequence continues at coordinate 23,875,970 of OU452244.1, read as the reverse complement.
TTTTAGTACGCGGTTCGAGATGCCGTCAGGGCCGGGGGATTTCTTAGGCTTAAGGCCTTTGATGAGGTCTTCCACCTCGGAATGGGTGACCGGGGTGAGAGTGTCGGATGGCGGGACAGAAGCCCTGCGCTCTACTTCCCTATCTACGTGATCGCGATGGGGTGGGTCGGAAACTGAGACACTAGGAGAGCATTGTCTCTCTAGAGAGTCTGCGAGGACCTCGGCTTTTTCCTCGTCGTCGAAAGCTGGTGGGGCGCCTGAAGGGCGGGTCAGGGGAGGCATGGTGGCTACCGTGTCGGACTTGAGAGCCCTCGCTAGCCGCCAGTAGGCTTGGTGAGAGGGAGTGATACCCTCGAGAAAACCGTCCCACCGGTCCCCCCGGAGTTCCGCGATGCGGTTCTTTACGTCCCTCTGTAAAGCGCGCATGCGGATCCGGTTGGCTGCGGTGGGGTAGGAGTCGTGAGCGCGGATAGCCGCGTTTTTGGCTCGGACCAATTCTTTGACGTCGGCCGGCAGTTTGAAGCGTTGGACATAAGGGTCCACCGCTTCAACCTGCCGGGAAGATTGGCTGATGGCCGATTGGAGGTTGTCAGTGAAAGCACTGACGGCTTGTTCGGTGTCCTGAGGGGACGAGAGGTGGACTGGGATACGAGAGAGCTGTGGCGTGTCGGCATTGGCCAAGCAGGTGCTCAGCCGCTGCCAGTCCACCACAGTCTTCATGACTGGTTCCGGTGAGGGAGGTGGTCCGAGCTCCATGAGAACGGGACGGTGGTCGGAGTCTAGTTCATGGAGCACTTCTAAGGAGCGCAGCCGAAGCGTTACGTTCTTCAGAAGTGCCATGTCTAGGATATCGGGACGGTAGCCGATGCTGACGGGAAAATGGGTGGGACGCATTGGAGCAATGATCTCAAAATCGAGAGTGTCGACTAGAGCGTCGAGGCGCACGCCGTTATAATTGGTGGTGTGACAGTTCCACCTAACGTGTTTGCAATTGAAGTCGCCGCCAAGGATGACGGCGCTATCCATGTCAAGAAGTGCTTCGATGTCACTTCTGAGAAGTTGCTTGTCTGGTGGAAGGTACACCGAGACGAGAGTGACAGGGGGATGACCCGAGAGAGAGAGGCGGCAAGCCGAGGCCTCGATATTAATGAGCGCAGGGGCATCGAGTGGAATGCAGTGCAAGGATTTCCTATAATAGATGACAGTGCCGCCTCCGCGGGAGGCAGTTCTGTCATTTCGCACGAGATGGTAGTTGGCGATGTTGGGACTCCTATGAGCGGGTTTGAGGAATGTCTCTTGCACTAGCATGACATCAACTTGGTGATCCCTAAGGAATTCACTAACTTGATCGCGTTGAGGGGAGAGGCCATGGGCGTTGAAAAACGCCAGGCACAAGGAGAGGGGCTTGATTCGTTTTGGGTGTAAATCCATAATCAAGGATAAGATTGGGTGGTGGGAACCACTGACAGGGAACTGAGCACACTCTCGTGCTCGACAAGGGCCATGGTGCGTTCGAAGTCGTTTTTGGCGACTCGAAGCTTGTGCGCGAGGGCGCGGATGGCGGCAATGTTGAAATTGCTCATGGTGTTGCGGATCAGTTGGATGTCCGACACCAGGGTGTTTTGTGCTGAGGGCACTGGGGTGAACCCGGCGTGAGGCGCCGGGGCGCTAGTCGCAGGGTGCATGGGCGCGCTGGGAACATGGGTGTTCCATGCGTTGGGACGGTTGAGCCGTGGGTCGCGGAGCGCAGAAGGCGCGACGCCTTGTGGGCCTGGGTGCAGGCCAGGAGGAGCCTGCGGCACGGAGGGTGCCGAGCTTGTCGGGACTACTTTTTGCGCAGAAGGCGCAGGAGGAGTAGGGGGTCCGGGCACAATGGGTGCCGAAAAGATGGGCGCTGAAGGCGCTGGATTCCTGGGCGCACGGAGACCGTTGCGCCTCGCCACTCGGCGATTCCTCTTTGGGGCCCTCGAACATCCGCGATAATTCGCGGGGTGTCCGACGGTCCCGCAGAGGACACAGCCGGGAGGTTCGGTCGCGGTCTCCTGCTTGCGAGAGCAGGTGGAGGTCGGGTGGTCCCCGATGCATTTAACGCATCGGGGAGTGGCGTGACAGTTTCGGGCCGAATGGCCGTATAATTGGCAATTGTGGCACTGCCCGGGAGTGCCACGTTTGTGGGGGGGTTCGACGTAGAAGCCCCCGGTGAGGTCTAGGAGATGAGACAAGTCGAAAATACGCTTGCCTTCGGGGGTACGGTCGAGAACGACTGTCACCATACTGTATGGGACCTTGGGACCGCGGCCACTCGCCATGCGGTGGACTTCTTGGGCGGGGAATCCTTGGGACTGAAGGTCCTCAAGGATGAGAGAGGGCTCGAATTCCTTCGGAACTCCCCTGATGACCACTCGAAGGGTACGGTCCTCTTCGAGGGTGTAGGTGTGGAAGGAGATCTTCTCCTTCCTCAAGTGGGACGTGAGTTGACGGTGGTCGTCAGTCGTCATGGCGGACACACTGATGCCGTTGGCCGTGTTCGAGGCCTTGGTATACCGGATGTTTTTCGCTTTAAGAGCGTTAGTGACTCGCGGCCATGCGGCTTTGTCCTGTATGATTACAGGAGGAGGAGGGCGGGGCTTGCGGCCTTCGGGTTGGCTCGCCGGGGCGGCTGAATCGCGCGGCGTGGGTGAGGTGCGAGGGGACGGAGAGGCACTCAGGGAGATTGGGGAGGACGCACAGGCCTCCTCCTCAACGCACTGGTGCTTGGACGGGCGCTGGTCCCGGGGTTGACGCGCCCGTTTCTTATCCCGGACTAGCGTCCATTCGTCCTCCGAGGAGGAGATGGGGCGCTTGGCGGACTCTACTTCGACCTCCATGTCCGAGGCTGACTGAGGGTCGGCCTCGAACCCCGGTGGAGGGAACTGGGTTGGCGCATCTAGGTGCGCCGGGGTGGGCTGCGGCGAGATAATCGCGGCGGAAGGTGGCGGGGTAAGCGCCGCTGGAGTCGGTGCGGTAAACGCGTCGGTGGGCTGCGACTGAAGGTCGGGCGGGGTCGGCGAAAGGGTTTCGCTCGAGGTGGCGGCGGCGTTCATGGCCGAGATTAACTCCGTCAAGATCGTTGGATACTTGACGGAGATAATCTCCACCAGTCTCACCGCAAATTCGGGAGGCACTTGGGAGAGTGCGGGGGACGACATTTTTCCGTCCGAAGGGAAACTCTCCGGACGAAAAAACGGGTGAGTGATCCTCCCCGCCGGCAAGGCGGGGAGTGGGTGAGTGCCTAACGTGTGGCCCTAATGTGTGTGGGTGTGTAGGGTGTGTAGCCTAACAGCCCTGGGGCAGAGGAGACGAGACCGGCAAGCCGGCGGTTCGAAACCAAACAGCACCCAAGGAATAGGAAATAGGAGGCGGAAGGGTGGGAGGGCGACGATCAAGATCGACTAGGGGGTCACTCCCAGGGCCGGTTGCCTTGATCCCGTCCGAGTTGCCGTTTCCTGAAGGGAACCGGCGAGCGCTCGGGTCACGCTCCGCCTAGGTGCGTTAACACCGCAAGGATCCCCTAGGCGACCACTAAAAACACGTGGTTTTTAAAACGCGGAATGACTGCTTTGTTATTTGGAAACAGGAACCTGTTTTCAAGTAACAAAGAGTCACTCACGGGCGGGTGCGCGCGACGCAGGTGTGCGGCGCGCGGGTGGCCGGCGAGCAGGTAGCCGGCGGCGCAAGCCGCGGCTATCCAAACACGCGGCGGGTCGGTGGGCCGTCACGAAGCGACGGCGGTGACGCCTGGCGGCGAATCTGTGAACACACAAACACACGGAGCGTGGGAGAGCGTAGCGAGTGCGCACGTCCGATCGGGACCGGAGCGCGCAGCGGAATGGAGAAATCATTATAATACACAGTAATATAATATTAACATATATGTACACCCGTAAAGAGCTGCCTGAGAAGGTGATTACCGCTGATATATTTAGCTAGCAAGAGTCACACTAATGAGTAGGTGGGTTAACCGTGTGGTCAAAGCGGGCAGCTAATCAAACATATTTGGAGTTCATCCATCACGTCAGAGCCAACGAGCTCGTTACACTACATCTAATCTAATGGAGCGACAAAATAAAGGCCGCTATATCCCATTAGACGCCTATGTTTTGTTAGTGTGATGACTCGAAAAACGGTCACAAAAATTTGTACACAAGACATTTAACTGCTTACCGCCGCACCTACAAACGTTATTTATAGTTAATTGTGATTAAGTCATATTTTGTAAATGGATTATTTCGACTTTCGAAGCTAAATAATACATAACAGGCGGATAATGAGTAGATATATCAATAATCTCGTAATTAATATTAAAAGATAATCATAAGAGACTCGAAGAGTCGAAATAAATAGATTACAAAAAATTAATTAATTGCGATTAAAGTTAATTGATGTCTGTGATTGCGGCAGTTAGAAGGCTAAAGGGTGGTCGTAGCAAAATTTCGTCTGCAAAATTTATTACCACTGGTAATAAGTCATTCAGCGTGTGTACTTACTTCCGTTAAAAATGTTTATAAGTAAATATACGCTTATTTAGGTATTTATTATTTAAGTTTGGTATTTAAAATGTCATTGTGGTAAATTACTAAATGAGATTGGAGTTTAGTTTCATGTATTTTGTATATTTACTACAGAATATAAAATTTGTTAGACACCTTGACCGTTACCCAATAGGTAAAAAAAGTATAATATAAGTATTAACATCAGTGGTCTGAATACCATAGTACAGACTCTGCCTAGGGGTTTTGATAGTTAACGAACTCGATCAAACTGTTAGTTTCTCCATACATTTCACACCAGCGCCCCTAGCGGTAACTATCAAAAACTAGTTAAATGTATGGGAAAAACTGCCAGTTTGATCAAGCTTGTAAACAATCAAAACCCTTACTAGACCCGCATATGATGTATGGATTCTCCTAGAATATTTGTACAGTTCAACCACCGTGCATATTATTATGTTTTTTTTTTTGTTTTTTTTTTCTTATTATGATTGTATTAAAGGCATATTAAAGGTCCCAGTATCGCAAAGGCCTGTCTATAGCCTGTATATATTGTATGTATACTTTTTAGTGTGAAGATTATTATAGTCAATTTAATTTAAAAAAAAACAACAATAAGTGATTTTACAAAATTAAAAATTTTGGAATATCCCTTGTGAAGTAGATATTACTCGTTGAAAAATATGTTATAATAAAAGCATCTACCAATGCCCCGCTAAAGATAAAGCAGATTTTAAATTGATATAAGCTCTCCACTCCAACACAGCTTGTTCTTACATCCCTCTCTTACGAATACTACTGTCTCTTTCTGGCTGCGCCGGCACGTCTGCGCGGACGCATCTCCAAACTGAAATTATCCTGAGATAATTATGGTGAAGTACATTCTCGCTAATATAACAAATTGTGTGTTAGTAATTATGATGCAAAAAGGTACTAACAATAAATAATTAAAAATTACACTATGGTAAATTAATAGGTTTTTATTATGAGCAAACATCTTAACGTTTTCTTATAGAATATAATGAATTTTATTCCACACAGATTACAAACTATTTGGTATAAAAAATTGAACTGTAGTATTGAATGCACGTAGTTATTATGAAACAAGGCTCCCACTCAGCTTAATGCTGTGTTGAGGAACAAGCCATGACAGCGCTGGTTTTAAAGGTTAGTATATTGTACATTGAAGTTTAGAAAAGTACGTAGTAGACTTCAAGTCAATCTTTAAAACTTACTTGTTTACTGCTGCACTCAGTGGTTGATCATTATCTCGTTACTTAGCGTAGCGTTTCCCAATAGATGGGTCTTAAAATGAACATGGACAAGAAGAAGATCATGTCTAAGTCTAATGTCCATGTTGCCCCGTACCGGTAGTTGTTGGGAACGATACACTCGAAGTTGTGAACCACTATGTATAGATACTTTGGACAGATTGTCCAGTTAGGTTGGTCCAACTTCGACAAAGAGGTTGCCCGAAGAATCCAACTCGGATGGACAGCATTCGGGAAACTTTTTTTTTTTTTTTGGGAATGATAGACGCTGTTAGCCGCAGATGGCCATTGCAGCTTCACCGGACAATAGGAGGCGAGCACTTGAAGCGCTCTAGCCTTTACGGCAGAAGTAGCGACGAGCACAAGGGCACTTCAGGGAGGCACGGCCTCGGCTTGGGCTGTCGCTTAAGAGAGGGCTGAGTTTACCACCGGTTCACAACGCGCCCCCACTGAGAAGAACCGGCAAGAAACTCAGTGGGGTATTCGGGAAACTACGCAATATCTTCCCGTTCGAAATACCGCAGTGCCTGTAAATGAAGGTTTTAACCAGTGTGAGTTACCAATGGCGGCGCCTCTATTGTCTTGGCGCCTGTGTGCGCCGCACACTTCGCACACAGGGGCGGCGCGGCCCTGGTTACCAGTGATGACATATGGTTCTGAGATGTGGTCCTTAACTGCTGGCCTTTTAGAGAAGCTCAGAGTCACACAGAGAACCATGAAGAGAGCTATGCTCGGAGTTTCTTTGCGCGATCAACTCCAGAATGAGGAGTTTTACCGAAGAACTAAAGTCACCAACATATCTCTCAGAATCTGAAAGTTGAAGCCAATTGTGGCATTCGAAGGGGGAAGCCTATGTTCAGCTGTTGACGTCTTCCGGCTGGTGATGATAATGATGACATAGTTTCTCCTGTCACACTCTATCTCTCGGTCTCCCGCTGACGTTGTAGACAAGAAACGTGCTATTACATTAATTCGTAATTAAAGTTATATTAATAGTGATAGTGTTTAAGTTATTTATCAGTTAACTACATTTAAACATTTTACTAATGTAAACGTTGTGTGTCCCTAGAAAATAAAAAAAACAATAAAATTGTCCCTACAAAGGTTCGGTGCGACTCCGTCCACTCCAAAAAAAAACCTGAGGCGCAAATAAATCACAATACTTGGTACTAGACCAATTTTCCGATGTAAAGCCGTCAGTTTGCCGTCAGTATTTTGAGCGACTCGTTTCACTCCTGATGGAGAATTGCCCTGAAGCGCAACTAACTAGGCACTCACTCATACATAAGCCAGCCACTGACACACATAAGTCGCGTTGGACCAAACTCGTATAAGCATTATCCTTCAGAAAAATCCTTCATACTCTTTATATAACGAATGATTTAATCATCAGCGACGACCTAGCCATCAAAGATTATATGCACAGTAGAAGTATTCTGTAAGAAGATTTAACAAAATCGATAACTAATCCGCGGTAAGATATCAAATTTGTTCTACGAATCGCGTTAAATATAATATGTAGAGCGACCAGTAAATCGATACATATCGATAGTAATTTCATGCGTCGAAGTGTGATTTTTCACGTTTTCTCCCGAGATGCTAACGTGACCCGGAGCGGGCTCCATTTATGATCGGTGCTCCGAAATAGCCGACAAATGGCGGCCAAATGAGAGGCTTCGTCCGCCGATGCCGACCGCTGCTCAATACGATTGCCCGATTTTTAAAAGCAACTAGCATTTTGATCGAATATGACCCAGTACATGACGGTATTACAACAGAGCGTTGTGAGTTATGTAGAATAAACCGAGCGATGGATTGCTCTCTTGGACACATCTGTCGTAAGAGTTATTGGTGAGGGCGGCCCGAGGCACATTTGATTATACGTTGAGAGAGGGCTAATCGCGCTCGACGGGCGAACACCTCGAGATCAAACACGAGGCGCGCCGCCAGATATTTTTGTTTCTATTAAACAACACCCGACGTAATAATGTTTAACAATCGTGCAGCGATAATTTGAACAGAGTGAGAGGTGGAGCTGTTCTTCTTACTACATTTGTAAATAATGTATAAAACCAAATAAATTCTTATCTGATTGCAAATCTGTTATTCTAATCAGATAAGATACTGTCAATCGAACCTTAAAAATATTATATTGTTTGAACTTGTAGCCTACAATCAAAAGTCTGTTGTCAGTGTATATTTTATACAGACGCGATTTTTTATACCTTTATTATATAGAACAATAAAGTAGGTACCTAATTATGTTATTGTGATTTAATGAAAATATATTTTGTAATTAGAACTTAACATTATGTAGGTATGCCTAAAATAAAATGTGGTTATTGTAAACATAAAAAAATATACAAATGAATTGAGAATCTCCTCCTTTTTTGAAGTCTGTTAAAAACTTACTGAAAATATTCACAGATTAAACTTACACACTATTTTATCCAGGACGAAAGATAGATTATGCCAGAACTCCATAAGGTACCAGTTCCATGCCCATCATGGAAGTACTAACATAAATGGCAAAATAATAAAGTGCCTTATTACATGTATTAGAATTAATTCCAAACTGCTCCAATCTGCCTTTGGATCATTTAAACCAACATTCTTCAATATTATATTGACTACTTCTTGCCAGGATTATTATTTTTCCGAGATTTCGACGCTGTTACAAGCGCTATTTACGCGGTAACTGCTGGAAGTCAATATAATATTCTAAATCACCATGAAAGCCATTTTAAATTTTCAAGGTAGAAAAGCACTCAATAATATAAATATATAATGACAAAAAAAGCTAAACATTCAAAGAGCGACTCTACACCTGGCTCTGTTTCAATTGAACAGATAAGTGGTCATCTCGGAGGATCTTGAATTGTTATTAAATATTTGTGTTGTGGTGCAATTAGCGGGCGGCAGTTCACTAGCTAATTTATCGGCTTGGGTTGAACTCGGCTTTAAATATGTACCTGCCACACGACGCTATTACGCATCGGTCGCTGCGCCTTGGTGATGAAGTGACAATATGCAGGTAAACTGAGAATTTATGTTATGTCTTGATAGCTGTTAGGAACCTATTTACAACAGTTCATTGTAAAGATGGCTTTACTTTGAGCATTTAGTGACAATATTTACATTTCAATTTTTTATTATATAACTAGTCTTACCGATACCAATGGGGAATACTTTTCAAAACATACTTTCTTAAAACTCACCTTAGTACAACGTTGGTGAGCTCTAAGAAAGAATGAATCCGCAGAAAAAATAGAGATAGTAGATAGTGACTTCAAGGCTAGAGTGAATAGGCTGGTTAGTGTGCTTTACCATCCCAGATTGCGTCGCCTTTCCATCAGGTGGGACTGCAGTCAAGCACTGGCTTATATAAAGTAAAAAAAAAACAGTATAATATCTCTGTTGTACTCATTTCTCAACCCATCGTTTTAAACCGTGTCTTACAGGCCACCATCACATTAAAAGCTTGAAGAGTGTTATCTAATCATCGTGAATTCTATTCTCGGGTAAGGTGGTAGATTATTGAAATCACTTACTAATTTATTGACCCACTTCCCTTAGACGTCAAGCCGTGATATTTCTATGACGATTGACGTTAACACGCGAACAGGTGTGTCGGGTCTATCTATTGTATCCTATATTATTAATGCCGCATCTACAATCAGAAGTGAATTTGACACGTGTAAAACAAAGTGCCCCTAATCCCCACCAATCCAATCCAATAGAAAGAAGCGGCTGCCAGACCTCTTGTTTTCCCTTAGTCGCCTGGTACAACATCCAATGGGAGGAGATGGGCTGAGATGCTTCTGTCTTAGCAAAAAAAAATTATATATATGTATATACAAAACGAATTGAGAACCTCCTCCTTTTTGAAGTCGGTTAAAAATATTTAAAATGTCCTATAAATCGTTGTTATAAATATACGCGTTGTCGTAATTTACACTTACACTTTGAAGTAAGAATTTGGATTAAGTTAGTATTCAATACTTTTTAAGCATTCAGCATACGCAATATCTTCTACTGTATACTGGGAGTATACAGTAGAAGATATTGCGTCTGTATATTATATTCCTAAAAGATATATTAATCTACTAGCTAACTACATTTAGCTCAAATCAGGTAGGTATTGCTGAAAGGTAGTGGTCCTTTGGCCGAAAACTGCAGGCAATGTGTTCCTTAGATAAAAATATCAATGTTTTCTAATGCCTTATTTACAGCGTCCATTTTCTTCCTTATTTAGGCGTACACATTGGTAGGCACTACTGATCTGCGGTCGGGCGACCCGTCGTCTGCGAGGGTGTGACGTGTAGTCGGGCGACGAGGTATCGCTAGCTATGGAAGGTATTTCATAGAAATACATAGAAACAAGTAGTGTCACAGCGACACGTCGTCTGCTGCTGCAGACTGCTGTCGGCTACGAACTCGCACCTTTAGTCTGCCGTTCGTTATCTGAAACAGTAGTTATAAATTTCTTGAGCTAGTCAGTAAATTCTCCCGCTACAGCGCTCTTCACACCAGAATAAAGCAATTTTTAGCCAGAATACGACGCCAGAAATTGCGGAATTCTCACCAAGACGGTCGCTTATATACCCAGGATATTTTTTATTTGACTTGGTACGATAAGTCAAGACAGACTTTCGCCTGATTGCTAAGTAACACGCCAGCCTATAGACGCTGCAGTGCACTGTCACTTGGGCTTTGACGGGCCTGTTGGTCTAGACCAACAGGCCCGTCAAAGCCAAAGTCAAAGTTGTTAGACACCCTGCCTGCTAACCGATAGGGCGTGGGTTTGATTCCCGCCAAGTGTCTGGGTGTTATTTATCTATTTAAGTATGTATTTACAAAAAAAGTTATAAGTATTAGTATCAGTTATCTGGTTTCCATAGTACAGGCTCTGCCTAGTTTAGGATCGGATGACCGTGTGTGGAATTGTCCCAGAATACTATTATATTATTACTCGTTACTCGAGACATATTGAATTGAATAAGTTAAATATTTTGAATAAGTTTAAAAACATACTTAACAACATATTAAATACGTTCACCAATAACCATATCGTTCGCAAAAATAAAGCAAAACATTGGAGCGTGCATTAAGTGGTTTCGTTGGTCCGATCCATATATCTCTCGCAAACCGTAGCATTGTGTTACATAAATAAAGGCGCTAAACGCCGGCCTTATTGTCTATTAAGAATTACTTTTCTCGCGGCGGCGCGGGGCACAATGGGCCGGCGTATCTCAAAGCCTCGGTGATGGTTATCGTACAGCGGGCACATTAATACGCAAAGAACACGCCCCGATCACGAAATACTAGATCCGTTTGTGTGTACCATACGTATTTGTGTCGGTATAAACTTTGTTGTGCTCTTTATTGAAAATAACGGTGGATTATTTTTGGACGACCTTTGGCGTGGGCGAGTCGATGACGCCCTCGATTCGATTGCACGAGCCGCGTCGTTTGTAAACGAGTAGAGTAAGTATTGTTTTTGATATATAGAAACTATTTTGACGGGCCCGTTGGTCTAGTGGTCAGTCACCCTGCCTGCCAACCGATGGGTCGTGGGTTCGATTCCCGCCAAGTGTCTGGGTGTTGTTTATCTATTTAAGTATGTATTTACAAAACAAAAAAAAAGTATATAAGTATTAGTATCAGTTGTCTGGTTTCCATAGTACAGGCTCTGCCTAGTTTGGGATCGGATGACCGTGTGTGGATTGTCCCAAGATATTATTATTATTATTTTATTATTAAGAACTTTTTAACTATATAACTACTAGCTTAGTATAGGCCGTGGGGTGTTCGGTAAGAATAGAACCTTCCCATCGCCTCCTGTTGGGTGTCTATAAGAAGCGATTAAAGGAAAACAAGAAGACGGGCATCACCATATTTCTATTGGAATCTATACTGCGATCCCCAAGACGCCTGCTGCACTAGTCAATTAATTGATGACATCAATAATATGTTAAAGTGCTTTGTGTCTTGCCTGACGAGGCACTGCTTAACAGCAGAAGTTAAATGTTTGACGTGTGCCACTGTGATCTTAGATCGGTCATGCTCGCCATAGAAAAGTCTTTGCTTGTGGCGGCTTCGTGTGGCGGGTCACCCCCTTCCCTCCAATATGGTTGAGGGGAGTGATGGCTGCTGCTCGAGTCAACTCGTGCACGGGTGCTGCTTGGGGGGACTGGTCCGACTACTATCCCTTTGGCTTTTTTAGTTTGTTGTACTTTCGTCGTATTTTATTATTATTTTCTGTCTTATTTGATCTTTTGAACGGCAAGACACACTGTCGCTCTGATCTAATTGTAACATGACACACTGTTTAAAAAAAAAGTGATAAAAGGACATGCCCGCTGAGTTTCTTGCCGGATCTTCTCAGTTGAGGCCGCGTTGTGATCCGGTGGTAGCTTTAAAAAAAAATACATGATCTTTCAAAAGTGCTAGCGTTAAGCCTATTTGAAATAAACTATTTTTGAGTTTGAGTTTGAAATCGTGGACAACCCCTTTCTTCTAAGGGAGAGGTTTTTGTTCAGCGGCCCACGTCTTTCAGCTGCTGATTATTACGAGTATATAACTCAACTAATATGCAGAGCAACGTTTGATAGCTAAGAATATAAAAAGACATAAAATTATAGCACAAAGTTATTTAGTAGGTACTCTCGCGGTCACGAACGGTGTACCACGTTGAGGACGATAGTCGCTTGCACGAGTCGTCCCAAAATACGTGCGGGCGGGGTAAGCGCACGTAAAGTTGTTCAAACTATTTTGATTGAAAACTGGTACACCGTTCGTGTCCACGATAGTACACTTACTATGTGTCCCTTGTGCAGGGAATCGTTCAGTTGGATACTTGAATACTGATATAGTATTATGTGTCAGATATTCAGCAGTCAAGCACTAATGTTTAAACATTGTGTTCCGGGGTAACTGAGCATTGGAGTTTAAGAAATTCCTATACCTACTGGTTATAACCATTTTTAGGCAACAATTTCATTGACAAGTACGCGCTAATTCGGCCTGAAAATACTAATTCAGAATTTATTCAGACGTCATCATATTACAATATAAAATAAGGAGAACACCGTAATATTCCAATATTTACAGTTTACTGTCTACCTCAAAAACAATCTTGTATTCCAATATCAGTCTACCTCTAAAAACGCTCATTCAATCTATTTTACAAAAGGTTTTATTGCATAATTGGACCGTTTTACAATAAAACTCAATGAGCGCACGACACAACGTTCCCAGAACTTGGTCCTATAAATTTGTAAACGATACCACAAACTTCTGTCTGATGAAAAAACAGAGCTTTGAAGCTCACCGTGTCTTACACTTGTATCGTGTGCTGTACATTGCTTCGTCGTAAGAAATTTTACGTGAACATCGACATGACAGGCCAGCAATGGATCTTATGACACGCGAAGGAGTTATCACACTGTTTCATTATACAGGGCTTAACACACCTGTACAACGGCCGGGCAGTTTATGGGTTTATGACATTACACCTTCCAGCCCAAAATAGACCCCCGATGGTAATTGCTTCATGAAAGCACCATAAACCAACAGTTTATGGGCTAAAAACTTTGGCCGCATATAATTAAATACAAATAGTTCAATTATCTCAGGTCACCTTAGCGCAACACACCTGTACAATTGGATATCGCTGGAATTAGATACGTCAACTCGGGTCGCATTGAACGTATATTTAATTTTTTTACGTGTTTACCTACCTGCTCAGTCAAAAGGTTTTTTTCTGCTTTATTACCTTCACAAACCTAAAATCCTATTATTTGAATGAATCCCAAAAGCAAATAGAAGAAAAAGCTCTTTTCAATGTGGCCACACCGGGTCCGGTGCACAATGCGGGCCGCGGCTTGAGCCGGCGTAATCTGTTCGTCATTAATAAGGGCTCTTCACACGTTCTGTGTTAACATGACAAATGCGCGCGGTGCGCACAAAGCTGCGAGACCGCTTGCTCACTGCGGGGGCCGGCCCGACCCGGGTATCCCGAGCACCTTACCACACAGATCGGTGTCCTAAATTAGCCACCAGTGACTTTGTTATAATACTCTTTTATTTCTCTACAAGTGGCATTTCACTAAAACCACTATGATAATGGTCAAGCATAAAATAGAACGGAACTAATCAACTGTACACTAACTACCGGCTGTTTTGAATGAATAGAGTCGCTATAAATGTATTAAAAATGTCTATTAGACAATGTTGACGTTGTTTGCATATCCTTCTACAATTAATTTACAATAATATTGTCTATTCTATAACAATCTCAGTAATCCACTCATCAATCCAGAAATCGCTTGAAAAAAAAATTACATAAAAATATTTACTGTAAACAAATTATTTCAATTTATTATCCATTGAGTAAAGGTTTAATCGCGTAAGTGGTTACTTGCAAACGTCTAGCCAGCAAACACGCAAGTGTCCGCGCGTATGTAAAGACAACTCTAGTATGTCGTGCGAGCCCTCGCCCGCCTGTCCCGGGGCTAACTGCAATTATTGCCAGTAGAAAATTAAATTAACACACGCACTCGTGTAACTCGGGGGAGGGTAAACGTCCAGAGCACGTTGACCTGTGCCGTTCAAATTATTTCCTCTAACACGATGTGTTTGGGCTTTTTAGAGAGGCGGAGGAGTTCTCCGCGAGCTGGTTGACTGGTCAGCCATTTTGCTTCGTCCACTAATTGCAGTCCTTTAGTAGTCATTTCATCGCGGGCTGCGAGGAACGTCTTTGTGCTCATTATAACCGCTGCGGTTTGTATTTTTCGAATTAGCACTTCCATCGCTTCCGCTGTTTTTGTGGTCTATTGTTATAACATGATTATTGGGTGTAGTGTAACACATATGGGTTACCGACTAATTGGCTGTCAATTAAATAAGGCCAGAAATATGGCCAATTAATAACATGTGATTCCATTGTTGTAGTAACCAGAATGCCCCTATAGAGTCAGCGTTTGTCACTGGTTATATAGACAGTTATTAATCAGAATTATCTTTAACGAATTTAAGCAAAGTAGCAATTCCAGATGTTCGAAAATTGAAGGGTTACTACTGCTTTGTTTTGAATAATACCGATTGTCTCTTAATGTATTGCCTACTTATACATATATATATACTAGGTGGTAGGTTCCTTGTGCAAGGACCGTCCAGGTAGGTACCACCGCAGTGTCAGATATTCTGCCGCCAAGCAGCAGTGTTATGCTTATATTGCTGTGTTCCGACTTGAAGGGCACTGTAGCTGGTGAAATTACCGGACACAAAGACTTAATATCTAATGTCTTAAGGGTCGGCAACGCACTAGTGATTCGTCTGGTGTTGCTAGCGTCTATAGGCTGCGGTGACTGCTTACCATCAGGCGGGCCGCACGCTTGCTTGACACCTTGGTAGTACAAAAAAATATTATCTATGTTACTATCGCCACACAAAATCACAAGAGACGATCCTGTTTAAGATTTTTTTTTCTACAATCATCTTCATCATTAGCAGCCGATAGATGTCCAAACTGCAAGTCCAGCTGAACAAAGGCCTTCCCCTCAAAAGGGAAGGGCTGCCATTATCCCCATGCTTGGCAGGCGGCTTTAGGGTTTGCAGTATAGGTGGAAGATAAATACAAAAAAAAAGACGCTGCTGCCCGTCTTCCTGTTCTCGCTTAGTCGCCTCTTACGACACCCAACGAGAGGAGATGGGGGGATGTAATTCTAACCCTGCACCCCACGGGTATACAATAATACAATGCATACACGTATTTTTTTTTTTTACACTTATAAGCTAGTGCTTGACTGCAGTCCCACCTGATGGAAAGCGGCGACGCAATCGAGGATGGCAAAACACACTAGCTTATTAAAAGCCTATTCACTCTAGTCTTAAAGCCACCCACATTATAATCGGGTGGGAAAACCGACGCAGGCAAACTGTTCCAGTCCTTAGCTGTCCTTATTATAAATGAAGAAGCAAATCGCTTAGTCCGGACTGAAGGCACTTTCACCACATAAGGGTGTACGTGCCGTGCGTCTCGTCCTCCGATGATGGAAAGGGGGATGGTGGAATCAAGTTATGCAATTCCTGCGCACACTCTCCAACATGCATCCTGAAGAATACCGAGAGGCTGGCTACTCTGCGCCTGTGCTCTAGGCTTTGGAAATTGGCCGCTACTAACTCTGCGTCACGTGAAGTGTCGACGTAAATTGAGCGTGGTGAGATTTTAATTTCGTCCAGATTTCGAAAATATTTTTAATCGAGACCATGGCTGATTGGAACCAATCAAATGATATAATTTATAGCCAGTGTTTATAGGTATCGGATCCTGTCCGGTGTCTGTGGAGTGGTTTACGTCGACCTTGACCTCGTGCTGGGTGCTGGGCGCGGGTTAAGTTTAATCCTTCGTGACGAATTGCGGCTTAGCCACGCTGTATACTGATTGGATGTCTAATAAAAGGCACGTCGAATGGAATGTCGACAGAATAGAACACTGGGCACTCTATATTCCATATCGAACATTACAGTGTTTACGGTGTTTAAGATAACTTAAGTCGATCACTCAGTTTTTGATACATTGTAGTCTTGGTTTACCCATGTTCAAATGTCTAAACTAGCCGCACTGTGCGCTTGGTGCCTGCGCTAGTCACCAAGCGCACAGTGCGGTTGGTTGCAGGCATTAAGGACATTTGTTTTACTAGACTACTCGCTCGGTGACTAACTAGGCTCTTGGCGCTAAGCAAGCCACCTGTCAGTGCGTAGCCTAAATGCACTTTGCAATGATTGACTGGCGATACTAATGTAGGGTCAATTTAATAGATCACATTTGGCATCTGTCTGTTTCTTTTGTTATTATTACAATAAATCGATGGCTCCTACGTTAAATATCGTATGTGTAAAACCCGCACTTTACAGGAGAGTAAATTAAAGGTATTTTTCTATGCTTGTTCTTAAAATTTGAAGCTATTTGGCTGAAATTGGTACCAACCATAGAAAATGCCTTATTTTACCGAATAGTATGAAAACAAACGTTTAATAATTAGCGTAGAAAAATACCTTTAATTTGCTCTCCTGTAAAGTGCGGTTTCACACATACGATATTTAACGTAGGAGCCATCGAAATATGTAATGGTAATTATTATTATTATTATAGGATAATACACAAGCAGCTCTTTGAGCTGATGCGTGTATATCATTGCACTTGCGTTTTATTTGTTAAAATATAATTGTCTAGTCTGTTCTTAAAAGAATTCACTGAGGGTGCACTTATTACACTTTCAGGTAAAGCGTTCCATAATTATGTCCACTACGCGATTCGGCAAGAAATGTGTCTTAGGGTTGCTAGCACATAGAGGCTTGACGAGTTTCATGGAGTGCCCTCTCAGTCTAGTATTTTGGCTTAAAATGTACAAGTCCTTCATATTTGGAATGTTGTAGTGTCCGTTCAATATTTTATAAGTTTCAATAAGGTCCCCTCGTTTTCTTCTCTCTTCCAAGGTTGTTAAATTAAGTTCTAAAATACGTTCTTCATAGGGTCTGTTTTTTAACGAGGCAATCATTTTTGTTGCTCTCCGCTGAACTTTTTCAAGCAGTAAAATGTCTTTCTTGAAGTATGGGCACCATATTTGGAAGGCATACTCTAGTAATGGGCGAATGTAAGTTTTATATATTTTTATAAACAGGTCTTTGGTGATGTTGTAAAATGATTTCCTAATCATATACAGCATGGAGTTCGCTTTATTTACTATTTCAGCAATGGCAATATTTTTTTTTTTTTGTGTGGCCCATTTAAGGTCATTCGTAATGGTGACACCAAGATCTTTTTGAGTGTTGACAGCTTGGAGAGGAATTGAATCAATTTCATATTTTAGTTTAGGATTCATTGCTCCTATGTGCAGGACCTTGCACTTTCCCACATTTAGAGTGATCAGCCAGTCTTTAGTCCACTGCACAATGCTATCTAAGTCCTTCTGAATTATATTATGGGTAACGAGTGGATTACCCATAAGTTTAGTATCATCAGCAAATATAGAAAGATCAGACTGAATAACACACTTTAAATCAGTTATAAAAATGCCGAATAAAATAGGTCCTAGCACAGATCCTTGCGGCACACCACTGAGGACGTCATGGGCATTGGATAAGGTGTCTCCTACTCTTACTCTAAATTTCCTGTTTGTCAGAAAGTCTGATATCCAATTAAGAAGTTGCCCTCGGATCCCAAAGTGTTCCAATTTGGTAATTAGCCTCCTAATAGGCACGCGATCAAAAGCCTTTTCATAATCTAAATATATAACATCTGTAGGCTGACGATTATTCCAATTTTGTGTCCATTTGTTGAGGCATACAAGAAGATTTGTTACTGTAGATCTCTTTGGTACAAAGCCATGTTGTTCGTCGATTATTATATTCTCATTGCTAATAAAACTTCTTAGCTCAGCAGCAATTACTTTTTCCATAGTTTTGCAAACTATGCTGGTAAGGCTAATGGGACGGTAGTTAGCGGCAATCATTTTATCCCCTTTTTTGTATATTGGTGTTACATGAGCTTCCTTCCAGTCTTGTGGCAATTTCCCATACTTAAGGGACAGGTTCATTAGATGAGCCAACTGATGTACAAGAACGTTGCTACACTTTTTAAGCAATACAGACGGCAATGAATCAGGTCCCATTGAAGTGGAGTCACTAAAAGATGCTAATGCCTTGGATACTTTTTCTGGTGTAAACAATATCGATTCAATTGAATTCACTACACGGGGCATTTGAACCTCAGGAATGGGTACATGCGCTGGCTCAATAACAAATGGTTTTTCAAACTGATGAGCAAATAGTTTAGCTACCATTGCTTGGTCACTGTTAATGTTTCCACTATCATCTTTTAGTGAAGGAGGCACTGATACAGTAGAAGACAGCTGCTTACGAACATAACCATAAAATGATTTTGGTCCGCTATTCACAACTTCCTTTTCAAATTCCACTCGCAGATTTCTGACTAAAGTTAATAGTTTATTGTTTTCTTTTTTGTAACTTTGTACGATTGATCGGATCCATTTGACTTATACTCTTTCCAAAGATACATTTTATTTTCAACCATATCTAGTACCTGTTTAGTAATCCAAGGTTTATTGATATTGAGTGTTTTATTTTTAGATTTAAATGGTACATAAGTCTCGATTGCATTTTTGGTTATTGTCGTAAAGTGTTCCCAGGCCTTTTCCACACTCGCAATATTTTTGTAATCTAACAGGTTCTCTGATACCGTTTTAATTATCCCTTGAAAATCAGCTTTAAAGAAATTTCTTCTTGGTGGTTCCTCACAAATATTGCTGGTCATTTTAGGTTGGATTTGTAATGTTGCTAGGAGTACCAGATGATCGCTCTTGCCTACATTTGGATAATATTCTACTTTGGTACAAAGATTTTCTTCATTACACAGAATCAGATCAAGTAAGGATTCTTCACTATTTCTCTTTCTCGTTAATTTGGTTACTAGTTGATTAAGATTACTATTAATATACATATCAATAAATTTTGCATGGAGTGTATTGTACTTATCAATATCGACATCAAGCAATGGCCATTTAAGTTCTGGTAAGTTAAAATCTCCAAATATTAATAATGGATTAGCTTCTGAAGCTGCTTGGTTGATAGTTTCAAATAAAATTCTGTTAGTCTCTTCAAATGTATAATGAGTTGGACGATAAACTCCTGCAATTGTTATTTTAAAGTTTCCATATTTCAAGTTCAACCACAATGCCTCAACTTGAGAATGTGTATTATAAATAGGATGTGAGACTACTTGTATGGGATGGCCACTAACCATAAGAGATATATATATAGCTACACCTCCCCACCCCTTTCCTTTAATTCTATCGTGTCTATATAAAGCATAGCCTTTAAGGGGGTAACATGCGCCAATGACCTTGAGAATCTGGCCGCTCCGGCCGAGAGTTGTCATCGTAGAGGGCGCTACCAGCAAATATGAATATTACATTTGAAAAATCATAGACTAAAAATATGCAGATGTGTCGAATGGAGTTTTGTTAATTTTGCCTATTCCGTTATAGAATGAAATGATGCAGTTTAATCACGGTAACCCACTGTTTTATATCTTGATGTATGCCTTGGCGTGCCACCTAATTACAATCTGACAACCCAACCACTTACAGTAGTAACGTAGTTGACGTGTTGCATCAGGATACGGATTATTGCATTTCATATTCCAAACTTCATATCAAAGGTTAAGTCCGTCTATTATAGAATGGCCAATGCCTGACTAGTGAGACTTATACATACTTCTATTCTATCGTTGGTGGTTATGAGGTCCGGTTACAACCGGAACGCACTTCGACCCAGCTGAATACATTGTGCCTTCCATTTGGAATCCATATACATTCGTACTACTTATAACTTACAACTACTTACTTATAACTTACGGATTTTGGTGTGTCTGAAGTTAGGGTTGACGAATCATTGCGCAAGTACAGTTGTGAGTTCTGAATACATAAACATAAAAATAGCTACTGCGCAGCGTCTTGCCGTGACTACTGTAAGCGTACTTAAAATGAAACTATGCATAAAGTTCTAAGGTTTCTGTTCTGCACGTCAAAACGAAAGCGTTTAACAGAGCCTTCAAAATATAGTTTTTTTTTTCTTAAAAAGTGACCTTTTTGACTTATTTCCTAAATTAGTTCCAAATTCTCTAACCAATAAACATCCATCTGATAGTTGAGCTTTTTGATTCCTGGAAAAATGAACTGAAACCAAATTGATGATTGATTGCGATGTTCGAGTATGACAAAGAGAGTGACTTAAGATGCTGCAATGCTTACCAGTGGCCCTGATGAGATGCTAGCGGTATTATTAAAGAAGCGTAATGTTTCCTATTCTAATGCGTATATTATCTTTAAGAGCGGCACAAGTACCCGAATCTTGGAAGCTTGCTAGCTTCCAACCTTACTCAAGACCAGATACCCAACGTCGACCCAAGTCGTGCAGACCCAAAAATCATAAATTATTTTTATTGCGACAGTTAGTTCCGTGATAAGAATAATAGCACCCATCCATCTCCTCCCGTTGGGTGTCCGTAAAAGGCGACTAAGGAAAAACAAGAAGACGAGCAGCAGCGTCTTTTAATTGGATTACCTACCACCTCTCTGCTATCCCCAACCGCCTGCCAGGCGTGGGGATTATGGCAACCCCTCCCCTCTAAGGGAGAGAGGGCCTTTTTTTCAACAGTGTACGTTTCGACTGCTGATGACGATGTAGCTGAGTTCCGTGATTGACTCCGTAATGGCCATCGAACTGAAACTATGATAAGATACTTAACTTTTTACATAATTAAGTACAGGTAAAAACGACCCAGACCCAATACAAACAGATTATGTTCATGCACATGAATGTTTGTCCTGTGTGGGAATCGACCCCAAGACCTTAAGGTCAGCGGCCAGGGTAGCAAACTACAAAATCAACGGACCTGTGTTGTTTTTCAATATACGTGGCTGCCAAAGGAATCCGTAGCACTGTTTGTTTGAACGCACGAATTCAGTAATAGTCTTTTTTAGTGTAAGTTTCAGTTTTCAATCAAAATAGTTTGAACGATGTTCCGGGCGCTTACCCCGCCCGCATGTATTTTGGGCCGGCATGTGCAAGCGATTGTCGTCCTAAAGGTGATAGACCGTTCGTGACCACGAGAGTACGTAACGTAACTTCATCTTGAGTTCTGTACCGATCGCGAGGTTTGAACTACGCGGAGCATTTGACCTTTTATTTTATTTTATTTATTCTTTAGCACTCTTAAATATGTACAAGGCGGACTTAAAGCCTTAGGCATTCTCTGCCAGTCTACCTTTGGATGATGCAGAGGGTAATAGTGGTAGGTGCATAGGTAATGTAAAATTTAAATAGATATTTAATTTACATTGATTCTAATAAGCAATCTGGTTTTAGAGTAACTAACATTTTACCGCGGTGGTATTTTTTCTCGTGCCTGCCAACAACACCATCAGTTTATTGTTACGCAACTTAGTTAAGTAACAAGGTATTACCTGATAGTAATCGAAGCACCCACCCATAGAAAAGTCTCTTCCTGTCCCTGTTATCCAAAACTATAAATATAGCCTTTTGGTCCGATAGTTTTTGTGCCAGCTACAGTGACCTTCTACTTACGTTACATAGCGGAAGAAATTTAATATTTAAGTGGCGCCACCTAGAGAGCACACGAGTACCCTTCTAACTTAACCATCCAGATGTCTCAAAAGACGAGCAACTGTGTAAGCGTGTCGCTCACCACCAAGCCAACCACCCAGGTACTCGACTCGTTGCTAAGTTGCCAAAACCAACATGATAGTAATAATAACACGGTTCATGTTTTAACAAAAAAAAAATCATAATGTATGTCATTTTGTCGACCTACACAGTATTAAATACGATTTCAATTAGTCATCATCAGATCATAATATATGACTCTGATACGCTTTAAAAGTTAGGCATAATACTCGGCAACGATACTTTCGCATACTCTATGATGAACCAAAAATATGGTATTACTATAAAAATATATTTAATTAAATATAGAAGTATAGATTTCATTTGAAATGATTTATAATGTTATAATTATACCATATGTAACATATCTTAATTAAAAATATGTTCAAAATCATTTAAATTAAATTCGTCTTGTCAAAAAAAATTCGAGCACGTCCACCCTCCATAACAGTCCACGAAAGACTGATGAAAGGCGATCGCGGGGGCGCTGCAAGGGGAAATGCATCGCGTACGTGGTTTTTCTATAATTTCTTGTAAAACATGAATGAAATTAAGAAATGTAATCAATACAAATTGTAGAATAGGTTATTATGCTTTTTATAGTCCAAGTTTGACGTCTATCCGATGAACGGATATTGAACGCTAACACAATTCATATCCAACGTAGTACATTTTATAAATACATATTGCTTGAAAACATTTTATTTAATCCAATATCTAATCAATAAAACTATTTGCTGAAGATCTGAGGTATAAGTACATATAATTTTCATAGCCAATGCAATAGCGGATTGATCTATCGAACTCTTAAAACTAAGGCTATTTTTGCAATTTTACCGTTGTTACCCCCTTAATATCTATTAAACTGTTATGAATTGAGGGTTTCAAATGTGTTTCGGTTATAATAATACAAGTTGGTTTTAATCTGTTTACCTCAATGATAAGCAAATCTCGTTTAGCCGTTAAGGATGCCAGGTTTGTATATAAAATAATAAATTCTACAATTCCATTGCTTTTCCTTATAACTTTTTTGTACTTATGATTTTAGGACAATTATTAACATATTTTATGGTTAAATCAGTTTCACCATTATCAATTCTTAGTTGCAGCTCAAGACGTAACTTCTTTAGGTATTCGCGTTGGTATGGTGTCTGATAATTTTTTGCTGTAACCTTATTCAGAAGCTTGCTGTTATTTACTAAGACTTTGAGAGCTGCTTTTTTGTTCGAAAAAATAACTTTTAGAGGACGGGGCAAAGAGTCAGTTCTGGGCTTGCCAAGACGTACAACTGCAACTGGTGGCTCCACCAGCGGCACATCTGCTAAGGCTGCTTGAACTTGCGATAAATCATGTGCAACACGTACCTCTTTGTCTCGCGCACTATCACCAGTCTGCAACGAAGACTCACCAACATTGAACATGATCACATTTGCACTACGCCTCTTTCTTTCCGATAATTCGGCTAAAATACATTCCATACTAGTGCTTTCATTTTGTTTATTTTTCAAGGCCTCAATTTCAGTTTTCAGCTGGCTAACCATATTTCTTAAAGCCGGCAGTTGACGTACTCCCAATTCACAATCAGGGCACAAATATTTTAGCGTAGGTGATTGCAAAACTATCACTCTTAACTCTGTTGCTAACAACCCACTGCACTTCACACATATTATTTGCCTTTCACAACCATGACACTTTATTTTTGGATTTTTATCATCTATTTTTGGTATGTCCTTATCGCATTTTAGACAGACAGGCATTTTAGAAACAGTTGAGATCACAGAGGTTATGTTTATATTATAAATCCTTCACTGCGTCTATATTTCGCAAAAAGATTTCCGAGTTAACACTTCCACAGTGAATTTGGTTTATATTAATCACAACACAACAAATTTTATACTAAAGATTGGAACTTATATATTTTTAATTGATTTTTACAAAAATTGAATTGAAAAAAGTTAAGCAATTGTGCAGTTCTAACTTCGAAAAATTAATAATATTTTATGCCCGCCGTTACAAGGTTACGTTGTTAAATTTTGATGAAGTGACAAATGTGATCTATTCAATAGTACAAGTTAATAAATAAATATTAATAATAGTCACGGCGGGTAATCTTTATTAACACTATTAGCTAATTACGCGTTACGGGTACAGGTGCACTCTCTCTCTACCTTACCTTTTCTCCCAATCCGATGGGACGGAAGACCGACACGACTTGGGAAAGGACAGGCGCTGGACCGACTGCCAGCTCATCTGATGCATGGATCATCTTATTTTTCAGACAATTAGATGATCGGCCTGCATTATCCTAGCGAGTAAGGGACAACTAACACAACATAACCAACAAAAATCTCTTCAATTTACTAAAAAGTGAAACACAGTTTGCATAATTTAATGTACTACATTTTAAACATATTTTGTGGGTCATATTATAATTAGCTGACATTACATTACAGCTAACATTACTCCACTAATCTTGTTCTGTAACATAATAATCAGCTGTTGAAACCATATTTGTGCACTAAATGATAATTAAGTGGTCGTTATTGTGATCTAGTTGCCTTATAACACCAATTAGTCTCGAGTGTCCGTCTACCGTGTATTACCGTGCCATTAACCTTGCTACGATTTAAATATCGATACATCGGCTTAGGTCACACGGCCGGCTTAGCATTTTAATCGTTCGAGCCTCAAATTATTATGATCTTTCATACCAAACGCGTTCCCGGATGTGCCGCCGCTCTCGAAATTAAAATTACACTATTAGAAACTTATAACACCTACGCGGCTATTTCTCTGTTGTTTTTATTGCCCACTTTACGTCAGTTTAATCCGAACCGATCCGATATAAAATAAAGATCACATGTTATTAGTGTTCAGAGCGGACAGAATCTATTTCTCGCAATGAATCAGACCGCAGAAGGAACAAACAGTGTGTATGTATAATAAATAATGATAAAAAGCTGAAGGTTGTTGATTAAGCCGATAATATCGCGAGATTGCGGGCGGCGAGATTGTTTTATACTTAATCAGCTGTTGCGGTGTCAGGAAAGCCATAAACCTGCGAATTGGCCGAGACGCGGGCGAAATGTGATAGAATTAATTCTCAAATTGCTGGTTCGCCGCTCTCAAAGGCGAGCCAGTTTTTTTTATTGTTTTTGAACTTGCCTCTACTCTGTTATTTGGACATCAATTTGAGGCGTATTGCACCTGCTAACCTCTTTAAATATTTATTATTGTGCCCACACTGTACACAAGTTTGTGTCGATCGTTTGGAAACTATTTTGGTGTTGTGTAATGAAGTTTTTTCAGTTTTATGTAAGTAAAATGATTATGAATAATTTTCCTCGTCAACTTTTTCTTCTGTAATCGTTTTAAGGAATATTTAATGAATAGCTCTTTAAATAATTGATCTAATAAATGGTATGTACTGGCTTATGTACCTACTAGAATAAACATCATGACAATAATACTAAGGTAACAGAAGCTTACCCGTGAAGTGTCCGAATAAGAATTGCACCTACCCATCTCTTCTCCTTGCGCGTCCGTAAGAGGCGACTAAGGAAGACGGGCAGCATTTTTTCTATTCGATTACCTACCATCTATACTGCGATCCCCAAACCGCTTGCGAAGCGTGGGGAATATGACAACCCCTCCCTTCTAAGGGGGAGGCCTTTGTTCAACATTGGACGGCTATAGGTTTCTAATGAACACAAGCTTTAGAGTTCCGATGCTCATTAGTCAAATTTGTCTATAATTTTTTTATATAACTTAACGACGATACAAGAGACGCTCGCCTGATGGTAAGCGACATTGCACAGCCTCTCGTTACCCGAGACGTTACTTGTTAAGTCTCTTGGGCCCGGTAATTTCAGCAGCCACAATGGTCTTATTACCTTTATTACCAGCCACAGAGCTTTGGAACACAGCATATTGTACACATTCTGGCGCCAGAACTACTACTAGGTGGCAGATTCTTTGCTGTTCAAGGTAAGGTGGTAGGTTCAAGTAACTGTCCAGGTAGGTAGCACCGCATGGTGCCTGAACTCTACTACCACTAGGTGGTTAGTTCCTTGTGCAAGGAACCGCCCAGGTGGGTGTACCGCTGCAGTATCAGATATTCTGCCGCCAAGCAGCAGTGTGTAAACATTGCAGTGTTCCGGCATGAAAGACACTGGAGCTGGTAAAATTACCGAACACTAAGACTTAATATCTAATGTCTTAAGGGTCGGCAACGCGTTAGTGATTCTTCTGGTATTGCTAGTGTGTATAGGCTGCGGTGACTGCTTACCATCAGGTGGGCCGCATGCTTGCTTGCCACCTTGGTAATAGGTATAAAAAAAAAACTGCGTTCGGACGGTCCCTTATGTGGGAACAAGGGAACTACCGCCTAGTTCCTCTGCATGATAGGTTTTTGTATTTTTTTTATATTTACTATATAGAATTGATTCACCCTCCAAAGATGTACAAAGCTACATATGTATTTATCGCGATAAATGCAATCGGCATAATAATATCATTAGTAAATTTAGTGCGGGTTACACGGCCCGCCCATGCGTTTTGTATCGTTTTGTCTGCGCCCTCCTTCCGGTCGCGTTATTTAATGTTTGGGGTAACTTAACTCAGACCCCCGTTCACAATATATTTTTTTTATTGAATAGTTCGTTTTTTATATATTTATGTGGACATCATTGGTAATATTTATATTGAGCATCAATTCTGCAGGAGATTAATGAATCAACATTGATTTTACCTGTAATACATGATTGTGTTTTAGTGTATATTTAGTCTATTGGAATAAATGTTTGTACCTGGTAGGTCCTTTGAGTGACGACACAAATGAGTATGCACAAAGTTCACAGTCCAGGAAAGTATATTCACAATCACAAATAGAGTACACATACAAGAAGTAGAATTGAAGGAGAAAAACAAAAGATAGCGTGACTGAAAGTTAACGTAAAATATAAACAGTAAAACACAATAATAATAGGCACGTAAATAATTTGCACAGCGGATCAACGGATGATATCTCGGTAATGTTACTTAGCCGTGAGCGGTAGGTGTCCAAGCAATGTTATTGCGACTACCCTGCGCGTGCGACCAAGTATTATAAACTCGTTCACGAACGCGGTTCCGTTGCATCCTATTCGCACGACACACGATATTAATGTCGTGTGCGGGAAATGAAATATTAAATATTATATTGATAAATATTTTAGGAGATAAGTAAGAATGGTAAAGTTTAGTATAGGAAATATATATGTGAATAATATAATATGTATGTGTGTGTTTATATATTAATAGAAAATATTATTATTTAAGTGTAAGTGTGTATATATTTATATAAAGAGATATTTTAATATTATATATGTGGACATAAATAAATAGAATGTAGTGAGCCCACAGTGTTTTAATGTAGGGCCAATTTAATAGATGTCATTTGAAATCAGTCAGTTTATTTTGTCATTATTACAATAAATATGTAATCGTAACTGAGAAAAGTTAAGTAATAATAGGTAATTGTGCAGTTCTAACTTCGAAAAAAATTAATAGTATTTTATACCCGCCGTTACAAGGTTTTTTTATTAAATTTTGTCAAATTAGATCTATTAAATTGGCCCTACTTTATCTTTAATGTGTTCTTGTTAGTCAAACGTACTATCTATTGCACTCGGAGATGCCGCTATGTATTATACTATTTATTTATTTTATACTAGACGAAGGATGTTAGGTAATTGTATGGTATGGTAATGGTAAATATCAGGCTGCGCATAGGTACCGTCGGAAATCAAACGAATTAATTAAACCTATTAAAATTAAGTCTATTACCATTACATTTTTTAATTCCCGAATTCTTGCAGTCTCGTATACACGATAGTTTAACATGCATGTAATTTTATGACAATACATTGTGTCTGTCGAATCGCTGATTGCAGAGGACCGGCGACGGGCGCGCGCACGCGAGCCGCGCCGATTGATCGAATTTCGATTACCGACACGATTGACCAAAACCAACCGGAACCGCTCGATATATCCACCGACATTTCCGAGCGAGCACGCGACTCGATTGCCTGTATTGCCAGCAATATATAAAATTAATAAAGGGTCTATCTTTAAGCCATTTCACTTCAGTACCTCGCGGGGTGCGCTGGAAAAGCCTCCTAGAACTGCGCGAAGAGCGAGATATTGTGAGGTTCGATGGGCCTACCTTTTTTTTTAATGGGCCTTCAAAAAGTCCCCGGGAGCTGTGGGGCTCGACCGGGGTATGTGGGATTCTGACCCACTAAAATCCCAGCGGCTGTCGCATCGGCACATGGGAGGACTCTACCAGGGGCCCCTCAGTGTTTTGCCTTTGAGCCCGCCACCGGGGGCACATTACAGCCCCCCGGAAACCTGTCACGATGCTCACGGGGACGGGGGCCGACGGCAGGGTTGTGAACCCTGCCGTCGGCCTCTTTGAAGTCGCCGCCGGCCGTACTCTTTGGACGTCCTAGGGCCCACATCCTGAACTTCCAGCGACTCTAAAGTCGATGGGCGTACCTACACTGGACGGTCAGCCCTGGAATATCTTGCTGAATAAGTGATATTTTTATTTCGGCGTGAATAACCACTCAGTAATTCATTATGTTATTGATATCAAGAAGAAAAAATAAATAGTTATAGTTAGTGCATTTCTAGATTGCGATTATTGCCAAAATAAGTTAAATGGCCAAAATATAATTTGTATGTATAAATCTATGGCTATTTCGTTGGATATAATAAACTGTTTACCTATTTAGTTTCCTTTGTTGAACCATAAATGAACAGGTTTGTTATAAAATCCATAATCTCGGGAGGTTTGTGACGGCTTCTTCTGATTCCCTCCGTTTATCTGGCAACACTGATTACCACCAAATCGATTCGGCGCACATACCTAGAGAGGTGCACAGACTCGATTACCGACACCCGTGCCATGAACATTCCACTATTAAATAGAACGTTTTTGTTTAAATCCGAGACGAATGGGAAATTTGAATACTGTTGTTATTCAGTCTCGTCTTATTTACGCTTTTTATTGTGTTTTATCATGCGACGGGAGTGCCGAATGTGTTTATTGATTCACGGTGCGTCCGCTGAGCTCTCGGAATTTCACACTATACTTTACAATTTTAATGGATATATTTTTTAAATTGCCTATCAATATACTACGGGATTATTCCGTGACGTGTATTAAAACATTTAGAGGCTTTGTTAAACGTGAGTCACATAAAGATTCAAACCTAAATGGTCTTTTCATATAAAAACCTACCTAGAATCTTTGTAAGTTTACAAAACTGCCTTCCGATTTTCCATTATTTTACGTCCACGATAATATCAGTTTCTTATATTCTTCAATAGGTCCCCGGGACTTGTACCTACCAAAACCCCGCGGCTGTGGCATCGGCACACCTAGGCTCTCCGGTAGGTTATGCACCAGGAACCCTTTCAGGGCCTTGCCTGTGTACCCGCCACCGGTATATTATAGCCCCCCGGGAAGCTATCGCGGTGTTCACGGGGATGGGGGTCGTAACCCTGCCACCGTCAAAGTCAAAGTCAAAATATCTTTATTATGTACAGGCCTACGGAGGCACTTTTACAAAAATATATTTTTACAAACTACCACCGAATCATAACGCGGCCGCAACTGAGAAGCCGCAACTCTAAATTTGACTCCCAAAAGTGCAGCGTTTGGGAGCAGCAGGAGTTAGCAGTGCGTTAACGTTAGCGCCTATTTGAAATAAATAATTATGAATTTGAATTTGAAGATCCGGCAAGAAACTCAGCGGGCTTGTATTTTTTGTCATAATGTTATTTTTTTAACGTTAAATACAAATTAAGTATAACTATTACAACTTATAGGCCTTAAAATTCTAAATTTGCATGAGTTGGGCCGTTCAAGCCCACGCAGCTTTATCTTCCAGTTTATCCGAGATTTTATAATAAGCCCTTTTTGACAAACGGTTTTTTATCAAAGTAGAATCAAATATCTCGGATATCCTGTGGCTGATTGTTATAGAAGCGTATACTATGACCCATAATCGATTTGCCTGTTCTGTGGAGACACGTGGTATGTACACCGTGGCATCAGCCGCGTCTTGCGCCATCTGCCGCAGCAAATGTTATTACTATTACCTCCTTCTATTGCGTATAGCAAGTACTTACAGTACAGTTTAGAACATTAATAACAGCACATTTCACAGCTACCCTTGCCACACAATCAGGCATTGTGCGAATTTTGTTATGCTCAAATCGGCTTTTTCCAAAATGCGAGTTGCTTCACGGCGCATTACGGCATCATAAAATAAAAATAGAATAATGTTTGTTGTGACAGCGCTTCCCGCATGACGGAATACGAACATTTATTTCAGACAACAATGTCGTAAATAAAAGTTTAATGACCGTGCTGTACACAGAGATTACCTACCCTAGTTGACGTTCTCGACGGAAACGGTTACTTACTTTTTAGAGATCTGCATGTACGATGAGAGATATTTCCGGTTGATCACCTGTAGGACGATAATAGCTTGCACGAGTCGCCGCGCGCAGGCTCAAAGTATGTGTCGGCGGGATAAGTGCACGTAACGTCTCATTCAAGTGATTTTGTTTGAAAAGAGGTCAAACTTTCGTGACCGCTATAGTACATATGTACGCACGGTCGCCTTTAGAACGATAATCGCTCGCATAAGACGGCCCAAATAAGGACTCCCACACATAACTGCGAATTCACATCGCATCGCAAATATCTGCGAGAAACAAATGATTTTTTTTTAAAAATTCATTTGTTTCTCGCAGATATGCGAATTTGCAGTTATGTGTGGGAGCCCTTACGTGCGGGTGGGGTAAGCGCACATAACATCCTTCAAACGATTTTGACTGAAAATTACGTACATACTAATTAATATGTGAATACGTTAAAAAACTGTTTTTGGTACCCACTTTGAACAATCAGAAATACTCCAACAAATTGAGAAACTAAAATTATAAAAAAGCCCCGGACCGGACAACATCCCAAATGAAGCTCTTAAATTGGAAAAACACATTCTCATAAAACCTTTGCTAATATTTTTTAACAAAATATTAAAAGAACAGAAAACTCCAACCAACTGGGCTAAATCGCAAATAATACTACTCTACAAAAAAGGAGATCCAACAAATGTCAGTAACTACAGACCGATCAGCTTACTTCCAACTATGTACAAATTATTCGCTGCATGTATTGACAAAAGGATAGAGTCCGAAATAGATAGAAACCAACCAGTAGAGCAGGCAGGATTCCGGAAAGGATGTAGTACGATTGACCATATTCATACCCTCGACCAAATAATAGAGAAGTACCAGGAACTTAAACAACCACTCTACCTAGCTTTCTTTTTTTTTTGGGAATGATAGACGCTGTTGGCCGCAGGTGGCCATTACAGCTTCACCGGACAATAGGAGGCGAGCGCTTGAAGCGCTCTAGCCTTTACGGCAGAAGTAGCGACGAGCTCAAGGGCACCTCAGGGAGGCACGGCCTCGGCTTGGGCTGTCGCTTAAGAGAGGGCTGAGTTTACCACCGGTTCACAACGCGCCCCCACTGAGAAGAACCGGCAAGAAACTCAGTGGGGTGATGCACGTCGTTGAGGTCGCATACGTACGACCCTTCGGCCTCGCCGGCGAGACCGGTGTCTGATAGCTAGTGTAGCATACGGTTGTCGGGGAGGGTTCGGCGCATCCCGGTCCAATAGGACCGTCATGGGGTCAGGAGGGTCGAGCAGTACGTGCCGTGGTCTGCGGCGCGAGTCAGAAGGACTAGGGGCGTAATCGGCGGCGGCGCGGATTAAACTGATCGCGTGACGGGACGCGGATTCAAAGTAGCGTTTCGACGCTTCTTTGAGGAACTTACGAAGGGGATCTAACTTGAAATCGGAATGCAGATCTACGTTCCGCATGTACCACGGGGCTACCTAGCTTTCATTGATTATGAAAAAGCATTCGATTCCATATCACATGAGAGCATATGGCACGCACTAGCAAATCAGAACATCCCGAAAATATACATAAATATCTTAAAGCATATCTACAGTAACAGCGTAAGCAGATTTTAAAGCCAGATAGAGTAGGCCCAGATATAGAGATACGTAGAGGTGTAAAGCAGGGTGACCCACTCTCACCTAAGATTTTCATATTAGTCTTACAATACATAATGAAAGACCTATAGTGGGAAAAAAGGGAATAAATATAAAAGGAAACTTTCTGAGCAACTTGAGATTCGCGGATGATATTGTATTGTTCTCGAATTCTCCGACACAACTAGAGGAAATGATATCAGAGCTATGCATAGTCAGCGAAAACGTAGGATTAAAATTAAACTCTTTAAAAACAAAAGTAATGACAAACAGCATCCAGTACCCAATTAATGTTAACCAAACACCGCTCGAATATGTTGATAACTTCATATACTTAGGAAAACAAGTCTCTTTTAGTAAATTAAGACATAAAGATGTGGTTGACAGAAGAATCAATACGACATGGAAAACATTTTGGAGTCTAAAGGAAATGTTGAAATCCAAACTACCTATGGAACTAAAGAAAAAAGTAATGGATTCTTGCTTGCTTCCTTGCCTATCTTATGGAGCACAAACATGGATTTTTAATAATAACACTAGAGAAAAAAATTGAAAAATGTCAAAGAGCAATGGAAAGGAGCGTTCTACTCATCAAACTGAAGGATAAACAAAGTTATTCGAAAAAAAAACAAATGTCATTGATGCCCTGAAACACTCAATAAGTCTGAAATGGAAATGGGCAGGACATATAGCTCGCCTACCAGACTCTAGATGGACAAAAATAGTTACATCCTGGTCAGGACCAACGGGGAAAAGAACCAGAGGTCGCCCGTGTGAACGCTGGGTTGATGAAATTGAAAAAACCACCAATCGGAACTGGATGAACAAGGCCAAAGACAGATCACGCTGGAAGAAATTGGAGGAGGCCTATACCCGACAGGGGAAAGTTGAATAAAGTAAGAAAATAGTAGTAATATAGTTGTCCCCCTAAAGTTGAAAATTGCTATCGAAAAAACAAAAAAATACATTATACTTACTATTATTATACTTTGGGAAAATAAAAGGCTATTATTATATTAATTAGTCATTAATCTATTGCACAATAAACCGTCCAGCCGTCGCAAAAGAATGAAAAAGAGCTATAAACTGTGTATCGTCTCTTTCCCTCGTAAATGTAAGATTACTTTAACACTGCCAATACTGCCATAGGAGCTGCATGTATGGCCACAGACATGTGCCTCTGCTGTGTAAAACACTGCCGTATTCCAGTGTGAGGCGCGCTTTGGTATGAGAAGATGAGATTGGGCTCATGAGGCTTAATATTTTATGTGCTAGCTATTTGGCTCACTTAGGGGTCGTCCATTAATCACGTGATGTTTTTTAGCAACTTTTTAACCCCTCCCCTCCTGGTGGTATGTGGTGAGATTTTAAACTAACCAATTTTACAAATACCAACCACCAATAAACCACTTTACAAATATACTTAAACTAGGTAAATAACTTCCTCCAACTTGTCGCCGCACTGGGAGGGAAGGGTACCTAAAAGACTGGCGGCATTACCTCTTTGTATGTCCAAGCTTATACGTTGGCAGAAAAAGCTACCAGCCCAACGGTCTCCTGAGACTTCGATAAGTTTGAATGAAATTTCTTTCACCAACCTAACCAAACCGTGCGTCTCACTAAGGGCCCATGGTCACCACCGCAACGGGCGCAAATATATAACTGGAACCTAGGGCTGCACATTTGCGCCGCTTTGCATCACTAGCGGTCGCCACCCTCCAGCCAGCCTACAAGTTACCGGGGTGTGGGGCGCAGCAAGTGTATCGACACATGTCGCATCCCACACCAATGACTTTCCATGTGGCCATGGTATTAAATAGACCGCATCTAATTTTACCAAAAACGCTAATCGTGGATGCTAACGGTATGCGGGGCTCGGTATCAAGCTTTCAAAAAGCGAGTAAATCGCTCATCGCAGGCGCTAAAAGTAGAGTGAGTGCAAAGGCCTACACTAATAATTATTCACCGTAAAAAGTGAAAATCGTTGCTTAAATTCTGATTAGTATATTTATTCTTTCATTAACTTTTACTTGTTTACAAAGTGCCTACCTTGACAGGTGGTAAAACCTACCTCCTCCTGGTGGTGGTACCTAGGATGATTTGTGAGGCTATTGAAATCATAAAACATCCTAATTTCAATAGAGATTATGGTTGGGTGTTACCACCGGCTTGGGATCCTGTGATAAATATAATTAAATCCAATATCAATCAAAACACTGCACGGCCTCAAGATACTGTAAGCTCTTACTGCGTAGTTCGGACCAACAATAATAACTAAGAAGACCTGAGGGTACACCGGCATAATTGTGACATAAGGACGTTCAACATCTCAGTCCATGGGTGCTGCAAAGCATTCGAAACGTCGGGATACTAAAATTTAAATAAAATCTTTTTTTTTTTTTAATTGAACCGACTTCAATATCACTGAAAAGTAAAAAATAATTTAAATATTATTGAAGTTGGTGTTAGCGTACCTGCTGTGTATATTTGGCACCAACTTCAATAATATTTAAATTATTTTATACTTTTCAGTGATATTGAAGTCGGTTCAATTTTTTTTTTAAAAGATTTTATTTTAAACTTTTTAGTGATATTTTCATATATAAAGATTGAACCATCGAAAACCGTAAAATTATCTAGGTAGGTTATGATCACATTATCGTATAAGTACATAGTTTTACATAATTCATGTTTCTTCAGAAAAAAATATCCGGTCGTAATGAAATTTGCATGGAATCATCATAGTAGTTTACTCTCTCGAATAAAAAAAGAATCATCGAAATCGGTTCATAATTGTCAGAGCAATATAATGGAGAACATCAGTTTTATGGTTTTTACCAGATAAATTGCTCCACATCGTTCATGGTCCTCCAGGAAGTTCTTATCCGGTTGTAATAAAATTCATACAGATTCAATACAGTGGTTTCTTCTTTCGAATAAAAAAAAAGAATCATTTAAATTGGTAAATATTTGCCAGAGTTATGACCATTTTTGTCCTTAAAAGCGACTAAAACGTCATCTATATAGGCTTTCTTGCAGCTCTCAGTGCGCAGTCACCATTCTTATTTTTTCCGGAACTACTTATTACTAAGCCATAATTTTTTTATGGGACCCAATTAACGGATTAAAGAATGGATGGAAGAAAGATTTTTTCAAATCGGTTCATAATTGCCAGAGTTATGCGCGAACATACATAGAAAAAAAAATATACAGGGTGTAAGGGACATCGTACCGAAAACCGATACCAGGGATCCAGTACATGATTCTGAACACTCTAGTGTTGAAAATTTTCATTGGCTTTTTCATGAATTTCCAAAAAAAAATATAATTTTTTTTAAATAAATTTAGTATAATATCATTATTGGTATAATAATAAAGCATAATTTTTATTAAAAAACAATAAATTACTTATTTGTGGAAAATTTATTTAATTATTTATTTATTTATTCTTTATGCACTAAAACAGTACATAGGCAATTAATTAATAGGCAATAAACTATTATTATTTTAGAAAATTAGCAATGTAATTCGAGAAATAAATATTATTCCGCTTATATTGATTACATGCTTGAAAATTAATAAGTCAATCATTTGTCATTTTCCATATAAATGGTTTCTGTAATGTTGTTACGGACATTATTTGACATCTTATAATTTTTTTTTCGGTACGATGTCCCTTACACCCGTTATATATATACAGACGAATTGAGAACCTCCTCCTTTTTTGAAGTCGGTTAAAAATAAACCGCGATAAAATCCGTAAAAGTAGTTTGATTTCAAGGTATACTTACTTACACACTGATAGTCTCTAAATAGTATTAAACAATGTCGCTATCCGCGTCTACCGGTTCTTTCGCTTTTTTCCGCAAAACTACACAATACATTTTGTAGCAGGAATTTGAATTATTTTTTAGGTTTAAGTGTACAATTTATATAGGTTTAGAACTTTAAAAACGACTCTGAGATTCCTCTATCAACTCAGGTTACTATCAGAGAACTCACTTATGAGTTTTGCAGCATAACTTACGCTATGCTATTTATCTCTTTCTTGTGTGTGTAAAATAAAGAATTAATAATATATGCATATCATGTAGAGAAAATTCTTAAAGTCGAAAGAATACAGTGACAAATAACCTAACAAAAGCTGGTCCACAATAAACATACAAGTACAAACAGGGCCAAAACCGCGAAGCAACCCGCATCGCGGTGCGGTGCATCGCGCGGAATTTGTCACGGTGTGAAATACGGAGCGCGGAGCACGGCGGAATTGAATTTATTCTACCCCGATGCGGTATAACGATCTAATAAATCGAGAGGATGCGGCCGTAAGTCAGGGTTCGCCGCGGCGGCAGTAACTCACGCGCGCAATGTGCCGCGAAATCAATAGAGCTGACAATATAGACCTCCCGCCCGGCTGCCACTCATGAAAACTGCAAAGCTGTGGTATTGGCTGTGGTGTAAAGGCATAGTGTAGACTTTGTTCGCCATTATATATAGAAATAGAATTCCTTCTGCCTCTCTGAAGATAATAATAATAATATAATATATCTTGGGACAATCCACACACGGTCATCCGATCCCAAACTAGGCAGAGCCTGTACTATGCTGTACTATGATAGAGCGGCCTATTATTTTTTTAGCTACTACGTTCTAGAGAGCACCGTAGCCTCTATGATGCAGCATAACCGCTTGATTTGGAATCCCTCAGTGCCTGTGACCTCCCTCCGGTTCACAGTTTCAAATGCTGCGAGGTACAACGACTTTACATTATTGTTTCTTACTGTTTAGGATGTACTGTAATGCAGGCTGATCACCTTCTTCGGAGTCGCTGGACGTTTGGGGTGTGGGCCCAAACGCCCATTGAGTACGGTGGCAACTCCGAGGAGGATGGCGGCGGGGTTGTGACCACCATCGCCATGAGCACCGTGTTTGGTTCCCAGTGGGCGCGCCCCCCGGCGGCGGGCCAAACGCAAGGCTTTGAGGGGGTTTCTGGTGGAGATCCCATCCGACAGCCCAGGTTCCCCTCTCATTTGCCGATGCGCTAGACGTGACAGTTTTAGGGGGATGTGGGATTGTTACCCACAATCCCACATCCCCCGGTTGACCTCCACAAGTGCCGGGGACCAGTCGAAGTTTTCTCTGGCGAGAACCAAAAAAAGGCAGATATTTTCTGGAAAGTAACATGATCCATGCGTTAGATATAAAGTCGATCCTGCGCCTGACCTTTCCGATCCATCGGATTAAGAGAGTACATAATGGAAGAGAGAGTAGACTTGTGCCCGCGCAAGCACTTGCGCACTTGTGTGTCTGTGTATGCAATAAGTATCTCCCGCATAAATGGCTGATTTTATGAGAGGTTGGTCGCTGTATTTGTATTGGCCAGGAGGACACTACTACTACTAAAAGGTACTTCATAGCCAAAGTACGTATTTTAAACAAGCTTTAGAAGTTCCGTTGCACAATTTCTGTTACTAGTCTGTCACAAATAAAGTCTTACTAACAAGCTGTCCCGCGGAGCGCCGCCCGCGTCATTTTCTGATTTTCTGCACAACTTTCTTAATTTTTTTCTTTAAGAACCTTGTGTAATGTATTAGAAAACCTTATAAAACTGTTTGATAAAATCGGCAAAGTCTTTCTCAAGTTATAGCGTGACCATGGGACATAGGGATTCATATAGATTAAGTCGCTTAAGGTTTGTTTAAAACAATCGAGCTACGATTTCCCGACTATTACGTAGTAGGTATTTAGTATTTGAATGGATAGTGAGGCCTAAAATCGGTGCAGCAGTCAATTATTATATTTAGAAAACGCTTGTACTTATCATATTACATTTTGTCATATGCCCATACATTTTGTCATATGCGTTCCATCTGCTTTAATTACAGAAATCTCCAAATGGCTAACAGTATTCATTAGAAACTATATAATTAATAACTTGATTGTATATCGACATGATACAGTGTAACATACCTCGGTTGGATGTGGTTGGATTGCAAACTGTCAATACAGGCGGGCGGCTCGCGGCGCATATCGAATAAACTAAATGGAAACATGGCGTGCAATCAAACGGCAAGAACAAGCATAAATTTATTAACGATGCTGAAATATCACCACATAAATCGCTATCTCGCCTGTCAGTTTATCGACAATTATTCTTAATTGGATTATGAAAGCGGTACCTACATATATGTATACATGGTGTCGCTGTTGCGACGGTGTCCGAGCGACACGCGGGCGAGCCAGCGGAAGAGTCGCGGGTATTTCGATTCTTTAATTTAAAAAAATATCATTAGGATAATTTTAACTGTTTATCACAGCATGTGGGGTGTCTAGACAAGAACAGCATCCTCACATCCCGTTCCCGTGTCGTAGGAGGTGACTAAGGGAAAACCAGAAGTAGGGCAGCAGCGTCACCTTGTTCATGTGTCATCCATCTCCGCGTTTGCATAGCGTGGTAATTATGTCACCCCTCACCCATTAAAAGGCAGGCCTATGTTCAGCAGTGGACATGTCTCGGCTGATAATAATCATGAATGATACAGCATTGGACAGTTGCATTCCAGCGCCCATACCTAGGTTGTTAGTTGTTGTCGCTTAATTCTGATAATTTCACCACAATAATACAACAATATGTTGCGCATTGCTGTTTTTCAGCAGACTATCTGTCACTGCCTTGTTGTCTACCTAGCTGCATTTAGGTACCAGCTTGGAAAAGCCCTCATATTAATTTCTCTAGGTAATTATTTTAACCTAAATAATTCAACTCTAGTGGTACCATGGAGTTATCCGTAGTACCGCAGGGGTACCACGGTCAAGAAAAAATATCCGTGGTACCACTGGTGGTACTACTTACCACGTACAACAAACGATTATAACATTGACGGGCCCGTTGTTCTAGTGGTTAGACACCCTGTCCGCTAACCGATGGGTCGTGGGTTCGATTCCCACCAAGTTTCTGGGTGTTATTTATCTATTTAAGTATGTATTTACAAAAAAAAAGTATATAATTATTAGTATCAGTTGTCTGGTTTTCATAGCACAGGCTCTGTCTAGTTTGGGATCAGATGACCGTGTGTGAATTGTCCCAAGATATTATTTACTTTAAAAATATTCACAGTCGCAAAAAATGCGAGAGAAGAATGTAGTAGGTATTTTTGTCAACATCCGCTCCGTTTATCTCTTATGGCATCGGTGTCGTGCCGAGCCGCCATCCGCGGGCTCTAGCTCATCTCACGGAGACACGGCGGACGCGTCCTATTGGCGGAGTGGAAAGGGGCGGCCCTCTCCGAACCGCCTTTATCTTGCACTTATCTATGTACGAATACGCATTCGAAGACTTTATATAGTGTTACGCTGACTAATTATCAACTTGATATAGAAATCATAGCTTCTAGACATACCAATCAAAACAATTCCATACAGTTAATACACAGACACATTAGTTATAACTTTCAATTAGCTATCAAGATATCGATTAATGGCTAAAAGTAGGTAAAAACTTTAGATGCGAAACTTTAAGATTTCGAAACATGATTAGAGATCTCGGGTCTAAAAAGGCCACTTTCGGGGAATCATAATATGAGTATGTTACCGTTTAATTTTTATTCGTATGGCAGCATTAACATCAAATATGAGTCTGCTAATCAGTGTTAATAAATGAATTGAGTATGATTGACCTAAAATGTGTGATCATTTTACGAAAATTACAGGAATTGCGAAGAATTTGATAGAAATTCAAAATACGAATTCCTTACAGAGGAAATGCTTAATGTGGCCTTTTTAGGCCCGCTGCTGTCTTCGAGGCATGCTGCCCTCCTTGCAAACAGGAAGGCATCGGCCGCGCCACTCATCTTCTATCTATACTATAATAAAACTCAAAGAGCACTTTTTCTGTACATTGAATATTTTTCCAAAATTTCTATGTGGGGATACTATACTATCGACATAGAGGCCAAAACAATTTTTTTTGGAATTATTGTCTGTCTGTCTGTCTGTCTGTCTGTCTGTCTGTCGTTCTGTTTGTCCAGGCATCATTCGAAAACCCGTGGATGGATTTTGATAGGACTTTCACTGATGTGTTGTGTAGAAGTAGGGGTATAAATTGGTATATAAAACATCACGCTATGTTTCATAGGGGCTAAGCAGTGAAACATTACTTGCACATATTACCACCTAATTTCCTTTGTATGTGAATAGGGTAATTATAGACTGATCAGTTAATCATTAAGATATGTATTATTACGCTATATACAATAGGGACTGAGCAGACATTTAGTTTGCATAAGATATGGCAGTGGCGAAGGGTCAATTTTTGTAAGGGGTAAGCCGTTCCGGTACACCCAGGAAATTTTCATTAGATTTCTGTATTGTTCTAAGTACTTTGCTGATAGCAATATGACATTATATCTTTGAAAAGTTAAAATCTGTAATTCCCGAGCGAGTCCAAACTAGATTAGGAAAGAAATAGGCAAGGGAAAAATAACATTTCATTTTATTTAAAAGCCAGTTCATGAAATTTTAATGAAACTCCCCAAGTCCAGGTAGTGTATAGGTATTGTATCACAGTCGCAACAATAAAAGATGCGAAATACTAAGAACTTTCATTATCGAATATCATTAGACAGTAATTTACGATGTTAGCGTGATTTACATTATGAACAGCGCCATCTATCGGCGGAATTGGACATACAATCACTATAGAACTTTTATAACTCAAGAACGGCCTATCCGATTCGGCTGAAAATTGGTGGGGAGGTAGCTTAGAACCAGGAAACGGACATAGGACTTTTTATCCCGGTAGGTTAAGGTTAAGCAACGTTAGGTAAGGTCATTAAATAGATGGGTGAACCGATTTGTATGAAAGTGTGCATATCGGGTAGGTCTGAAAATAGGTCATACAGTATATTTCATACCGCTAGGTTAAGGTTAAGCAACATAAGGCAAGGTCATTAAACAGATGGGTGACCCGATTTGTATGAAATTTTGTGTGCATATCGGGGAGGTCAGAGAATAGGTCATAAAGTATATTTAATGCCGCTGATACCATGATTGACGAGGATATATAGAACGAGAGGAGGGTGCAAGAGAGGAGAGGGGATTCGAGGAGGGGGTGATGGGGTGAGGGATCGGGGGAGTTAGGTGGAGTAAGGGGGGAGTGAGAAGGAGCAAGTTCGTAGAAGAGAGAGGGGGAGAGGGTTCAGAGAGGGGACAACAGGGAGAGGAAAAAGGGGAGTGATGGAAACCGAAGCGGGAGGGGGAAAGAGAGAGGAGAGAAAGTGCATATAATTAGATTTTTTTTATAAGAGAGAGAGAGATGGAGAGAGATAAATCTAGGGAGGAGGGACAAAAGGGGAGCAAAATGTAATAAAAGCGCGGGCGGAGCTGCACGGGTCAGCTAGTACTATAATAAAACTCAAAGAGCACTTTTTCTGTACATTGAATATTTTTCCAAAATTTCTATGTGGGGGTACTATACTATCGACATAGAGGCCAAAACAATTTTTTTTGGAATTATTGTCTGTCTGTCTGTCTGTCTGTCTGTCTGTCTGTCTGTCTGTCTGTCTGTCGTTCTGTTCGTCCAGGTATCATTTGAAAACCCGTGGATGGATTTTGATAGGACTTTCACTGATGTGTTGTGTAGAAGTCAAGGTGTAAGTTGGTATATAAAACATCACGCTATGTTTCATAGGGGCTAAGCAGTGAAACATTACTTGCACATATTACCACGTAATTTCCTTTGTATGTGAATAGGGTAATTATAGACTGATCAGTTAATCATTAAGATATGTATTATTACGCTATATACAATAGGGACTGAGCAGACATTTAGTTTGCATAAGATATGGCATTGGCGAAGGGTCAATTTTTGTAAGGGGTAAGCCGGTCCGGTACACCCAGGACATTTTCATTAGATTTCTGTATGTAGTACTTTGCTGATAGCAATCTGACATTATATCTTTGAAAAGTTAAAATCTGTAAATCCCGAGCGGATCCAAACTAGATTATGTATGTATTACAGTCGCAACAATAAAAGATGCGGGAAACTTAAACTTTCATTATCGAATATCATTAGACAGTAATTTACGATGTTAGCGTGATTTACATTATGAACAGCGCCATCTATCGGTGAAATTGAACATACAATAACTATAGAACTTTAATCTATATATTATATCAAAGAAAGTCGTGTTAGTTACACTATTTATAACTCAAGAACGGCCTAACCGATTCGGCTGAAAATTGGTGGGGAGGTAGCTTAGAACCAGTAAACGGACATAGGATACATTTTTATCCCGGTAGGGTAAGGTTAAGCAACATTAGGTAAGGTCATTAAATAGATGGGTGAACCGATTTGTATGAAAGTGTGCATATCGGGTAGGTCTGAAAATAGGTCATACAGTATATTTCATACCGCTAGGTTAAGGTTAAGCTACATAAGGCAAGGTCATTAAATAGATAGGTGAACCGATATGACGTATGAAATTATGTGTGCATATCGGGGAGGTCTGAGAATAGGTCATAAAGTAAAAGTATATTTAATGCCGCTGATACCATGATTGACGAGGATATATAGAACGAGAGGAGGGTGCACGAGAGGAGAAAGAGGGAGAGGGGATTCGAGAAGGGGGCATGGGGTGAGGGATCGGGGGAGTTAGGTGGAGTAAGGGGGGAGTGAGAAGGAGCAAGTTCGTAGAAGAGAGAGGGGGAGAGGGTTCAGAGAGGGGAGAACAGGGTAGGAAGAGGGGGTGTGTGACGGAAACCGAAGCGGGAGGGGGAAAGAGAGAGGAGAGAAAGAGCATATAATTAGATTTTTTTTATAAGAGAGAGAGATATGGAGAGAGATAAATCTAGGGAGGAGGGAGAAAAGGGGAGCAAAATGTAATAAAAGCGCGGGCAGAGCTGCACGGGTCAGCTAGTTCGGTATAAAATTGGTTAGGATTAAAATATCCATTGATTCCCAGAGTTACTCCACAGTTTGAAATGAAACTAATTTTACGGATTATAT
Organism: Furcula furcula; assembly: GCA_911728495.1. NCBI lineage: Eukaryota > Metazoa > Arthropoda > Insecta > Lepidoptera > Notodontidae > Furcula > Furcula furcula. The sequence continues at coordinate 23,832,772 of OU452244.1, read as the reverse complement.
CGCGATATAATCCGTAAAATTAGTTTTATTTCAATGTGTAATATTGTAGCCTAGTCGGCGAGCATGAGCTAGAGATAGGAACTATATATCTCTTAATAAATCTGTTTTTCGTAATTATTTGTTATAATATAGTGAAAAACAACGTAGCTATGCTACAATATTCGCGTAAATATTAGAAATCATTACTCCACAGTTATTTACTTCTTTGGCCATAACAGGTCATATTAAATAAGATTAACTATTATTCGTTTATCTTCCTTATCTTGACATAGTATAAAACAGTCATTTTCCATTGCAGTCTGTCAATCTGTATTTCCGCTAACGTCACTTATGGCCGGTTTCTGAGGTACTTTTATCGATAGTTTATCTATTCGTTAGCGCTATTGGTTCGATAACTTGACACATTGCGTTTCCGAAGCCCACATTGTCACATAAAGTCCGTTTAAACTAGGCTCAATTTAACTGACCAATTTGTGCAGTTTATTGGTTCGATAACTTTATTTGACGATTTCAACCAATGATATTATTGTTTTCAACACCAAAATTGACGTTTTTGAAGTTGACGCTGCTGCAGCGTGCGCGCGCAGGGAGCCTGCAGAAAATTTAATGTTTGTATGTCACTTTGTTTACGCAGCACTAGCGCTACGAGAATTAACGGCGTTTAGTGACACTACTTACGGTGAATTTAATTGATTATTACTTAATTAATATCATTTTTAAGCACTTATTTATACCGGAAAAACGTTATTAAAAATAAGAACTGGTAATATTGGCAATATAAAACATTAAAATCAATTTTAATTTTGATCTGAGAAAAAGACCCATCTAGCGTGGAATTATTGCACTGCTTATCGGTCTCATAGTTATTGAATGCCTTTCGGAGTACTCAGAAACTCAGCGACAGTTAAACTAACTTTATCTTATACATAACTTTATTGAACCAATAGCTAATGAACAGTTAACTGAGATCTTCAGAAACCGGGCATTAATCCACTCAACGGATTTGAAGGGGTTTTCACCATCAGTTAGATAATTTTCACTGAAGGTTTATATACAAGGTGTAAGGGACTACGTACCGAAAACATTTTTATAAGATTTCTCATATTGTCCGTTACAACATTACAGAAACCATTTATATGGAAAATGACAAATAACTAACTAGAAAATCGTGCGGAATAAAGGTTGCCTGGAAGAGATCGCTTTTAGCGATAAGGCCGCCCATTGTTGCATTTTTTAGTAATTTGTGTCTTATTCTTTTTGTATCTGTTTGTTTGTGCGCAATAAAGAATTGTCTATCTATCTATCTATCTATTTTATTTTTCAAATTACATTGCTAATTTCAATCAAGCCGCCTGCCAAACGTGGAGATTATGGCAATCCCTTCTAAGGGAGAGACTTTTGTTCAGCAGTGGACTTTTCGGCTGGTGATGATTGCTAATTTTGCACAAATAAGTGATTTATTGTTTTTAAATTGAAATTGGGCTTTATTATTATACCAATAATGATATTAACCTAAATTTATTATAAAAAAATTTTTTTTTTTTTGGAAATTAATGAAAAAGCAGATGAAATATTTTAACACTAGAATGTTCAGAATCATGTACTGGATCCCAGGTATCGGTTTTCAGTACGATGTCCCTTACACCACGTATAGAAAATAATTATACACCCGTGCGAAACCGGGGCGGGTCGCTTGTATCAATATAATAATAAATAAAGTAATGTACTCCTGGACTATACGACCACAGCGGCCAATCTTTCCCAAGCTCAGCCATCTACGCGGGAGATAGTACAGTCTCTGTACTGTATAGTGCACAAGTGCTTGCGTAGACACTAGTGCCACAGTATAATAGACTGTGCTAGTGCACTATCTTTTCATATACTCTCACAATCCGATGGGATGGAAGGAGGACAAGGTCGTGGAGAGTTTGGACGCAGGAGCGACTTTTTACATGCCCATCTAACGCATGATTTGCTAAGAATAGCCAACCACCCGAACACCCAACGGCTAATAATACTTATATTCTAATCTCTTTAGGGATTGTGGCTGCTTAGTAGCACCCAAGAGCGATGAGAATGATTTAGTATAGCGACCAGGATATTTAGATCACAAACCAAAACGCTTTAAATATCTCATTGATACCTACCCATAAACACAGGCTTTAAGTGACTACCTACAATTTACGGCCTACCGCATCGGAAACAATTGTTTTCAAAATCAAGAAGAGCTAATTATTGCTTTAGCAAACATCACAATCGAGTCAATTTGTTGGCTAAACAATGCATACTTACTTTGTATTACATTCGGCTAAGATATCAGCCGCAATGACTGGTTGTTTTTGCTCCACGGTCTTATCACTATTGTTTTACGCTCACAGCCTTCAGATCTTGATGTCTTAATAAACAATCTTTTGTTCTTGTAAACGATCAAAAAACATAATGCTTTGTTAGTAACATGCACACAATAAATATGAACCCGGAAGACTATTGTGTTCATAATGTGTGTACACTGTTTATTACGTTCATCTAATTATAATTGTAAAATTAATAGCATTTGGAGTAAATTGCTCGGAGTAAAAATAATTAACATTCGTTACAATATTATGACTGAAATCTCAAAGTATTAGTTAAAGAAAACGTCCAGTAAAGTTAACAGATAATAAACCCAAACCCATTTATAGAGTATCTACCATAAATAGATATGTAATGATTGATTATTTAATTGTTGATTTAAATATATATTTCATTTCATTTTTCATTAACACGCTTTTATTAGCTTGACCTGTATGTATGTATGTATGTATGTAACTATGTATGTATGATGGTAACGGAATCTTGTGATGCAATTTTGACCCACTTCTACACGTCCAAAACATTTGAAATTTTGCACATGTATCAAGGACCGGTGACAATACAATAATATGGTATCATTGAGCTGATCTGATGCTGGGGCTCGAAGGTGGATAAGAGAACCCTTGGATGGCTACTAGTAAACTAATCGAATTTGGGTTCATTTGATTTGTTTTAAAGAGTTCTTTTCTCTTTGACTATTAATGAGGACCTGATGGTGGAACTGGAGAAGGTGAGTGACGGAACCCTGGATTGGCTACTAGTAAACACATCGAGTTTGGGCTCATTTGATTTGTTATAAAGAGTTCTTTTCACTTTGACCATTCATGAGGACCTGATGATGGAACAGGAAGGTGGGTAACGGAACCCTGGAATGGCTACTTGTAAACACATCGAGTTTTGGTTCATTTGATTTCTTTTAAGGAGTTCTTTTCACATTAATCATTATTTAGGACCTGATGATGGAACAGGAAGGTGGGTGACGGAACCCTGGAATGGCTACTAGTAAACACATCGAGTTTTGGTTAATTTGATTTGTTTTAAAGAGTTCTTTTCACTTTGACCATTCATGAGGACCTGATGATGGAACAGGAAGGTGGGTAACGGAACCCTGGAATGGCTACTTGTAAACACATCGAGTTTTGGTTCATTTGATTTGTTTTAAGGAGTTCTTTTCACATTAACCATTATTTAGGACCTGATGATGGAACAGGAAGGTGGGTGACGGAACCCTGGATTGGCTACTAGTAAACACATCGAGTGTGGGCTCATTTGATTTGTTTTAAAGAGTTCTTTTCACTTTGACCATTACTGAGGGCCTGATGATGGAACTGGAAGGTGGGTGACGGAACCCTTGAATGGCTACTAGTAAACCCATCGAGTTTGGGTTCACTTGATTTGTATTAAAGAGTTCTTTTCACATTAACCATTAATCAGGACCTGATGATGGAATAGGAAGGTGGGTGACGGAACCTTGGATTGGCTACTAGTAAACACACCACGTGTAGGCTCATTTGATTTGTTTTAAACAGTTCTTTTCACTTTGACAATTAATGAGGGTCTGATGATGGAACTGGAATGTGGGTGATGGAACCCTACAAAGGCTACTAGTAAACATATCGAGTTTGGACTCATTTAATTTGTATTAAAGAGTTCTATTCACTTTGCCCAATAATCAGAACCTGATGATGGAACAGGAAGGTGGGTGACGGAACCCTGGAACGGCTACTAGTAAACTCGTTGAGTTTGGGCTCATTTGATTCGTCTTAAAAAGTTGTATTTACTTTGGCCAATAATCAGGGTTGATGATGGAAATGAAAGGTGGTTGACGGAACCCTGGAATGATTACTAGTAAACCCATCGAGCTTGGACTCATTTGATTTGTATAAAGGAGTTATATTCACTTTGCCTAATAACGTGGACCTGTTGATGGACCCGGAAGGTTGGTAACGGAACCCTTGAATAGTACTTGTGAAGCTATTGACTTTAGCGTACTTTCGACAGTTTAAAGGGTAAATACGTAGTGCTTTCTTAAACTCAATCAGATACCTATGCGTAATACCTAGTTTAGTAAAAATATGTTTAGCCACAACCTGCCTACGATTCAAGCAACGAACAAATCAATACTTGGGCGAATGTTATCCGTAGTTTAGGTGAATATTTCTAAGACTAAAAAGTATAAAATAAATTACTAATTTAAAAAACTAAAAATACACGCTTTTATAAGGACTACTGTCCTAAAAAGCAATAAATAAATTATCGAAACCGTTCTTTCTTTCTACCCCGTGCTAGTAATTTATGGATTATATTTATGTGTAAAAGCGTGGGGCGCCTTTTCTGAATAACAGCTTAACATTTCTGTCAAATTTCAAGAACGCTAAGTATTTGTATTCACATGACAATCATTTGTAATCATTTACAGAGAAAAGGCGCCCCACGCTTTTACACATAAATATAATCCATAAATTACTAGCACGGGGTAGAAAGAAAGAACGGTTTCGATAATTTATTTATTGCTTTTTAGGACAGTAGTCCTTATAAAAGCGTGTATTTTTAGTTTTTTAAATTAGTAATTTATTTAAATGTATATTTCATTTCATTTTTTTTTTTCATTTTAATTTTTTTACTGTTTGAAGAATATATATAATATGCTGTTAGCTTAATATAGCATTAAAAACCACGGATGTTGATACAGCTACAGACACTGTGGTTACAGGTTACAGGTTTATATATATATACAGACGAATTGAGAACCTTCTCCTATTTTGAAGTCGGTTAAAAATAGAAATAATCGCCATTTTTAAAGATTACATTGGGACGCAATGTTAGAAAATAAAAGGAATTGTTTATTTCAAATAGGCCAATATTAGCTGTTTTAAATTTCCATGTATTTTCGTAAAAAATACCACCGGATCATAATGTAGGCTTAACTGAGAAGATCCGGCAAGAAACTCAGCGGGCTTGTCATATTTTACTCTATTTTATGTATATTTTATTCTTTTCAAGAAAGTATGACCTACAATCTTGTTCTCGCAAACATTATTATATCAGATTGATATGAAACGAATTGCGGTTTATTTTTAATTTTACGCGTTTTTGCTACACAGCAGTCGCGTAAATATCAGAAATCATTATATTTTATCAGTCTATCGGAATTTAAAAAAGTAAATAAAAAAGAATCAAAAGAGAATAAATAAAAGAAAACAAAAGACCCTAGCATAATCTACCTACTGGTGTGTGCTTTTTAATTTCATGTTGATATTGTGTGTCTTTTCGATCAAGAAATAATCTAAGACGCAGCAACTATAAAATGAGCGACAGGGCCGCTAATATAGATACGTTCACCACGTTACTATACAAACTGTTTGACATCCAAATATATTTACAGCAAAATTGTATTTTCACACAACAACGACTGAAACAAAGCGTGTATATAAAATCCTTCGAGGTATCTTATACAATTAATAGTGAAGTATAATAAAACTGTGTTCAAAGGCCGCCGGCAGCGACACAACATTAACGGGCTAATGGCTTATGATTATGATATTTACAGCTACATGCTGCGGAGTTAAAGTGCCGTTCCACTGATGCGAGCACGACCCTCGCAACTCGCCGAACGTCATTGTTCTAACAGCTTACTGTTGGTTTGTTTCCTATGACGTCATTATACTCGTAAAAATAAACCTATGAATGAACGTTTTGTTTTTATTTTTATTATATTCAACTTGACAGCATAGTGCTCTAAGCAATGTAGAACGTTAATACTTTTTTATGCCATCTAGGTGGCAAACACGCCTAATGGTAAGCACTAAGCAGTCACCCCAGCCTACGGATGCTAGCAACACCAGAAGAATCACTAGCGCATAGCTGACATTAAAGACACTAATGTCTGACAAGCGACTTAACATCTAAATGTTAAGTCGCTTGTGTACGGTAATTTCACCAGCTACCGCCCGTTATCGCCAGCCGTTTTCAGCGGAACATACTCACTTCGGTAGTAGGTATCTGGACGGTAACTTGCAGAAACCTACATTTAGTAAACTTTGGTTTATAAGTGATCTAGGTTAGGTTAAAGAGAGAAAAGCCTATCTTGGGTGACGGAAACGCCGTAAAATAAGAATATTTTTACGATTTACATTCACATTTTCAAAAACTACAACATTTATTTTGAAAACTACCTATTCTGTTTTTTATTCTGATATGATTTTAATATTTTATAAACTTTTTAAACTAACTGCAGTGGAATCAAACCTCTACTTATGCAAATGAGGCGGCCGCGGCCAAAGCGTTGCCTAAATATTAGTTTAATATTTTGGAGATGCTATCGTACACGCGGTGGTGAACCATTGCACCTTGTTTTTGTGGGAAATTCTAGACAAAGCTCGAAAAATTAATGAAAACCGTTCCTTTGGGTGGTGGCGAATTAATTTTCATTGTATTATCTGATTAGGTTTTGTTCATAGCTCTGCACTAACAATGTGGATAGCAACACTGCAAAGCAAACTCTCAAGATAATTTTGTTATATCTTAATAAGTGGCCTTCTTGACTAAAAATTGAATTCCATACATTTTAAAAATAGTTCTTTTAAGGCAACTTTTTTTTTATTAACGTAATTCGGAGTACCTACCTACACACTTGAAATTGGACTCTTAGCAGCTTTAGTCATTGTTACTGAAGATAACTGTAAATTAATTTCATTAAAGCTTTAGCATGCAATTAAGTACAGCAATAAAAATCTTAAAAAAGTTCTTTATAATATTTTTTCTACCCTTGTAAAGCCGGGGCCGGGCTGCCGGAATTTGGTGAAAATAATAAAATAAATAAATTAGGTATTATGTATTAATGAATGTACTAGAGGCGCAATCTCAAAATAAGTGATGTCGAACAAGCTTTAGATTTACACATTGCATAACAAACAGTCTGAGGTTGTGTCCGAATGTCACATACCTAGACAAACATAGATTATGCGCTGGAATTGTTCGTCATAATTTGTTTGGGATGGCGTCCTAGTATGTATGTAGTACCTACATAATACAGTAATGTCTGAAATACAGGTGAACTACTATATCGGGCCAAAAATACTTTAATGCTGAAAATCTTTAAATATAATACCAACGTTTGGACACTGTGTTGAATAAATTATGTAAATAGTACTAGGCGGGTTTTCGCTTTCTTGTAAATGATTTGCCGTTCTGCGTGTAACGTGCGCTCGCACCACAAAATATTTAATTACTAATCGTATCGCCATTGTTTACACGCGAACTCAGATTGGTATCGTTACTTCATTTCATTTCAATGCTCTATAGTATTTGCTTTGCTGACGGCTTAGATCATCATGTCTATATTTCTGCGGTCACATCGATACTTGCCCAAAGTAAAATGTGAATGACTCACAAGCTTTCAATTTCAGCTGCATGCTTCTTTAGTACAAACAAATAAATCCTGCTGAAATCCCGACAACTACCTATATACCTGAAAATCAGTCAGCTACGATAATTCCTGATCCTTCGGAGTCGCTGGATGTTCGGAGTGTGGGCCCTTAGGATGTCCATTGAGTACGGCGGTGCGGCGACTCAAAGGCGGACGGTGGTGGGGTTGCGACACCCGTCCCCGTGAGCACCGTGACTGGTTCCCGGGGATACAATGTGCCCCGCGGCGGCGGGCTCAAAGGCAAGGCACTGATGGGCCCCTGGTGCAGATCCCACCGGAGACCTGGGTCCCCTCTCATGTGCCGATGCGACAGCCGCGGGGGTTTTAGTGAGTAACAATCCTACATACCCCGGTCGAGCCCCACAGCTCCCGGAAAAAAAGATGGATAATTCCTAATAATCTAAAACCCTTGGCATACTTTGTGAAAAGTTACCATATTTTTGTTGGTGGAGTGATTTGCCATGGTCGTCCAACCGAAATCATTAACTTCGCATTTAGGTCGACATACGGGCCCGAGGTGCAAACAGGGCGGGCCGGCACTTTGCTGCGCCAGCTCGTTCCGAAAGTAGTGACAAATGGTAGCGGCATCTTTCATCTCCTTGCTTTTCAACAACATCACATAAAAATGTCGACTCTCACACCATATATTAGAACTCTATTCTCCGCAGCCGAAGTCCGCGGTTACCTAAATGATAACGCAATAATGAAATTCGGAAATAATCGCAAATAGCTTCAGAGTGCCTCCAGGGCGGGCAACCTCTACCTGAATTGAAATTGGCATTAAAGAATTGCAAATAAATTAAGTGCATTTTTCTTTACAGAAGCTTTGTAATTATTTATTCATATTGAAACGGTATAGGTATAATTGGCGTAGGGCGGTGCAACGCGGTACAATATCAAAGACTCGATGACGATTCGTCGTTCAACGGGTACTTAATGATAAATTCATAGCGTTTCCAGCCATTACCCTCCGCGCGATATGAATATCGTACTCCTGCATCATGTATGCCGACGGTATTTGCGAAATTCGCATCGTACATGAACGTGTGTGCAATCCGGTGGCTATTGTCTAGGGCCGATTATTGGAATGGAGTCGCATTAAATTGATAGTGCATCGTATACGATAATAGGGTATAATACGAGATAATTACAGAGAGGAAGCTCGCCACTCATGGTAGTCGATGAAGGTATAATTCTCGGTGGAATTAGTGATGGCGTTATGTGTGGTGCATCAGTTTGTCGCAGTAGACGATGGCCGCGGTGCGCACCGGCGTATATTACTTATGCACATATTTAAGTAGGAGTGGTTTGATAGTTTGAGCTTTTTAACCGACTTCAAAAAAGGAAGAGGTTCTCAATTCGTCTGTATATATATATTTTTTTTTCGTTGTATGTTCGCTCATAACTCTGGCAATTATGAACCGATTTGAAAAAATCTTTCTTCCATCCATTCTTTAATCCGTTAATTGGGTCCCATAAAAAAATTATTGCTTAGTAATAAGTAGTTCCTGAAAAAACAAGAATGTTGACTGCGCAGGAAAGCTGCAAGAAAGCCTATATAGATGACTTTATGTCGGACAAAAATGGTCATAACTCTGGCAAATATTTACCAATTTCAATGATTCTTTTTTTATTCGAAAGAAAAAACCACTGTAATGAACCTGTATGAATTTTATCACAACCAGATAAGAACTTCCTGGTCCTCCAGGATCCTCCATGAATGATATGGAGGAATTTATCTGGTAAAAACCATAAAACTGATGTTCTCCTTTACATTTCTCTGACAAATATGAACCGATTTCGATGATTCTTTTTTTATTCGAGAGAGTAAACTACTATGATGATTCCATGCAAATTTCATTACGATCGGATAAATTGTTTCTGAGTTTCTGAAGAAACATGAATTATGTAAAAGATGTAGACGATAATGTGAAATCATAATGATGTCATAACCTACCTAGATCATTTTACCGTCTTCGATGGTTCAATCTTTATGTATGAAAATATCACAAAAAGTACAAAATAAAATATTTAAAAAAAAAATTGAACCGACTTCAATAACACAAAAAAAATATTTTATACTTTTTAGTGTTATTGAAGTCGGTTCAATTTTTTTTTAAATATTTTATTTTACTTTTTAGTGATATTTTCATACATAATAATAATGATCATATACATTTTAGTGTTATTGAAGTCGGTTCAATTTTTATTAAAAATATTTTATACTATTTCTGGCATGCGATGTGAATCGGCCAATTGAATACACATTCAATTACCTATAGTGTAGAGCCTAGCTAGAGGATTTTACTTCTTCAATGGTTTTTAACACTATAGTATTGATATGTATACAATTAAGGGTTTTGCTTTGTGTCTTGTCTGACGAGGCACTGCTTAACAGCAGAAGTTAAATGTTAAAGTGAGCCACTGTAATTTTGGATCGGTCATGCTCGCCATTGAAAAGTCTTTGCTTGTGGCGGCTTCGTGTGGCGGGTCACCCCCTTCCCTCTAATATGGTTGAGGGGAGTGATGGCTGCTGCTCGAGTCAACTCGTGCGCGGGTGCTGCTTGGGGGGACTGGTCCGACCACTATCCCTTTGGCCTTTTAGTTTGTTGTATTTTCGTCGTATTTTTTATTTTATTTGATCTTTTGAACGGCAGGACACACTGTCGCTGATGCTGATTTAATTGTAACAAGTCAAACACTGTTTAAAAAAAAATATGTGAAAAAATAACAAGCCCGCTGAGTTTCTTGCTAGATCTAGATCTTGCTAGGCCGCGTTGTGATCCGGTGGTAGCCGTTAAGCATATTTGAAATAAATGATTTTGAATTTTTGCACTAGCTCTATAATAGTTTTATGTCCTAAGGTTAGTAGCCAACCTGGTGTTAGTTTTGTTCAAGCTAGCCTTAGGTCTCGCTATATAGGTGATAACAACCAGTACTGACTTTTTTCATGCCCTTCGAAGCATAGAGAGACGCTCAGTTCAAATGCCAATATCATCATCATCATCATCAGCCGGAAGACGTCCACTGCTGAACATAGGCCTCCCCCTTAGAACGCCACAATGAACGACAATTGGCTATTTGCATCCACCAGTTACCTGCGACGCGCACAATGTCGTCTGTCCACCTAGTGGGAGGCCTGCCTACGCTGCGTCTTCCGGTTCGTGGTCGCCACTCGAGAACCTTTCTTCCCCAACGGTTATCGGTTCTTCGAGCGATGTGGCCTGCCCATTGCCACTTCAACTTGCAGATTCTGAGAGCTATGTCGGTGACCTGGGTTCTTCGGCGAATCTCCACATTTCGGATTCTGTCGCGCAAAGAAACTCCGAGCATAGCTCTCTCCATGGCTCGTTGTGTGACTCTGAACTTCTTTAAAAGGCCAGCCGTTAGAGACCACGTCTCAGTACCATATGTCATCACTGGCAACACACACTGGTTAAAAACCTTCGTCTTCAGGCACTGCGGTATTTCGGACGAGAAGATATCGCGTAGTTTCCCGAACGCTGCCCATCCGAGTTGGATTCTTCGGGCGACCTCTTTGTCGAAGTTGGACCGACCTAACTGGATAGTTTGTCCTAGGTATACGTAGTGGTCAACAACTTCAAGTGTATCGTTCCCAACAACTACCGGTACGGGTTCAACATGGACATTAGACATGATCTTCGTCTTGTCCATGTTCATTTTAAGACCCACCTGTTGGGAAACGCTACTGAGGTCGCTGAGCATCGTATTGAGGTCCTCCAGCGACTCTGCCATAATGACTATATCATCGGCAAAACGAAGGTGAGTGATGTATTCGCCATTGATGTTGATGCCGAATCCGTAACAGTCCAAGAGCTTGAAAACGTCCTCCAATGCATTTGAGAACAGTTTCGGAGAAATAACGTCTCCCTGTCTCACACCTCGCTGCAATGGGATTGGTTTCGTGCTCTCGTCCTGTAGTCGGATCGACATGGTGGCGTTGCTGTACAAACACTTCAACACTTCGATGTACCTATAGTCAATGTGGCACCGCTGGAGGGACTGCAATACCGCCCAGGTCTCGATTGAATCGAAGGCTTTTTCGTAGTCCACAAACGCTAGACATAATGGCCGATTATACTCCTCGGTCTTCTGTATAATCTGGCGGAGCGTATGTATGTGGTCTACGGTGCTAAAGCCTTTTCGGAACCCGGCTTGTTCGGGAGGCTGGAAGTCATCACACCTGCGTTCGAGACGGTTCGTAATGACTCTCGAAAACAGCTTGTATACATGGCTCAGGAGTGAGATGGGTCTATAATTCTTCAATAAAGTGTTATCACCTTTTTTGAAGAAAAGAACCACCACACTCCTGTGCCATGCTTCTGCAAATGCCAATATACGGCGACCCATCTAAGGACTGGTCTTTCCTTATGTTGCTTAAACAACTAATAGTTTACCGAACAGTGATGACAACTGAACGCCTCTTTAATATGAATATGATTAACTAATCGAGAAAAGAAAAATCATTCTATACCCAAATAGGCAGCAGGTAACATAACTGTTTGTAAATGTAGTAAATATGTTTTTTTTTATTATTCAAGATAAGCTAGTGCTTGACTGCAGACCTGATGGAAAGTGGCGACGCAATCGAAGATGGTAAAGCACACTAGCTTATTAAAAGCCTATTCATGCATTATAATCGGGCGGGAAAACCGACGCAGGCAAACTGTTCCAATCCATGTACACTACTAGCTACCCAAATAGTTCAGTTTCTTCTTTTTAAAGTTTTGGTTGTCTGGAAGAAATCGCTATTAGCGATATGAACGCCATTTGTACCTAATTGAAGTTATTTTCTAAATTTTCTGTATGTTTTACTTTGGTGTGCAAATAAATAGTATTCTATTCTAAATATTCATTGGTTAAAAACAAACTTTTTAATTTACAATTTTTTTTTATACTACTAAGGTGTAACCGGTGGATGCAAACAGCCAATTGTCGTTTATTGTGGCGTTCTAAGGCTTATGGTCAGCAGTGGACGTCTTCCGGCTGATGATGATGATGATGACCAAGGTCACCGCAGCCTATAGACGCTAGCAATGCCAGAAGAATCACTAGCGCGTTGCCGATCACTAAAGTCACTGTGTCCGGTGATTTCACCAGCTACAGTGCATTGACGTCAGAACACAGCAATGCTTACACGATGCTGCTTGACGGCAGAATATCTGATACCTGTGAATGATGTTTCGATGACCATTCGAAACTGAAAGATTCAAACAAACGACCTAAAGGTCCAAAGATACATATTAAAATTGAACTATATTTAGCACTGAGTAGGTGAGTTAATTAACTACTAAATGTTCAAGACATACGACCTTATGAACCTACCACATATCATTTTTCGCAGTAAGTAGTAGCTGTAACAGCTCAGTGGGCGAGCGCTTGCCTTGGAAACAAGGTGCGCAGGTTTGAACCCCGCACCTCTGATTTCTTTAATTAATCATGTGCGAATCGTCTTTGTGCGATTGTTACTAGCTTTCGGTGAAGGAAAACATCGTGAGGAAACCTGCATGTCTGAGAAAGCCTAACTAGCTTTCAAATGACGTGTGAAGTTCGCCAACCCGCACTTGGCCAGCGTGGTGGACTATGGCCTAAGCCCCTTCACCTTGAAGGGAGGCCCGTGCCCAGCAGTGGGACATAAACAAGGGCTGGGATTACTATATCATTATTCGATGTTTTTTTTAAATGAATTAGTACTATTTTTAGGCTGCATATAAAATAGCGGAAAACATGTAATACTTGTAGAGCGATAAGCATAGAGACATGTTTGTATAACTGTGCAACCGGTCTCGAAACTAATGAGTTTGCCGGGTTTGACAAGCCTCTATTAATGTATCGGGTGCTTATTTTCTGCTTGGCGTATGAGCAGGTCTCACTGGTTGAAAGCTAATGCTGAGCAGGGCCGGATCGGCTGTGAAAATAAAATCAACTGGTGTGGGATAGGCAACAAAATAAAGTTCAAAACATTTGAAAATCTATACTTATAACAAAACTGTAACAGGTCCATTTCTGTACATTGAAGATATTTTGAAAATTATATTTGGAGGGCATTCTATAACTGATACTAAAGCCAAAACTGTACTTTTTTTCATTTTTGTCTGTCTGTCTGTATCACGGCCGCGCATCACGCCGAAACTACTGAATGGATTTAAACGAAACTTGGCATGATTTGAGGTAATACTACGAGGAAGGACATAGGATACTTTTTATCCCGTAATCCAGCACGGATCCCTTGGGAGACGAGATTAAAGTTATATTGGCACTTGGTTATACGCGTGGCCCATTTTCCTTTGTAATTATAATAAATAATAATAAGGAGACACTCATAGACCGTTACTGTTGTTAATGATGTTTGACAATCAATCAGGTTAAGCAACGTTAGGTAGGGTCATTACATAGGTGGGTGACCGGTTAATGCCATTTGAACTGAGCGTCTGCGTACTTCGGAGGGCACGTAAAAAGTGAACCCCAGTTTTTACCGACTTGTCAAAAAGGAGGTTGTGTATTCGCCGCGAATGTATCTAATACTATTAAAAAATAAGGAGACACTCATAGACAGTTGTTTTCAATATGTGGTAATCAATCAGGTTAAGCAACGGTAGGCAAGGTCATTACATAGATGGGTGACCGTTTACTCAGCAAGTGTGCCAGTTTTTAACCGACTTTAAACAAAGGTTATGCATTCAACGTAAACGGATGCTATTCAAAATTTAGCTAACGTAAAAAGAGCGCGAGCGGAGCTGCGCGGGTCGGCTAGTTCGAAATAAAATCAGGCACGTACTTTGTATTTCGTGAAGACCATTCCCAAATCTACGAGTGCTATTGATGAGTGAGCTAGATTGCAAGTGCTCAATTCTTGATATTTTTTAAAAATTGAAATCTTTTTCTTAACTGTTACTCTATCTAATCGTACCTAAGCAGTGATGCAGGCGTGAATGGAATCACAATAGCACACAAGTATAAAAAAACTGTCAAAAAACTGTATAAGAAAATCAAATACGATCCGGCGCTGCTTACACTGGAACTGCGCCGTCTCGTTGATACCATGTATGTATAAGCTATGGTTACTCCATCATAATGATAACTGCTAACTAGGTACGTGTAATGTGGTAGAAATTAAATAAACTCACTTTGAGTGCGGGACGGTGTCGAGCATAAAGATAGGTGGGAAGTGGATGGTACTTGAATATGCAACCAACGTGTGTGAAGACTATCTAGTTTTTTTATACTAACAAGGTGGCGAGCAAGCGTGCAGCCCACCTGATGGTAAGCAGTCACCGCAGCCTATAGACTCTAGCAACTCCAGAAGTATTACTAGCGCGTTCCAACCCTTAAGACATTAGATATTAAGTCTTTGTGTATTTGTTGTGTTAGGTAGCAATGACAGTTGTCAACAGAGTACGGCGCCGCGTCGGCGACTCCGAGGAGGACGGCGGCGGGGTTGCGATCTCCGTCCCCGTGAGCACCGTGTCTGGTTCCCGGAGGGTTACAATGCGCCCCCTGGCGGTGGGCTTAAAGGCAAGGCACTGAGAGGCCCCTGATGCAGATCCCACTGGAGAGCCCCTTCCACGTGCCGATGCGACAGCCGCGGAAGTTTTATTGGGTAAGAGTCCCACATACTCCGGTCGAGCCCTAGAGCTCCCGGGACCTTTCGAAGGTTTCCCCCGCGTCAAAAAAAAGTAGAAAGTTACTTTGGCGAAGGTCCGAACGGAGAGCCCAGAGTCTCCCCATATATCGACGATGAAGGCCACCGGGGAGGTTTCAGTGGGTAAAAATCCCACATAACCTGGTCTCCGCCCCCTCAGAGACCGGGTACTTTTCGGCGGTGTCCTCCTCCGCCTCGACTGCAAATAATAAAAGGGTAGCAATCAGTGATCTGAGCTTATCTGTATCAATGCTGTGATTAATTTATTTAAGTAATACCATTTATTATACAATAGATATGGCATTAGCGCATGAAAAGTGAAACAAAAAAATGTGTGAATTGGGTGAACTAGTCATGCGTCGGTAAAATATAACGAACGTGACGTATGCCACAAAGGCTGGTAAAAAATTCAACTGTTGAAATTAAACTACTTTTACGGATTTTATCGCGCAAAAGAACAAAAGAACACCGATTCCTGCCTAGGATGATTCGTGAGGCTCTTGAAATCAAAAAACATTCTAATTTCAATAGAGAAGATGGTTGGGTGTTACCACCGGCTTGGGATCCTGTGATAAATATAATTAAATCCAATATCAATCAAAACACTGCACGGCCTCAAGATACTGTAAGCTCTTACTGCGTAGATCGGACCAACAATAATAACTAAGAAGACCTGAGGGTACACCGGCATAATTGTGACATAAGGACGTTCAACATCTCAGTCCTCCCGTGACCATGGGTGCTGCAAAGCATTCGAAACGTCGGGATAGTAAAATCAATAAATAAACCGCAATAAAATCCGTAAAAGTAGTTTAATTTCAATGTGTAATATTCGCGTAAGTAAAAGAGAACATTAAATTCAACTGTGCCAAAAATAGCGCATACTCGTATACCTAACTGCTGACAACCTGCGTCATCATCATCCTCATCAGCTGCAACAGCAGCCGAAAAGCGTCCACGGCTGAATATAGGCCTCCCTCGTAGGACGGGTTGCGATAATCCCCACGCGTGGCAGGCGTCTTTGGGAGTGTAGTGACTGATCGCAGTGTAGGTGGTAGGTAATCCAATAAAACGATGCTGCTGCCCGTCTTTTTGTTTTTCCTTAGTCGCCCTCCCGACATCCAACGGGAGGTGATGGGTGGGTAGCTGCAGGGCGACAATCTGCATAGCTATAATTAATAATAACAATTTATATTTTGATAACCTCAAAAAGACCTTACACTAACATTTAGACAGAATTTGTTGAGTATCACAATCTATAATTGGACGATACCAAACTAATCAAACTTTATTGCCCACCAATATACAACTAATCGAAAATAAACATAATATCCTAATCTTGAGAATGTTTTATTCATTATTATAATTGTTTTAATGACGAATCACTCGCATACAAACGCATCGAAATCGCGATGTTAACGTAGCTAAAGTCGTAAAAAATACATAATATTGTTTAATTTGATTAAGCTTAAAATTACACTCCATTTGAATATTGAAACATTGACATTTAACATAATAAGCACAAATCCTCGAGTGACATAGTACGCAAACCCTCCGGTAATGTACTCTCATTAGATTTACGTGTACTTACATTATAAAAACTAATAAGTTAATAGTTACAGAAATCTAAGTAACTGCTTAAAGTCGTATTCACATATGACTTTATTAAAAAAGTTATAGTATCGCAGGCTTTTAGTTAATATTTGTATTCACTCAATGTGAGCAGTGTTTTTCGTCGTCCATCCTCTGTGGCTATCGATTTTATCCTTGCATGTAACGTTGTGAGAGCGCTGGTACCCATAACACAAGTTAAATCTTAATTTGGGTACCAGAGTTCAAAATAACACTGTTGGGATTTAATTTATTTAGAATGTTTTGACATGAAATGTTTAACCGGCTTCAAAAAGAAGGTTCTCTATTCGACGCGTATGTATGTAATATTAATAATGTGGGCTTCTAAACAAATTTACCAAATTTTATGAGTGTATGTATGTATGTATGTATATATGTATGTATGTATATATGTATGTATGTATGTAGGTTTGTCCGCGGATTTCTCAGAAACAACAAGTCCGATTTCAAAAATTATTTTTGTAATTAGTTTTGTAGTAGTTAGTTGTATTTTTCAACTTAGGATAGAGTACAAGTTTCATCAAAATCGGTCCAGTAGTTTAAGATATATAAACTTTTTATGTGTTCAGTAAGTTACTGTAACGTAGACGTTCGAGTTGCGTGATAGTGCTAATACCTATTTTGCTAAAATAAAAGTCACTAAAAAGTGTTAAAAAAACTATTTAAAAAAGAATAAAAGCCGACTTCAAAGTAAATTATCTAATAAAAAGCATAAAATAACGTAAATATATTGAAGTCTTAGTTAACATGATGTGCTAGCACCTGCACCGACTTCAATATATTTTCGTTATTTTATGCTTTTTAGATAATTTACTTTGAAGTCGGTTTTTTTTTTAATAGTTTTTTTGTGAATTAATTTTTTATTCATTCTTATTTATGTTAAAAAGGAAATTATTTTTTAACTTTTTTTTCTTTACGACGCATGTTTTTTATCGTCAATGATTCCCACTGTTTGAGGTCATCAGAAAATCTCACTCGTATGTTCCCTTCTCATAATAGTTCGTTTTACGATAAGTCATTCACAGTAGAAGCTGTCTAACAGTGACCGGTAAGGCATTCCACAGACGGACATGCACCATCTCTGCCTATCTTTAAAGATCGTTTGAAAGCATTTTATTTGTCCCTATGAATTTTATATTGATATTAGCCGGCTGCATTTATTTATTTATTATTGTTGGTTTGATTCTATCAAATATAATATTTATGTATTATAGTAATATTTAGGTATATATATATTACTAGCGACCCGCCCCGGCTTCGCACGGGTGTAATTGAGAAAAAAAAGAAGTGTTTAATTTTAACTTACTGCCTTTGATTATAGAATTTCTTCAAAAATAATGTTTGTAGCTGACTTTTCGTAACGCAATATGAAAAAAAATTGTTTAGAAGTGACGCGTGAAAGAGCTACGACCTACGTATAGCTATCTATCCATGGGCAAAGTACTCAACGCTTAGGTTTAAGCCTGCAACGTTGAATCTCTGATTTTGTGATTTGTTAATTGTATTTTTATTTTTATTAGAAACTGCAGACGTGTACCGGTGTACAATTTGGGTGGATTAAGGACAGGAACAGAACACCATTTCTTTAAAACCAATTTATGGAAGCAATACGGGCTTCCTTGTTCGGTTTCATCGTTAAGACGTAGACGGGGGTCAACCGGGGAATTCTTACCCACTAAAACCCCCGCGGCTATCACGTCGGCACATTAGAGCGCGGTCCTGGGATATTTGTCGGGATCTGCACCAGTTGATACCACTCAGTGGCTTGACTTTGAACCCGCCGCCGAAGAGGCACATTATAGTTCCCCGGGAACCTGTCACGGTGCTCACGGTTACAGGGGTCACGGGGGACGCTTTTAATGGGATTTACGGGACCCTGTTGGTGGTCAACCGGGTATGTCGGATTCTTATTCACTAAACCCCGTTGCTACGGCCTGGAGACCTGGGTTATCCGGTGATATCTGCACCAAGATCCCTCAGTGGCTTGCCTTTGAGCCCGCCACCAGGGGGCACAATAAAGCCACCTGGGAAACTATCGTCGTGCTCAAAGATACGGGGATCGCGGGGGAAACCTCCAATAAGTCCCACGGATCCCATGGGGAAGTCAACCTGGGTATTTGGGATTCTCACCCACTAAAACTCCCGTGGCTGTCACATCGGCACATGAGAGGGAAACCTGAGTTCTCGGGTGGGTTCTGCACCAGGTGTCCCTCAGTGCCTGGCCTTTGAGTCCGCCACCGGGGGGCAAGCATATTATATCCCAGATTTACCTTATATTATTTGGAATGATAATTATATATATGTAGAATAAACTTCTCTAGTACTTGATTGTTAAGTATGTACCTCTTTAGGTTTTTACTTACTTAGATAAAACTTATAAATAAATTCAGTTAATATATAAACCTTGAAAAAATAAAAAGTTTAAAAGTACACAAAAAAATCCCAATGAGAAATTTGAACCCGGACTCTGCTGGGCTTAGAAGAGGCTTTCGTAACCTCCAGACCACGGCTACTCTAATTCTATTATTTGAATTACTTGATCATATTCTTGTTATATGTCTGCTCAGTCCCTATTGCATGTAGCGTGATATTTTATCTTATGTATTAAAGTTATACGTGTACAGTACCTAATTTACGTACTAAGCTAATCTAAGTGAAAATATTTGTACCGCCATCGGTTGAGTAATAATACTGCTTTTTAACCCTGTTAAGGGATAAATTTAAAAACAGATCCCCTCAGTGCTTGCCTTTCAGCCCGCCACCGGGGGGCACAATAAAAAAATAACCTGTCACCGTGCTCAAAGTTTCGGGGATTACGGATAGTCCTCCAATAGGCTCCCAGGATCCTGCGGGCGGTCGACCGCGGTGTGTAGGATTCTTACCCTCTAAAGCCCTCACGGCTGTCCGCACAAAATATGGGGCTGCACCGGGTACCCCTCAGTGCAAGGCAATGGCTTTTGAAGCCACTGCCGGGGGCGCATTATAGCCCTCCGGGAATCTGTCACCGTTGTCACAGTTATAGCGGTGGCGGGGGACACGTTTAATATGTCCCCAGGATCCTGTGGGGGATTCTTACCCACTAAAACTCCCGTGGCTGTCACATCGGCACATGAGAGGAGAACCAGGGTTCTCCGGTGACATCTGCATACGTACAATACATGCATATTGTATTCCTACCCAAACAGACATTTTGGAAATATATTTTCATTATTTTATTTTTATTATATTTGGGAAACAAACAAATGATACTACTTATTACTAATATAAGATCCAATAGTACAAAAATCAATTAAGTTTCCACTAATAACTAAATCATAACATTAGAGAGAAGATAACTACGTATGCATGATTTCAAGTTTAAAAAAAGTATTAAATTTAAAAAATATATTAGAAATAAAAAGTGCCGGAGTCAATATGAGTTAAATATTTAAAACATCGAATCATAATATAAATAAAAAAAAAACAAATCTTCCCAAAAACCAATATGAAGCATTAAAAAACTTACGCACCAGAACTGACATCACCATACTACGCGCAGACAAAGGCAATGCTACCGTCATCTTAGACACCGACGATTACAATCTAAAAATACAACAACTGTTATCGGATGTAAGCACATACGAAAAGGTCAGAACAGACCCAACTAACAAAATTCTCAAAACAACCAGTAATATCATAAAGAAAAACTCCGAGAGATTGAATCTCGATGTCAAGTCACTGATACCTTCTTGTGCAAAGCCGCCGAAGTTGTATGGGTTGCCCAAAGTACATAAACCCAATGCTCCGCTACGTCCAATTGTGAGCCAGATCGACACACCAACTTACAAGTTGGCTCAGCACGTGGCAAAAGTGCTTTCATCACTAAGAGGGCACACACAAGCGCATACTAGGGATTCATACCATTTTGTCAATGAAATCAAACATCTGAGTATTTCTGACAATGAAACTATGGTCAGTTTTGATGTCCAGTCCCTATTCACATGCCTACCTGTGGTGGACTGCATTGAAATTGTAAAAAAGAGGCTAGCCGAGAAAAACATACCAAAGGAATATGCAGAACTATTAGAACATTGCCTTACATCTGGCTATCTATTGTGGAAGGAGCAATTCTATAAGCAAGTAGATGGAGTAGCGATGGGCTCACCTGTATCTCCCGTAGTAGCTGACATTTTCATGGAAGACTTTGAGGAGACAGCCCTCAGAACTTCAACTGTTACTCCGAGATTCTACAAGCGATACGTAGACGATACCTTCACAATATTACCATCTGATAAAGTAACAGTATTCCTGGACCATCTTAACTCCATTAATCCAAAAATTAAATTCACAATGGAGTTGGAGTCAAATAACTCATTGGCCTTTTTGGATGTATTAGTAATGCGGAATCCTAATAATACCTTGGGCCATACTGTGTACAGAAAACCAACCCATACAGATAGGTACTTGAATGGTGAGTCTCATCATCCCCCAACACAGCTAGCTACAGTGGGTAAATCTTTGTTTCAAAGAGCACGCGGAATCTGTGATGATGACCATCTGAGCGCTGAGCTTCAACATGTCAAGCAAGTACTGCGTGACAACAAGCTCCGGATCCCGCGCCGCCATCATAGTGAACGTGTCAAACCAGCCACAGTGGAGCGTCAACCTGCTGTCCTACCATATGTTAGAGGGGTTACTGACAAGATTGGCTACATCTTAAAGCGGGCTTCAATCAAAACTTATTATAAGCCACCAAAAAAGATTAGTCAATATTTACCACCTGTCAAATGCCACATACCTTTACAAGATGCAGGAGTTTATAAACTCGACTGTGACTGTGGGCTCTCCTACATTGGGCAAACAAAGCGTGCAATAAAAACTCGCGTTAAAGAGCACATAGCTGATGTGAAACACCGACGCTGTACAAAATCTGCAGTCTGTGAACACGTTCAGGATCGCACCCGCCATTATATCAGATTTGATAAACCACAAATCCTCGCAAAAGAACACCGTTTCCAACCAAGGATGATTCGTGAGGCTATTGAAATCAAAAAACATCCTAATTTCAATAGAGAAGATGGTTGGGTGTTACCACCAGCTTGGGATCCTGTTATAAATATAATTAAATCCAAAACCAGACAAAACACTGCACGGCGTCAAGATACTGTAAGCTCTTACTGCGTAGGTCGGACCAACAACAATAATAACCAATAAGAATTGAGGGTACATCAATAAAAACAACAACAATAACTGAGGGTACACCGAAAATTATGACAGTATAAATAGAGCGCAGGGACGTTCAACATCTCGGTCCGCCCGTGACCATGGGTGCTGCAAAGCATTCGAAACGTCGGGAAAAATAAAATAAATCGCGATATAATCCGTAAGAATAGATTGATTGCAATGTCTAGTATTCGCGTAAATAAAAGACAATATTATGTGAACCAGTACGGACTGGAAATCGCCAATAAAATTCGCCGGTTAGAAGATCTCAAGACAAAGCGCGCAAGATATACAACATCCTTAAATTTCTTGAAGAGATGTAGAGATCATAATCTCATTCCTACGTGTGTCAAGATTACTGCAAAGAAGGACATACGAGGAAGCGCGAAGATCCTTAGAAAAGCAAGTCATAAATTATTAATCACGGTGATACACCAAACACGTTCCGATCTACATTGCTTAAACCGGGAAATTGAGACGTCATCTAATTTAATTAAGGCAGTATTGACGACAATTGATTATGATGATTGCATAAATACTTTAAATAAACGAGAAACATCGAAATATAATGAGTGCAAGAATAATCACATTAAAAAGTATGAAAAATTGATCAACAAATCAAATGTCGAAAATAATTCAATACCAAGTGACGGAGCGCAACCATTCACTCACGCCGCTAGCACCACAGTTAGTGAGTCACGCGCAGTCATCAATCTGTCGAAACAAACATTAGATGAACCAACGATACAAGTACTCACGAAAGGCCTGAATTTTTCAATTGCGCCAAGAAGGATACCATATGAAGAGATAATATCAAGCGTAGAGGACGTTCTGGGTAAAAATAACTTAGGGAAGGAGGATTCGGAGGCAATTCGTCAGGATGTTTCATCCCTGTTACGACGGAGTTCTTTGCCCACACCAAATCTTCCCAAAAACCAATATGAAGCATTAAAAAACTTACGCACCAGAACTGACATCACCATACTACGCGCAGACAAAGGCAATGCTACCGTCATCTTAGACACCGACGATTACAATCTAAAAATACAACAACTGTTATCGGATGTAAGCACATACGAAAAGGTCAGAACAGACCCAACTAACAAAATTCTCAAAACAACCAGTAATATCATAAAGAAAAACTCCGAGAGATTGAATCTCGATGTCAAGTCACTGATACCTTCTTGTGCAAAGCCGCCGAAGTTGTATGGGTTGCCCAAAGTACATAAACCCAATGCTCCGCTACGTCCAATTGTGAGCCAGATCGACACACCAACTTACAAGTTGGCTCAGCACGTGGCAAAAGTGCTTTCATCACTAAGAGGGCACACACAAGCGCATACTAGGGATTCATACCATTTTGTCAATGAAATCAAACATCTGAGTATTTCTGACAATGAAACTATGGTCAGTTTTGATGTCCAGTCCCTATTCACATGCCTACCTGTGGTGGACTGCATTGAAATTGTAAAAAAGAGGCTAGCCGAGAAAAACATACCAAAGGAATATGCAGAACTATTAGAACATTGCCTTACATCTGGCTATCTATTGTGGAAGGAGCAATTCTATAAGCAAGTAGATGGAGTAGCGATGGGCTCACCTGTATCTCCCGTAGTAGCTGACATTTTCATGGAAGACTTTGAGGAGACAGCCCTCAGAACTTCAACTGTTACTCCGAGATTCTACAAGCGATACGTAGACGATACCTTCACAATATTACCATCTGATAAAGTAACAGTATTCCTGGACCATCTTAACTCCATTAATCCAAAAATTAAATTCACAATGGAGTTGGAGTCAAATAACTCATTGGCCTTTTTGGATGTATTAGTAATGCGGAATCCTAATAATACCTTGGGCCATACTGTGTACAGAAAACCAACCCATACAGATAGGTACTTGAATGGTGAGTCTCATCATCCCCCAACACAGCTAGCTACAGTGGGTAAATCTTTGTTTCAAAGAGCACGCGGAATCTGTGATGATGACCATCTGAGCGCTGAGCTTCAACATGTCAAGCAAGTACTGCGTGACAACAAGCTCCGGATCCCGCGCCGCCATCATAGTGAACGTGTCAAACCAGCCACAGTGGAGCGTCAACCTGCTGTCCTACCATATGTTAGAGGGGTTACTGACAAGATTGGCTACATCTTAAAGCGGGCTTCAATCAAAACTTATTATAAGCCACCAAAAAAGATTAGTCAATATTTACCACCTGTCAAATGCCACATACCTTTACAAGATGCAGGAGTTTATAAACTCGACTGTGACTGTGGGCTCTCCTACATTGGGCAAACAAAGCGTGCAATAAAAACTCGCGTTAAAGAGCACATAGCTGATGTGAAACACCGACGCTGTACAAAATCTGCAGTCTGTGAACACGTTCAGGATCGCACCCGCCATTATATCAGATTTGATAAACCACAAATCCTCGCAAAAGAACACCGTTTCCAACCAAGGATGATTCGTGAGGCTATTGAAATCAAAAAACATCCTAATTTCAATAGAGAAGATGGTTGGGTGTTACCACCAGCTTGGGATCCTGTTATAAATATAATTAAATCCAAAACCAGACAAAACACTGCACGGCGTCAAGATACTGTAAGCTCTTACTGCGTAGGTCGGACCAACAACAATAATAACCAATAAGAATTGAGGGTACATCAATAAAAACAACAACAATAACTGAGGGTACACCGAAAATTATGACAGTATAAATAGAGCGCAGGGACGTTCAACATCTCAGTCCGCCCGTGACCATGGGTGCTGCAAAGCATTCGAAACGTCGGGAAAAATAAAATAAATCGCGATATAATCCGTAAGAATAGATTGATTGCAATGTCTAGTATTCGCGTAAATAAAAGACAATATTATAAAAAAACAAAGTTTAAAAACACAAAAAAAAACCATACACGGGTAGCGAACCCGGACAGTCCATACTTAGAGGACGCTTCCGTAACCACCTGACCAAGGAACTTTGATTTTATTCTTCGAATTACCCTATCTTATTCTTGTGATTTGACAAAGAGGTCGCCCGAAGAATCCAACTCGGATGGGCAGCGTTCGGGAAACTACGCGATATCTTCTCGTCCAAAATACCGCAGTGCCTGAAGACGAAGGTTTTTAACCAGTGTGTGTTGCCAGTGATGACATATGGTACCGAGACGTGGTCTCTAACGGCTGGCCTTTTAGAAAAGTTCAGAGTCACACAACGAGCCATGGAGAGAGCTATGCTCGGAGTTTCTTTGCGCGACAGAATCCGAAATGTGGAGATTCGCCGAAGAACTAAGGTCACCGACATAGCTCTCAGAATCTGCAAGTTGAAGTGGCAATGGGCAGGCCACATCGCTCGAAGAACCGATAACCGTTGGGGAAGAAAGGTTCTCGAGTGGCGACCACGAACCGGAAGACGCAGCGTAGGCAGGCCTCCCACTAGGTGGACAGATGGCATTGTGCGCGTCGCAGGTAACCGGTGGATGCAAATAGCCAATTGTCGTTCATTGTGGCGTTCTAAGGGGGAGGCCTATGTTCAGCAGTGGACGTCTTCCGGCTGATGATGATGATGATGATTCTTGTGATATATTTGTACCGCCGTCGGTTGAGTAATAATACTCCTTTTTTACCCTGTTAAGGGATAAATTAAAAAAATATATGAAATACAAATTCAATTAACTTTCTTAACGAAAGTCTGTGCAAAATTTCAAGTCAATAGGACTAAGGAATCGCGTTCTCCCATACAAACTTTGCCCCCCTGTTTCACCCCCTTAGAGATTGAATTTCGCAAAAACCCGTCTTAGTGAGCACCTTTGTCCTAAAAGGAACCCCCATGCAAAATTTGAGACTTCTAGCACTTGTAGTTTCTGAGATTTCGTGCTGAGTGGGTTTTTGCTTACTCTTTTATATAATAAGATTTTGCTGTTACGTATTTTATTGTTTATAGTTATGTATTTTTTTTTTCTCTTTTATAATTGGTTTGTATAAACAACCCCGCCTTGCAGTTCATAGTTCCTCTCCATCCAAAGGTTGCCTGGTAGAGATCACTTTTAGTGATAAGGCCGCCCATTGTTTCATTCTATTTTACTGTTTTTTTTCTCGTATTTTTATGTTTTTTAATAATGGTGGAACAATAAAGTATTATCTATCTATCTATCAAGCAAGCGATTTTTTCCTTTTG
The DNA here is from genome assembly GCA_911728495.1 of Furcula furcula. NCBI lineage: Eukaryota > Metazoa > Arthropoda > Insecta > Lepidoptera > Notodontidae > Furcula > Furcula furcula. Next base: position 23,806,321 of record OU452244.1, on the reverse strand, counting down.
GTCAACAAGACGTCTGCCTATAGGCAGCTGCACTGCACTACAACTTGTATTGAACTCGGTAATTTCACCACACCAGCTACACAGTGCCCTTTAACACAATGCTACGAATGTAGAGAAGAGACACTTTTTTGTTTTTATATGTCGTGTGTATGCAGTGCTTCTACTGTATCCGTTATACTCGTACTGTGGTAATGGTTTTCAACAATGATGAAAAAATCAGGACGTTTGCCTCTTGGTAAGCGACACGTCTATTTATAGTTGCACCCTTAGAATAATAACGCCTAGAATGATAGTTTCATACGAAAAAACTGTCTCGTTTGAGCATCGATATACTATACCAACGTTTGAGGCACAATATCATTGATGTAGGCGTAAGCCAAGCGTATTGACGCTCTGCAACACGCACACATGTGAAAAAATAATATTGTTAGAGGAATCAAAATTTCCCCATAATTAGGGATATTGGAAGTGCTTCTTCCTGGGGTCATTATTTAATTTTTAGAATAAAATTACTATTATTGCCGACAGTAAAGGATTACTTTTTAGTTTAAAAAATAAATATCTGAAATAACAAATCTTCTATATAAAAATCTCGTGTCACGGTGTTTGTGCTCGCACTCGTCCGCCGCTATGTACTGGGATATTCATTTATACCAAAAACCATCATTTTAAAATAAAATATCGAGAGCTACTAGCGCTACGACTCGACCTCAAGGACTGACGCGGGTTGTTCGATACTGAGCCATTATGGCTTGGTTTTACTTGACTCACACATTGTGTAAGATCATAAATGAGTTAGCGACAGATTTGATTTACACTTTGAATCCTTTCATCATCATCACCAGCCGGAAGACGTCCACTGCTGGACATAGGCCTCCCCCTTCGAACGCCACAATGAACGACAATTTGCTATTTTCATCCACCGGTTACCTGCGACGCGCACAATGTCGTCTGTCCACCTAGTGGGAGGCCTACCTACGCTGCGTCTTCCGGTTCGTGGTCGCCACTCGAGAACCTTTCTTCCCCAACGGTTATCGGTTCGCCGAGTGATGTGGCCTGCCCATTGCCACTTCAACTTGCAGATTTTAAGAGCTATGTCGGTGACCTTGGTTCTTCGGTGAATCTCCTCATTCCGGATTCTGTCGCGCAAAGAAACTCCGAGCATAGCTCTCTCCATAGTTCGTTGTGTGACTCTGAGCTTATCCAGAAGGCCAACAGTTAGGGACCACGTCTCAGTACCATATGTCATCACTGGCAACACACACTGGTTAAAAACCTTCGTCTTCAGGCATTGCGGTATTTCGGACGAGAAGATTTCGCTTAGTTTCCCGAACGCCAATCCGAGTTGGATTCGTTGGGCGACCTCTTTGTTGAAGTTGGACCGACCTAACTGGGTAGTTTGTCCTAGGTAGTCAACAGCTTCGAGTGTATCGTCCCCAACAACTACCGGTACGGGTGCAACATGGACATTAGATATGATCTTCGTCTTGTCCATGTTCATTTTAAGACCCACCTGTTGGTAAACGATACTGAGGTCGCTGAGCATCGTATTGAGGTCCTCCAGCGACTCTGCCATAATGACTATATTATCGGCAAAACGAAGGTGAGTGATGTATTCGCCAATGATGTTGATGCCGAATCCGTACCTGTCCAAGAGCTTGAAAACGTCCTCCAATGCGTTCGTGAACAGTTTCGGAGAAATGACGTCTCCCTGTCTCACGCCTTTCTGCAATCGGATAGGTTTAGTACTCACGTCCTGTAGTGGCGTTGCGGTACAAACACTTTGTTCAACACTTCGATGTACCTATAGTCAATGTGGCACCGCTGGAGGGACTGCAATACCGCCCAGGTCTCGATTGAATCAAATGCATTCTCGTAGTCCACAAACGCTAGACATAGATAGATAGATAGATAATACTTTATTGTTCCACCATTATTAAAAAACACAAAAATACAAGAAAAAAAATACTGTAAAATAGAATGAAACAATGGGCGGCCTTATCACTAAAAGTGATCTCTACCAGGCAACCTTTGGATGGAGAGGAACTATGAACTGCAAGGCGGGGTTGTTTATACAAACCAACATAATGGCCGATTATACTCCTCGGTCTTCTGTATAATCTGGCGGAGCGTATGTATGTGGTCTACGGTGCTAAAGCCTTTTCGGAATTGATTCCTTTGCTAAAATAAAATTAATGCTGCACAATTTAATATTAAAGTAAACCTTAGATTTTCTTTTTTTTTCGTTATATTCGACCTTGTGTCGTAAGTTTTGTTTATATTAATCGGTTAACCGTTACTACTTTTTAAGCATGTGGTATTTACCTTTAAGCAATTGTTGCACTGCCATTATAATAAGAATGTAATACTGTTTATTGTTGGTGTAAACAATTGTTGGTAAAGATAGATAGATAAACAATTCTTTATTGCGCACAAACAGATACTAGAAGAATTGGACACAAATTAATAAAACATGCAAAAATAAGGCCGCCCTTATCGCTAAAAGCGATCTCTTCCAGGCAACCTTTGGATGGAGAGGAAAATAAAGAAGTTACAAAGAGCAGAGGGTGCGCGCACTTGTTATACATAGACACAAAATTAACACAGACACAAAAAAACACATATGTTGTAAACTATAATAATATATATTCATATAAGTATAATATATAAACATACATCAAATAATACTATAAACATACATAAATCAGTACGTACTAATATAACATGAAAATTACACAAATACCGATAACTTATTCCGCAATATAAAACTTCTTTACCAGATCCTTGAAAATTGGCAGTGACGAAGCACGCCTTATAGAAACGGGCAAGGAATTCCACAGGCGAACCGCCTGCACCGTGAAGGATTTGTCATAGGAGGAACTGCTATGTAAGGGCATGGTAAGACAAAGGTTTTCCGAGGACCTAAGAATATAGGTGCTAGAATTCGACAAATAATCGAAACGTTCCCTAAGATAGGAAGGGGTGGAAGGGTTAAATAAACTATATATTATAGTGAAGAGATAAAATGTGAACATTTCGTCAGAGACGAATGGGTGACCATTTGAGTTTTGCACGGAATTGGGAAATATGGTCAAACTTACGCAAGCCAAACCTAATAGACAAATTTTGCAATCGCTCTAGCTTATTCAATTGATCCTCTGTCACGTACAAATAACAAACGTCAGCATAATCTAGTATAGGAAGAAGAAGTGATTGTGCAAGTGCAACTTTAGTGGCAGTGGGTAGAAAATCACGAAGCCAAAATAAAATATACCATACTTATTGTTATCATACTGTTTTTTCACGCCTGGGTATCTGACACTGTGGTGATAGTTGGAAATTCTCCTGCACAAGAAACTTATGACCTATTTTATGGAATATTCCATTTATGCTTTTTTAGGGTTCCATACCTAAAAGGTAAAAAAGGAACCCTTATACCCACGTCGCGTCGTCGGTCTGACTTCGTCTGTCTGTCCGTGTGTCTGTCTGTCACGCCTATATTTCAGGAACGACCGATGCTATCGATTCGAAACTTGGAATAGCTACCCAACCTCATATCAAATAAAAATAAAAAAGATTTTTATTCTTTTACTTTTTTTTTATAATGAGGTCGAAATGGGTTATCAAAATTTCAAAGTAAAATTATTATATCGAGTGGGGTATCATATGAAAGGGCTTCATTTGCACATCTCAAAACAGATTTTTATTTTAGTTTATGTCACGTAGTTTTTGGCTGATACTCAAAAATGTCACACACACATGTCACATGTCGACATTGTTCGCGTCGCAGGAAACCGGTGGATGCCTCCCCCTTAGACCGCCACAATGAACGACAATTTGCTATTTGCATCCACCGGTTTCCTGCGACGCGAACAATGTCGTCGGTCCACCTAGTGGGAGGCCTGCCGGCCTGCGTCTTCCGGTTCGTGGTCTCCACTCGAGAACCTTTCTTCCCCAACGGTTATCGGTTCTTCGAGCGATGTGGCCGGCCCACTGCCACTTCAACTTGCATATTCTACGAGCTATGTCGGTGACCTTGGTTCTTCGGCGAATCTCCTCATTCCGGATTCTGTCGCGCAAAGAAACTCCGAGCATAGCTCTCTCCATAGCTCGTTGTGTGACTCTGAGCTTCTCCAAAAGGCCAGCTGTTAGAGACCACGTCTCAGTACCATATGTCTTCACTGGCAACACACACAACCCATTATCTCCGAAATTTGTGGAGGGAAAAATCAGAAATAATATGGAAAATACATGTCAATCTATATTTTACAGGAACAATAAAACGATATTTTTAAGTAGGTAGTACAGTTGTTTTAGTAATCCTAAAAGAACCTCGACAAACAAACTTAGTTTTCCGGTTTGGGTTTTTTGCTATCTGACGTGTTACATGAATAGTAAAATTTCTTTAATACGTCCAAAAATGGTATGGAACTCTCAGTGTGTGAGTCCAACTCGAACTTGACCGGTTTTTTATTTTATTTTATATTTGGAATATCTGTACAAAAAAAAACAGAAATCCCCAGTTTCTGTACATTCAGTAATAATAATAAAAATAAATACCGGTCAAGTGCGAGTCGGACTCGCGCACCCAGGGTTCCATACCATCCTTGGACGTATTAAAGTTATTTTACAATGAATCTAACACCACAGATAGCAAAAGTATTAAGATTTGATAATTTTATTATAACTTTACATGTTCGAACTTTTTATAGAGCATAGCGTAAGATGTATTTATATTTAAAAGGTCTTATCAGTAAATTCTGTCATTATAAAAAATAAAGAGACGTGTCTATCCTAACTTGTTATTACTAATTAAAATATATAGAATCTGCGCATCTGCTGAATTTTGTTAGATTTCCAAAAAAAAATAACCAAACCGCAAAAATAAGTTTGTTTGTCGAAGTTTTTTAGGATTACTAAAAAGCTAATATTTAGAAAGATTGTTTTATTTTTCCTGTAAATATCTATAGACATGTATGACCCGTAATTATTTCAGATTTTTCCCTCCACTAACTTCGGAAATAAGTGGGGGAGAACGGTATTTTTTGACATTTTTCATTTTAAGCTGGTGAAATTACCGGACACAAAGACTTATAACATCTAATGTCTTAAGGGTCGGCAACGCGCTAGTGATTCTTCTAGTTCTGCTAGCGTCTATAGGCTGCGGTGACTGTGCAGTGACTGTGCGGCGGCCCGTACGCTTGCTTGCCACCTTAGTCGTATAAAAAAAACCAATAACTACATACTTACCAAAAACCAAAATAAAAATCAGCTTTAAAATGTGCAAATAAAGCCCTTCCATATGATACCCCACTCGATATAGTAGCCTCAAGGTGAAGCTGCAATAGCCATCTGCGGTTAACAGCGTCTATCATTCGCAAAAAAAAAAAATAATAAAAAAAAAAATTGTAGCCTCACTTTGATATTTTGAGACCACATTTCTGCCCCTATTAAACAATAACCATGGCATGTTTTTCAAAATTAATATTTGTTAAGGTTGCTAGGCAACCATAAAAGTGTTTGGAAGATGGTTCTTGTAATTTGACTTTCAATATAGAACAGAACTATTACGGTATGCTTTACTTTTATTTGTACTTTAGTAACTGTACTACAAGTATAAATTTAATAGGTAAACGAACTCTCAAAATGACTTTCCTGTGCTATTATTAGACCCTGATCAGTATCTGTCCAACTACTCGTCAAAATTTAACCATAGATTTATAATTCGGTGGGTCCTACAATTAATGGAGCTGAATTCCTGTTACCACCTTCCTGATTGCTCCTATCACCAGACTCTGATCAAAGTTTTTCTACCTACTGGTCGCAGCAACCTATCCAACGAATCCAAATTCAGTGGGTCTACGTTTATTAGTGCAGAGATCCCGTGACCACCTTCCTGCTCCATCATCAGACCCTGATCCCCATTTTTCTAGCAACTACTCGTCGAGACCTATCCAACGAGTCTAAACTCGATGGGTCTACGTTTATTTGGGCCGAGATCCTGTTACCACCTTCTTTCTGATCATCATCAGACCCTGGTGAAGGTTACCATTTTTAACCGACTTCAAAAAAGGAGGAGGTTCTCAATGCGTCTGTATATATTTTTTTTCTATGTATGTTCGCGCATAACTCTGGCAATTATGAACCGATTTGAAAAAATCTTTCTTCCATCCATTCTTTAATCCGTTAATTGGGTCCCACAAAAAAATTATCGTATATGAATAAGTAGTTCCTGAAAAAACAAGAATGGCGACTGCGCAGGAAAGCTGCAGGAAAGCCTATGACTTAGATGACTTTATGTCGCTTTTTAAGGACAAAAATTGTCATAACTCTGGCAAATATTTACCAATTTCAATGATTTTTTTATATTCGAAAGAAGAAACCACTGTGATGAATCTGTATGAATTTTATCACAACCGGATAAGAACTTCCTGGAGGACCATGCACGATGTGGGGGAATTTATCTGGTTAACACCATAAAACTGACGTTCTCCGTTACATTACTCTGACAAATATGAACCGATTTCGATGATTCTTTTTTTATTCAAGAGAGTAAACTACTATGATGATTTCATGCAAATTTCATTACAATCGGATATTTTTTTTCTGAAGAAACATGAATTATGTAAAACTATGTAGACGATAATATGATCATAATCTACCTAGATCCGACCGTCTTTGATGGTTCAATCTTTATGTATGAAAATATCACTAAAAAGTTTAAAATAAAATCTTTTTACAAAGAATTGAACCGACTTCAATATCACTGAAAAGTATAAAATAATTTAAATATTATTGAAGTTGGTGCCAAATATACACAGCAGGTACGCTAAAACCAACTTCAATAATATTTAAATTATTTTATACTTTTCAGTGATATTGAAGTCGGTTAAATTTTTTTTAAAAGATTTTATATTTAGTATCATCGGATTTACATATGTTCTAAATTTCAGATCATACAGACTAATAGAAGTAATGAAAAATGTCTATTGTATACAAAATATCCCTACCTCGACACGTTGGCGAATTGCGATGTTACTGTGGCAAAAATAAACAAGGCTGTATGGTATGAGTACCTTTGCCTGTCTTTCGGCGAGGTGTAATAAAAATAAAAATACCAGATATTCATTACAGAATATAGGATTACGTTGGGATTACGTATAACGATTTTGCGATTTTGTTTGTAGCAAAGTTTGTAGTATGCGCGAAAGGTTATAAAAGTTAAATTTTATTGTTGTCCGTAATTTTAAAGTTGTTTATGTGTTGTTGAGATATACTATCTTGTCGGCATAGTGATTTTATCCCAATTGGTTGTTATCGATTGTTTGTTTGTTAATGAAGTTAAAGGGCGAGGACTTCGTAAATTGTATTCTACTTTAAAAACCAGTCAAGTTTTAGTCGGACTCCCGCACTGAGGATTTCATATCATCTTTGGACGTATTAAAGTTATTAACCGGCTTCAAAAAGAAGGTTCTCTATTCGACGCGTATGTATGTAATATTAATAAAAATGCGTAATATTAATATATGTTAATCTATATGGGCTTCTATACAAATTTACCAAATTTTTGAGTGTATGTATGTATGTATATATGTATGTATGTATGTAGGTTTGTCCGAGGATTTCTCAGAAACTATAAGTCCGATTTCGAAAATTATTTTTGCAATAGTTAGAATATTTTTCAACTTAGGGTAGAGTACAAGTTTCATCAAAATCGGTCAAGTAGTTTAAGAGATATAAACTTTTTAGGTTTTCAGTAAGTTACTGTAACGTAGTCGTTCGAGTTGCGTGATAGTGCTGATACCTATTTTGCTAAAATAAAAGTCACTAAAAAGTGTTAAATAAACTATTTAAAAAAAATAAAAACCGACTTCAAAGTAAATTATCCAAAAAGCATAAAATAACGAAAATATATTGAAGTCGGTGCTAGCACATCATGTTAACTAAGACTAGCACGAGCTGACACCGACTTCAATATATTTTCGTTATTTTATGCTTTTTAGATAATTTACTTTGAAGTCGGTTTTTATTTTTTTAAAAATAGTTTATTTTAATATTCGTCTAAAGCCTCAGATAGCAGAAAAACCGAACCCGCAAAACTAAGTTTGTTTGTCGAGGTTTTTTTAGGATTACTAAAAAACTGTACTATTTAGAAAGATCCTTTTATTTTTCCTGTAAAATATAGACAGACATGTATTATCCATAATTATTTTAATGACCAATTTCGACCCCCATTATAAAAAAATTTAATAGAAAATTATTTTTTTTCATTTGCGAATGGGTTTGGTAATTAAGTTCTAAAACTATTCCAAGTTTCAAATTGGTAGTATCAGTGGTTCCTGAAATATATAGGTTTGTGATAGACAGACAGACAGACGAAGTCACACCATAAGGGTTCCTTTTTTACCTTTTAGGTATGGAACCCTAAAACATTAAAATATGTTACTAATTAGAACCATGCGGTAGTAAAATCTTTCATAAATGTATATTAATATTGGTTACCCACTAAAACCTAAGCGGTTTTCGCATCGACACATGAGGGCTCATGGGCGCTCCATCTTTTTAACAATTACCACCAGATCACAACGCGGCCCCAAATCCAAATCAATATTTTATTGAGATAAATCCGAGTTAGTAAATTTAAACAAAAGGAAAGTATCTAGTGATTAGTCACCCACCCTTACAAGTATAGTATTCGGGCGATGATTGGTATTCCTCCCTGGGAGTCTTGTAAACCATTCTTCATTAAACTTAGATTACTTATCCTGCCCAGTATGTACATATATGAGGTGGCTAAATTTGTAAGACAGCATATTAACCTCTTTCCTAAGACTCATGAAATGTTTCCGAGAAGTACAAGACAGTCAGATAAGCTAGTTTTACCCAAGATTCCTAGAACCACACTTTATAAAAAGAATTGCTTCTCGATGTGTATTCAGATTTTTAATAAAATTCCTGACTGTATCAAAAAGCTACCTGCACAGATGTTTAATAAAAAACTTAAAATATGGTTGACTGAACGAGCTTTCTACACTGTAGCAGATTTTATTAGTGCCAAATATAATTAATAAATTCAATATTATTATTATTGTAAACATTTTGTAATTCGAATGTACGTACTTATTTAAAATTTAAATGAATAATTAATTGTATTGTTTTTAATGTATTAATTTATGACATTAATAATTATAGTATAGATTAGATAGTCAATAATACTTTTGCATGTCAATTTTGACTAAGTTGTGAGACGACCCTTTTATTTGTAACATCTTATGTTTATGTACCAACTTTTTGCAAATGAACGATTGATTGATTGATTGATTGATTGTAAGATCGTGCTTAGGTAAAGATTATCTGAATATCGTTGACTAAAGATGAATGAATAACTCGGTAGTATTCATGACGACACGAAAAAACAAGATAATCTGATAACGGCGTTAACGCGTCTAATCGTACACTAATGGTGTATACTCCTTAATATAGATATAGATATACGATCTATAATATAAGTATTGATATCCAATTAGTGGTAAACATTTTTAAACTGCACCAAGGAAATAGAGAGGACAATTAAATTAACATATTATTCTGAGATATAGGTACGTAAAAAGAGAATATTGGTAGTCAGTCAGCACATAATAAATATACGATTCTCACAGAGACCGCGGTACACAAATGTAATCCATAGTGCCGACTACTGAATTATATTTGTAGTCAATTAAACTTTGAATGTTGTCGAAGATTGAATTCCATTAATTTAATGTGTTGTGCATGAATAAATTGATGACTAACGACCGCCGCTTTATTGATAGTCATGGCGACGGATCCGTTTAATCACCTCGACGCGTCCGAGCTGCACTCTCGATTCATCAGTCGCATCAAAACAATGGAATGAAATAATTACACCGGGCGGCGCAACAAATCGTGACCGCGCGCCGACTATAAAAAGCTCACTACAGTTCGATTATCCGATTACGTTCACAACACTCGGATGTGTTGAATATCGTCTGTGGAAGAGCAGAACTGTCGCGAGTGGCCTGCGTGGGCCCCGACCGCGCTTGCCCCTGGGCCCCGCTTTCCGCGCAGTTATTGCCGGCTCGCACGAGTTTTCCGTAATTTGTACGGGCGTAAAGAAGGCGCTCGTTTATCGAGAGAGCCACGAACAAAAGCGCTTACGCCTCGTCTTAATTAATATGATTAATGAGCCGGGGCCGCGGCTCGGGTTTGAACTCGCGTTACTGTTGTAATCGAGAAATAAATTAATTTTATTAGTAGTCCTTCCTAATAGAATACGAGCGACGAGCGCCCGCGTCGTTCCGAAACGACCCGACGTTACGATATTTTCCCGGTTCGTTACGTTTCTCTAATTTAAAAATTGGGCGTTAAAACTCACCGATTATAATTTAAATTTATGGCATTATGCATAATATAAAAGCATATAAAAAGGAAATTGTGACGCTTTATAGTAGGGCATCGCTAACAAGGCGGGTATCTGAACATACCTTAATGATGACTTTTTGTATAATTTCATCAATTTTACCCATACAAAACACTCACCGAAAGTCGATTTACTTTAATTATTTATTAAACATATTAGCATAATTAAACTATTCAGTCCGCTACAGAACAATTTTGTAACACCGTCTTGCATTAACTAATTTATCTCAATAATATATTGCATCGTAGGTAATTATTAGTCTTAGCGGGAGAATAATTTAAAACGATTAGGCGAATTCGCCGTAAAACAAATAGTATTCGCGCAGACGTGTTACCTTTTCGAAAGACATAGGTATCTATTTATTTTCCCATGTCTCTAAGCTCACTTCAAGTGGACCCAGAAGGTACAATTTTAGTCTGTTTGTTTGTGATCTTAAGGTGCAGATTGGACCGGCATAAGGCAGAGAGTCGCTCGCGCCTCGGGCCGAGATCGTGGCGGAGATAATTAGAGGCCGCGGCTCTGTGGGAGCCATAAAAACGGCAAATTGACCGGCGGGATAACCAGAAAGGCACAATGTGTTAGATAATAATTTCCAAATTACAGGTTATGTTAGTTCGCGAGAGATACTCGACGAGCTCTGTTTCTCGGACGCCGACCGAGGTGCTAAGGGCAGGCTAATTATTATTTGGGTATCAGAGCGAGGATTTTAGTGCAGCTGCTACCTGTATAAATATTTATTATTATAAAAAGATCAAACGTCAATTTCGGTCGAATCCAATTTATATCAGCCAATTAATGTTGTTGCTACAAATAACTTGACCACTGGGTAATTATGAAGCCGCGGGTGCTACCCGCACTCATAAACTTGGTATTTTAGGAAAATTATGTTTGTTCAATAATAATGATTCAAATCAAAGTTACAAACAAAGTCAAACCTTGTAGCTACCTACTTCCTTAAGCTTTATAACCATAGGCAAGACAAGTTATTATTAGAGATAATACTTATCTAATCACACCTATAAAATTTACATTCAGATTGGCTTCTTAGTTTATAATGAGGACAGCTAAGTACTGGAACAGTTTGCCTGCGTCGGTATTCCCGCTCTCGTTAGGACGCAAGGCAATAGTGAATAGGTTTTTAATAAGCTAGTGTGATTTACCATATTCGATTGCGTCGACACTTTCCATCAGGTGGATCTGCAATCAAGCACAAGCTTATGATGAATAAAAAAAATTTGAGGTGACATCGGCACCGCTATATAATTATTATTTTAATACTTGATTGGTTACAAACTACAATTTACTAAAGCATTATTACGATACTTGTATTATATTTCAGTACTCTATATTTTGCAAGTAACAGTACCTACCTATTATCACGTACAACCCAGTCTTTATTTTCTTTACTAATATCAAAAATGGAACAGTAAATGTATGAACACACGAGTGATGGCTGACCAGTGGCCAGCCAAAGACATTTGGTAGGGCTAAACGTGACATATTCAACCTAAAAACTGGGTATAAATACAGTCGACTCTCGTTAATTTGAAACTCGAGGGACTCATAAAATATTACGAATTATCGACTGTTGGAAATACCAAATAATTCGAAATTTGTGAGAGAAAATAAATAAAACTTAATAAATATTAAATACTAAATCTATCTATACTTATAATAAAACTGTAACAGGTCCAATTCTGTACATTGAAGATATTTTGAAAATTATATTTGGAGGGGCATTCCATAACCGATACTGAGGCGGAAAATGTAATTTTTTTAATTTTTGTCTCTCTGTCTGTATCACGGCTGAGTATCACGCCGAAACTACTGAATGGATTCAAATGAAACTTGGCTTGATTTGAGATCTTACTACGAGGTAGGACATAGGATACTTTTTATCCCGTAATCTAGCATGGTTCTTTTGGGAGAGGGGATTAAAGTCAAAATGGGTAAGACTCGGTTATACGCTTGGTGCGATTTTATCAATTTTTCTTTATAATATAATAAATATTAGTAAGGGAACACTCATAGAGAGTTATTATCAGGGTTTTGTAATCGATCGGGTTAAGCAACGTTTGGTAAGGTCATTAAATAGATGGGTGACCGTTTAACGCCATTTGAACTAAACGGGTCCATACTTCGGAGAGCAAGTAAAAAGTGGGTCCCCGTTTTTAACCGACTATAAAAAAGGAGGTTATGTATTCGATGCGAATGTCTGTTATTAAAAGTTTTGTTTAACGTAAAAATAGCGCAGGCGGGGCTGCGTGGGTCAGCTAGTATTAAATAAAACAGTAACTGAAACATATCTAAACAAACCAATTCGTTCGGAAGTGTGAGTCAAATAAGTCAAACTAATCATAGCCAAAACAAAGGCTCAACAAACAAACAAGTTGATACAAGTTTGACCTTGTCGCAAAATGTATGTACTATCGCGGACACGAACGGTAGCCCATTTAGCAAACAGATTTCTTTGAACGGCGCTAAGTGCGTGCGGGAAAACTCCGCCCACACGTAGTTTGGGCCAATGCCACGTTGGGGTGGGTTCAGGCCAATTGTAAAAGTAACGGGATATTATATTATTTAAAAAAATGATGTTTTATTATTCGCTGATGATTAACAAGTCCGTTAGCGCGATTGTAAATTTTATGAATGAAAATTGAATGAATTTTTATGGTTCGTGTTTTGTTTCATCGGACTGTTGACTGCCTTCCTACTTACCTGTGAGATGTTTTTATGGATGATTGTTTCTTCACAATCAAGGACTGCAAATAACACAAATATCTTAGAATATATAAAATATAAACTATACTATTCCTAGTTTTTGAATATTTTTATTTTGATAATCTACTAAAAGTATTTTTTTATAAAATGCATGTGTATGACTTATTACTATAATAATGTCTTCTTTTAATTTTATATAATATTATGTCTGTATTCCTACCTACTATAAAACTCACCTATTCATAATCTTTTTTTTATAACATGAATGACCCCTTACTTTGATGAACTTGAACTTAATTCGAATCTATTAAACTAATATGTTTTCTTTTATTAGGTAAATTGAATATTGAGTAGATCTATGGCATTTAACATATGAAATTACAATATAACCATGTGCTAATAATGGCTTAATTTTAATATGGAAGATAACCAAGAAAAGTAGATAAGGAATTTTAGAACAATAGGTAATAAAACTATTACATTGAACACGTTTTGCTCGCTCCCATACCTTAATTTTAAGAATTGCTTTGACCAAAACATAAATATTTAAAATAAGTCTTAGTGCGTCGAGATAAGATCGTTTTTTCTTCAATTATTAGCTTGTTGTATATTAATTTACCAGTACAAGAGAAATAACCTTTTTTTGGTTAGTACCCAACCTGATGTCAATTGTTTAAGTTGCCCTTAGGCCTCCGACTTGGCTTAACGACTACTGTCCAACTGGGACTGCCTTTTTACGCGCCTTCAGAAGCATGGAGACGCTAAGTTCAAATGCCACTGAACGATCACCCATCTAAAGACTGACCTTGCCTGACGATGCTTAACCAACTGAGTCGTTTACCGAACAGTTATTACAATTGACTATGAGAGCTTTAGAAATAACCTGAAAGTTAATTAATGTATTTACTTGTCTTCAACACTCACAGTCATCAATTAACTTTAATCGCATTTAAGTAATTTTTTGTAATCTATTTATTTCGACTCTCCGAGTCTCTTATGATTTTTTTTTTTACTCCCTATAAGCCAGTGCTTGACTGCAGTCCCACCTGATGGAAAGCGGCGACGCAATCTAGGATGGTAAAGCACACTGGCTTATTAAAAGCCTATTCACTCTAGCTTTGAAGACACCCAGGTTATAATCGGGCGGAAAAACTGACGCAGGCAAACTGTTCCAGTCCTTAGCTGTCCTTATTATGAATGACGATGCAAATCGCTTAGTTCGGACTGAAGGCACGTTTACCACATAAGAGTGTGTGCGCGCCGTGCGTCTCGTTGTCCGATGATGGAAGGGGGATGGTGGAATCAAGTCATGTAATTCCTGCGCACACTCTCCAAAATGCATCCTGTAGAATACCGAGAGGCTGGCTACTCTGCGCCTGTGCTCCAGGCTTTGTAAATTGGTCTCTACTAACCCAGAGTTACCAATAAGCCTCTTAGCGCGCCTCTCCACTGAGTCCAAAGCTGAAAGATGGCATTTTGCAGCACCAGCCCATATGTGACTACAGTACTCCACACACGATCGGACTTGAGCTTTATATAACATCAAAAGCTGCTCCGGTGTGAAGTACCGATGGACCTTTGCAAGGACACCTAGCTTCCTGGCCTTGGACTCAATGAACCGCCCAAAGTTAAGGTTTGAGGAAATTTCAACTCCCAACAACTGAAGGCGGAATTGACTTTTAGTATTAATTACGAGATTATTGATATATCTACTCACTATCCGTATTATTTGGCTTGGAAAGTCGAAATAATCCATTTACAAAATATGACTTAATCACAATTAACTATAATTGACGACAGTTTGTCTTATAATAATAATATAATAATAATTTAGACGTATTTACACAAAAAATGTATAAAAATGTGAAAAAAACTATTTGAAGGAATTGTCTGGGTATTCATAACTCAAGGTCTGCCAAGTTTAGTACCAGAAGTGTGTAACGCCTCCGAGTTCACATTCCATATGTTTTAATTATATTTTTCTATTTTATTTAACAGTAAAATATAATTAAATCATAATAACCACACTATGCTTGAAAAAAAAACCTGAACACTGCGGCAGTGATAATAAATTGATGTGGAATGGAATACCTATAAAAAGTTTTTTGTTATTAATTTAACATAATCAGAGTATATTTCAATTCTACCTATGAATTGCTATATGTCGACGAATGCTCTTTGAAAATATTTTACACTATACAAAAACCGATACAACCGGTGAGGTTCGAACCATGGCACTTGCTCTACACTGCAAATATCGCCGATGACCTCCAGACCAAACAGTCATTAGCGATGTAAGGCGAAATTTGTAGTACTATTCTAAGGCACAGTTTTTTTTCATTATTAAAAAAACATTAGACTTTCTTACTTTTTGTTGACAACCCACTTTGTGTAATGTTTATTTTGATCATCTATATTCAATGCTTTATTGTGTTGTAAATGTATTTCATTCATAATAGAATTAGAAATCTTATTATATTAAGTTGTATATTAAGCTGTAATACTGTACACACATATACACATACTAAAGATAACATATCCACTTATAGTTCATAATATTGTGCACTCATTTATAACATTCTGATCGTCATCATCAATTGATTTATATTTGTAACTAACTTTTGAAAAAAGTACGATAAAGAAGTACGATTCGGGTTTTTACAGCAACAGTGCTATCTGAAAAACTTTACTGATTTATATGTTTGAATTTAATACTCTTGTAATGACGAATACTCTTGCAAATCATTTGCTTGTATTGTCTGCCAATCCTTTACAATAAGCAATAAAACATATTTGTGCACCTCATGAAACCACACCCGCCGGAGGTAATCCTACTATTCAAAAGAATACCGATTTAAAAAAAAAAGATACGAAGCTACGATGTATCAGTGGAAAAAATGGATTGAAGAAGTGCGATGGAGTTTTAAATGTTGTATTTTTTCTTCGACAATTTACATCCGATCCCAAACTAGGCAGACCAGTTAACTGATACTAATAAATATTAGTAATAAATAAGTAAATACTTATACACTTTTTTTGTAAATACACACTTAAATAGATAAAACACACAGACACATGGTGGGAATCGAACCCACGATCTATTGGGTAGCGGCCAGGGTGTCTAACCACTAGACCAAGAGGCCCGTCAAATTTTTTGATGGTTCAATTTTTATTTTGGTCAAAGCTATAATGAAACCAGTTTTAGTTCATTTTGCTTTTTTTTCTAAATCTTAATTTGATTTTATCGTCCAAGCTAAGTAACACATTTTAAATCTAAATACTAATAAAATAACAATCTTTATTTTTTTCCTGATAGGAACACATTTATTAATAGATTATTTATCCGTAAACCGGATCTTAGAGAGTATTCTTTGCTTCAATAAAATAAATTAGATAAGGCAAAAGCTCAATTATCTTCTTTATATATAAAGATGTCTCCAAATCAATCCAAATAGAACTAAAGTTATGTTTTCAAAGATTATGTGTTTTAATTAATTTCTTGTTATCAGTAACTACTTATACATGCCAATTCTAAAGGGTTATCGATGGTACACCGACTCTCATCTCATAAGTAATTAACTACACGACTATGATTACTCGGCTTGTATTTCATTGAATACAGGTAACACGGCGATGCCAGCGCACGCCTTTCAAAATGCAATAATAACAATGGCATTTATTGCGGCAATACAGGTACGCCCCGCTGCCATAAACCGAGGCGGAACTTGCTCTGCATTTGGACGCACGTGCAAGCGATTATAGACCTAAGAGTGGTACACCGGAAATACCCGCGATTGTACTTACAATCTTTCTCTCTGCAACTTCGAATTGTCGAGTGTTGGACGCCGATAAGTTCGAATTAACGTGTCGTTTTGTTATATAGCAATGATTTTTTCGTACGAATTACCAACTGTTTAAAAATGTGTTGATTTAGTTCGAAATATAAAGAGATTTTGAAGAGAACTCGTGATAACTTTGAATTATAGAGAGGTTCGAATTATCGCAGGTTTGAATTAACAAGAGTCGACTGTATACACATACATATATTATGATTTCTGATGTACCTAGTTTATATTAGTTTCTTATTTTTTCTAATTAAGCACTACTGATTCAGATTAGTATGATCTGATTTGATTATGGTGCCACTGCAGTAGGTACCTATTCCGCCGCCAAGCAGTAATATGTAAACATTGCTGCGTTCTTGTGTGAAGGGCACTGTAGCTGGTGAAATTACCGGCTCGAGAGACTTAATAACGAATGTATCGTGCTACGGTACGGTAGTACAGCTGTCTTTAGGCAGGCATGTCGCTTACCATCAGGCGAACATCTCGCTTCTCTCGTCACTAGGCTCACTATCAAAAATATAAAGCAAAATTAAAACATTTTTTTTTTAAATTATATAAATAATAATTCAATACCTAGTATTATGCAGAACTTCTACCAAATAAATACGCACTTAGATACATACTCGTAATAACATGTATCTCTGAGTATCGAAACCAACGTGTCATCAATTACTACTGTCCCAGTATATTATTGGAGGGTTGTATAAAGAGAGCAAAGACAATGGTGTGAGGGCCCAGGGGCGCGCGGCAGCGGGGGGCGGGCGGTCGGCCCGGGCGGCACCCATTGGCCCGCGCGGCTGAGGCGCCGCCTACGCCGCCACGCTCCAAGCCATCTCCTAGCTCAATGCATTGTTAAACAGGAACGCATCTTTAGAGATGTGACAAACTATGATACGCAACGCGACCACTGTCAAATGTTCATTAATTTATAGGTGGAGTACAGATTGTATGTAAGAAGTGTACGATTAGGGATATTATACTTTGCCTATCCATCGACCAGTTTCACA
Organism: Furcula furcula; assembly: GCA_911728495.1. Classification (NCBI taxonomy): domain Eukaryota; kingdom Metazoa; phylum Arthropoda; class Insecta; order Lepidoptera; family Notodontidae; genus Furcula; species Furcula furcula. Next base: position 23,788,310 of record OU452244.1, on the reverse strand, counting down.
ATTTTCCTACCGTTATGTTGCAGTCCACCACCGTCACAAGAAGTTGCATTGGCTTCTTCCAGTTATATCATTGGATTGTACCATGTAGTTTAATTTTGTATCCATACACTCAACAAGGGTTTTCTTTTCTTTTTATATTTTTATGCCTTTACTAGATAGCTCCCAAAAACATCAGCCAATTCTATAATGTAACCAGAGTGATCAAGTTTGCATAAACAACGTCACTAATTTAGCCTTAAAGTTTCAGGGCATTGTACTAGCACTCGTAACCAGAGACGTTAGTTATTAAATCTCTATGTGTCGGGTAATTTCACTAGCTATACTGTCTGTAGCATTCTTGCTACGGTTTATGTTAATTAGGAGGGAAAGGTTAAAATGTAAGAAATAACCGAACCCAACGAGCGCTGTTTTGAATAGTACTAAGTAATTTAGGTTTAAAAAGTTCATATCATAATGATGACAATGACAATATTTCGCATCTTTGTACCATACACCCTGCCCCTCAAGGAAATGTATGATATGTTCAGAGGAATACAAAGATCTTGTAATTTATAAATTTTTAAAATGTACAATGTACAAAAATATTAAAATTCAGATGAATCTTTATACCGGGAATGGAACTGTGTGGAATTTTTCTGATCTTCTTAATTTCATTTCACTTTTTTTAAGTTTTTTACACATAAATATAACAATGCTTGTTCAACAAATAAATAACAGAAGAATCAACCTTTCTGTAGAGATTTGTAAGCTCTTTAGTCATCACCAACAGCCGAAAACGTCCACTGTTGAACAAAGATTTCCCCCTTAGTAGGGAGGGGTTGCCATAATCCCCACGCTTGGCAGGCGGCTTGGGGATAGCCAGCCCAGCTTTATAGTATCGCAAGTCAGTAGTTAAATGCACACAAATGTAAATAGTTTTTTTATTGATTCTTTTTTATTATTGTTAATAAATTACCTACATAAATAAATTCTTCATAATTGATCAACTTTATATAATGGAATAGTCATTCTAGGAATTAAATTCATATGGCATCTAATCTATATCTATTACGAACAAGTAATAATAGTTTTTAAATGCACCATATACTTAATTAAAATGAAGTAAGTAAATAAATAGACAGACAGGCTATATATAGCAACAATGATATATAGCAACTTCTACTATATATACTTTTAGACTTTCGCGTTCCATTATCAAACTTTATTTTAATCGGGAACTAACGCGATTTACCTTATATTAAGTATGGCTTGACGTCTCGGCCGGGTTGGACAAGTTGAGGTCACAAGCACTACTTGTGACCACAGCTTGTGCAACCCGGCCAAAATATAAGGTATATCAAGCCAAAATATAAGGTTAATTGCGTTATTTCCCGATTAAAATAAAGTTCTACTATGTATTTGGAGAGCCCATCCGTTTTCCATGTCATAGCAAGTATATCGCAATATTCAGAGTGCCTCTACTTTGGTCATTTTTCAAGTATGAAAATGGAATCTCCAAGAAGGTATGACATCACTAAAATCTCAGTTCTAAGATTGTTTATCCACCAATTTCTCAAACCGAGGCCCAATACCATTGTGTTTGTCAATGATAAATGGTCGCGCGCGGTGCTTTTCATCTCCTACGGTCAAACGCACCGCCTCACAACCAACACAGACTGTTATCAACTTAAACGTATCTTCCTTAAGGATGTTTTTGGTTTGTATATAAATAATTACAACACAGGACTAAATGATACGGTACTAATCAAGGCCGGGAATAAATGCGGATAATGTGGTTTAATATCGTTTGAAAGGAGCCTTTCGGCGGGTAGTCGCATTCACCCATAATGAGTTTATTCAGCGATTTAATCGAATGAATCGTGGTAAGCAAATAGTGCTTTAGAGGTAGAGGGCGCTGGTGGTGAGTGTCCGCGCGGCAGGGGAGCCGATAGATGCCTTTACAATTTTATACAATACAATTTCAAATTAAAGAATTGTTTTTTTCGTATTGTGTTTTACTTGGTGGTAGGTTCCTTGTGCAAGGAACCGTCCAGATAGGTACCACCGCAGTGTCAGATATTCTGCCGCCAAGCAGCAGTGTGTAAGCATTGCTGTGTTCCGGCGTGAAGGGCACTGTAGCTGGTGAAATTACCGGACACAAAGACTTAACATCTAATGTCTTAAGGGTCGGCAACGCGCTAGTGATTCTTCTGGTGTTGCTAGCGTCTATAGGCTACGGTGACTGCTTACCATCAGGCGGGCCGTACGCTTGCTTGCCACCTTGGTAGTATAAAAAAAAAAAAAAAAAATATCAGTTTTAATTAGAAGATAATTGATACTAGTTTTACAGTTTACAGTACTACATACATACCTATATGAGTAGATATAATACATGTTCTCTAACTAGCATTTTTAGGGAAGGGACACGTCAATCGGTAATAGGGTTAGTGAGCTGCCTGACAATATTGATATTGTTGATTTCGATTTTCTTGTTTGACAATATCTAGCTTAAGTACAGTGATATTTTAGAAAGAGCCCCGATGCTATTTGAATTAATTTTGGCGCGGCTTGTCGTGTTAACCATTACATGTGTTTGTACCAATACGCTTATTATACTAAACGGAGATAGCAAATACGAACTCTCATCATCACCAGCTGGAAGACGTCCACCGCTGAATAATGGCCTCTCCCTTCAAATGTCACAATAAACGACAATTGGCTATTTGCATCCACCGGTTACCTGCGACGCGCTTAATATCGTCGGTCGTCGGTTCATGGTCGCCACTCGAAAACCTTTATTCCCCATCAGTTATCGGTTCCTCGAGCGTTGTGGCCTAACCATTGCCACTTGAACTTGCAGTTTCTGAGATTCGAACTCTACATCCAAACTATTCAAGACAAAACGTTCATATTTACTCCTTACTATCTAGTACAATAACAACCAAGAGCAATCCATATAAAGGGTTTTATTTCAATGGGTCATTCACGTTTGCTTGTCATTTCGTCAGTAGTCAACCTGGTTTCAGAACAATTGTTCGAGTAGCGATTGCTGTGCAGATGACGGACCACAGAGTTCCAAGACTGTTAGCGTATCCCCGTGCAGACGTTACGTCGGGAGTCAAACCTCGGTGTCTTTAGTTACCGTAGTAGTGACCATTGTAGATCCTGGCTTATAGGAGTCACAGTAGAGTAAATCAGTGGCAGGATTGCTCCTAAAAACCATGACCACAGAAATTCTCTTACATTTTAATCTGTTTGACGGGTATCAACATTTAAATATGCATAGAAACATGTAATTAATCAGAATTATGACTTAAATAATTATTAGTTTACGGCTTTAAAATTATAATTTTAATTATTTTTCTGTTGATTGTCCCAAGTAATCCAGCAACGTGTTTACGTGTTTCTTTTAAATTCAGATAAATTATTATCACTAACTCATTTCAGATTACCATTGCGAACAACTTTATGCCATTACCACCAAACTACATAAATAATGACGACACACATCAGAAAGTACGAAAGCGCGTTTAAAAAATCAAATCGTGGTCTATGGACACAATGCATGGTTTTTAAGAGGGAGGTGTGGCGAGGGAAACGGTTCCGATTAGGCACGGCGCGGCGCGGCCGGCGACATCCGTGACAATGATACAATGAGACTAGCCTTAGATAAAAGATTAACGACTTGGAGACCACCTTGTGTGATATGCTCGCTTGTTTTCAATGTACTTTCACCGGGGATTGGTCGTCATCTGCACTAACATGTTCGTACGGTAAAATATTCAATCTGCAAAGTGAAACGCGCGGTAGCAGACGTTGATCCTTGAGGTAAAAAAAAATTGCGTGACATTTTTTGTTTGTTTACGTGAGTCAAAAAATACGACTGAAGAAGTCAAAAAATCAGGCGAATATTTTTTTATTACCCATGGCATTAGGTTACATAAGCCAATTGTGTTCATTGTAAACAAATATGCGGCCCTACCTATCCTATAATATCAACAAAGGATAAAAATCGCTTAAATTGAAAAAAAAAAAACATTTTATCAATCCACATATTTTTGTATGAGGTAGGAGGTAGTATTTTTTGTATATTTGTTTTTTGTCGTATAAACCAAAAATTATCTAAATATGTACTAACTTTTTAATTTTAAGTATCTGTGTATCAGATTATAAATATACTTATCTGCTATTTCTATAACCATTATTATGAAATTTAATCACTTATGCCTTGTTTTTCATAAACCGTAGCAATAAATGTATGAACACAAGAGTGATTGATGGCTGACCCATGGACAGCCAAAGACTTGGTAGGATTTTGATCTTGTAAAGAAAAACAGGGTAGGTACCTATATGTACTTTTATACTTACATATAACATGTCATTCTTGTTGGCAGGTAGGTACTTTAAAATGCAATAAGACACTTATTGCCTGGAATCTATTATAAAAATTGACCATTCTTTGAGACATTTACAAGCATATATTTTATTTGTAAAACAAAGTCTTATTGATCTTAAAACCTTATTAGCTCGGATACGTATTCATTTGTTGTTGCGTTAAAACTGACGTCCATTGTTGCAACACGGAGAGACAATGAACAATTAATGTAATAACGGACACGACGTGACCACGAAAACTGATAATATTACTGTTGATATGTAAATGTGGAGTAAAATTTATAGTAGCATAAAGGTGAGTGCACAATGGCGCGCCACTGCTGTGGTCGCGCGCATGCGGGTACCGCTCCTTGCGGCTTTACCGCGAACAATTACTGCTTAACGTTATTTTTATATCGTCCATCGTGTATTTACCAAACAGAGATTGTGATATTATATTCAATTCTTGTTACTATACGATTTTCTTTCATAAACGGAGAGTGAAAAGTTACAATCGATAATTTTATTTTATCTAACTGCTAGCTTACTGGTACACTACGACGATGGGACGGATGCTACTCGATGGGATGAGGGACAGTGACGTCTACAATCATTGCTCGGTGCGATCTATCAGCACAATATCATTCTTATTGGCAACAATAGTTCCTGTCTGTGATGATAGATCAGTCCCAGTATAAGGAGATGTGGTTATCCTCCAGCTCTGACGTCACACCGCCTGGTATTTCAAAGCAAGTTGCTGGTGGATTATCCTGGCCACTTGTGTCTGTTGCGAGACGCGAACAACCGGAGATAAATGCCTGAGGGATTCACCGGGCGATGACATGCCCGACAAATGTCGATGTTGCCATCCTGCAGGATATATCTCCGGTAGTTGTTCTTCATCACAACCAATACCACTTCGTCCATAATTGCACAGACAAAACCTCCGGTTTCCCCAAAGAGATCACCGAATCGTAGCCAGGCCCAGGCTACATCGGGCCCATGAAGAGCCCGGTAGAACCTAAACCGAACCTTAGTATTATAACACTTATAACAGCCAAGGTATCCGTTTCTATAATAAACTGCCACAGGATATCCGAGACCTACCAATAAATAAGTTTAAAAGCACTATTAAAAGCCGGTTATCTAAAAAAGGCTACTATAAAATCTCGGATTACCTGGAGGATAAAGCTGCGTGGGCTTAAACTGCGATGCTCATGCAAGCCTCTAACTTTATGAAATATTTATTGTATAAATTATTAAAAAAAAATACATACTTATATTAAAAAATGATAAGCCCACTGAGTTTCTTGCCAGATCTTCTCAGTAGAGGCCGCGTTGTGATCTGGTGGTAATTGTAAAAAAGTTGACAATATGTAAGTGCCCTCGTTAGGCCTATGCATAATAAAGATATTTTGAGTTTGAGTTTGAGTATATCTTGATACCTAATATAAAAACTCAAAAAATATGAAGAAGACGAAGACAATGATTACTAAAATTTTATTTACATTTCGTTAAAGTAATATACTTAACGCTTTGATAAAATAAATCCTAGTTAACCCTTGTAATTAGTGGGCCCATCCCTGACCAGTGCGCCGCCAAATGGTCTGCGAGCGGACAATTAAAACAATATTTGAAATAGTGCTTCCAAAAAAATTAAGTGGTAGTTCTCAAGGTACCGATAAACATTGGCTATTATGTCCGTTGATATATGTTTGTCCCGCTCTTGCACGTAGCGGGTCTCGCTTGCGCTGCGCCGGCGTGTCTACGCGTACCATATAATGAAGAGGATGCGCAGCCGAATGAATTATGAGGGACTGCGTTACCGCCAAAGCCTTGTTTGAGAGAGCCAAAACTAATTAACTTCGACTTAGTTACATTACGACTTTAAAAATTATCTTTGAACTCTCTAAATAATCATATCTTCAAATTGTAGTGCGTAGAGCGACTACGGAGCGGTATTTGTGAGATACGAGAGTTATTGATTTAAGATTGGTTTGATTTCGTCTGTTCTTATGTTAGTGCTGCAACCAGTCGATGTTCAATACTCATTATGAAAGGTTGATGCGAACAGATAAACTGTGTATGATACATCGTGTGGCCCGAGTCACGAACTTTGTGTATTAATTGGAGATGGGTCTGAAATGGAAAAAAATAATAGGTGCGTCCCTTTACTGTCCCACCGAGCGACCGTCCACAAAAGTACTCTACCGGCCGTAAAGATTGTTGTGTTCCGGTGTGAATAGCACTTCATCTAAAGAAATTACTACTAATGAAAGCTCAACAAGCTCGTGCCGTGAGTTGAGCTTCTCAACAAAGTGTCATTCAACTCCTTTGTGGTGCGAGTTCCTACAGTAGAGCTGGAGACCTTCATGAAGGAAGAGTTTTGGCCGAAGGGAGTCCTGTACCGGAAGTTTAAAGGAAGACTGCGGGACTCTTCTGACCAGCGCAACACGTCGCAGCCACAGCGTGTACTTTAATATTAATTAGTTTTGTATTGTATTTAATATGTAAGTTAGTTTAAGGTATTAATCTATGGGCCTATGCAGCATAATAATAATTAACCATTTTAATTACTGGGTTCGACAATCTTTCAGTAATGTGTCGTTTACAATCAGGAAAATCTATTAGCATGTTATAATCCGAAAAACAGTTATTTATCTATACATATAAAATTACTTGTCCTGACTGACTGACTGACTGATTCATCAACGCACAGGCCAAACCGCTAGACCTAGAAAGCTGAAATTTGGACAGTAGGGTCTTATTATGACGTAAGCATCTACTAAGAAAGGGTTTTTGAAAATCCTACTCCTAATGGGGTTAAATGGGGTGGAAAAGAAAATAGCGGGCGTAGCCGCTGGGAATTGCTAGTTTGAAGATAAAACATTTATGAATTGTATTTATTGTGATGTTACGCTCTAATGGTGCATGGTTATGCAAAGTTAAGGCACTGTTAGAGCTATTCGCTATAGTAGACACCTACAACACGTTAATAAAATATTATAAACAGAATATTATATATATTTCACAAAGCTAGCAGACTCTACAAGCTTTGAAAAGATTTTTCACTTCTTGTATATTTAGACAAAGAAATTGATAGGTAACTACCACTTATACTCTGAATGGAAAGGCAGTACTGGGCCAATACTACTTTTATTAATCTGTGCAAACATTTTGGCGCGCTTTTTGGCGCGCTTCGTCACTCGGTAGTTAATCGCCGTGGAAAAATGTATGGGGAGGCGTGTTTTTTTAACTAATATGTGTAAAATAATATATCTATTTGCAAATAAAACAAATACTTTTACTAAGAATATTTTTAATTTATCTTATTATATAAAAGAGTAGACAAAAACCCACTCATCACGAAATCTCAGAAACTATAAGTGCTAGGAGTCTCAAATTTTGCATGGGGGTTCCTTTTAGGACGTAGGTGCTCACTAAGACGGGTTTTTCCGAAATTCAACCTCTAAGGGGGTGAAACAGGGGGGCAAAGTTTGTATGGGAGAACGCGATTCCTTGGTCCTATTGACTTGAAATTTTGCACAGACATTCGTTAAGAAAATTTATTGAATTTGTATATCATATTTTTATAAATTTATCCCTTAATAGGGTAAAAAAGGAGTATTATTACTCAACCGATGGCGGTACAAATATATAACAAGAATAAGATACGGTAATTCGAAAGATAAAATAAAAGTTCCTTGGCCAAGTGGTTACGGAAGCGTCCTCTAAGTACGGACTGTCCGGGTTCGCTACCCCTAAGCGGCATTTTTTTTTTTTGTATTATTAAACTTTGTTTTTGATTTTTTTATTTATATTAAGATTCGATGTTTTAAATATTTAACTCATATTGACTCCGGCACTTTTTATCTCTAATATATTTTTAATATTTAATGATTTTTTAAAAATTTAATCATGCATACGTAGTTAACTTCTCTCTAATGTTATGATTTAGTTATTAGTGGAAACTGAATTGATTTTTATGTACTATTGGATCTTATATTTAGTAATAAGTGGTATCATTTGTTTGTTTCCCAAATATAACAAAATAAAAATAAAATAATGAAAATATATTTTCAAAATGTCTGTTTGGGTAGGATATAGATAATTATGCATGCACATATTGTACGTATGATATAAAAAAAGCCAAAACTTTATTGGAATTATTGTCTGTCTGTCAGTCAGGGTTTTTTCTATAGGTTGGCTGGTGTTGTGGACCAACGACGTCAAAGTATCTTTACATAGTGTGAAACAAAGTCGCTATCCGAGTCTGTCTATATCGGATAGCACCTCCTAAACCACGCAGCGATTTTCACCATCGGTTAGATATTTTTCATTGAAGGTTTTAAGTTTTATCTAAGTAAATAAACTTACATAGCTTACATTGACTAAACCTAAAGAGATACATAGTTAACAATCAAGTACGGTGTGGTACGGTGTGGTACGGTGTGGTACGGTGTGGTACGGTGTGGTACGGTGTGGTACGGTGTGGTACGGTGTGGTACGGTGTGGTACGGTGTGGTACGGTGTGGTACGGTGTGGTACGGTGTGGTACGTGTGGTACGGTGTGGTACGGTGTGGTACGGTGTGGTACGGTGTGGTACGTGTGGTACGGTGTGGTACGGTGTGGTACGATGTGGTACGGTGTGGTACGGTGTGGTACGTGTGGTACGGTGTGGTACGGTGTGGTACGGTATGGTACGGTGTGGTACGGTGTGGTACGGTGTGGTACGGTGTGGTACGGTGTGGTACGGTGTGGTACGGTGTGGTACGTGTGGTACGGTGTGGTACGGTGTGGTACGGTGTGGTACGGTGTGGTAAGGTGTGGTACTGTGTGGTACGGTGTGGTACGGTGTGGTACGGTGTGGTACGGGACATACCGGGACGGACCGGGACTGAGCGGGACTGACCGGGACTGAGTGGGACTGACCTACGACTGAGCGGGACTGAGCGGGACTGACCGGGACTGAGCGGGACTGAGCGGGACTGAGTGGGACTGACCGGGACTGAGCGGGACTGAGCGGGACTGACCGGGACTGAGCGGGACTGAGCGGGACTGAGCGGGACTGACCGGGACTGAGCGGGACTGACCGGGACTGAGCGGGACTGAGCGGGACTGACCGGGACTGACCGGGACTGAGCGGGACTGAGCGGGACTGAGCGGGACTGAGCGAGACTGAGCGGGACTGACCGAGACACAGCGGGACTGGGCGGGACTGACCGAGACACAGCGGGACTGGGCGGGACTGACCAGGACTGAGTGGGACTGAGAGGGACTGAGCGGGACTGACTGGGACTGACCGGGACTGAGCGGGACAGACCGGGACTGACCGGGACTGAGCGGGACTGACCGGGAATGAGTGGGACTGACCGGGACTGAGCGGGACTGAGCGGGACTGACCGGGACTGAGCGGGACTGACCGGGACTGAGCGGGACTGAGCGGGACTGAGCGGGACTGACCGGGACAGACCGGGTCTGAGCGGGACAGACCGGGACGGACCGGGACTGAGCGGGATTGAGCGGGACTGACCGGGACTGAGCGGGACTGACCGGGAATGAGTGGGACTGACCGGGACTGAGCGGGACTGGGCGGGACTGAGCGGGACTGAGCGGGACTGACCGGGACAGACCGGGACTGAGCGGGACAGACCGGGACGGACCGGGACTGAGCGGGATTGAGCGGGACTGACCGGGACTGACCGGGACTGAGCGGGACTGAGCGGGACTGAGCGGGACTGAGCGGGACTGAGCGGGACTGACCGGGACTGGCCGGGACTGACCGGGACTGACCGGGACTGACCGGGACTGATGGGACTGACCGGGACTGACCGGGACTGACTCGGATTCAGTCAGTCCGAGTCAGTCAGTCAGGGACACCTGGTGCAGATCCCACCCCAGGTTTCCCTCTCATGTGCCGATGTGATAGCCACGGGAGTTTTAGTGGGTAAGAATTCCCCGGTTGACCCCCGTTTACGTCTTAACGATGAAACCGAACAAGGAAGCCCGTATTGCTTCCATAAATTGGTTTCAAAGAAATGGTGTCCTTAATCCACCCAAATTGCACCCGTACACGTCTGCAGTTTCTAAAATTATAAATACAATTAACAAATCACAAGCTCAGAGATTCAACGTTGCAGGCTTAAACCTAAGCGTTGAGTACTTTACCCATGGACAGGCAGCTATACGTAGCCCTTTCACGCGTCACTTCTATACAAAATTTGTTCATATTGCGTTACGAAAAGTCAGCTACAAACTGATAAATAATTCCAAGAAATTTTATAATCAAAGGCAGTAGCTTTAAATTATTCACTTCTTTTTTTCTCAATTACACCCGTGCTAAGCCGGGGCGGGTCGCTAGTATTTATTATAACTTTTTTCACAAACCTAGAAAAAAAAAACAAGTTAAAAAAAAAACTCGGAATTAACAGTACCCTATAAGATAAATGCGTACTCATTCATACATATCCTATTAGCTTAATTCATAACGATTCTAACGATGTATGTATCGTATAGTAGGGGAGCGAGGGGCTTGTTGTAACAGGGGTAAGTAGTAACAGGCTCTTTTCACTAGGATCTTAAACTTTATTAGCGTATTTCTTTGACTTGATTTGACGTATAAACCGCGCTGCATCATGTTGCCATAGCCAGAGTCCCGCCGGCCGGAGCAGTGAGCGGAAATGTGCAAGCGCTTCATTTTTGCCAGGTAATATAAAATTGTACTGTCTTAAAATTTTGGTTTGTGTTATTATAATCGACTAATTTCAAACTTTCTATATCTTATTTACATTCAAATTTATCTATCTCTGATAATATGTAACAGTTTTTAAGATTGCTAAATTGTTTAAATAGTTATCTTGATAAATGTTAAAAATCATACCATGGGGTTAGTTGTAACAAAATTCCGGGGCTTGTTGTAACGTGTTACAACATGCCCCAAGTTATGATGTAGATACCTACTTATTTATTTCCTTTCTTCTAGAATGAGGGTGTATAAAAGAAAGTCAGAGCGAGCAACACAAAGCCAAGAAGTGTACGAGTTAGCGGCAGCTTTTTAGAAAAAAAAAATACAGTATTCGGAAAGCTAGTCAGATCTTCGGATTATGTCACGTCTCTCTTTATAGATACATAAAGAAAAAGAAGAATAATTAAAGTTTAAAAGTTGGTTATTTTAAGCCTAGATAAGTATTTACTGCAGAAGAAGAAGATAATATGTCTACCTCTAACTACTCAAGTGCTGAAAAAGAAGCTTTATAAAAGGAATATCAGGAAAAGATGAAGAAAAAACAGGAAAAAGATGACAAAATTAAAGGAAAAGGAAAGGGGACGAGGAAAGGCAAAGGCAAATTCAAATTAACAAAAAATAAAACCGGAGTGGACAGAGCTAAAAAAAGATTTGATGTTCAGATTCAGAATCTGAATCAGAAGAGTGGTATTGTCTGGTATATGATGAAGCTTACACAGATTCAAAAAAAGAAGATTGGGTCGATGCATCATTTGTAAGGTGTGGGCACATGTAGGATGTGTTAGAGGAGACACTATATGTTTTATTTATATTAATTGTAGCTCAGGTGAAGACTGAATTTAATTATAATGAAACCCACCAAATGTTGATTCTTATATAAGTGCAATACTTTGTTAGATAGATATTAAAAAGAGATAATTACCATGCCTACCTTAGATATAAATAATTTAATTATGTACTGTGATTTAAAAGTGCCATGGTAATTATAAGTAGTGTTTAACTAAATAAAACTGTTAATTACTTAATTTTAAGGTGTTGATTACTTAAAAAGTGTATTTAAGTTGATTTTTGATAAGAATTAAATAATACTTACTTTAGAAAGATGTTAATTTTGTTAAAAATAAACAAAGAATAAATGATTAGAGGTATTATTGTTGTCTTTTTTTGTCGTTACTACTTACCCCGGTAGACGTTACAACTTACCCCAAGCACGAGGTAAGTTGTAACACCACACCTCTTCTAGAAAATAATTGATTGTAAAATAATGACCAATAGTTATGGTATTATTTTTACTTGATATGGTAGAGGAAGAGTTACAGCATCCATCCATCTTTATTTAGTAGCAATTTAATCAATGGATCTCAAGATACATTAGTTTTCATGAAAACTATTACAACAAGCCCCTGGCTCCCCTACTCTAATACAAACAACTTGAGATATCGTCATTTCAATGACGTGCGCCGTTATCGCGCATGACACTTGAGACTGAACATAAACGCCGGCGCGGAGCACTTCAAAATGGCCGGGACATTGCAGAGGATTACCTAATAATATGATGACTAGCATTATTATTACCTGGTGGGGTGTCTTAGTTAGAATACCACCCACCTATCTTCTCTCGTTGAGTATCGTAAGAGGCGACTAAGCGAAAAAAAGAAGACGGGCAGCATCTTTCTATTGGATTACCTACCTTATTGCGATCTGAAGACGCCTGCCGACCGAGGGGATTATAGCAACCCCTCCCTTTTAAGGGGGAGGCATTTGTCCAGCAGTGGATGTCTTTTGGATGATGATGATTATGTCTTTTTACAATTTAAAAATAAATATCGTGTTCCGCCTATGGCTTGCACCACATGTGCCGAGAGGCACTCGAGCCGCTAATCGAGTTTGTCGGCCGATGTTATCTCTAAACCACACGTTAATAGTACTAACGCCTCCGCCGGCCCTCCCCCGCCTACCCCTTACCTCAGTGATCGCCACTTTCGCGTGGGATGTTAGTGAACACAATGAAAATATTTATACCAAAGTGTTGAAGCCTTTTATTATTTTATAACAATACAAAAAAATAAAACACCAAAGTGCTAACAAAAGTTTCTTTATCATACATGTACTTATAGTACATATACCTTAACTCTACATAAACATAAGAACGTTTGAATCTAACATGTATTTATGTAGACGAGTGTGTATGCCAGTTTTAAAAAGGAAGTATATAAGATTAGTACTTAGGTACTTAATAATATGATTTTGCCCTAATTGTTTTTTTATTGAATATACATTTCTTCGATAACCATTTTAATAGGTACCTATATAACAGGTTATATAATTAAAATAAAATATGTAACAATGCTAGAATAATAATTCTGTAAAATAGCTACATTGCAAAAAATAAAAAAAATTTACGTACCTGTCAAAGAGCTACCGTGAAAGAGCTTCTGATATCTTTTATCTGACTGTACCTTACCTCACAAAAAACCTTTTATTTGATACCCATAGTACCTATATTGTTTCATTTTTAAACAAATAATAAAATTTTGCTACTTTCCTTCATTGAAAAATTGTGCTTATATTATAAGCCAATTTATAACGAATCTACCGACACCTAATATGATAAAATCCAAGAAGTCGTTCGAATCGTCGACATACATACATTCCCAAAAATTAGTTAAGTATCCACTACGTGAGCATGTCGGGTAAAATAATTTACTTGATTATAAAGTATGTTAAAATCCCCACATCTTTAATAAACGGGACAGGTAGACTATTTGTCACATGCTACATAACTTCCGTCAAGTGACAGAATACAGAGCACTCACATTATCCGACACGACATTATGACTATAAGCATGCCGCGCCGTCTAGTAGAGTATCGCTTCGTAGTTCAATAGTCTGCATAATCGATAGTTTTTAGGCAGCAAAGTATTGCCTTTTTGGCGGGCTATAACGGTAAGATTTGTAAAGCATCATAATGGAATGGGCAGGAAGATCACCAAGTGGTAAGCCACTGGCGTGCCCAAATATGAAACTGTATTAAGAGTTTAAAAAATAATAGGAATATAACTGTAGTGTTTAACGAGATTTTCAAATTTGGATTTGGAATAAAATACTCAGGTAGAAGCTTCTCCCTTGCGAAACAAATTAATACTATGTATTTATTTTTACCAATCGCTCACAAATTATTAGGTTAACGTGTCGGAATGATATCAAACCTCCATTAGCCGGAAGCAATGCTTTACTGCTGCGCTACAAAAGAGACCATTTGTTTTGAATATAATAGCTATTGTTCTGAAAGCCCCCAAATATAATCACGGGAAGTTTACATGATTTATTGTACTATCTATGTTTCAGTGATGTTTGTAGCGTATACGAGAAGCAATTCATATTAGACTAGGAGGTAGTCAGCAAAATACACCTTATTTTCCCATGAAAATTTGTGTATTATAGAGCGTCCAACCGTTTATTTTCTTTTTGACAGCACCAATAGAACGTAACTGCGTCATGTTACGCAAAAGTTCACTTAAAGTGAACTTTTAAAAGTGAACTTCACTTTAAGTGAACTTTTAAAAGTGAACTTCACTATGAGTGAACTTTTAAAAGTGAACTTTTGCGTAACATGACGCAGTTACGTTCTATTGGTGCTGTCAAAAAGAAAATAAACGGTTGGATCTATTAGGTATAATAACCGAAAACTGAGGGGATTTTTGTAACTTGAGCGTATGAATAGAATGTTGCTTTCAAACATACATACATATTATATACCTAAACTTATACGGGTATTGGGTTAGTGTAGATTAACATAAGCCTCTTCGGAGTCGCTGGACGTTTGGGGTGTGGGCCCTTTGAACGTCCATTGAGTACGGCGGCGACTCCGAGGACGGCGGCGGGGTTACGACCCCCGTCCCCGTGAGTACCGTGTCAGGTTCCCGGGGGGCTACAATGCGCCCCCCGGCGGCGGGCTCAAAGGTAAGGCACTGAGTGGCCCCTGGTGCAGATCCCACCGGAGAGCCCTGGGGACCCCCTCTCATGTGCCGATGCGACGGCCGCGGGGGTTTTAGTGGGTAAGAATCCCACATACCCCGGTCGAGCCCCACAGCTCCCGGGGATCTTTGGAAGATATCCCCCGTGTCAAAAAAAGAATAATATAAGTCTTTAAGATATTACCAGCAAATGCTTGTGGGTTAAATTCTTATCAAGATATTTTTTTTTGTTTTTATTTTTTTTATGCGAAGATTGTCGCATATTAATGCCCTAATATAATATGGATGACTAGAATTCAAAATTCTGGATAACAACATCCTTTATTCACAAAAGTAATAATACTGTTTGAATCATTAAAGCACGTAATTACTCTATTTGTAATTATTTTCGATAATATCGCACACGCAATAATATTGTCAACATTCTACAACCCGCCCGACTTAACTGTGCACCTCGCTGCAATGGGACGTCACAGCGCCAGTTGCACAGTTAAGTCGCACGGGTTGTATAATATTGACCGTGTGCAGATAACCTACACGAATGGACCCCGTGTACCTAAGTCTATGCAGTATGATAGGTACTTGAACAGTTCCCTGACTGCCATAGCGCAGGCTCTACCTGGTTTGTGTTCAGATGTACGTAGAATGTGATAATAATATTAATAGAAGCAAATGTGATTTCAGAATTAAATAATACATTTGTCTCTATAATTCATAGAGGTATATTATTATTTCTGTCCTTATTTCCGAAATTTACAGCTGTCTCCTCTTAGCTTAATACATAAATATCATGGATTTAGTTACATAAACAAAAATTAGGAAACATTATAGCCAAACTAACATTTTCTCTGACTCTTAGACAACAACATAACATAATGTGTTTTTTATGTAACAACAGTTTACATCAAATATTACACCTATTAGTTACAGTAATGTACAATGCGTTTTTCTTAGTAGATAACATTTTGTGTATTGCATGATACTGATTGAAGGACTTCGTCCAGAAAAATACTTCTGAAAATCTAGACAACAACATAACGTATGTGTTCGTTATGTAACAGCAGTTTACATCAAATGTTACACCTATTAGTTACAGTAATGTACAATGCGTTTTTCTTAGTAGATAACATTTTGTGTATTCCATGATACTGATTGAAGGACTTCGTCCGAAAAAAATACTTCTGAGAATCTAGACAACAACATAACGTATGTGTTCGTTATGTAACAGCATTTTACATCAAATATTACACCTATTAGTTACAGTAATGTACAATGCGTTTTTCTTAGTAGATAACATTTTGTGTATTGCATGATACTGATTGAAGGACTTCGTCCGAAAAAAATACTTCTGAGAATCTAGACAACAACAGTTATGTTGTTGTCTAGATTCTCAGAAGTATTTTTTTAACGTATGTGTTCGTTATGTAACAGCAGTTTACATCAAATGTTACACCTATTAGTTACAGTAATGTACAATGCGTTTTTCTTAGTAGATAACATTGTGTGTATTGCATGATACTGATTGAAGGACTTCGTCCGAAAAAAATACTTCTGAAAATCTAGACAACAACATAACGTATGTGTTCGTTATGTAACAGCAGTTTACATCAAATGTTACACTATTAGTTACAGTAATGTACAATGCGTTTTTCTTAGTAGATAACATTTTGTGTATTGCATGATACTGATTGAAGGACTTCGTCCGAAAAAAATACTTCTGAGAATCTAGACAACAACATAACGTATGTGTTCGTTATGTAACAGCAGTTTACATCAAATGTTACACCTATTAGTTACAGTAATTACAATGCGTTTTTCTTAGTAGATAACATTTTGTGTATTGCATGATACTGATTGAAGGACTTCGTCCAGAAAAATACTTCTGAAAATCTAGACAACAACATAACGTATGTGTTCGTTATGTAACAGCAGTTTACATCAAATGTTACACTATTAGTTACAGTAATGTACAATGCGTTTTTCTTAGTAGATAACATTTTGTGTATTCCATGATACTGATTGAAGGACTTCGTCCAGAAAAATACTTCTGATAATTAAATCATAAAAGTATATTCAATTTAAATCTTTTTAGTATTGATGGCAGTAATTTTATGAACGGTAACGAAGCCCCGCAACCCCTCGTATAACTCACTTCGCCCAATATTTCCTCTCTCCGAAACTTATTTTTCTTGAAATATTTAAATTACGATTGTTCCCATTCTTTTAGCGTCCCTCTTGTTGTTGGGGTGAAAAGGAAAATGGCTAGATGATGTCGCTGCTTATTATTCATTGTTCAGGCGAGGGGCGCCCACGCCTCACGGCTTTTCTCCAGACGTGATTCTGCTCATTTTTTAAGTAACAAAACAAGTACTTGCCTCTGAATAAAAAATCTTCCTTATGAAAAGAAACTCGCTAAAGTGGCATCGTATTATGCAAATCTTTTTCGACTTTAAAATTAATTTTGCTTCATTCGACCCTTTTATAAGGCACCAAAATGCGTGAATCGTTTAATGCATTGTTTAACTCTTTCAATACAAAAGCGCCCGGCATTCAATCACATCAAAAGCTCTAATGAAGCTCGCCATATTTTAATCCAAACATTCAATTCAAATCCAAGTGAATCGATCGGCCACGCTCATAATCAAAAGTCTGTGATGTAACAAAAAAACTAATTGACAACAATCAACACTGTTGCAACAAAAAACAATATTTTCTATCATTGTCATTAATAATGGTTAGAAAAAAGTCATTCACACCTTTGGTGCTCGCTAACATGACAAATGCGGGCGTCGGCTCGGCGCGCACAAAGCGGCGCAGCGGCCGCGCCGCGGGGCGCCCCACACCTAAATATTAATTATCTACAACACTACGAACACCTTTAAGGAGATTATCGCACTTTTGTGTGGAGTAATGTACAATCTCTAGATGTAGATATCGCCGGGCGATGCCACGTCTGCTCGGCGCCTCTAACTCTTTATGTTTGCACACACAAATTCGGCGAATACTTCAAAGCAGTATCAGATCGTAACTACATATTATTATCCTACAGAATGAATCTTTATCACCTTATTGATTTGGCTTAAAAAATGTAGAGTCGTTATTCCAGCTTATTAATTTGCCATTCGCATTTACCGATGTGAATACACACTGATACAGGATATGATACACTATAATGGCTTCACTCTAGAATCCATCATGTAAGTATGTATAGACACAAAACATGGTCATTGTTGCATCATTTGAATGATAGAGAATTAATTTAATTTTGCGGTAGGTTTGATGTTGCGTGGCCTCGAGCGACAGCACCATCTGGTGGGGCCGGTAGGCCCGACTCACAGTTTAATAATAAAATAAAAAATGTAATCGCCTCCGGGCTACTATCGGCCCATTGTGGCATGTTAATGAATTATTAGTTAAATGCGCGAACGAAACCTTGATGAGTAAGTAAGTGCCTATCATTTCATATCTGATGATAGCGCACTTAAAATCAAACAAAAAGTTGGTAGCTACTTCAAATTGAAACCGTTCTTTATCATGAATGTGTTGTCACAAGTAGTGACTTTTCGGTATGCAATTGAATTGTGTGTCTGGTGTGAACGAAAACTCACTAATATCTCAAGTCATCAAGAGACATAACATTTTTAATAATTACTTAGGCCTTAAGTTGTCAAACGACAATCTGTCCAAAGACATGCAGAAAAATCAGGCATACGTCTTGCTCGTCTCAAGACCTTTTTTTATTTTTTTTGATGCGGGGGAATTCTTCGAAAGAGGGAGCTGTGGGGCTCGACCGGGGTATGCGGGATTCTTACCCACTAAAACCCCCGCGGCTGTCGCATCGGCACATGAGAGGGGGGACCCCCAGGGCTCTCCGGAGGGATCTGCACCAGGGGCCCCTCAGTGCCTTGCCTTTGAGCCCGCCGCTGGGGGGCGCATTGTAGCCCCCCGGGAACCAGTCACGGTGCTCACGGGGACGGGGGTCGCAACCCCGCCGCCGTCCTCCTCGGAGTCGCCGCCGTACTCAATGGACGTTCAAAGGACCCACACCCCGAACATCCAGCGACTCCGAAGGTGCTCGTCTAAGACCTGTCTTAAGTCGTCAAGAGACTTGACAATGAATGTTGTTGTTGGTGAACGATAATGTACCTAATGCAAGTATCCACAGAGATGTAGACAGATCAGCGGAAAGTCTTGGTCGTCTCTGTCGCACTTAGAGTACTCGAGTAAATCATTAACTCGTCACTTACATGGAGATTATAACTCAAAATAGAGATGGGTTAAAATCTCGTTACAGAACTCTGAGTATGGCAGAATGTAGCATAAAAAAAATCTGAGTAAGTAATCTCTAAATGAGATTTACGGTTTCGATACCGGAGATGAATGCCACCGTAGGACACACCGCCGCCGACTTAAGCCCCGACAACTAGTAATATATGTAAATAACCTTCAACAACAAATATTGTAATAACCGACATGAGTCCAAGCCTCGGTCGATGCCGACCGAAAGCGACCAAATAAAATTGTGACCAAACATCGAAAGATTTAAGGACCAATGTCGTATTACACTAAATACTAACCGAAATAAAGTCTCTTTAAATCCCGGCAAAGTGATATACAATTTGCCGATGCGAGCGATACCCGAACTTATTACAACCCAACAAGAGATAATACCGTGTGTGTATTCGGAAAACGTAAAATGTTATGGGAACATTAAAGTTAAGTGGGAAATCCGAAGAGGAGTTTAAAAGTCCAGCGAGCAGATGGCGGCGCGGCGTTGATACAAACTCAATTATTTACACTCAATAAAAAGGACATTATACGAGTATTAGAAAATAACCTGCTAAACAGTCAGATGAGCGGCCGAGATTCGATGGCTGTTTACGAGAAATGAAATTACTCAGCGGGCCGGATGAGCATTCGAACCCACATAGCGCATTGTGCATTAATTTCAGACATAAATACTTGACTTAATAAGTACCTATTCTAAAGAATTCTATAGTCTGTTAACACTTTAAAGATTGCACTCGCCATTATATCAAATTTGAGAAACTACGAAATCATCTCCAAGAACCCGACTTCATACTAAGAACGACGCAAAAGTAAGGTAATGAAATTAACAAAGTCCAAAATTTTATAAAACAGCGGTGCAACAGAAACAGCAGTGCTGGTTAACAGCTTAAAATCTTGTAATAAGTTGATAAATAATACAAAATCAAGCATACAAGACATCGTGACGCACAAATAATTAAGTGCTTTATGTCCCTTTTCCAAAGGATAAGGACCATCCCTCGTCTCTTTAGTTGCCTGCAAAGCAATACTTCTGACATAACGTTATCAGTCCTCCTATGGTGCTGTAGTGGTAGTATAGTGCATAAGTAAGTATTAAGATCTATTAAGTTTAGAGTTAGTGATTAAAGAACCTTCATCACAGCTTGACGCGTTGACTCATTGGATTCTACCCCTCTCCCGCCACATCAGAGTGAAGTTGGGGAACGTAAAATTCTGAAATAACTCTAAAACAAAATGTATGCGATTAAAATATACCTATGTGGTGCTCGTAGCCAGTTGAAATCATTGTTCTATGAACAATCAGTTGGTTAAACAACTTTCAGCAAAGTCAATTCATAGATGGTGATCGTTTAGTGGCTTTTGAACTGAGATCTTCGTTATGCCTGACCCAATAGTTTTCATATATTTAAGCTAAGTCAGAGGCTTAAGGGGTTGTTGAGCCAATTCAGCGGCATTTTATGCCTAAGGATAGTTTGAATAGGTAACTCTGACACCAGGTTGGCAACAAACCATATGATATAAACTGACCATTTAATCCTAGTGGATTAAAAGTTAAGTTATTTTTTCCTAGTCCTTTAATTATTTTTTTATTCAACATTAGCTAGTGAAAGAAAGCGGCGACGCAGTCGAGGATGGTAAAGCACACTAGCTTATTAATATTCTCTAGCCTTAGAGAAGCTCAGTCATAAAGCGAGCTATGGAGAGAGCTATTCTCGGAGTTTCTTTGCGCAGACAGACAGAATCCATAATGAGAAGATTCGCCGAAGAACCAAGGTCACCGAAATAGCTCTCAGAATCTGCAAATTGAAGTGGCAATGGGCAGGCCACATCGCTCGAAGAACCGATAACCGATGGGGAAGAAAGGTTCTGAAGTGGCGACCACGAACCGGAAGACGCAGAGTAGGTATACCACATAAGGGTGTGTATGTGCTGTGCTTCTCATCGTCCGATGTTTTTTTTTATTTATGGTCTACAAAACTGAATACAATCAATATACACTTGTTACATAAATCAATTTATTATGATGGTGAATGTATCCTTCTTGACGTAGACACGGCGTGCATATAACATTGTATCTGGTAAATAATGAAGGGCTTCCCATTTCAAATGTTAAACATACAGACACATTACATCATTAAGTAAATACATAAACAAAAAGTGATCTAAGTTTATATTTTATATTTGTGTATATATGATAGAAGGGCGATGGTGGGATTAAGTCGTGCTCCTATTTGACGCGTGCTCTTCTAGCCGCAGTCGACGCCCCGGGTCAATGGTTCCGTACGTGGCGCATAGAGGTGAACCTGGAGAAGAGTGCCGCGGTGGTCTTCTCCCGGGGACCCGCCAATATGTTCTCCGCGCGGAGCCTTCAGCCCAGCAGACGACTGGCCCCAATATCCCTATTCAATCGCCCTATCCCCTGGACTAGGAAGGTTAGGTACCTCGGAGTCACCTTGGACTCCGCCATGACTTTCGGCCCGCACATTCGGTCCGTCCGCAATCGAGCGGCTTTCGTATTAGGTCGCCTGTATCCCCTTCTCTGCAAGCGGAGTAAAATGTCGCTTAGAAATAAGTTGACATTATACAAAGCTTGCATTCGCCCAATTATGACTTACGCGAGTGTAGTTTTCGCGCACGCCGCCCGCACCCGTATCGATAGCCTCCAGGTTATCCAAAATCGTTTCCTCCGACGTGCCGTCGGTGCCCCGTGGTACATGCGGAATGTAGATCTGCATTCCGATTTCAAGTTAGATCCCCTTCGTAAGTTCCTCAAAGAAGCGTCGAAACGCTAGTTTGAATCCGCGCCGCCGCCGATTACGCCCCTGGTCCTTCTGACTCGCGCCGCAGACCACGGCACGTACTGCTCGACCCTCCTGACCCCATGACGGTCCTATTGGACCGGGATGCGCCGAACCCTCCCCGACAACCGTATGCTACACTAGCCTAGCACCAGTCTCGCCGGCGAGGCCGAAGGGTCGTACGTATGCGACCTCAACGACGTGCATCACCCCACTGAGTTTCTTGCCGGTTCTTCTCAGTGGGAGCGCGTTGTGAACCGGTGGTAAACTCAGCCCTCTCTTAAGCGACAGCCCAAGCCGAGGCCGTGCCTCCCTGAGGTGCCCTTGAGCTCGTCGCTACTTCTGCCGTTAAGGCTAGAGCGCTTTAAGCGCTCGCCTCCTATTGTCCGGTGAAGCTGTAATGGCCATCTGCGGCCAACAGCGTCTATTATTCCCAAATAAAAAAAAAAGTCGTGTAATTCCTGCGCACACTTTCCAAAATACCTATATTCTGCAGACACACACATCTATCTATACTTATAATACACACATCAAAAGTGTCTAGGGATCAAGCATTTTTAAGCGGATTTCTTGAGATTGAGATGTGGCTTTGTAATAAATTTATGATTTTATAAATTTATATGGATCCTTTTTGGTGCATTTCATAATTTGAATCAGGAACTGTGAATCAAATTCGAGTAAAAGATGAAAATCAGCTGTCAATATTTTCCCTATAAAAACATACAACGCATTGAAGACATTATTAGTGCTACTGTTTCCCTACTACTGATTAAAACCAACGTTATTATGGAGCGGCGACGTCATTTAAGCAGGGAAGAAATGCTCAGAGCCGTGGGAATGATAGAAGCTGGTTCCCGGCAACGTACTGTGGCTTTAGCTCTGAATACAAGTCAGAGTGTTATCAGTCGACTTTGGACACGTTACCGAAGCACTGGTACCGTGGCTGAGCGCCATGGAGGACGGTATCGCTGCACCACACGGAGACAAGACCGATATATTCAAATCTTAACTCGAAGAGCTCCAACAATAACTGCCATGATGTTAGCCGTGAGGCTTCATCACTCTTCAGGGAACTTAATTAGCGACCAAACAGTCAGAAACCGCTTGCATGAAGTGAACCTTCATTCCCGAAGACCGCTACGGGTACCACCTATAGCAATGCACAATCGTAGGATTCGATATCAATGGGCTCTTGAACACAGAAATTGGGCAGAAGAACAATGGCGTTTCGTGTGCTTTTCTGATGAGTCTCGTTTTGGTATGAGACCGGATACAAGACGTATACGACACTGGAGAACCCCTGGACGCCAACAGCGATTAAAATCCTGCCAGGAAGTCCATCCTTATAGTGGTGGAACCATCATGGTATGGGCGGGTATTTGGATCGGCGGAAGAACTGAGTTGATTTGGATCAGAGGCAACCTCAACGCTCAAATTTATGCTGAGACGATTGTATCAGACGTCATCGTTCCTCTACAAGTGCAAATCGGTCCCTTATTTCAGTTAATGCATGATAATGCACGACCGCACACCGCAAGAGTTGTAAGACAGACTCTCGCCGCAGCTAACATCAATGTCCTGCCCTGGCCTGCTCAGTCGCCAGACTTGAACCCGATTGAGCATGCATGGGATATGCTACAGAGAAGAGCTCTGCCGAATATGGAGGGTATCCAGTCGCAAGAAGACCTTTTTTTGTTGTTGCAACGAACATGGGCGGCCATTCCACAGCGTGATTTGGATGAACTCATTTTGAGTATGCCAAACCGATGTTCTTGTGTTGTTAGTGTTCGCGGTAGAAACACGGATTATTAATTGTTTAAGTTACCCAATAAAATTTTAAAGAAAACTGTTATTTCAGTCTTTTTTTCGAACTTTTGTGTTAGTGGTTCAAATGTCAAAAATCCCTTTATTAGGAAAATGGCAAATTTCTTTATTAATGCAAAGGTGACTTGGTTTATCGTTACTGTGACAAACGAAAACACTTTATTTGATGAATCCTTAAAGAAAATTTTAATTAATTTCAATCAGGAGAAAAGTTATTGCAAAAATATATGTTGATCCCTAGACACTTTTGATGTGTGTAAAACTGTAACAGGTCCAATTCTGTACATTGAAGATATTTTGAAAATTATTTTTGGAGGGCATTCTATAACCGATACTAAAGCCAAAAATGTATTATTTTTTATTTTTGTCTGTCTGTCTGTCTGTCTGTCTGTATCTCGGCTGAGCATCACGCTGAAACTACTGGATGGATTGAAACGAAACTTGGCATGATTTGAGTTAATACTCCGAGGTAGGACATAGGATACTTTTTATCCCGACATTCGGCACGGTTCCCTTGGGAGAGGGGACTAAAGTCAAAATGTGTATTTGGTTATACGCTTTTTCCGATTTTAACAATTTTTCATTATACTTAATTATAATAAATACTAGCTGACCCACGCAGCTCCGCCTGCGCTGTTTTTACGTTAACTAAACTTTTAATAACAGATATTCGCATCGAATACATAACCTCCTTTTTTATAGTCGGTTAAAAACTGGGACCCACTTTTTACTTGCTCTCTGAAGCACGGACCCGTTTAGTTCCAATGGCGTTAAACGGTCACCCTTTATTTAATGACCTTACCTAACGTTGCTTAACCCGATCGATTACAAAACCTTGATAACAACTCTCTATGAGTGTTCCCTTACTAATATTTATTATATTATAAAGAAAAATTGATAAAATCTGATCAAGCGTATAACCAAGTGCCCATTTTGACTTTAATCCCCTCTCTCAAAAGAACCGTGCTAGATTACGGGATAAAAAGTATCCTATGTCCTACCTCGTAGTAAGATCTCAAATCATGCCAAGTTTCATTTGAATCCATTCAGTAGTTTCGGCGTGATGCTCAGCCGTGATACAGACAGACAGACAGACAAAAATTAAAAAAATTACATTTTCGGCCTCAGTTTCGGTTATAGAATGCCCTCCAAATATAATTTTCAAAATATCTTCAATGTACAGAATTGGACCTGTTACAGTTTTATTATAAGTATAGATTTGTAAGGATATACGTTTTTAACAATGTTTGGAAATCGATCAGGTTAAGCAACGTTAGGTCATTAAATAGATGGGTGACCGTTTAACGCCATTTGAACTAAACGTCTCCGTGCTTCGGAGGGCAAGTACAAAGTGGGTATAAGTTTTTAACCGACTTTAAAAAAGGATGTTTTGTATTCTATGCGAATGTATATTATTGAAAGTTTAGTTAACGTAAACACGGCGCGGGCGGAGCTGCGTGGGTCAGCTAGTTAAAAATATATATTTACATCATATGAGACGAATACATATTTAAATTATCGTACCACACATATTCAATTTAAACACACACTATTCTTAATACACCGAGCATAATCACACAGATCTTTTATGGCGTCCTTGATTTGGTCACGGCAAATATAACAAATGTTAGTAAAAAGCCCAGGTAGACGCAAATATTTGTGAACAATTTGTAGAATTCACACTTAATAACAAGGTTGAGGGCGTTTAATTTTTTTCGCTTCGCGGCGGCGATCAAAAGATATCATTAGGATCAGACACGAGGTGCTATGATTGACTCCATGGGATGCTGCAACAGGTGACAGCGGTCTCACACATAATGGGATCATCTCTTTTATGGTATGACATGTGAATGAAATAAAAAGGTCTAGGATTTAATTAGGTATATTTTGCATAGATGTATGATTGTGGTTTTGCAAATACGAGCGATATCGTAGTTGTTTCAATAAATTAGAACACGTACAGAATGTAAGTACAGGGTTAATTTAGAAATACTAATAACCTCTTAGGAGTAGCACCTACAGAACAACGTTTGTTCTACCACTTTAACTATTACTTTTTTTCTATCCAATAGGCACATCATCATTATTAAAATTATTTGCTCTAAATGGCAATAAATTTACATAATTGCAGATAGAATTAAATACATCGCATCTCTTACATCCGCCTACAAATATTGCCCGTTGAAATAATTGATTTCTAAATTGAGTGGTTGGTAAGACCTATCAAGTACGGCGGCCACTTCGAGGAGGACGGCTTTCCCTGGAGGCTATAATGCGTCGCCCGACAGTGGGCTCAAAATCAAGGTACTAAGGAACTAAGAGGTACCTGGTGTAGATCCCACCGAGGAGCACCGTATGCGCCGATGCGATAGCCGCGGGGGTTTTAGTGGGTAAGAATCCCCCATACCTGCCCCGGTTGCCCCCACAAAATCCCGGGGAACTGAAGGTTTACCCGCGAGACCAGTCTGGTGGTAGAACTATCGTGCAAGAGTCCGTCCAGGTACCATATTCTGCCACCAAGGAGCTATGCATAAATTTTGCTGTGTTCCGGCGTAAAGAGCACCTGTAGCTGGTGGTATTACCGGACTCATGTGACTTAATAACTCATGTATCGGGTGACGAGCTGCAGTGCTACGGAAATCTCTAGGCAGGCGTATCGGTATCGCTTACCATCAGGTGAACGTTTTGCTTGTCTCGTCCCAGGGTTAAAAAAAATGTATGGTATCAGTATGACCTAAATAACCTACCCCTAAGACTGTTTTAGTTATTATTAGCTAGCTCTTGACTGCAATCTCACCTGACATACAGTTAATGATAGTTCACTAGCTTAGCCTATTCACTCAAATCGCCTAGTCCGGACTAGTATTGTTCAAATCTGCTATTTTATAGCAGCACGCTATAGACTATAAACTATATTTTTTTAGCATGCTAATTTACATGCTATGTTATAGCATGTAAAATAGCATGTTGCATACATTGCGTATGTCTGGAAACTATAATAAAAGTACGCTACTCTTCGTTTGGTGGCGGCGGCTTTTCAAAAACTTCCACATAGGTAAATCGCTACGACGGTTAGCCATTTTCTTTTGACTCACTTTAGATCACTGTACCGAATACAATGACAATTCGTCTCTTCATTCAAAGAGTTTTATGAATAGTTTTATATTGGTGAAAGCACCTATTGTAGCCATATAAACGAATAGTCTCACCTAACAACAAAATCAAAACAGCACGCACCTACGAAAATCGCGTGCGTACGTCCAGCGCTAAAACGCGATGACTAACTGCGACTTGCGAATCTGCGAGATGATACAGGACTTGTCAAGCAAGTCAAGCTATTTTTTGCTAACTGCTATAAAGTGCTATAGCGTGAGACCGCGCTTACTTCGGTTGTATAACTTCTGTAGATAAATAGCGCGGTGCGATTTATAGCGCCTAGCAGAAACAAATATAGCATATGCTATACGTTGAGTGAATATAGCGTGCTAAGTTAAAGTGCTATGTGCTATATTAACCACCTCTAGTCCGGACTAATGAGACATGAGTGCGTACCTGCCGCACGTTGTATACAATGATAGAAAGCGGATGGTGGAATCAAGTTATCATAAGTCATGTAATTCCAGGGCTTACCAATCTGTACCTACTTGTAGTATACCAAGAGGCATAATATGTTATCATGTACCCTGTTTTTCTTTAAAATATAAAATTCGGAACTGTAAATGTGTGAACCCTAGTTAAAAAAACAGTTTGTTCATTCAAACTAGGGGTTGGCGTTGAATGAACAAAACTGTTTATTTTTCGACTGTTTGTAGTCGTAAACGAATAAACTCGTTTACACACTAGTATACCGATAAATAAATTAGTCTAAAGTCTTTCGTTCGAGAGTTATTCCGCACATTATTATTTCAAATGAAACCCATATAGAGAGGTAATTATGCAGTGTTTTAATTAAACTTTCAAGTGTTATGTGTTCATTGCTCAAATATATTCATTATGCCTACCTTTCGTTAAAACATTATTCAAATTAAGAAAGCTGGCATAAATGAAATTACACTTCTGCAAAAATTTACACAATTATTTATAACTAGCTGACCCACGCAGCTCCGCCTGCGCAATTTTTACGCTAACTAAACTTTGAATAACAGACATTCGCATCGAATACATAACCTCATTTTTTATAGTCGGTTAAAAACTGGGACCCACTTTTTACTTGCTCTCCGAAGCACGGACCCGTTTAGTTCAAATGGCGTTAAACGGTCACCCATGTATTTAATGACCTTACCTAACGTTGCTTAACCCGATCGATTACAAAACCTTGATAACAACTCTCTATGAGTGTTCCCTTACTAATATTTATTATATTATAAAGAAAAATTTATAAAATCGGACCAAGCGTATAACCAAGTACCCGTTTTGACTTTAATCCCCTCTCCCAAAAGAACCGTGCTAGATTACGGGATAAAAAGTATCCTATGTCCTACCTCGTAGTAAGATCTCAAATCATGCCAAGTTTCATTTGAATCCATTCAGTAGTTTCGGCGTGATGCTCAGCCGTGATACAGACAGACAGACAGACAGACAGACAGACAGACAGATACACAGACAGACAAAAATTAAAAAAAAATACATTTTCGGCCTCAGTATCGGTTATAGAATGCCCTCCAAATATAATTTTCAAAATATCTTCAATGTACAGAATTGGATCTGTTACAGTTTTATTATAAGTATAGATATAGATAGATTCCTATTTGATAAGGTCATAAAAGTTTCAATTTATATTCCATTTTAAAACCATTAAAAAATGTAGTCTACCTTAGTTTATTATTACGGCCTTCATCAGTGAGCTGTTATAGTATACTTACCTAGGTAGTAGGCCTTCATATACATTTTATAAATATAATATTCCCATTCAATATTTAGAAAGTAAATAAATAAAATATTGTAAAAGTACTAATAAATAAAGAATAACATTACACCTATGTATATGCGCCTCTATTTATATCTCTTTTGCACAGTAGCGATATTATTGCTTATGAATGAGAGGCAAAGGATAGGTATGTATTGAAATTCCTTGTGGTAATTTATGTAAACAAACTACAGATACTTATTGTTTAAGACATATGTAGACAACACATTAGAGGTCGTAAAGATTTTTTTTAAGTTATTAATATATTATTTGTTATCAAAAACATACAATGTATCAAACTCTACCGAGTTTGAGAAATATGGCTCTGTAGGTCCTTTCCAATAAGTATATCTATTGAACTTTCTGAATAAAATACAGGCGCTTCTTAAGATTTTCCTTTATAGCTATTAGATTAGAGTGTGCAGTTTAGGTCTTAGAGCAGCAAAGGGTGTTGTCTTTGCTGTTCTGAGGCCTATGTGTATTCGTTATGAAAACAATGCGCAACGAATACGTTAGCGTTTCTCCTTATAGTTATACCTGCATCTCACTTATGCGATTGGTAAGTATTGAATATAAAACGAATACACTTGGGCCTCTGGAAGCCATATTAAACCTCCCACCGCTGCACCTATTCGTTCAGGAACAGAAAGCAGCGATGACGACGGTAGCTTAAGAACTTTGGGCCTCTAGAAAAGTAATTACACATCACATACGGTAATACTGGACAAACTCCCTGAAGACTATCATGAGGGCAATTAATAATAATAATAATAACCTTTTATTTCAGGCAACTATGGCCCATAGAAACAAATACCTTAAAGACTAACATACATATCATATTATATTATTAAAACAAATACCTTAGACTAATATACATAAAAGTTATATAAAATACATATAACTTAACACGTCGTCTTCGTGTCGCGCGCGGTGTCATGTAGCCGACCTCTGAAGCGGCGAAACACGACACCCTTCGGCCAAAATTCCTCCTTCGTGAAGATCGACAGATGGGCGGTCGGTATTCTCACCACAAAGGAATTAAAATTTACCCTATGGCGGGACTCCAACCGTTCGACCCTCAG
This sequence comes from Furcula furcula, assembly GCA_911728495.1. NCBI lineage: Eukaryota > Metazoa > Arthropoda > Insecta > Lepidoptera > Notodontidae > Furcula > Furcula furcula. Next base: position 23,758,334 of record OU452244.1, on the reverse strand, counting down.
TAAGAACTTGGTCTTCACTCTCATGTATTCTACGATCTCCTCGGCCTTCGTAGAATAATGAAGCCTTGACACATAAAGCAGCGTCGTGGGTTCAGCCGGACGCAGCAAGTGGTTCGGTCCCGTCGGGGCGACGCCGCACTTGTTGCGATTGGCGGGCTTCTTCTTCCTCCTCACCACCTTGATGAAGCCCTCCTCGTCAGCTTGGCCCTTCTGTAGACCCCTTGTTTTCGGCCTCTGCTTCTCCTCTTGTGGTTTCGGCTGCTCAGTTGGTGACGCAACGGCAGCAGCGGCGTAAGCACGTTGAGGCGTCGATGTGCTGACGCATAACGATTCCCGCAGAGCGGGGGTACGGGCGGCGGGGCGCGGTGCATCACACTTGACGACAGCCGGTGACTCGATACTGCCGATGGATGCATTTTGCGCTCCACGACGCGTGTTCACGTTAGAGGCCTCGTGCAACCTACTTTCCGAAACAGCGCCAATTAATGACCGCCTAGCAAAACAATTCTTCTTTTACAATAAATACAAGATTCAACTTCAGGAAGTCAAATGAAGCAAAGGTTTTAACACCAAGAAGGACATGTTAACAGACGGGACAAACGGATGAACTCTTCTCGAAACATCTCGATTACATTTATATTACATTACATTTACATTCATATTACATACTTCTAGGAACCCATAACACAGTATTCCAGGCTGACTATATAGGAATCTACATATATACTACTATGTGTATTTACTAGGTAGTGGGTTCCTTGTGCAAGGAACCGTCCAGGAAGGTACCATCGCAGTGTCAAATATTCTGCCACCAAGCAGCAGTGTGTGAGCATTGCTGTGTTCCGGCGTGAAGGGTACTGTAGCTGGCTGTAAATTACCGGACACAAAGACTTAACATCTAATGTCAACGCGCTAGTGATTCTTCTGGCGTTGCTAGGAGAAGCTAGCAACGCCAGAAGAATCACAAACCATACATAGCCTGCGGTGACTGCTTACCATGGCCGGCCGCACGCTTACTCTTGGTTGTATAGAAAATGTATATATGGCAGCATCAAATCACAATGCACTTTGTCAACACAATATATGACATTTTTTTAAATTGTGTTTATACAAATGTAAATTAAACTGTCCGTAATAATTATTTAATTTTACAATTAGCCACACATCTCCGAGCGTGACGCGTCGCAGAATCGCGTCATCCGTAACGGAACTACACAATGCATTCGTGATTATATCTAGCCACCGTGTGTTCATTTAAAGCGTGAGATTTACACCCTTTTTATTGTATGACTAGCTATAGCCCGCGGCTTCGCCCGCGTTGGTTTTGTAAGTAAAACGCGTTTTAAATCAAGGATGAAGGTTTTTAAAAATATTGTTTACACTTTTATTAAACCTGGACCTATTATGTGTCATCGTCAAATATACATATTTGATGACATAGCCTGTATTTTTGTAACTCTGTCTGTCTGTCTGCTACACTTTAACGCCTAATCCACTGAACCGATTTCGATGAAATTTGGTACAGAGACAGATTAGACCTTAAGAAAGGACATAGGCTCCCTTTTATCCCGAACAAAAAGATTAAAGGGGTTGAAATGAATGGGGAATGAAATTTAGAATGGAATTTCGTCATTGTTGAAAATAATACCATGACTTTGTTTTACAATTGATAAGAAATCCTACTGTCCCTACTTCCTCTTGTATGTTTGTAAGTATGTGTAATCTAAGGGTTCTCTTCGGAACCACTGATTTTGAAAATTATTTTGCCTGGGTTGAGCCGGATCATCGTGCTAAAGAGAGCTAGATCATTTACCTCGGTAAATCCAGGTGGATCGATGTGGATCAAGATGGACCGAGGTAGATCGAGATAAGTCAAGGTGGGTCGAAGTAGCTCAAAGTGAAATAAACTGATTCGAGATGAGTCAAGCCGGATTATCAAACTGCATCAAACTCGAAAGAACCGAATTGAATAACAACTGGTTTGAGCTAGATTAAACTGGATCATGCAGGATCAAGATGAATCGAGGTAAATCGAAGTGGATCGATGTGGATCAAGATGGACCGAGATGGATCGATATGCCAAGGTGGTTTGAAGTGGGTTAAGATGGAATAAAGTGGATTGAGTTAAGCCAAACTCAATCATGAAATTGCATTGAACCGGATAATACCGGATTCAGCTGAATAAAACTGGTTTGAGCTGGATCAAACCAGATCAAGCAGGATTAAGGTGAACCGAGCAAAAGCGAGCTGGATCAAAGTAAATCGAGGTGGATCGATGTGGCTCGAGATGGACCAAGGTGGATCGATATAAGTCAAGGTGGTTTGAAATGGGTCAAGTTGGAATAAAGTGGATCGATATGATCCAAGCTGGATCATTAAACTGCATCGAACTTGATTGAACCGGATTCAGCTAAATAAAACTGGTTTGAGCTGGATCAAACTGGATTAAGCAGGATTAAGGAGAATCGTGCTAAAGTGAGCTGGATCGAAGTAAATCAAGCTGGATCGAGGTGGATATCGATCCACCTCGATCCAGCTCGAGAGAGTGAGTTGAGAGAGTGGATCGAGATGGACCGAGGTGGATCGATATAAGTCAACGTTGTTTGAAATGGGTCTAGTTGGAAGAAAGTGGATCCAAATGAGCCAAGCTGGATCATCAAACTACATCAAACTCGATTAAACGGAATAAAACTGGAATGAGCTGAATAAAACTGGTTTGAGCTGGATCAAACTGGATCAAGCTGGATCAAGCTGGATCGAGCTAAAGAGAGGTAAATCGAGGTGGATCGATGTGAATCGAGATGCACCGAGGTGGATCGATATAGTTAAGTCTGGGTGGGTCGATGTGGGTCAAGGTGATACAAAGTGAATCGAGATGAGTCAAGCTGGGCTATCAAACTGCATAGAACTGGTTCGAGTTGGATCAAGGTTGATTGATATGCATCGAGATAGACCGAGGTGGATCGAGATGTCAAGGTGGTTTGAAGTGGGTCAAGTTGGAATAAAGTGGGTTGAGTTGAGCCAAGCTGGATCATCAAACTCAATTGAACCGGATAATACGGGATTGAGCTGAATAAAACTGGTTGAGGTTAAGTCTGGGTGGGTCAAAGTGGGTCAAGGTGAAACAAGGTGGATCGAGATGAATCAAGCCGGATTATCAAACTGCATAGAACTGGTTCGAGTTGGATCAAGGTTTAGAAAAAAAACCAAAAATTTGTTTCATCCATTGTTGTGTTGAGTTTATTTACCGAGTTGCGTTACTCTACCTGCATTATAGCATTAAATAGAAGTCCTTCTTTGTGCAAATTTTCAACCCCATGAAATTAACTTAGGGGTTGTTTTTGGCGAAATAGGTATGTTAGATTCTTGTGTGCAATACATAAATTAAGTATTGGCTGTAGTTCAAAAAACATTTTTTGGACCCCAATTAGAACCTCTTAGGGGTTGATAATCAAAACAATATTAATGGCACATGGATTTGCATTTGCGGTGGTAAATGTATTCGCAAAGTTTCATCAATGCAGCATGAATTTTTTTATGTGCATTTCATACTCAAAAACCATGCTAATACCCCTTTAATGGTCGTTTTTTTTTTAAAGTTATGAAATACGTGTTTCTTTATTTCTTTTGCTCAGTTTACTGACAAAGTTTCGTGTCTGTGTGATGTTTTTTTTTTAATCCATACACACTTTGGGAGCCCATTTGACATTTGACCCATTTAGGTGTGAAATTTCGAGTTCGTTCTTATTGTTCACCTAAACTATTAAATAATGTTGGTTCCAAATTTCATGATTCTACTTTAAAAGGTTTTGACTGTATAGTGATTTCTAGAAAAAAATAGCCTGTTCCTTTATCAATATAGATTAAAAAAAATCCATCTTATCCCACTTTACGGGTAGATTTTTTGAAAAATAAATGATACGTGTTCAATCTTTTTATTTTAAGGGTATTTTCACCAACTTTCAAATCAATTGAATTAAGTAATAATTATTTCCCATACAAAGTTTAACAACCCCTAGCGCACCCCCAATAGTTGTTTTTGAAAAATCCCGAAACACGTAATTATTTATTTTATTTAAAGAATCTTTCCAGTAAATTCCAAGTCAATCGAACCATACAAATCATACAAAAGAAAACACCCCATTTAACCACTTTAGGAGTCGAATTTTCAAAAATCCTTTCTTAGTGGATGCTTACGTCATAACGTCCAAAGAACCCACTGTCCAAATTTCAGCTTTCTAGGTCCAGCGGTTTGGCCTGTGCGTTGATGAATCAGTCAGTCAGTCAGGACAAGTAATTTTATATGTATTGATTAAATGGAAATCGTTCTACGTGTAAACTTTACAACCCCATTAAATGATTATAGGGGTTGTTTTTTGCAAAATGCCGGATATAGGTTTCTTAGATTTTTGTGTGCAATACATAAATTAAGTCTTATGACTGTGGGTCGAAAATCATTTTTAGATCCCCATTGGACCCCTTTAAGAGTTGATTTTCAAAAAATGATTATTTATACAATCATTGCTTTAGTTTGATAATGTACATATTCACAAAGTTTCATCAATGCAGCATGATATTTTTTTTCCGCGTTTCATACTCAAAAACCATGCTAACACCCCTTTACGGGTCGAATTTGAAAAAGATGTGATACTTGTGTTTCTTAATTTCTTTGGCTTAGTTCATTGACAAAATTTCATATCCGTGTGATGAAAAAAAAAGTTTACCATATTAATTTTGGGAGCCCATTTGACCTACTTTGGGGTTGATTTTTCAAAAATGCTCAAAATTAGTTTGTTCAATTGTTGTGTTGAGTTTATTTACTGAGTTTCGTTATTCTAGCTGCATCATAGCATGAAATGGAAATCCTTCTTTGTGCAAACTTTGCAACCCCTTGATATGACCTTAGGGGTTGTTTTTCGAAAAATGCCTGAAATAGGTTTCTTAGATTCTTGTGTACAATATATAAACTAAGTCTTATGACTGTAGGTCGAAAAACATTTTTTGGACCCCAATTGGACCCATTTCGGACTTGATTTTCAACACATGATTATTTACACATAGATTGCTATAGTTTCATCAAAGCAGTAAGTATGTTTTTTTTTACATTGTGTACTCAAAAACCATGTTAAAACCCCTTTAAGGGTCAATTTTCAAAAAGTTGTAATATACGTGTTTCTTTATTTCTTTTGTTCGGTACTGTAACAAAGTTTCGATTCGTGTAACGAAAAAAAATTTTTTTTTCACACTAACTTTGGGAGCCTATTTGACCCACTTAGGGGTTGATTTTACAAAAATGCTCAAAATTAGTTTTTTCAATTGTTATGTTGAGTTTATTTACCGAGTTTCGTTACTCTAGCTGCGTCATATGATGAAATGGGAATCCTTCTTTGTGCAAAATTTGAAACCCCATTAAATGACCTTAGGGGTAGTTTTTCGAAAAATGCCGAATTTAAGTTTCTTAGATTCTTATGTGCAATATATAAACTAAGTCTTATGACTGTAGGTCGAGAAACATTTTTTGGACCCCAATTGGATCCCTTTAGGAGTTGATTTTCAAAAAAATATTATTTGCACTTGGATCGTTATAATTTGATTAATGTATTCGCAAAGTTTCAGCAATGCAGTACGAATTTTTTTTTCCGCGTTGCATACTCAAAAACGATGCTAAAACCCCTGTAAGGGTCGATTTTCAAAAAGTGTGATACACGTGTTTCTTTATTTCTTTTGTTTAGTACACTGACAAAGTTTCATGTCCGTGTGACGAAAAAAATATTTTTTTCCATACAAACTTTGGGAGCCCATTTGACCCCCTTAAGTATGGAATTTCGAAAAATCCGTTCTTATTGTTCACCTAGACTATTTGAATAATGTTGGTTTCAAATTTCAAGATTGTACGTTATATGGTTTTTGCTGTATCGTGATTCCTAGAAAACACCCTGCTCTTTTATTAATATAGATTTATACACAACATTTTGACTAAGTGCAGTTTTTTTGCAGAGATGTAATGGGAATCAATGAGCGATTGTGGGGTTGGCGTCAGTACATTTTTGATCGTTTTGTTGGACAATTAATAACATGCAGTTTAATTTAACGTAAGTACGCTGACATATTTTAAACATATATGGATATAAGTATGTGAAGAGTACCACACCATGAATTTTATTTAAAGCTGTAGGTTATATTAGGAAATCAGTATTTTCAGAGCTCTAGGCCAACAGAATTGTAAATTAGTCACGTTGTGTAGTTAAAAACTGTTCTAAGATAAATTTAATCTAATTGTATACATTTCATTTATGCTGTTTTTAAGCCTGACAATCTAGATATTAGAGTTACATGATATCCTTAGAAGCGTCGCTCGCACTGTGATTAAACTTTTCTAATATGCACTCTTAAGTCCCTGTCCTATTTATACTTTCCTATAGGTATCTCAAAATTACATATTCTAGCAAAAAATAACTTCTCTGGAGTTGGAACCTACTTGTAAATAGAGTACTAGGTAGGTACATATGTGGACTAATACTGTGCGAAACTACGGTTACCAAATCTTTCTATGTAATTTATTTCTTTGTCAAAGTTCGGAAGTGACCGTAAGCACTTAAACCTGGTAGGAAATTAAACGAAAATCACAGAAAAACTGCACCCACAATCAGCCGAGCAAAACGGTTTCCGAAAACCCAACATTTCACCGCCTATCTAATGATTCAATCCCTTGTTTTAATAAACAATTACATAGCACGAATCCCTTTAGGATTCATTTCACTTTTATATCCAATAAAGTATAATATTCCTTGAACATAGTTCCTAACGTCACTTCTCCTTTAGCTAAGTTTTCTCTTCAGTTCACTGAGCCGCCATTGTTACAATAGACGCGACATATTCGGAATACAAAGCACAAGGTCCCTTGTCTTCCTTTACTTTAATGTCCCTAAATTATATAGACCGGTAAGTGACGCTTCTGTCCCCTTGTATCAGCACCGATTGAATTTAATGGAGCTATTTGCGCAGACGCCGACAATTTGGCGAGACGTGGCGCGCTTGCTGATCGCATCGATCACTACTCCGATGACCCTATTGCATCTATCGGCAAGATAAAAGGCTTATTGATGAGTGCCATGATAGATGATCGAGTTTCCTTCAATATGGAAAATAATAATGAATAATAATAATAATGAAGGATAGACGCTTTTAATCTGAAGGAGTGACCACACACACAGTGTTTTACCAGCTGTGTTATGTACCAAATAAAAGAGGGAGAGGTAAAGAGGCACTCTAAAAATAAATTACTTAAGATGATAACAATATCCTGAGATAATCTACACAAACTAGGCAGGCTGCTCAAAGGAGATGTTCCATTTTGGGCCAACACTATGTACACTACATGGAAAAATAGGAAAAACATAGGAGAGTTTCATAAAAATACTTATAAATTAATTTGAAGCAGAGTACAATTGTACATAAATGATTACTTATGGAGTTATTTAGTATGTCCACCCTGTTTTTAGGGCAGCCATGACAGTTGCGTTTGACGTTGGTTTACTACTTGACAGCGGATGCTATAGGTGGCGTTTCGTAATAGATTGTTTACGCGTGGAGTACATAATGTATTTCGGAGTTTTTAGTGATTATTTATGTTTACGGACATTCATTGACTGTTTCTTTCTTGACCCGGGGCTTTACTGTATAGATTATCGCCTGTAATTTGGATTGGAATCCGTCGTATAAGTGCTATTTCACAAAATGTTCAATCGCAGGTATAGTCAGTTGTCAAAATTATATTTTAGTTACGTATTTCCGATCCATCATATTATTGTGTGGTGTTGCTACAGTAGTATTATATTCTCTTTGGTGTTGCTCTCCTTGACCAAGATATCTTAAATGTACAATAAAACGAAGCAATATTTAAAAAAGAGAACATTACAAAACAGTTACTATATTGCATAGTTATATATACATATAGTGTACATGGTGTTGGCCCAGGCTCCATACATTTCTGGAACAACTCCTTTACCACCAAATACTTCCATTATCAAGTGGTGTTGTGTGTGCTTCGTGGTGTTGGTGATCAGTGCTTTGAGGTATCTGTGCTGGCGGCGGAAGGATTATTTACTCCTTTATTCCTCTCGTAATATCTCGATATCTCTGATACCTACAGAATTATTTTCCTCGTTTTTCTAATGATCTAGTGCGCTTCCATCTATTTGTGCCATCCATCTTGCTGCAGTGCCTTGCAGCTGTCTGTAGGCAGGCGTATCTCTTATCATCAGATGAAGGTCTTGTTTGTCTCGTCAATAAGTTTAATAAAAAACAACATTTATTATACATACAAGAATTTTTTAATTAATTGGCTTCAAATGTCGTCTAATGCCTTCTTCACTTCTGAATTCTCATCGCGCGCACAGTCTGCCTGTAATCTGAATGCGCTATCCTGGTTAACCACGGTCGCAAATAGACAAGACCAAACACAGACACTAGTTTGGCCATTCAACAATGAGACAATTAACATACACATAAAATGCGAATGTCAAGCAGTTGATATTAATTTGAGTAAGATAACTAAAGTCGCAGCAGAAGAATTAAAAAAAGAGAAGTGTAATATGTGTAGTAAAAAGTGTCATGTTATACATTATATAGGTTTGACGCTTATATCTGTCTGTAGTTTACTAACAAAAAGGTGGTAGGTTCCTTGTACAAGGAAGCATCCCGGTAGGTACCACTGCAGTCTCAGATATTCTGCCGCCAAGCAGCAGTGTGAAAGCATTGTGCTGTGTTCCGGCGTGAAGGGCACTGTAGCTGGTGAAATTACTGGACACAAAGACTTAATATCTAATGTCTTAAGGGTCTAGTCAACGCGCTAGTGATTCTTCTGGTATTGCTAGCGTCGTAGGCTGCGGTGTCTGCTTACCATCAGGCAGGCCGCACGCTGGCTTGCCACCTTGGTTATTTAAAAAAAAAACATTATTTTACTCAGTATCGAATAGATTAGTGCTTATCTTCAATCCCACCTATGGGACATGGTGATGCTGCTTTTGATGGCCATGCCCTTGTGCATGGGCGCCGGCAGCAGGGTGTAAGGAGGTGCACTTGCACCCCCCTGGCACTCAGTCAGGATAGAAAATACACGAATATCTTTTTTATTAAGTTACTGTTTGAATATAATCTGAAAGTGTCTAGGTTGCTGTCCAAATTTAAATTACATTTATTTACATAATATACCTACTTACATGTATAATTCTATGCACCCCCTGAATGTAATCCTGGCGGCATCCATGCCCTTGTGTCAGAGGTATCGCTGCAAATAATGGCACTAACTATAGTTTCTAAGCCGCCAGCGCTGGAACTCTACATAGAGCAATCCCAACGCTAGCTACTGGAAGTTGGCGTTATTTATGTGCAATCATCTAAAGATACTATCGTCGATCGTCTACTTTCGCAGTCAGTGCATCTTTTTGACAAGGAACACCTCTGCTTTCTTCTGTTTTTAGATTCTAAAATCTCTTGATATAGGAACTTATTGTTGTTTAAAGTTTAGAGCACTATGAAATGCATAGAAAAGTCACCATTGTATAAATTTTGGAACATTACAAATATCGTTTTGTTATGTAAGCCTAAGTTTTATAAATACATATAGTCGCACAGTAGCGGTGTTGAAGCACCCATTAATGGGCACATTAAAACAAAATGAAAATTGTAAAATTAATGTCATTCATGACAGTCAATTTGTGTATATCATTTATAGAATAAAGTTTTTATTATTCCGAACATCAATTTATTTTTCTATTATTAGTAATTTAGTAATCCACTAACACGACATGATAACCTCAAATGTCATCCAAAATCGATATACTCCTATAAAATACGGGCCGTCTATCGATCCATCCATTACTCATCAATTTAAACATAACAACGTCAAATTAAGTATAAAATCATCCATAATAGAGCTCAGCGGATATCTGAGCTAGAGATCGCTCCGGCTCTCTCCCGCGCCATCAATAAGTATCTACTACTTTAATCATTGCAATTTCGAAACAAGCTCAAGCTGTTGTCGGTGTCGAATAAATTTCGTATAATGTAAACGTGATAACAATTTAAATTCCTCTGTAACGGGTCCCGAGCCGACAAAAACAACAAACAGTGTGAGCGGCGCGCGATTGGTGGTGTAGCACTGGGCGGCGCCGGCGGGCGCCACTCCCGCCTCGCAAGGTGCTCTCGCTCACTCACCCAGTCCTTATCTGCCGCTGTGCCGCGAGAGACGTGCCTCGCACCACCGGCAACCAGACGTGACAATTTACCAAAACCACGCGACACGATGCCTCGGCCCACGCGCGAGTCCTACGGGGACCAGAAACCGCCCTTCTCTTACATAGCCCTGACCGCGATGGCGATCTGGAGCTCGCCGGAGCGCATGCTGCCGCTGTCGGAGATCTACCGGTTCATCACGGACCGCTTCCCGTACTACAGGCGCAACACGCAGCGCTGGCAGAACTCGCTGCGGCACAACCTCTCCTTCAACGACTGCTTCGTGAAGGTGCCGCGCCGGCCGGACCGGCCCGGCAAGGGCGCCTACTGGACGCTGCACCCGCAGGCCTTCGACATGTTCGAGAACGGCTCGCTGCTCAGGAGAAGGAAGAGGTTCAAGCTGCACAAAGGGGAGAAGGATAGTTTGAACGCTGAATTGGCGGCGCTGGCTAGTTTTAATAGAGCGTTTTTGGCGAGACAAGCAGGTGCTCCTCCTGCTTCAGGTTCGATGTGTAATGGAAATCTATACAGCCCAGTGTCTGCGTTCATTTCGCGACCGAGTCCGGAGCCGGTGGATCCTCCTGACACAGCAGCGCTTTTGCCGATGGGTCCTCGACCGAGGCGAGCGTTTACCATCGATGCGTTGTTGGAGCCCGACCCTCGACGCTCGTCTCCTTCACCGCCTCCACCGCTGCCACCGCTGCAGCCACACTGCCCGCTGCCTCTGCCACCGCCGTACCTGCTCGCTGCGCAGAGGTACCATGCAGAACTGCTGGCGGGCCTGCAACAGTCCTGCTTACCTCCCCTATGGACGTGGCGGGACACGAGTCAATTTTCACATTATACGCTTAATTCATGAATGGTGAGTAGTCCTTAATAGGTGACAATTGCTATCTCCATGATGTGATGTCATGCAAGCTTCCGTGCAGGCTTATATTGCATGAATGAGGTTGAATGAATGATCTTAACGGTCGGTATAATAGAGCCACAATGATACACATCTGTAGACAACGCAAGACCAACTCGAACTTAAGAATAAGTACCTACTACATACAATACAAGACAGTAGATAGATAAGAAAGCGTTAAGATATTTCTGTAACTGAATCAATAAATATGAGAACCTCGATAACACATTTTGCGTTCATTTTACGGATATTAATAACATCCAAGGTGTTCATTTTATTACAAGTATATTTTATCCTTACTTGACAATAAACTAAAAATTTATCTCCCACATAAATAAAGTATGAATTGCTCTTTATTTATAACTCGAAGATCAAGTCAAAAGAAGGACGTGTTATTTGAAATATTTATATCCATATATACTTGTAAATATCAAACCTATTTAAGTAAGAAAGTAAGGTCCTCCTAGGGGTTATTCTCATGTGCTCCAAATCTATCAAAATAAAAAAAAATCTAAATATCTTTATTATGCATAGGCCACACGAGGGCACTTACATATTGTATTTTTTTTAACAACTACCAACGGTCCACAACGCAGCCTCTACTGAGAAGATCTGGCAAGAAACTCAGAGGGCTTGTATTTTTTTTTTAATTCAAGTATAATTTTAACAATAAATAACGTTTTTGCAAAAAAAGAAAAAATGTCTTATAATTATCGTTCTCCTAAATTTACTTTTCCATACATTGTCCATTCTTATAAGCTTCACGGATTTTTATGTTTAAATAATAAATCTACTCATTTCATTCCCTAAAGCTCCAAAATTTTTGTTGGGTTTTAAAAGATTTTCTTCCCACCAGCTCCAACCTGACCGATACTGCCACGGCGGCCAAACTTTCAAAAGATCAGCCATATCGACATATAGAGCACAATTTCATGCACAACAGCTTGCGTAGAGCGAAATCTTTCTCCCTTTCCTCTCACAATTCGATGGAAATTAAGACCAACACTACCGGGGAGAGGTCAGGTACAGAACCAGTAGTAGATAATGCCCATCCATCTTACTTTCCCGACAATCAGACAGGTTATCGGCCTGCATTATTCTAATCAGTAAGAAACATATACACAAAGTGGTTGATCCCCGTATGATTTGAATCCGCGATGCAAACCTTATATTAATGGGATTTGTAAACCTATTTATATAAGTACACTTGCTGCGTCCCACACCCCGGCAACTTGCAGGGCGGCTGGAGGGGCTAATGATGCAAAGCGACGCAAGTATGCAGCTCTAGGTTCGAGCTATATATTTGCGCCCTTTGCGGTGGAGACCATGGGGCCTTGGTCTCTCGAGGCGCACGGTTTGGTGAAAGAAATTTCATCCAAACTTATCGAAGTCTCAGGAGACCGCCCGCCGGGCTGGTAGCATTTTCTGCCAACGTATAAGCTTGGCCATACAAAGGGGTAATGCCGCCAGTCTTTTAGGTACCCTTCCCTCTCAGTGCAGCGACAACTTTGAGGAAGTTTTTTACCTAGTTTACGTGTACATGTTTGTAAATAAACTGTAAACATTTAGTAACAATTATTTTAAAATAAATTAATAAAACTACTTAACTTAAACTTTACATAATAAGCGCGTGGTGTGTCCGGGTAAGAATAGCACCCTCTCATCACCTCCCGTTAGGTGTTCGTAAGAGGTGACTATGGGAAAGCAATAAAATGGGCAGCAGGGTCTATTTATGGGATTACCTATCTACCACCTATACCTGACTGCCAAGCGTGGGAATTATGGCAATCCCTCCCTCCTAATGGTGAGGACTTTGATCAGCAGTGATGAAGGCTGATGATGAAGAAACGGCTTAAAATAATTTATCCTCAAATATTCCGATAAACCCTGCTTTCTTCTTGAGGAAGCTTTCTCCAGCTTGATGATGGCCTACGTCAGGGGTTCCCAACCTTTTTTACATACATTTATACATTTACGCACAGAGCGTGGAAATGTCCAGCTGTCCAAATGTTTAGCTGTAGCGAAATTACGAATTTTTGAAACCATCAACCATTTGAAATAAATAAAAAACCGCATTAAATTCCGCCCATTTGTTTGGCAGCTATAATGTCACAGAACAAACAGACAACTTATTGTAACATCCTTCCATTTTGCAGCGATGGTTAACATAATACAACCTCCAAACTAGTTCCTTTTAACCGTCAAGACGCGCGACATTATTAGCACTAATTAGTTAAATGACTAAAAATAAAAGGTAGTAGGTTCTTGTATATTGTAGTGTTACTTCCAAATATAATAACAATTTAAGTAAAGATTAAAAATGATAATGATTTAAATTTGAATCTTACAAGCGAGGTTTTAGCAGTCGTTCATTGTGGCGTTCTAAAGGGCCTCTCCTTTGTTCCGCAGTGGACGTCTTCCACTGATGATGATGATGAAGTGAGATTTTTGTATACAAGCAACATTTACATTAATTACCCGTGGAGTGTCCGGGTAAGAGTAGCACCCCCCCCCCCCCCCTCCCGTTGGATTCCGGTAAGACTAGATTAAGGGAAAACAATAAGACGGGCAACAGCGTCTTTCTATTGAATTACCTACCACCTACTGTGATCCCCAAGACGTCTGCCAAGCGTGGGGATTAAGACAACCCCTCCCTTCTAAGGGAGAGGCCTTTGTTCAGTAGTGGACGCTTTTCGGCTGCTAATGATGATAATTATGAAGATTTAATTACTTCTACTTACGTTACACTTAGCCAAACTTACTAATCTGTACGATTAGTACAGAAAATTTATCCATTTTTTGAGCTAACTTTACATAATTTTGTTAAACTGCACAAACTAAATTCTAATATCAAATGCATACATAAAATATACAATTAGGAAGAATAATGCTTCCTTTAATTAATTATTATAAATATTCAAAGGAAGTATTAAAACTTCCTGGACGCCGACGTTGGTAAACTGTTCATTGGATTTTTTTTAAATATTCAAGGTTTTCGAAATATAATTGAGACTCGTAATTCTTAATAAGCACTTAACGATTAAAATTAATCGAATGCCACCAACTGTCCGTTTTCTGTAAAAATAAATAGTTAAACCTAATCTTGCCCTTTGCTACAAAATTAAAAATAAGTTTAGTTATCAAACATAGATGTCTTATAAATTTCTATTTCCAATACAATTAACACTTTTATGTAACTTTTTGAGTATCTACAGACATTTTGAATAGAATAATATATCTGGTCCTAGCAATAGTCCCAGAGATAATGCTAATTAAATTATTATTATGTGAAGCCTACTCCATTTCTTTTTCAATTAATTTCTGCTGTTGTCGTAGGATTATCATAGTAACAAAAAGAGAAACTTTTATTTTTGAAACACGCCACTTGTCCTGTTTAGTTTTATTAAAAATCGTCCAACAGGTGTTATGAATATTAAACATTCCACAATAGGTGTTCATTGAAATGCGCGTATATGGAGTGGATTAAACGAAAAGACAGTTATAAGTAGGCACTCATGTTCTACAAACTTGAGTTATACAGATTAGCTGTTGTCATCATTAAAATGAGCAGCCGCAAGACTTCCACTGCTGAGCAAAGTCTTTAGGTTGCAAATCCGAGCTATGTCGCAGATGCAGAATTTCCTCATTCCGGATTCTGTCATGCAAAGAAAGTTCTAGCATAGCTGCCCCCAGAGCTCGTGCTGGGACTCTAAGGGCCAGCAGTTAAATACGACATCTCAATGCCATAACTAGGCACAAATTGTAAGATTTCAAGGTCTTCTTTATTTCCAAGCTACAGTATTCATCTCCATCCTAGCGATTAATTTAATTAAATAGTGGCTGTCTCTTTTTTGGAATTTTAGTTGGTTGAAATGAAACCAATTTTACGGTGTCATACTCTGCAGCAGAGCCACCGCATTAAATACCAATCAATGATATCTTAAAATGATGTACGTTGAACGTACATAATGTACATATACCGATTACCTATGTACGTATGCTAGTTAATACATAATGTTCTAAATATCTTACAAACGAATGCAAATTATAAAAATATCTATTGTATACTTACATCAAAGGAGAAGAGCTGATAGTCTTTGAACGGCTGAACTTATTCTGATTAACCATATCTAACTACCCTCTCGATTAAACCATAATTTTAAAGCAATGACATTTGTTCAAAATCAAATCCGTTGAATCATTAGAGAGCTAAATGATGCCAAAGACAGATTGAAATAGCTACGTGATGCCATGGATGGGAATACAGACAGAAAGACTGAAAAAAGACTGAAATAGTTATCAAACTTAAAACACCCCCAGCTTTTGATTGGGGATTAATAAAATGGCGATAGATGGCCACCCAATGAGGTTCCAAGTATTAATTAGTGCGGGCGACATATTTTGGTTTAAAAAAATGAACCTTATGTTACTTCCACATCTAATACTGAAACTATCAAGTTGTTAACGCTGTAGACCGTGCCAAAGAAATATACACTCGAAAAACATAGTTCTCCAGGTCATGCGGGCAAAAATACAAAGAAAACTTGCATTCTTTAACTTACACAAAAAATGTAGCAGTGTTATAAGTACAATTAGTATGGCACCTACATAAATATGTCTGTCTATTTGAATTTCGTTTCTTTTTTAAATAAGGTTTTATCTTTGATTATATACATATATGTTTTATTTAATTTATTATTTAATCTAATAATTACGATTGATCCTGTGACTCTACTTATGATTTTTTCGTACATTGGCCGTGAAGATTAGTAGTTTAAAATTAATTTGCTTTTCATAATAATTATCAAAGAGATAAACCTTGACAATTCATTAAGATTAATTGAATTATGTTGCAATAACATTCCTATATGAAGATTGCAAAATTTAATCAAATACGTATAGATTGCGTTCGTAAGGTGTTGTCATTAACACTTAGATCGCCAATATTCCAACCTATAACTATGATATTTTATCTACTATAATTACGATTTATTGGAAATGTATTTATCAAGGCTGAAAATATTGTCATAATTGGTTTTAATATTTAATTCCCAATTAATTGTTAAACAATTAACTATAATATTAATTTGTAGTTTATTGAAGCAAACAAGTTGATTAAAATAATCTTAGACATTTCCTATCGGCGGCTTCGTGTGGCGGGTCACCCCCTTCCCCCCAATATGGTTGAGGGGAGTGATGGCTGCTGCTCGAGTCAACTCGTGCGCGGGTGCTGCTTGGGGGGACTGGTCCGACTACTATCCCTTTGGCTTTTTAGTTTATTGTACTTTCGTCGTATTTTTTTTTCTCTCTTATTTGATCTTTTGAACGGCAAGACACACTGTCGCTCTGATCTAATTGTAACATGACACTGTTTAAAAAAAAAAGTGATAAAATGACAAGCCCGCTGAGTTTCTTGCCGGATCTTCTCAGTTGAGTCCGCGTTGTGATCCGGTGGTAGCTTTTTAAAAAAAAATACATGACCTTTCAAAAGTGCTAGCGTTAAGCCTATTTGAAATAAACTACTTTTGTGTTTAAGTTTGAGTTATCACAACAACTGATTATGTAATTGCAACGACATTCGACACGTACCATACACTACAGACGTCTTGTAATAAATTGCAAGACGCTGCGCTGGATGCAAAGTGTACCTTCTTTGGACGTATTAAAGTTAGTTTTGTATTCATCTAACACATCAAGTAGCAAAAAGACAAAACTGCAAACTAAGTTTGTGTTTCGAAGATATTTGATGATTCCTGAAAAAATATGCAACGTTCCTACGTTCAACTTTCTTTTATTTTACCAGTAAAATATAGAGAAGCATTCATTACCTGCAAATAAGTATAGCTATATAAGATTTAACCCTCCACAATCTTCTGAAATAACTCAAAAATTACGCGACATAAAATAAAATAAAAATCTGCACTCGATATAGCAGGTTAATTTTAAAATTTCGACACCTCATTGCGCCTCCTATTAAAAAGAAAATAAAAGAATAAATCATTTTCGCATTAGCGCGGAAGTTGGGTTAGCAAACTTTAAAACTATTCCAAATTTCAAATCGATAGCCTTAGTGGTTGCCGAAATACACACATCAAAAGTGTCTAGGGATCAACATATATTTTTGCAATAACTTTTCTCCTGATTGATATTAATTAAAATTTTCTTTAAGGATTCATCAAATAAAGTGTTTTCGTTTGTCACAGTAACGATAAACCAAGTCACCTTTGCATTAATAAAGAAATTTGCCATTTTCCTAATAAAGGGATTTTTGACATTTGAACCACTAACACAAAAGTTCGAAAAAAAGACTGAAATAACAGTTTTCTTTTAAATTTTATTGGGTAACTTAAACAATTAATAATCCGTGTTTCTACCGCGAACACTAACAACACAAGAACATCGGTTTGGCATACTCAAAATGAGTTCATCCAAATCACGCTGTGGAATGGCCGCCCATGTTCGTTGCAACAACAAAAAAAGGTCTTCTTGCGACTGGATACCCTCCATATTCGGCAGAGCTCTTCTCTGTAGCATATCCCATGCATGCTCAATCGGGTTCAAGTCTGGCGACTGAGCAGGCCAGGGCAGGACATTGATGTTAGCTGCGGCGAGAGTCTGTCTTACAACTCTTGCGGTGTGCGGTCGTGCATTATCATGCATTAACTGAAATAAGGGACCGATTTGCACTTGTAGAGGAACGATGACGTCTGATACAATCGTCTCAGCATAAATTTGAGCGTTGAGGTTGCCTCTGATCCAAATCAACTCAGTTCTTCCGCCGATCCAAATACCCGCCCATACCATGATGGTT
The DNA here is from genome assembly GCA_911728495.1 of Furcula furcula. NCBI lineage: Eukaryota > Metazoa > Arthropoda > Insecta > Lepidoptera > Notodontidae > Furcula > Furcula furcula. The sequence continues at coordinate 23,740,380 of OU452244.1, read as the reverse complement.
CCACCACTATAAGGATGGACTTCCTGGCAGGATTTTAATCGCTGTTGGCGTCCAGGGGTTCTCCAGTGTCGTATACGTCTTGTATCCGGTCTCATACCAAAACGAGACTCATCAGAAAAGCACACGAAACGCCATTGTTCTTCTGCCCAATTTCTGTGTTCAAGAGCCCATTGATATCGAATCCTACGATTGTGCATTGCTATAGGTGGTACCCGTAGCGGTCTTCGGGAATGAAGGTTCACTTCATGCAAGCGGTTTCTGACTGTTTGGTCGCTAATTAAGTTCCCTGAAGAGTGATGAAGCCTCACGGCTAACATCATGGCAGTTATTGTTGGAGCTCTTCGAGTTAAGATTTGAATATATCGGTCTTGTCTCCGTGTGGTGCAGCGATACCGTCCTCCATGGCGCTCAGCCACGGTACCAGTGCTTCGGTAACGTGTCCAAAGTCGACTGATAACACTCTGACTTGTATTCAGAGCTAAAGCCACAGTACGTTGCCGGGAACCAGCTTCTATCATTCCCACGGCTCTGAGCATTTCTTCCCTGCTTAAATGACGTCGCCGCTCCATAATAACGTTGGTTTTAATCAGTAGTAGGGAAACAGTAGCACTAATAATGTCTTCAATGCGTTGTATGTTTTTATAGGGAAAATATTGACAGCTGATTTTCATCTTTTACTCGAATTTGATTCACAGTTCCTGATTCAAATTATGAAATGCACCAAAAAGGATCCATATAAATTTATAAAATCATAAATTTATTACAAAGCCACATCTCAATCTCAAGAAATCCGCTTAAAAATGCTTGATCCCTAGACACTTTTGATGTGTGTATAAAGGTGTGACAGACACACAGATTCTGTCTTAATATAAAGGTTTCTTTCTTACCTTTTTTGCACGGAACTCTAAAAACGTCAAAAATAACTCTGATCCAAAATCGGGTGTCGGAAATTATGAGTAATAATTTCGCCCATCGTCAGTCTGTTTTGAAAAAGCTACACAATTTTAAACTAAATCTAGCTCGTAGGGTCTCTTGCACCTATTCAGTAATATGTAGGTACTCTATACCTAATTCATTTCATTGTTAACATAAATTATAGACATAATTTCAAATTGGATTGTTAGTTAAATTTTATTAAAATACTTTTTCTCTCTCCAATTTAAGCGATAAGCTTTTATTTTGACCTCCTGAAATGACACTCGTCAATTTACAGGATATTGGTGCTATATTCTGTAGAAAGACTGTGTTTTTAGAAGCATGATTCGTATCCGTAACGTAAATTTCATCAAAAAATCCGCATTCAGCCTCCACGAGGTTTTCAGGATATAAAGTACCGTATAAGTTATTTAGCATTATGGTAAATTGTGTCGGTCTTCCATCCCATCGGAGTAAAGTGCACATGTGTTAACAAGCACTTGTGCAGTACATATAATATCTCCTGCGTAGGTGGCCGTGGTGAATGACTGGCCGTTGGGATGGTATCGGCTGTGAGGATATTATTAAATCTCGTCCAAATCAACAGAAAGTATCCACGTGACACGTAGTGATGAACAAATAAGATATGTATTCGGGAATCTTGAAGTAGGTGCCTATTATATTTTCTTTTTTTACATTATATAATAGAGTCTTTCTGTAGCATTAAACCTTTGATATATGTCCAAAGTATAATTGAGGGGAGTGATGGCGACTGCTCAATAGGTATATCTTGAGCAGAAAAATGAATAAAATAACAGTTTTACTTCATCTTCAACCCCAAAAAAAAAACTTAATATTTAAATACGGTCCTTAAATATATACCTTGGTTAGAAATCTTCTTATCTCTTACTTCACTGAAAGCCTGTTTCTTGTTCCATCCAACCCATGGGTGTTATGTGTTCTTTTGCTTGTGCTATGCCCTTTAACTCGTGGGGCGTCCGGGTAAGAATAGCACCCTCCCATCTCCTCCTGTTGGTTGTCTATAAGAGGCTACTAGGGAAACTAATAGGCCTTTGTTCAGCAGTGGATGTCCTTCGGCTGTTGATGATGATAAAAAGGAACTTAAAACCGGAAGGGAATATGAATATGTTTTAATTACTCGCTCGGTAAAATAATCTAGGTATTTATTGAAACTAAATATTTACAGTTTATTTACAAACATGTACACTTAAACTAGGTAAAAAAACTTCCTCAAAGTTGTCGCCGCACTGGGAGGGAAGGGTACCTAAAAGACTGGCGGCATTACCTCTTTGTATGGCCAAGCTTATGCGTTGGCAGAAAAAGCTACCAGCGCGGCGGTCTCCTGAGACTTCGATAAATTTGGATGTAATTTCTTTCACCAAACCGTGTGTCTCATGAGACCAAGGCCCCATGGTCTCCACCGCAAAGGGCGCAAATATATAGCTCGAACCTAGAGCTGCATACTTGCGTCGCTTTGCATCACTAGCGGTCGCCGCAACCCCTCCAGCCGCCCTGCAAGTAAACAGAACTTAAATACACACATCAAAAGTGTCTAGGGATCAAGCATTTTTGGGCAAAAAAATGGGCAGAAGAACAATGGCGTTTCGTGTGCTTTTCTGATGAGTCTCGTTTTGGTATGAGACCGGATACAAGACGTATACGACACTGGAGAACCCCTGGACGCCAACAGCGATTAAAATCCTGCCAGGAAGTCCATCCTTATAGTGGTGGAACCATCATGGTATGGGCGGGTATTTGGATCGGCGGAAGAACTGAGTTGATTTGGATCAGAGGCAACCTCAACGCTCAAATTTATGCTGAGACGATTGTATCAGACGTCATCGTTCCTCTACAAGTGCAAATCGGTCCCTTATTTCAGTTAATGCATGATAATGCACGACCGCACACCGCAAGAGTTGTAAGACAGACTCTCGCCGCAGCTAACATCAATGTCCTGCCCTGGCCTGCTCAGTCGCCAGACTTGAACCCGATTGAGCATGCATGGGATATGCTACAGAGAAGAGCTCTGCCGAATATGGAGGGTATCCAGTCGCAAGAAGACCTTTTTTTGTTGTTGCAACGAACATGGGCGGCCATTCCACAGCGTGATTTGGATGAACTCATTTTGAGTATGCCAAACCGATGTTCTTGTGTTGTTAGTGTTCGCGGTAGAAACACGGATTATTAATTGTTTAAGTTACCCAATAAAATTTTAAAGAAAACTGTTATTTCAGTCTTTTTTTCGAACTTTTGTGTTAGTGGTTCAAATGTCAAAAATCCCTTTATTAGGAAAATGGCAAATTTCTTTATTAATGCAAAGGTGACTTGGTTTATCGTTACTGTGACAAACGAAAACACTTTATTTGATGAATCCTTAAAGAAAATTTTAATTAATATCAATCAGGAGAAAAGTTATTGCAAAAATATATGTTGATCCCTAGACACTTTTGATGTGTGTATATAATAAGACGTTGAAATGGTGATCACTCAGCTTAATGTCGTCGCTCCAAAAAGCAACAATCATCATCCTATACTTTACATGTTACGCTGTTCGGTAAATGAGCGGTTGGTTAATCAATGTCAGACGTTGTCAGTCATTAGATGGGTGACCGTTTCCATTTGAAATGAGCGTCTCCTTGTTTTGCAGGTGACGTAAAAAGGTCTGTTCTCGTCCTAAATGGTAGTCGTTAAGCCAAATCAGAGGCCTAAAAGCAGCTTGGACAAGCCTGATACCAGGCTAAACACTAACCATCAAGACAAAAAAAATGTTACCTGTTGATCTTTCAAAATAAGAGCTGCTAGTTTTGGTTGTGGAAAATCGAATACTCCTCCGTTGTTCCCCCAGATTAGTACAGTTTTTTTGAGGCAAATCGCACCACTCATTTCCCCCACCACTGTGAATCCTGTCAACTAGGATTTACAGTGGTTACTGGTGCAGACGGCAAGAGGCTTGACCCTCGGCGAGTCCCGGGGAAATGCTAAATTGTCTTGTAATATAAATAGAAAAGTGTACAGGAAGAGTTAAAAAATGTATTTACGGGTCTTTTGATCTAGTGGTTAGATACCTAGGCTGTGTGGGATCGATTGCCTGTTACTTATCTATTTAAGTACCTTTTTACAAAAAAAAAAGTACTTATAGTAAAAGTACAGGAAAACTCTGGCTTCTAAACTATGCTAAACATGTATTAAAGAAGTCAGCGCTGTTCACAGCAAAGTTGACAAATTCATGTATTTTGTTACAAACGTGTACTTTAACTAATGAGAGAAGAAAATCAAGAAGCAGCATGGAGGGAATAGTAACTAAAAATAAAATAAAATAGATATTACACAAAAACATGAAATTAATTGGATGTGTATCTATATTTGCTGGTGTGTGTGTGTATTAACAGCTGTTTTCTTTGTCCACAGATGTAGCAAGTAACGCTGTAAAGACAGATCTCAGAAGTAGCTCTAATTTTAAGAAAACGTCTAGAGACAGTTCATATATTGCAAGTAAAATATTTAGATGATTAGTGATGGTGGATTTTAGTGGTGACTGCGGTCGTTTTGTGTTCGAATCGATGCCTATTTGTAACTCATCGATGCAAATGGACAATAAGAGGTGAGTCTATATTCTAAAGTTAATATTTACTACTTAAGAGTAAAGATCAAAATCGTAGCAATAAATGTTTGAATACAGGAGTGATGGCTAACCAGTGGCCAGCCAAAGATAATTGGTAGGGCTGAACTCTACCATTTGTTTTTGGCTGGTGACCGGTCAGCCGTCACTTTTGTATTCAAACATTTATTTCTACTATTTAGATCTTTTTAAGACAAAAATTGTATAGGTGGTCGGTCCTTTTCATTACTTAGGTGGATGGTCCCTTCTACTAGCCGGGTAGAAAGTTTCTTCCATTACCTAGGTCCCACCGAGGTGTCAGGTCCCATAAGCAATAGACATCCAGGTAGATACCAGCACATTAATATTTACTACAAAAGAGTAGGTACTTACGTAGGTGGTCGGTCCCTTTAATTATTTAGGTGGATGGTCCCTTCTACTAGCCGGGTAGAAAGTTTCTTCCATTACCTAGGTCCCACCAAGGTGTCAGGTCCCTTATGCAATAGACATCCTGGTAGATACCAGCACATTAATATTTACTACAAAAGAATAGGTACTTACGTAGGTGGTCGGTCCCTTTCATTACTTGGGTGGATGGTCTCTTCTACTAGCCGGGTAGAAAGTTTCTTCCATTACCTAGGTCCCACCAAGGTGTCAGGTCCCATAAGCAATAGACATCCAGGTAGATACTAGCACATTAATATTTACTACAAAAGAATAGGTACTTACGTAGGTGGATGGTCCCTTTTACTAGCCTGTTAGGTTTCTTCCATTACCTAGGTCCCACCTAGGTGGTAGTCCCCTTATGTAATTGACCATCAAGGTAAATACCACCGCAGTATCAAGCAGCAATGTATAAACATGGCTGTGTCACACCGGCAAGTGTGAATGCAACTGCAGCTAGTGAAATTAGCAGACTTAAGAGTATTATTAAGTTTCTACTGTACTGATTTCTCAAGTGATGAGCGGCAATGTAATGCAGCTATCCATGAATAGGCTTACCATCAGGCCTGCTTGTTTTGGAACTGGCATAAAACACAAACATACGCGCAAAACAGATTGTATTATACATGCCATAATTATAGTTGGAAAAAATGCTTAAAGATGGCCATACACGTGCAGGTATACCTGACAGGACAGGACAGTTGAACTGTACAGATAAAAGAAAGCGTGAAACGCCTGGACATCTGCACAGTTATGCGACATACACGCTTCGGTTTGCCTGTACAGGCAAATCGGAGCGTGTATGCCAGGTATACCTGAACGTGTAAGGTCTACTTTAAAGAATCATAATATATCATTTACACATTTTTGGATGGACACATTAAAAAACTAATTAAGTATTCTAATAATTTTGAGAACTTTGTAAATTACTAACATAAACCACATTATTGTTAAGACCCCAATTTAAGTTAATTGTTTAAAGAAGTACTTAATGCAAATTTTGTATTAATAACATACCGCGATTTGTTGTGCTCTGTTTCACATATTAAATGCAACAATTGTTAGATCTTAATTAATTTGCAGACAATGGATCGTATTACTATTTTTTTAATTTAAGAAATTCTATATTATGTATCTGGCTTTCCAGCCTATTTTTTTTTAAATTCGTGGAAATCAGAGAAAACTTTTTCTATTTACAGGTAAAAGAATGTAAGAAACCTGAAGCTTCATTCGAAGGACCGATTCTCTAATACATTTCCTAAATACATTTGCTGCATAGCATAGTTACAATTGTATAAACTGTGATATTTTAGGCTAGTTGTGGACTGTTTGTAAATATGTACAGATTTTAACTTACGATATTAAAATAACAATTATAATTTATTGCTGTAGTACTTAGCGGAAGAGAATATAGAAAAAAAATGCGTTAACTGTTTTATATTGTTTGATTTCAATAATTATATTTAAACCTGACCCAAAAAAAAAAACAAAAGAAAAGATACTAGAGGGAGCAGAAAGCGCGAAAACGAAGAAGATTGTGGCAACGCATAGTTTAATAAACTCATTTAAACTTATTTAAAAAATACCACTTGAAAAATTCCGCTGAACTTCCATCTTGTAAAGAAATTCATTTAGAAAATCCCATTGATACTAATTGCTTTGAATGGATAGGCACAAGTACGGTGCGGTATCGCTTTTGTTGTGCTGTCTTCAGAGTTTTCCGAATGTACCGCCCGGACTGAACATTGTTGCGGTATTTCAATGGGTAATGTGAATTTAATCGCTTTGACCATTATGTGAATTATTAATATGTGGTATTGTCGTGTTCCATACTATGTCAGAAATTCATTTTCATTCATGTATCTGTATACAATAAATAGAGGTTAAATAACAGTTTTCCATTATACAAAATTCCGATATGCCTTATTTACATGGATAAGCAAGGTATGTATACCTACCTTGCTAATCCGTAAATAAGGCATATCGGCATACCTGTCTATCGTATCGTATGAAGCTATTAAATTTCACATTGTTATTTCTGTAAGCGCAACAGTCAGATTTTGTTAATTACCATTATCTCATAACTTTGATTTTTTATTTAAATCTAAGTACTTCGCGGACACGAACGGTGTACCAGTTTTCAATCAAAATAGTTTGAACGACGTTAGGTGCGGTTACCCCGCCCGCACGTATATTGGGCCGGCACTTGCAAGCGATTTTTGTCCTAAAGGGGATACACTGCTTGTGACCGCGAGAGTACATTTTAATTATAGTTCCTAATAGCATATTTTAAAGTGATGATATAATGATTCAAAATGATACAAACGGACTGTGGGGACAAAAAAAAAAGTAGCAAACGAGCGCCTAGCACCGGTTGATAATCAAAATAAGATTCAGCAGTTCGTAATCGCTGGTAACCACAGAAGCATCATCAACACGTGGCCGACTCTGCCATTTCAAAGGAATCGTGCTTCTGGTAACAGCTGCTGGAAGCGCGACAGCAGCCAGCTAAAGGACAGTTGTAGGTACTTCAGTGACGCAGATCTCCTCATACAGAACTGAAAACCTTTTCACTGGGCTGTAGTCTTTATAAAGTGAAGCCTCGCGTTCCTACACACACATTGAAACTATTTTACTATTATATTTATTAACAACGCTGTCTCTACCTTGTTTTTAAAAAGTAACCCGGTATCCGTAGGGGTAGGGGTGGAAGCCCGGGCTATGTAGGACTTTTACCCACTAAAGTCTCCGCGGTGGCCGTCATCAATGCTGTCGGAGACTCTTAGCACTCTGCTCGAATCTCGCCAGAGTCTCTTCAGCGCCAGACGCTGGCTAGAGCACGTCCCAGGGGGAGTAGAGTACACCCTCGTGATGTTCATGATACTCGTGATGACTCAGGGTTTATACCACGTAGTTACACAGATATATAGAACTACATTTAGGGATTCTAATTTAATGTCCACGATTACAGGTTCTAGCAGTTCTACTCAAATATTAATAATTATATGTCACAAAATTAAATCTCTACATTATTTTACAAAACCCCACTACCGTTAAGTCGATGATAAAATGCCCATAGAATCCAAGGATTCGCAAATGGCGACAGATTGTAACAAGTTACAATCTGTCGCCATTTGAAATTGATCAGAGAAGGATTTTACTTAGACAATGGGGAACTTGCATAAAAACTAAAATGAGCAGTACCTATTGTCGAATGATATGTTTAAAATTAATATGTCATTAAAAATATTTCTTTTATAAATTTACCTAAGTAAATTTAAAAATATTCAAACACGAAACATCTATCCTGAGATCCTGAGCATCTATCGGTGCATGACGCCTCAAGGTCACAATTAGCAAAGTAGTACACACATCAAGTTCGACAGCCTATATAATGATAACTAAGCTACATGTAACACAGAGAATTGTTGGAAAGGGACGGAACATGCGGCGGATGGCAGGCGCAGACCACCGCCAGCCGCATGCGCTGAGCGGGACGAAATGACAACAACATATCGCACCCTTTTGCACGATTTGTTGCGTTCAACTTTGAATCGTTCAAAGTCCAGGTTGACTAGACTAGGTTGAAGTGTCGCTGTGTGTACATACCCTCTTTACGGTGCAATAGGTACAGTAGACCCCGGTGCCAGGTTCTGAGCAATTTTCATTCAAAACAGGATGGGGGACAGGATATATTTGAATCCGTATGCTACATGTGCCAAAGACAACGCTGCTTAGTAAGGTTTTTTATCGATTGTATTCAAAATGTACTTTTATAATCTTAGGTGTATGAATTAACACAGGTACAAGTACCTCTTCAGAGTCGCTGAAACTTCGGGGTGTGGGCCCTAGGACGTATATTGAGTATGGCGGCGACTCCGAGGAGGACGGAGGCGTGGATGCGACCCCCACCCCCGTGAGCACCATGTGTCCCGGGGGGCTACAATGCGTCCCCCGGCTTGGACTCAAATGCTAGGCACTGAGGGGACCCTGGTGCAGATCCCCCTGGGGTCCCCTCTCATGTGCCCATGCGACAGTCGCAGCGGTTTTAGTGGGTAAGAATCCCACACCAACAAACCCCCTCCAGAAGCAAACACGGTGTTCACGGGGACGGGGGTCACAACCCCGTCGCCGTACTAAACGCTGCCGCCGTACAAGTAACTAATACCGTATTAAATATTTTTCTAAAGTAACGAAATAATTAAAATAACATTTCGCAAAAACGAAAATGTCGCAGTTGGCGCCTCGCCAACAATCGCTCGTCTTACCATGTAATATATGAACGCGCTTTTTGTAACTTACACTGGTATTACATAAAGTGTATCGATTTACGAGCCACCGCTTTAATAAATTAACAACAATATGCCGGAAAGCGGCCCGGTGCTCAACCAGGAGTCAATTAAGAACATGGACGACCGTATCCTTCATTAACTTTTTTATGTAAAGGGTTGTCGTTGATGTCTTTAAAACACAGATCCAATTTCGGGCATTAGGATACATTATAAACTTGGAATCTTTATTACCTACCACTTGTAATTATAATGTTTATATTAAAGTACTAAAAAAATTGGTCTAATAACCAGTGTTACAGTAGGGCCAATTTAATAGATCACATGTGACACTTCATCAAAATTTAACAACGTAAACTTGTATCGGCGGGCATCAAATATTTTTTTTGAAGTTAGAACTGCACAATTGCTTATTTAACTTTTTTTACGATTTCGATTACATATTTATTGTAATAATAACAAAAGAAACAGACGGAACAAAGAAACTGACAGATGTCAAATGTGATCTATTAAATTGGCCTTACATTAGTGTACAACTATCTAAACATCCATACGCGTAGGCTACGCTAATAGATAAAGGTGATTAGGTACTGCATCGGTACTTAATCCCCACTGACCTGCTTAATACACCAAAGATAATATTTGTGTGCTGATAAGGACACGCTCAAGTAAACGGACCGTTTCCTCTCGATAGTGGAGTAAGCGTCAATTTGGGTCTTTGCAAACATCGGGATCATCATAATCATCATCAGTAGCAAGAGCCAAAAGACGTCCACTGCTGAACAAAAGGCTTTCCCTTAGTCGCCTCTTACTTTCACCCAACGGGAGGAGATGGGTGGGTGCTGTTCTTACTCGGACTGGTCGGGATTATACTCCGATAATAATGATACTCCGCTATTAATAATATTGAACATATAATTTGGTTGAAAAAAAGAGATTTCCTCCGTAAGGTATAGATTTCATACTTGTAATAAAACCACCCATTCTTGCCTTGTATCTACTTGATGTCTTTCGGGATTTCTCTGCACCACCTGTGCTATTGACGACCTTAAGCATTAAGATGGTAGGGCTTAACCTTAGGTAGTATTATAACATAACGAAAAGGACCCGTGACGTTGTGCAGGTGGAAAAAGAAAGGAATGCATGATGGTACATAAGCCCACAGTAGCTCATCATATCATACACCATTCAGGGTCTTGCGTAGTACTGAGCCCAGGGTCTCCAGATTGGGGGTCTTTTCCCCATTTTGGGGAAAAATAAAAACTTCGGCGAACTTTTGGGGAAACGAAAACTGTGGGGAAAATTTTGGGGAACACAATTTTTCTTGGCGAAAGCTTGGGGAGAAACAAAAGTCTAATTCAGAAAGGTTAAAATAAAAAATATTTCACTATCTCTCACTTAGAACAATACAATGCTGTCAACATTACTCTTACGATAATGTTCCCCTTACGGCCAAAGGTCAGAATGGCGGGTGAGGGTGTGTTTTTGATGGGTAAAGTACAGGATCTTATTTAAATAATCTCCGCTATTTCATTTCATACTAGCTATGTGAATTTCGCTTCCTGTTGTCCCTTTGGAACAGTTTAATATTTTCATGTAGCCTCTAATCTGTAAGTTCAATTAAGTGAAAAACCAACAAGCTTTTATTTTTATACATTAGTAGGGGCTTAGCTTTCCATTGACTGCCAACGACTTGGGGGTTGATATTTGTTTTACAGAAAGGTTAGATCATTATAAGCACACACGCAAAGTTTCAACATGCGGAGACGCGTAGTTTTTGAGAAAAAAAATATTGATAATCAATTATTTTGCAATTATTAACAACACCAGCCCTTGTTTATGTCCCACTGCTGGGCACGGGCCTCCCTTCAAGATGAAGGGGCTTAGGCCATAGTCCACCACGCTGGCCAAGTGCGGATTGGTGGACTTCACACGTCATTAGAAAGCTAGTTAGGCTTTCTATTGCTTTCTTTTTTTTGCAATTATTATTATATTTTAATTATTTCAATCCCTACTACAGTACTACTACCCCCAACCCCGTCTCACCCCTCAATTCGACAGCAGTTAATGTAAAGTACTTAAGTAGGTGCAGATAAAGGAGGATAAGATACGAAATCAATTTGGGGAAAATTGTACAAAAACGTATCTTTTTGGGGAAAAATAAAACCTGATTCGGGGAAATTTCACATGCATAACCTGGAGACCCGAATGAGTACTGAGCGCAGAAACACAATTTGCTGTGATCGCTTATTAGGCAGAGGTACTTCATGATCGGAGCTGCTTCAATTTTAAGGAGTTCACGCTGCGCAACCTACCTGTCTAAACTTACATGTGTTTTTTGCACCCCAATGAACTTGTACGATCCACGCCCAGCAACTTCAAAGTACTTAAGTCTCGCAATCTGATGGATAAAACAGCGGAGGAATCATTCGCTGGACGGATTTTTTAAACTTTTTAAATGCTTATGCGTAATGCGACAAAGTTTAAAGATTATGAGAGTAACGGAAGAGAAACTGTACCCATGTTGCAAAGGCACCAACTATAACCTATTCTGCATAGTTGGCTATAAGGTCTGTCAAATAATGGCTATTTTGGCATCCGGCTAGTCTGTTGAACGTACACAAGTTTTGGAACTCCTATAGGCTCACGAAGTTAATATTTAACGAAGAACAGCGTTCGGTGAGGCAGCAGTGTAGCTATCATGACAACACAGTTGCTCCCGTTGTGATGATTAAGCTTGACAACTTTTAGATGAGAAATTTATAAACATCAATTCCTTTTTTACTAAGTATTGAGCCCCATGTGTAAAAGATAATGGAAACACACTGCAGTTTTGCGGGAAAATACGTGACACTGCGCAGTGTCACGTATTTTGCCGCAGAACTGCAGTGTCTGATCATTGCTGTGCACTGGTGCAAAATGTAACAGGAGACATTACTGGGCTGAAGATACATAAGAAGCAATATTAAGATAGTGCTTGACTGCAATCCTACCTGATGGAAAGCGGCGATACAATCGAAAATGGTAATGCACACTAGCGTATTAGAAGCCTATATACGTGTAGATCTACAGGTTACTTTATGGAGAGTATGCGCAGGAATCGCAAGACCTGAGTTAATCAGCCCCTTTCTCAGGGGACGGCGAGAAGTACGGCAGCTACTTACCCTTATGTTGTAAGGAGATCTTCATCATATTGAGCCCAGTGATGTCTCTTATTACATTTCACACCGCAGCACAGCAATGTTTACACACTGCAGTTTTGCGGCAAAATACGTGACACTGTGCGGTGGTGGTTTTTAGCGCAGACGTGAAAATCTACGTCTGTGCTCCAGGCTTTATAAGTTAGCCTCCACTAATTCGGGATTACCAATTAGTATTATAGGAAATATAAATATCCCGGGCAGTGCAGTGCATTGTCAACGGGCTATTTTAATTAATTCAATTAATAGTCTCGCCAAAGTCGGGTCAATCAGCATGAGAAACTCTTCTTGAAGATCCGCATTCATGACGCTGAAGCACCGTTTTCATGGCGTCCATGCCGCACTGCGACTATTAAGGTATTATGTCCCTACTACTACGACCATGTCGCCGCTGTACTTCCTTAGATTATTTTAGACACAGCATTGACAGCTACGAACTTCACATACGTAGCTTTGGCAGAATCAAGGAGATTATAAACAGAGTTCATGTTAGTTCCTCCACATTGCGGCACCGTTTTCATGGCGTCCATGCCGCACTGCGACCATGCCACTGCTGTGCTTCCTTAGACTGTTGTTAACATTGTAATGATAGACCAAAGTTGGATACGTCGCATTGGTAGACATAAGAGCATTATAAACTGGGTAAACAAACTGCAATACATATATTAACAACTTATACATATAAGAACCATTTCGTCATCGGGCCCGTTGGTCTAGTGGTCAGACACCCTGCCTGCTAACCGATGGGTCGTGGGTTCGATTCCCGCCAAGTGTCTGGGTGTTGTTTATCTATTTAAGTATGTATTTACAAAAAAAAAAGTATATAAGTATTAGTATCAGTTGTCTGGTTTCCATAGTACAGGCTAGTTTGGGATCGGATGACCGTGTGTGGATTGTCCCAAGATATTATTATTATTATTATAACCTACCACCCATACTGCAATCCCAAGACCCCAAGCGTGGGGATTATGGCAACCCCTCCCTCCTAAGGGGGAGGCTTTCGGCTGCTGATGATGATGATAGATAGATATTCCATCTTCGAACAGTTAAATATAATAAAAAATAAAATGTTTCATACACAGACACTACTATCTACTTTGTACTTTATAACGTTTGAGTATCATATCTATAATGGTGACATTACTTTTTGTCACTATTGCAACATCACGTGCGTACATAGAAGTGTCATTTACCAACCATCCTTACATAAAGTACCTACTCGCATACGAAACAATAGCTGTAGGTAATGCCTAGGTCTCGAGTAATTGTTAACGCGACCCTCCTTAACAATCGCTCTATACAATGGCAACAAAGCTCAGCTTCATAAAACATCATAAGTCATGGCTCAGCATCGTCGGCGGGCGTCCCACAAACGATATGTCACAGCACGTAGTACAATGCAAACAGTCGGCGTCTGTGTCGGCACCTGTGATGCCGTGCCGGTGTCACAACACTGCGACACACAAATGTGGCGAGCGGCGCCGTGACAAATCGTGCCACAATGCGCGACCCGCAAGCCGCTAGTCCGCCAACCGCTCAAAGCAAAGCCGTGGCGACAAAGCCATCGCCGGGCGGTCACTAGTGCGCACACGCACTCTACTGTCTCTATCCCACATCTATTTGACTAAATATAAGGCAGTGATTGACTGCAGTTGCCTGATGGAAAGCGGTGATCTAGTCGAGGATGGTAAAGTACACTAGCTTAATAAAATCCTATTCACACTCTAGCCTGAAAAATGCCCACATTATATTTGGACGAGAAAATCGACGCAGGCAATCTGTTCCGGGCCTTAGCTGTCCTTATTATAAATGAACAAGCAAATCGCTTAAGGCACGTTTACAACGGGTGTGTACGCGCCGTGCCGTGCGTCTCGTCGTCCAAAAATATTAGAGGGACAGAATAAAGTCATGTAATTCCTTCGCACACTCTCCAAAATGCATCCTATAGAATACAGAGTCCCTACGTTTAGCTAAGATGACCTATCAAAATTGAGTATCGTAAGTGCGATGTGCGGCATTCGGATGTGTATCGGAAACCGTAACACGAGTAGTTTACTCGGCAATACGTAATCTCGCCGATGGATCACTGATGCGATTGCAAATCGAACTCAATCAACTGTCGGTTTTTATTAATCTATTCTTCATTAGACACTACCGTCTGATCTGCCCGCTTTCAATTGAAACAATATTTAATGCTTTGCCGACCCAAGAATAAAATAAAACTGTAGAAGCATAAACATTCCACATTTATATTCGACCTCTGACGGCCGGTCGGGCGTGGCTCTCTTTTCATCCCGCATCTTGCGTCTCTTTCCGACTGCGCCGGAACGTCTGCGGGCTCCTCTCTGTTTAAAGATCCGAGAGGGAGATAAAAGCTGTATGGCTCATAATGTTTTAACAGTCTCATCGTTTGAGCGCATCAAGCCGAAGTCCAATTTAATTTTCCTGCTCGGGTTAGTAATAATTGACTCGATTCGTTCTATACGTCGAGAACTTAGCGCAGAAGCCAACGCGTCTGGTTCCGAGCCCACGTAATCGATTCCTCTTAATTGATTATTTCGACTCTCGCATCTGGTGCACTCGTAGCTAAATTCCGATAAACAGACACCTAATGGCTATTGCTTACCATTAACTTTGAAGAACTAATCTAGATCTTACTGCCATTTCTGAGTGATCCACCTGGCGTAAACATAAAAAATATATTGTTACTAATTGTTCTACATAAACCATATTGACTGTGATTTTACGTGTAAGTATTCAAGGTAATAATAATATCCTGGGACAATTCACACACGGTCATCTGATCCCAAACTAGGCACAGCCTGTACTATGGAAACCAGACAACTAATACTAATACTTATATACTTTTTTTTTGTAAATACATACTTATATAGATAAAACACCCAGACACTTGGTGGGAATCGAACCCACGACCTGTTGAGTAGCAGACAGGGTCACTAACCACAAGACCAACGGGCCCGTCGAAGAAAAGGTACGTATCCACTAATGACGAAATACTTTTACTGACTGATTTTAACACAAATCAAAATCAAATCAAATTTAGTTTATTGTTTTTGCAGGTGATAAAGGTACAGGTCTTAGGTCTATATTTCACATTTGTTCCTTTGCAGCATACACAATTGGTAAACTTTATTTTAATCGGGAATTAACGCGATTTACCTTATATTTTGGCTTGACGTTTCGGCCGGGTTGCACCAGCCGTGGTCACAAGCAGACACAGTTTAACAATGGAACGCGAAAGTCTAAAAGTATATACCCAATTGGGCTTACAATATTGAAATCAAAAATCTTAGATGAGTATCCGTAGTCTTAATTATTGTTGGTGTCATCACGGGCGTGAACTACTACTTACGTTCATAGTTTTCATCAATAATATATTAGATTCAATGTTGTCTTCTATTTGCGCGAATATTACACATTGAAATAAATCTCAGTCCGCCCGTGACCATGGGTGCTGCAAAGCATTTGAAACGTCGGGAAAGTAAAACCTAAAATAAACCGCGATATATTCCGTAAAAGTAGTTATAGACACAGCAGATTTTTTTAAAGATCTATATAAGTAGTTTTTTTTACAATTTGTGTAAAAAAAGTGAATTTAGCAATAGATCTCACACACGAAGATTGGTCACAGTCGTCAACAATGGCTGACACGCGGGATACGTCGAGCCACCTACATCAGAGAGAGCGTCTGGCGGCGACTCACAAAGACTCGACGTATACAAATAAATAACATCGGAACAACAAATATTTTAATAACCAGCTCTAAAGAATTGTTCAACGCTTCGTTACGAGTACATGCGTGACATACCGGCGTCGCTTGCGGAGTGGAGTACGCCACCTGCGCGCCCGTGTCACTAGACCGACGACGTTTCAAGCCGATATCACCCTAAAAAGTATGAAATTAAGCACTTCTTTGGCGTACACAATCGCACATGCAGATACGAAAATGGACAGACGGCATCGGCATGACCAATGCAGGAGTAGATCGATCCAGTGGTGAATAGCGCTCTTTTCGAAAACATAAAATTTTATAGCGACATAAGAAAGAGCCGACTGAAAATTGGTAAGGTAACCGTGAAATGTGGCAGATGCGCTGCCATATCACGGACCCCCGACCGGACACCGGCCGCGAAAATAAATATGTACTTATATATAGGTTACGTAGCTTTTGTACTTTTACAGTATTTCTGTTTGTTAACTGTGACTTCGGTGAGTATTGATACCATAATCTATCTATACATATAAAATTACTTGTCCTGACTGACTGATTCATCAACGCACAGGGGGGCAATTCAACTAACATAAATGTTGACTGAAACGAAACTAAACCATAGCGTTTGACTGTTTTCCTATTCTACTAAGTGCTAACGATCGACGTTAAGTTTAGATTCAGTTTCAGTCAACGATCGGTTTAAAATTTAACAAGTTCTATTCTGTTAGAACACGAACTAAACGTAAACGTAATCGAAGCTAAGCGCTCCATCTGTCAAAATTAACGGTTGAACTTACGTTATTGTGCCTAGACTTTTTCTCAACCGAAACTAAACTGTTATTGTTTCAAAGTCTGCCATCACGTTTGTTTAACTTTTAATCCAACTTAAAAATTATGTTTTACATGAACGTTATTGAAATTGCCCATGAGGCTGACTTATGAAGAGTTAGACGTAGAAATGTTCTTTAGAGACTTCGCAACTGTGCTTTCAACTTAACTGGTAGAGAATTTATAAAGAATACAGACTAAATAAAAGCCTGGCAAGATCCCTTATTGCGGAGATCATATATGCCAGCCCGACTTCGTTCCGACAGCATTGATACGGAGACAAAGGTAAGAATTTAACGTATTAATTAAATAAAATTTATTTGATATTGCTAACAAATACCTGTAAAACACAGGCAAAAGCAATCATAAAAGCAAAAAGATACAAAATGTATGTGTTTTTAGATCTTGGTGGCACTAGCATTCTATGTGACAGGCTCAAACCAGACACTAGTTGGTCAGAGTCTCATTCAATATCACAACCTTCCGTTTCTCGGGCTATACATCAAGTAACAGAGGTGCTTAATTTACCACACATATTTAAAAAATATGGCAATTTTCCTTCTTGTAAAGAAATCCGTGATGATATAAAAAGGAGGTATGTATTATAGATCACATTATTAATTTAAAGTACTGAACTATCAGTTTTTGTCAAAGAAAAATTTAATGCAATATTATTTGCAGGTTCTATAATATATTTAATGCTATATTGCTTGCAGGTTCTATAATAAATTTGGCATGCCTGGTGTTCTAGGATGTATTGATGGCACAAATGTAGCTATAGTTCCACCATCAGAACATGAAGAAAGATTTTATAGCAGGAAAGGTTATCATTCCTTAATTGTAAGTAATTAATTAATTGTACCTTAATTGTAAGTTCTTTATTAATATTTTACTGTATATGTACTGAAGATATTATAACAAATATATAGGTATAGTAGGTTATTTGTGTATATAGTTAATTAAAGAAGTTTGTTTCAGATTTGTGATTGTGATGCTAGGATAATGTGCGTTGATTCCTGGATCAACACATGATAGTACTGCATGGAACAACAACCCACTACAAAACGCATTAGACAGAGTACTCAATACCTCTGCAGAAGATTTTTATTTACTAGGTACTTTGTAGATTAGTTGCACACATTGTTTTGAACCTTTGATTGCATGTTGTAAATTCTAAATGCTAAAATATTTCCTTCCAGGTGATTCTGGATTTCCATTGAGATGGCTGTTGATGACCCCAATATTAAATTCTGCTTTCAACACTCCTGAAGCATTCTATACTGACATGCATATGACATTGAGGAATGTTGTGGAGAGGTGTTTGGTATTTTAAAAGGACGAATTAGGTATGCAAACTATTATACATTACAGTAAAATTAAAATAAAAACAATTTATTATTAATTATTTATTGTAAGAATACATACATGATATAATTATATTACAGGTGTTTATTAGTGGATAGAAAGCTGCACTACAAGCCTAGAGTTGCAGCAAAAATAATTAATGCATGTTGTGTCCTGCATAACATAGCGCTTCAAACTAATCAGGAGCCAGATTATACTGAAGAGGATTTAGAAGCATGCCAGCATTAATACTGCTCGCCTAGCAACAATGGAACGAAGAAGGACAAGACATAATGATCAATTACAACGAGGGTATATCTATCAACAGGATTTGGTGTCCCGCTTGTGGAGACAAAGAAATCAAAACTAGTTATTTTTCAAATCAAATCATCTTTATTTGCTGACTTTATTTCTTTGTGATCTTTTTGTATTAAAATATAGTATAAAAATATTATAGTATAAAAATGTCAGCTATCTCGTTTGTTTTTAATCCCGACCAAAAACGAGGAGTGTTTTAAGTTTGACGTCTATATCTGTAAGAAAATGGTAACCTTTACCAGGGTCTGATGATTATCAGCAAGAAGGTGGTAACAGGATCTCGGCCGCAATAAACGTAGACCCACCAAGTTCGAGCTTGTTGGATAGGTCTCGACGAGTAGTTGCTAGAAAATGGTGATCAGGGTCTGATGAAGGAGCAGCAAGGTGGTGACGGGATCTCTGCACCAATAAACGTAGACCCACCGAATTTGGGCTCCTTGGGTAAGTCGACGAGTCGTTGCTAGAAAACGGTGATCAGGGTCTGATGATGGAGCAAGAAGGTGGTTAAAGGATTTCTGCACCAATAAACCTAGACCCATTGAGTTTGGGTTCCTTGGGTAGGTCTCGACGAGTAGTTGCTAGAAAAATGGTGACCAGGGTCTGATGATGGAGCAGGAAGGTGGTCACAGGATTTCTACACCAATAAACGTAGACCCACTAAGTTTGGGCTCGTTGGGTAGTTCTCGACGAGTAGTTGCTAGAAAAATGGTGATGAGGGTCTGATGATGGAACATGAAGGTGTTCACATAATCTCTGCACTAATAAAAGTAGACCCATCGAATTTGGACTCGTTGGGTAGGCTGCTCCATGATCAGACCCTGATCACCATATTTTTAGCACCTACTCGTCGAGACCTATCCAACGAGTCCAAATTCGGTGGGTCTGCGTTTATTTGTGCAGAAATCCTGTGACCACCTTCCTGCTCCATCATCAGACCCTGGTCACCATTCTTCTAGCAAATACTCGTCGGGACCTATTCAACGAACCCAAACTCGATGGGTCTACGTTTATTGGGGCCGAGATCCTGTTACCACCTTCTTCTTGATCATCAAACCGTCATATCATTGGATTTACATACTCGTATGTTCTAAATTTCAGATCTTTCGGACTAACAGAAGTAATGAAATATATCTATTGTATACGAAATATCCCTACCTCGACTCGGAAAAGAGCTGATGGTGTTCAAACGGCTGGACCGATTTTCATGAAGTATAGCTAAAAACCATCTCGCTTATACTATCTTTCAAATAAAAAAAACCGCATTAAAATCTGTCCACTGGTTGGATGCAGCATTTTCAGCTATAAAGGTGTATGGAAACTCAGTAATGTTTCGATATGTTTCAATTGTAGTTCGGTTTTGGTTCAGTTTACGTTTTGGTTGGAGTTAAGTTAAGGTTTAGTTTAAGTTTGTTATTTCAACTAGTGGAATAACTTTTTACGTCATTATCGAATGACAACTGCAATCTAACGATTACTAAACCGAAACTAAACTTTAACCGTTGTAAATTAGTTGAATTGCCCCCCAGGACTGCTGGACCTAGAAAGCTGAAATTTGGACAGTAGGTTCTTCTTATGACGTAAGCATCCACTAAGAAAGGGTTTTTGAAAAATCCACTCCTAAAGGGGTTAAATGGGGTGAAAAAAATAGCGGTCGTAGCCGCAGGAAATTGCTATATATACATATATTTACATATATAAATATTATTATTATATATATAAAAATTTAATTGTGTCCGGTTGTTTCGTATAGGATCGAAGTGGATTTGCATAAATCCACTTCGATCCTATACGAAACAATATATATATATATATATAATAAAATCTAATATATTAATAGCGTAGTTACGTAACGAACCAAATAGCCATATGCCATATATATATATATATATATATATATATATATATATATATATATATATATATATTCTTAGTTGCGGTACAATATTATTGATTTATGCAAATCCACTTCGATCCTATACGAAACAACCGGACACAATTAAATTTTTATAGGTTTTATATGAAAATTGCTAACATATGGCTATTTGGTTCGTTACGTAACTACGCTATTAATATATTAGATTTTATTAAACCCAAATCGCTATAATAATCTTCGACACATAATATGATTTACAATAATGACAAGTCGAAGTGATTATTAAAATCCGTTTTTGTTCCAAATATCAGTATTTAGCAAATGATAAAGACTATTTTAATTTTGCCCACATTTATTTGCGCAAAAAACATTTATGTAGAGATGCCTCAGTAGGTACTGCAAAGTAAGTTCATCATCATCATCATCAGCCGGAAGACGTCCACTGCTGAACATAGGCCTCCCCCTTAGAACGCCACAATGAACGACAATTGGCTATTTGCATCCACCGGTTACCTGCGACGCGCACAATGTCGTCTGTCCACCTAGTGGGAGGCCTGCCAACGCTGCGTCTTCCGGTTCGTGGTCGCCACTCGAGAACCTTTCTTCCCCAACGGTTATCGGTTCTTCGAGCGATGTGGCCTGCCCATTGCCACTTCAACTTGCAGATTCTGAGAGCTATGTCGGTGACCTTAGTTCTTCGGCGAATCTCCACATTTCGGATTCTGTCGCGCAAAGAAACTCCGAGCATAGCTCTCTCCATGGGTCGTTGTGTGACTCTGAACTTTTCTAAAAGGCCAGCCGTTAGAGACCACGTCTCGTTACCATATGTCATCACTGGCAACACACACTGGTTAAAAACCTTCGTCTTCAGGCACTGCGGTATTTTGGACGAGAAGATATCGCGTAGTTTCCCGAACGCTGCCCATCCGAGTTGGATTCTTCGGGCGACCTCTTTGTCAAAGTTGGACCGACCTAACTGGACAGTTTGTCCTAGGTATACGTAGTGGTCAACAACTTCGAGAGTATCGTTCCCAACAACTACCGGTACGGGTGCAACATGGACATTAGACATGATCTTCGTCTTGTCCATGTTCATTTTAAGACCCACCTGTTGGGAAACGCTACTGAGGTCGCTGAGCATCGTATTGAGGTCCTCCAGCGACTCTGCCATAATGACTATATCGTCAGCAAAACGAAGGTGAGTGATGTATTCGCCATTGATGTTGATGCCGAATCCGTACCAGTGCAAGAGCTTGAAAACGTCCTCCAATGCGTTTGAGAACAGTTTCGGAGAAATAACGTCTCCCTGTCTCACACCTCGCTGCAATGGGATTGGTTTCGTGCTCTCTTCCTGTAGTCGGATCGACATGGTGGCGTTGCTGTACAAACACTTCAACACTTTGATTTACCTATAGTCAATGTGGCACCGCTGGAGGGACTGCAATACCGCCCAGGTCTCGATTGAATCGAAGGCTTTTTCGTAGTCCACAAACGCTAGACATAATGGCCGATTATACTCCTCGGTCTTCTGTATAATCTGGCGGAGCGTATGTATGTGGTCTACGGTGCTAAAGCCTTTTCGGAACCCGGCTTGCAAAGTAAGTTTTAGGTAGAAATCAGTAGGATGTACTTTTTGCATATCTGAATTGAGATGAATTGTAATTTCTGAATTTTCATGTCTAATTTATCGCTTCAAAGTTGTGAATTAGAAAAAGGTAAGTTTAATAAATGACGCCAAATACAACTACATATTTCTCTTTCTAAAAAAAGTGAAAATAAACTTAAACACAATTAAATTTATTGTATTTGTAATTATTTTGCATATTAAATCTTTTATATTTTAATGTTGTCTTTTATTTACGCGAATACTAGACATTGTAATTAATCTATTCTTACGGATTATATCGCGATTTATTTTAATTTTATATTTTAATAAAATATTAAATATATTACAACTTAAGACTATTAAAATGCTTAAACCTTTACGAATAATTATTTTAATGATATCATAAAATCTTACTAAAACAACTTGAATGGCAAATTATACGAGTTAGCCGTAGCATCAGCGTCTATGTATATAATCGTGTGACAAGCTATATTTTATAGAAATGTAAATGAATATGTAAATAATATAATATATTTAGTAACTTCTTAATTAAGTTGATGCCAGTTCACTCATTTGTGGGGACTATATAACAAACATGTCATTATTGAACGTGTTCTAGTCTACTGTGTAATTATGTAAACTAGATGCCTGCAAGAAGTATGAATATCATCGTTCAGACGATATGTTAATTTTAAATAAATAATAATAAATACACTTTATTGTACACCAAAAGTTACATGTAAATTGAACAATACGTTGAAGATATCAATGTACTACAAAGGCGGCCTTATCGCTAAAAAGCAATCTCTTCCAGGCAACCTACATGTTTATAAATGTTTAATTATACATATACACACATCAAAAGTGTCTAGGGATCAAGCATTTTTAAGCGGATTTCTTGAGATTGAGATGTGGCTTTGTAATAAATTTATGATTTTATAAATTTATATGGAACCTTTTTGGTGCATTTCATAATTTGAATCAGGAACTGTGAATCAAATTCGAGTAAAAGATGAAAATCAGCTGTCAATATTTTCCCTATAAAAACATACAACGCATTGAAGACATTATTAGTGCTACTGTTTCCCTACTACTGATTAAAACCAACGTTATTATGGAGCGGCGACGTCATTTAAGCAGGGAAGAAATGCTCAGAGCCGTGGGAATGATAGAAGCTGGTTCCCGGCAACGTACTGTGGCTTTAGCTCTGAATACAAGTCAGAGTGTTATCAGTCGACTTTGGACACGTTACCGAAGCACTGGTACCGTGGCTGATCGCCATGGAGGACGGTATCGCTGCACCACACGGAGACAAGACCGATATATTCAAATCTTAACTCGAAGAGCTCCAACAATAACTGCCATGATGTTAGCCGTGAGGCTTCATCACTCTTCAGGGAACTTAATTAGCGACCAAACAGTCAGAAACCGCTTGCATGAAGTGAACCTTCATTCCCGAAGACCGCTACGGGTACCACCTATAGCAATGCACAATCGTAGGATTCGATATCAATGGGCTCTTGAACACAGAAATTGGGCAGAAGAACAATGGCGTTTCGTGTGCTTTTCTGATGAGTCTCGTTTTGGTATGAGACCGGATACAAGACGTATACGACACTGGAGAACCCCTGGACGCCAACAGCGATTAAAATCCTGCCAGGAAGTCCATCCTTATAGTGGTGGAACCATCATGGTATGGGCGGGTATTTGGATCGGCGGAAGAACTGAGTTGATTTGGATCAGAGGCAACCTCAACGCTCAAATTTATGCTGAGACGATTGTATCAGACGTCATCGTTCCTCTACAAGTGCAAATCGGTCCCTTATTTCAGTTAATGCATGATAATGCACGACCGCACACCGCAAGAGTTGTAAGACAGACTCTCGCCGCAGCTAACATCAATGTCCTGCCCTGGCCTGCTCAGTCGCCAGACTTGAACCCGATTGAGCATGCATGGGATATGCTACAGAGAAGAGCTCTGCCGAATATGGAGGGTATCCAGTCGCAAGAAGACCTTTTTTTGTTGTTGCAACGAACATGGGCGGCCCTTCCACAGCGTGATTTGGATGAACTCATTTTGAGTATGCCAAACCGATGTTCTTGTGTTGTTAGTGTTCGCGGTAGAAACACGGATTATTAATTGTTTAAGTTACCCAATAAAATTTTAAAGAAAACTGTTATTTCAGTCTTTTTTTCGAACTTTTGTGTTAGTGGTTCAAATGTCAAAAATCCCTTTATTAGGAAAATGGCAAATTTCTTTATTAATGCAAAGGTGACTTGGTTTATCGTTACTGTGACAAACGAAAACACTTTATTTGATGAATCCTTAAAGAAAATTTTAATTAATATCAATCAGGAGAAAAGTTATTGCAAAAATATATGTTGATCCCTAGACACTTTTGATGTGTGTATTTTACTGTGTGAGAAAAGCGTCGTAGTCTGGGGTACTGGGGTCATGAGCACCTCTCGCAATTTGTACTTACTTTTTTAGGAAAAGGAACGACAGTAAGTTTGAAAGTGTAAGTAATTTAATCATAATGAAAGTATTTCTTACTATTTTTTAGGCAGAGAACTATAACCAGATGACAGATATAACCAGATATTTATTATTTCGCATCTTACAATATCTTAGTAATTTACTCTTCCTCTTACTAAAGCACGCGAACTATAACAACCTATAGAGCGTCCAACCGTTTATTTTCTTTTTGACAGCACCAATAGAACGTAACTGCGTCATGTTACGCAAAAGTTCACTTTTAAAAGTTCACTTAAAGTGAAGTTCACTTTTAAAAGTTCACTTTAAGTGAACTTTTGCGTAACATGACGCAGTTACGTTCTATTAGTGCTGTCAAAAAGAAAATAAACGGTTGGATCTATTATAAGTGTGCTCATTATTGTACATTATAAAATCTCTTTATTCTGCCTTTTTCTGTCGCCTGCGAATTTGTTTTAGATTCAGTAGACCATTGGTGCATAGGCATAAAGTATAAACATTATGCCTGGTGTAGACTGGTGTGGGTCTTCTAAGTGCCCTCCTAAAGGTGGTAACCCCTGGCGGCCGCCCGCCTCGCCAGCACTAAGCAAAACTGACAGATAACTAACTCAGAGCCTTGTTTACATATTAGAATTATTAACAAGTATGACCAAATATAATACCAGAAAAATAAATAAAAATTTCTCTACATAGAAATCGATTTAAAGTTAAAAAAAAAACAGGCGAACAATTTTCCTGAAACATAGTTACGAATACGAACCATCCCGACTAACACAGTTTGCAAAAAAAAAAAACATTTATATACGTTCATATGTTCGTATGGAAACTACTATGTAACAGACATACAAACAAAGACATAGGCATCAAACCTATAAGATCGCAGCTTTCTGCATTCGATATACCTAATGTTGTCTTTTATTTACGCGAATACCCTTTGAACTTTACCCTTTGAAATAACTACTTTTACTTAAACTACGTTTATATATATATGTATGTAGTAACCTACTAAAGAAGAAGACCAGGGGGGCGATTCTCGCTTGCTTCGAATCGACTTCGATTTCGAATCTGCAATTCGAAGCCTATCTCTACTAAGAAATCTCGAAACTCGAAGTGATTTTCTCGAATCTTGTATTCTGGGCAACAATCGAAGTAAACTTCGAAATAATCTCTATTCGAATGAGGAAAATGTTGCCATTATGAAAGATAAATGTCCCGCGAGTCACTCTGTTCAAGTGGTTGATACGGTTTTTTTACTGGATGGGATGTTTTTAGTAGAAAAGCATATCTTTAAAGTGGTTCACGTCTATAAAATGGTAGAACGACATTTTGTACGATTTTTCATATAATTTATCACAAATTAATGAGTAATAAATACACAAAGCTGTGTGTTCTTACCATAGATTTTTATAAATCTATGGTTCTTACTTAGTAGTCTGTGGCTGTATGTACCTTTGCCTGTCTTTCGGCGAAGTAAAATTAAAACAAAAATACCATATGTTTATGTATTTATGTTTACGATTTTGTTTTAGTATGCCCGAAAGGTTATTTATAAAAAGATAAGTTTTATTATTGTTGTCCGTATTCTTAAAGGCGTTTATGTGATGTTTAGGTGTATATACCTATATAATTGGCTGTCGATCGCAGTATCTCTTAATTAATAGTCTGTGTTGTTGATTGTTTGTTTGGTAATGAATTAAGTTTTAATCAAGTGCGAGGACTTCGTAAAGTGTAGTTATACTTTAATAAACTATCCAATAATGTTATTTTGAATAAAATAATCTAGGAATACGTTACTCATCTTAAAATTATAATCATATTATTACGGTAAGGTTTGACATTTGTTGTGATTCGAACTCGAGATGACGATTCGAATGGTCTTGACCAGTCGAAGCAGTTCGAGCGGCTAGCGTTCGAAATAGGTTGGGCTCGACATGTCGAGAATACAATTACGTGATTTTTAGTCGCCAATAGTTCGAATTCGAATATTTTTTCGAATTCGTGATTGATTCGAAAGTGCGAGAATCGCCTCCCAGTAGCACTGATTGTAAGTACACACATTAAACAAATAACGCCACCGGCCTATTGTCTTTTGAATACAGGTACCTAATAATTAAGCTAAGTAAAATTAATACTACCCTACTAGAAATAGAGTTCACTCTCCATGATTTTAACTTCTCTATATAATCCATTGTTATTCAAATAGCTTAGCTTAGCTCTCTTCGCTAAGTCATGTGAAGAGATATGACATTCGTTTTCTATTCTCTAGCGTTTTGTGTTCTAGAATTACAACGTGGCTAAGGGGGCAGGGCTTACCACAACCAGTTATGGCAATGTTAAAATAATCTTACTTTTATTTAGGACTAGCTGACCCGCGCAGCTCCGCCCGCGCTTTAATTACATTTTGCTCCCCTTTTCTCCCTACTCCCTTGATTTATCTCTCTCCATCTCTCTCTCTTATAATAAAAATCTAATTCTATGCTATTTCTCTCCCCTCCCGCTTCGGTCCCCGTCACACTTCCCCTCTTCCCCTGCCCGTTGTCCTCTCTGAACCCTCTCCCTCTTCTCTCTTCTCCCAACTTGCTCCCTCTCACTCCCCCCCCCCCCTTGCTCCACCTAACTCCTCCGATCACTCACTCCATCACCCTCCCCTCTCCCTCTCTTGCACCCTCCTCTCGTTCTATATACTTCTACTACGTATAAGCGGCATAAAATATACTTTATAACCTATTATCAGACCTACCCGCAAAATTTCATACATATCGGTTCACCCGACTCTCGTGAACGTAACTCAGAGGTTCTCAGATTTTGTTGTGCAAGGCGTTGCGAACGTTCGACACTCGACTCTCGTGCGCGTACCTGAGAGTTTCTCTGATTTTGTTCAGCAAGGCGTTGTGAACGTTCAGGTGAAGTTTCTCCCATACGACGTATTCTTCCTGCCCGTGCTTGAGAACTATGTTTAGAAAGTTGAGACCTGGCTCTCTTAGGCATTTTCAAATGTTTAAGAAAATGCTAACAGCGTGTAATATTCTAGCGCTGAAAAGAACTGTCGTTTAGCCCTGAAAAGAACTGTTGTTTAGCCCTGAAAATAACTGTTGTTTAGCCCTGAAAAGAACTGTTGGTTAGCCCTGAAAAAAACTGTTGGTTACCCCTGAAAAAATCTGTTGGTTAGCCCTGAAAAGAACTGTTGATTAGCTCTGAGAAGAACTTTTGCGTAGGTGTAGTTTTAAGAAAGAAATCTAAAAAAAATCGAGAGGGAGCCGACCTCGCGTCTGAGCCGCGCGGGTACCTTACTCATAGATCTCAACTCCCCTCCCGCATGCGCACCCCCGCCTTGGTGACGCTCACTTCGCAACGGGCCGTGCAGCAGAAATCGTAATATTTCAATTTCGCCATAAACTTCAAAACCAAATGTCCAATTTTAATCATTCAAAGACCAAATATTATCTACATAAACTGTACTTAATGATGAAATAATTTATTTTGATAAGGATTAATAGCATGAGTAAAATAAATGCGTTTAAATGTAGTCCAAACAAAATTCAAGATTTTTAAATAAAAAAATGGTTGTTGGGCCTCGACATACACAGTGTGCCGCGGACTTTTTTGTAGATATTTATAAGATCCACAATTAATTAGAACATTTTATGGTTCTATCTTTTATAGTTTAGGCAGCGTACGCAAAATAAGTAACTTTTCTGGTTGATTTTTTACACCTTGTGTCCGAAAAAACCCAAATATCTTACGGTACCCTATTTTTTTCCAAAATAAAATTTAGCCTATGTTACTCGTGGATAATGTAGCTTTCGAATGGTGAAAGATTTTTTTAAAACGGTCCAGTAGTTTTTGAGCCTATTCATTACAACCAAACAAACAAAGTTTTCCTCTTTATAATATTAGTGTAGATAGTGTAGAAAAGAGACGCAATTATACGCAGTTTATAGTTCTGTTTCTTTCTCTCTCTCTCTCTCACTCACAGATGATGGTAGACCCCCAGGACTCATTAGTGTTAGTAACAATACCTATTCACTTGTTAGTAGTTAGCTAAAATTACACATATCATATTAATGAATCATTGCTCCAAATTTCAGCTGAAAATTTGGAACAACCATTCATGATACAACAGTCCAGTCTATCAGAAATTATACCCAGAATGCTGTTGGAGCGGTCTAGCCCCCTGCACCTCAGGGATGCGCATCTTTTTCGCATTATTGACAAAATCAATCGGCATGCAATTCAGCAAACATCCCTGATGCATTCAGAAGCAAGACAGACCCATCAACACTCTAAAGCATTATTGTACTGTACTCGCTCAATGGCGTGTATTGGGGTAGGCCTATGTCCAGCAGTGGGCTAATGTAGACTGATAATGATGACTCAACACTACGATTTCTGCGTAAAATGTATCCACAGACTACAGGCGTAAAATGAGGTACAGTAAGCTCTAAAAAGTGTGTAAGACTACAGTACAGAACGCTATAGTGTTATTTAGTCTATATAGACTAAATCTTATGTAAATTTTCAGGCCCCTTCTAAGGGTGAGCCCTTTGTTCAGCGGTGGACGTCTTTCGCCTGATGATAAATATTTAAAGCAAATTATTATCTAGTTAAATGGAAAATAAAGTTTAAAATAATAATCACATGCAATTTTAAGTGTCGACGTTAAAATAGCCATTCCTGGTGGTCTTGCGGCAATGTTTCAGAATGTCAGACTCAGCTAGATTGTTATAATTATGATATTGCTAAGTGATAATGGGCTCTACATACGCTCTGTTCTTCTTAAGATGGCTTGCAATTATTATGAGATATTGATTCACGGAGTTTGTTATTATATACCTTTTTGAACTGAATTATTGCTGCAGCATTCCAATTTTGTTTGTTTTGAACGTGGTAATATTGAAATTAATAATATCAGATTCAAAAAATAAACAAGTTTTCTATCTGTAATCCGTATTTATAAGGGTTTTGATCGGATCGGCCGTGGTCAGCCAGGTAGTCGCTCCCAAAGGCTCTGATTCTTGCTTGACGCCACCGCGACTTTAAGGACGGTTCGTCATCGCGCGGCGGCAACACAAAGCCCATAATTACATGAGGATATATTAAAACGTTCTGTAGATACAAATGATACTGACAGCTATCAGCCGTTTTATGTGCCGAAGGGACGGGAACACGATTACCTGCACTATTTGATTGTACAAATGAACCAAGAAGATTAGATGTGCCTACTACTTGTTTAAATAGTTTTCAATTTTGGTAAGAAAATTGCCCGGAGCACTTTCTTGGGTACCTACTTTAAAGTTTCATGTTACGTATCTATAAAAAATTATTTTAAATATCACTTACACTGGATATTTAATAACCAGCATTAAATATTTTTACCATTCTCAAGATTTTATATCATTATTATTTATTAATTTTAAAATAATTAATTTAATAATTTTTAATATTAAACGTCCAGTGTCTAGTCAACTAAAGGCGTACTCACATAAAACAGAATCCTTTTCCCATATACGTATACCTACATGTAATAGTTCCCGCAAATATACTTAATTGCTGTTTAAATGTCTCATTTATACCCCTTTTCTAGGAGGTGTCACATATAATATATATTACATATTATTATATGTGACACCTCCTAGAAAAGGGGTGTAATGTAGGTGTCACATACTCATATTTAATTAAAATATCTACGTTTTGGATCACCATGCATGTCTCTTAAATGTCCAATTGGGCCTTTCACAAACACTAGATTTTAGGAAAATAGAATATTTCGAGTTACTATGACTCACACGCTACCTAAGCGCTTCAAAAAATGTCCTTTATGAAATAATCTGTCATATAATATGTATTATTTATAAATATAATATGCAGTTACTATGAACATGCTAAGAATTGTTACCAAGATTGAATTTGGTAAGTATATAATATGTTACATTGTTACGTGTTCTGTATTGGGTAACTTTAATTAAATAAGTCATATGTATAACTAAACATACATATAGCAACATTAAAACATATATCTGAAAATTATATTTGTAGACCTATGCCAGATTGATCATAAGTTATTATACATTAAGTTAGCTGGTTAGCTTTCATTTGGAATGTTACTCTAAGGGAAAAACAAGGAACTTGCATATTTCATGAGACGCACGGTTTGGTGAAAGAAATTTCATCCAAACTTATCGAAGTCTCAGGAGACCGTCGGACTGGTAGCTTTTTCTGCCAACGTATAAGCTTGTCTATACATAGTGGTAATGCCGCCAATCTTTTAGGTACCCTTCCCTCCCAGTGCGGTGACAACTTGGAGGAAGTTTTTTACCTAGTTTAAGTATACATATTTGTAAATAAACTGTAAATATTTAGTTTCCATAAAATATATAAATTATTGGAATTGACAGCGAAATTATCAAAAATATAAAAAGGTTGGATGAAAATATGTTATAGGAACCGGCTGTAAATAGACCTATCGATAATGAACAAATCCAATCAAACATCAAGCCTTTTAATAGCCTATAATGTTCGTATTAATGTTTCCTGGTGTACAATGATGCGTGCTGTGTGGTCTGGCACAAGGTGCGCGGCGTCCCGGCGTCGCCAGACTCTCCGGCGGATGAGGTCGGGGCAGAGGAGGCAGACGTGCAGGCACCAAGCCACCCCATAGCCTATAAACTTTAGAATATGTATAAGTACCAGTACTATAGAATGCTAGTTTTCAAGTAAGAACCGTAGGCAGTAGGTATCGAAAAGCATAATACCTTATACACGACAATAGGTACTCTATCGTCAGCTGTATTTATCGATGTTTGCTCTTGTGACAGATCAAACCCATTACTACTTACTTACTTGTCACTTACATATCAATATAATTTTAAATAGTTCACCTGCCTCTTGGAGGAAAGACTAAAGAAACCTGTCTAGGCTGCCTACGATTTGTTTCAGGGGGCCATAGACAAACGCGTACGCTATTATATACTTTTAGACTTTCGCGTTCCATTATCAAACTTTATCCTTACTTTATACTTACTTTTTTTTAAGTAATATGATACCAATTTAGTAAGTTACTTATAAGTGAAGACTGATGGTAATTTCATAGCTATTTAACGAGTATTTGATAATGGACATTATAGTACATCACATACCAGTTAGCAAAAAAATAAAGCTTCTATCTAGATAGATAAAAGCTATGTTTTGTATACCTAGTTGTATACTGTGTACTAGGCCTTCTAGTACTCTTGAAAATAAAATAGTTTCACGCTTACTGATAGATATTTATTGTTTAATATAAAATTGTACATATAGCCTGATACAGCCATTGCTTACAAGACAAAAGGTACAGGAAGAGAGAGAGCGAACTGTCAAAGAGAAATAATTTGACGTATCAATTGTCAAACTGACATTTACAATTACGTTCAACAATTGTTAATACATCACATGTAACATTTATTTTTTTCCTAACTGGTATGTATAGGTATATGTACAAGAATAACTTGACTGCCGACTGCCTGATCGTCGGCGACCTTTTGCATAGTCTCAGCACAGTCACATTAAAAACGAGAGTATTCCAATCGAACTTATTTAAAACTTCATCAATATACCATTACGGTTGCTGCCAAGTAAACTTTAAATAAAGAAATTGTGAACAATCGCGTACCGTAATATCCCTCTGCAAAATGGCCCGCTTTCATCTCGCGATGTTTTTCGCAACTTTTTGGGCCCGAATCCATCAATTCTCTTGATGGATGGACCATTGGACCCTGCTCGGGCAATCGAAATTCAAATTCGCTAAATCTTCCCACACAGCACCGAGAACAGGTCGGATCGTTAACAGAGTACGCATGCAGCGCCGAGCCGCAGAGAACCTTGTGTTTGGGTTTTTTTCTGTTTGCTCTGGAGATATTCGCCCCAAGGCGGTGCGGGCGCAGGGCGGCAGACGCGCGGCGCGGCGGCGCAGACGCACGGGCAGCGAGCTCTGATTACAGGCTGTGCACGGCTAATCACTCCGGCAACACGGCCGCCGCGCCGTACTTACAACAACCAGGTATAACGAAATAAAATATCTTACTACGGAAATAGAAATAAAAAGTTTGTTAGAAATAATTTATCCTGTAGGTAAATAAATCGTCGAAAATCTGTGAAATAAATAAGAAATATCCTCTATCAAATGTGTGTGACTCAATAAAACTTCAGTCGTATCTAGGGTTACCAACTCTCAAAAGGACCAACTCGGGAGAATTTTATGAAATCGAATAGAGGGGGGCCCCCCTCTATTCATTCATTCGTTTGTTACGAAAATCTCAATCATTTATTAATTTCAAAATTTATATGTACCTTGGATTCGAGCAGCATCTAATACTTGTCGGTGTTTTTCACCACAAAATCATAAAAGCTTTTTCTTGAAAAATCTAAGTATTTGTAACTCTACTTTTCAACTTTTAACACACGTCTCTCGATTTCGTAAAGTCAAGCCCAGCGTAAATCCACTCGAATTTCTTCAACGAGCTATGGTTGCATCTCACGCAAAAGTCCAACCTCATTGTGTTGGATTAAGTACTTAATCGATTGTAGAAACACTATGATAAAGTAGTAAAAGTATGTCTAAGGCTCTTGTATGCCCTCCACTGTAGAGGGCGAGATGCTACTTACTTTATTGTATTGTGTGTAGAGGGTCTGGTGTAGAGGAGGCATGAGAAACCACCGAATTAATCTCCAAGGAATCGACGTCAACGGCGAGACGAACAGGTTTACACCGGTAGCGACACGTGCGAGCGACGACTGCGTACATAATATTTAGAAAAACCGGAGAAATGATTGCACTCCGGGAGTTCGGGAGATTAACCATTAATACCGGAGTCTCCCGGGCAATCCGGGAGGGTTGGCAACCCTAGACTCGTATCTGTCAGATACGATTGAAGTTTGATTTAGTCACAAACATTAGATAAGTTTTTTTAAATTTAGTTTACATTTTAAAAAAATAATTAGCTGACTATTAAAAAACTTATTTATGTAGGTATAATATGTAATTTTTATGGTTGACTGTCTCACACGACTGATGCATATTACAGGAAAACTTAATTATGACTCTTTAGTTACCTACCAATCATTGCAAGTTATCCTTTTGCCTTCAGGCAAGCCGAGTGCATGGCCGCTCAGGCCCGGCCGTCTCATCGCCGGTAATAATGTGTAATAACAAACAAGACAAGGGTCCCCGCAGTCCCTTACAACTACACAATTCCTACACTTGGCAACCAATACACTGCATACTTTATGGTCTGCTTATTACTTAATCGAAATACGCTGATTGTAAGACAATCCAAACATTATATATTTCTAAATATTATACAAGATTATAAAAGAAACAACATTCCTTCTTTTTAAATATATATACTAAGTAGATACAAGACAAACAGATAAATACGTTCGTCATTTTATAATTAGGTCATTTTATCTATATCTATACTTATAATAAAACTGTAACAGATCCAATTCTGTACATTGAAGATATTTTGAAAATTATATTTGGAGGGCATTCTATAACCGATACTGAGGCCGAAAATATAACTTTTTTAATTTTTGTCTGTATGTCTGTCTGTATCACGGCTGCGCATCACGCCGAAACTACTGAATGGATTCAAATGAAACTTGGCATGATTTGAGATCTTACTACGAGGTAGGACATAGGATAATTTTTATCCCGTAATCTAGCACGGTTCTTTTGGGAGAGGGGATTAAAGTCAAAATGGGTACTTGGTTATACGCTTGGTCCGATTTTATCAATTTTTCTTTATAATATATAAATATTAGTAAGAGAACACTCATAGAGAGTTGTTATCAAGGTTTTGTAATCGATCGAGTTAAGCAACGTTAGGTAAGGTCATTAAAATAGATGGGTGACCCTTTAACGCCATTTGAACTAAACGGGTCCGTGCTTCGGAGAGCAAGTAAAAAGTGGGTCCCAGTTTTTAACCGACTATAAAAAAGGAGGTTATGTATTCGATACGAATGTCTGTTATTAAAAGTTTAGTTAACGTAAAAATAGCGCAGGCGGAGCTGCGTGGATCAGCTAGTTAAAAATAAACACTTACATTCATTTAATACCAATGTTGGTCCTGTCCTGGATGGGAACCCACAACTTATCGTGTAGCAGCTAAGGTGTCTCACTCACCACCACACTAATAGGCCATCCGGTTATTCATAAAATGGTGCGGTCGAAAGTAGCTCACGAGGTTGCCGCACATCACCGATACACAGGTGATACAAGCTTAACTAGACACGGAATGTATATCGATATACTGTGTGAAAGTTTATCCGTGAACTTTATCTAGTGTTGAATAAATACCTATCATCGTATCATATGTCAAAATCATGTCCTAACACGATTATAATGTCATCGGTAACGATATGCTCATGAGAACAACTTGAACTCATTTTAAAGCTTGTAAAATTTATTGTAGCGCGTGCCTTATTATAATCTAGTCTAATATGTTCATCAATTGCTTACACGTGTTTGTATCCAATGTTTGCATTGAATAATGATCATAGTTGTAATGATCATTTTCATGGTTTACAAATCATTCGTTGGAGATATAAAGAAAGAAAGAGAATCGAAAATTATCACACTTCCACTGGTGGAAGGTGGAAGTGTGTGGATAAGTGGATCTGATTAACATCATTTTTATCACTGTATTTATACTCTCGTGTAAGAGACAAGACGACGGAGGGGACGATAGGCAGCAACTATCCATGCCATGGGTAGTTGTGCCATGCGAACATCCCACTTATTTCGTCACCAAAATTCATAAAAAAATTATCGATTGGATTGAGATTTTTTTATTATTATTATTGATATGATGACCAAAACATACCTAAGTGATTTGAAAATGTCATCCTGCGGTGTGTCATCACAGCAATCCGTTATAATGACAAAACATAAAGTTCCGTTGTATATGAAGAAGCAGCAGGTTCTAATATCAGTTTACCGGTATTTCCAAAGATCTCGATAATCCTTTTATCGAATCGCGTTCTACTTATGTCGACCGATCGCTCTTGAAAAGGATTAAACCAATATCTTGACATATTTACATTTTTTAATTAGACTACCGGAGCTACCCATCCTACGAGAAGATGAGCAAAAAACTGACACGTCGATGCTAAATAAATCCACATCGCTAAATCTAACTAAATATATAATTATCTGTAATTTGAATACCTGTTTTTGTCGGACCCAAATTGACTGCGATTTTATGCAATTACTTGTTGTTGTCCTGTCTAGAACTTGGCGAGATCTTAATTCAATGTTGTAATAGTATTTATGATACACAGAATAAATTAAATGTTGTAAATTAAATGTTAGAATTGGTGTAGTAAATTTGCTGAGCACAGATAGCTAATAATTTATTTACATGGATGCTTATTACAAGCACAAACAACGGATTTTACCATGATACTAAAAGAATTAGATTATTATTCGTCAAGCAGTCGTGGATTAAATTCCAGAACTAAGATTTGTGTACATATCTGTGTTATTTATCTATATGTATTTAGGAAAAAGAAATATAATTCATATCATTTGTCTGGTGCCTAGATTGGAATCCAATTTATGGTCCCAGATATATATTAGTCACACAACGAGCTATGGAGAGAGCTATGCTCGAAGTTTCTTTGCGCGACAGAATCCGTAATGAGGAGATTCGCCGAAGAACCTAGGTCACCGACATAGCTCTCAGAATCTGCAAGTTGAAGTGGCAATGGACAGGCCACATCAGGCTCGAAGAACCGATAACCGATGGGGACGAAATGTTCTCGAGTAACGACCAAGTCTTTAGCCTCAATGCAAGGTTAAAATAATAATTCTACACAGACTCACTGTGCACTTTCACGATAGCCAATTCTCATAGGATCGAACTCACCGCTACGGACATGTATTCTCTTCAACGAAAGAGATCTATTCCCACGCTTCCGACCGGTGCGAAACATAGAGAAGCAGTTTTAGTAGCATTTTGGGTACGAGTTTACTTATGATAACTCCCGTCTTTCAAGGTCCTTTTAATTTGTAAACTTACGTCCAATTAGGTTGTTTTAAAAAAAATGTATTTATAATGTGAAAATATGATGTTAACTATGCGACTCTACATTTTCATCATACATAATTTGTTAAATATATTTTTAAGCAGTACAGACACGCAGGGTGCCCATCACCCAAGACATTAGTTAATAAGGAATCGCTAGAGGGCGCTGTCTTGTAAGCACTCGATTTGTACCGCTTTCAAATGTGAAATTAATTAAAAATATAAATCAATTGATAATTACGATAAAACTGTTATAAATGAGTAGACAATATCACAAACTATAAGTGGAAATGTTATCTTCAGTGTGTTTAGTGTATTTAGCTAAATATGTAACTTAATAAAACAAGTGTTTTTACAGACTTTTAACCGTTTTCAACTACTTATAAATAAGACTTATACAACATATTACATATCGAACATAGACCAGAAGTGATAATAAAGTGTTAAAAGTGCGTAATAATTATCTAAAAATAAACATAACATAAAAGTGGGTCGTCAGCAAAAAGTAAAAAATCATAACGCTTCTATAAAATTTAAAAACTTGTTTCTTAGAATAAGATAACAAATTTCGACTTGCATCGCTAGTGACTGTTTGGTCTGGAGGTCATCGGCTGTGTTCACAGTTGAAAGAGTGTTCCTAGGTTCGATCCCCACCGGCCGCATCGTTTTTTGTATAGAGAATAATATTTTCAATCAACACTTCGTCGACTACAGCAATCATTAAGTGTAATTTAAAGAAAAGAATATACTTAATATAAAGTTGTAATATACGGCAAAATGGATAAAGTTACTATTCGTAGACGCAAAAGAACTTACTCAATCGATGCAGCTAGCTTTCATACGAGCCAATCAATAGTAAATTCCACCTTACTAGATGAAACGACGCAAAGCGAACCATTCCTGCCGACAATTGACAGTTCTATGGTTGAATCTATAAATCGCCAGTTAATAGAAACGAAGACAAACCTCGAGTCAGCGCATAATGAAATTGCTAATCTCAACACCCAGTTATTACAAATGGAGAAGCAGCTAATTGATAAAGAGAAAATGATATCAATGTTAAAGAAAGTTACGTACGAGGAAAGAAAAGGCACGCCTTTAAAGTCCAAAAATCTATCCACACCCATAAGCCAAAGAATAACTAATCTTCATATAATATCTCCACGAATTTCACCTCTGCACGCATCTAACGTTGTATGTAAAAAGATAGATTATACATCTAAACGTGATAACTTGGACATCACTTGTTGCAAAATACCAACCGATAACCTTATTGCACAGACGGTCGTACCAAGTCAACGATCTATCGGCAAACATAACTTGCAGGGTTGCGAAAAGGGAGCCAGTTCTCCGAAGATAGTAATTATAGGCGATCAACTGGTACGCGGTTACGCAGTAGAAATGACACGACAAAGAATTAGAAACAAATGGAACAATATTTATTCGGTGACAGGAACAACACAACCACACGCAACTAGTAAACAAATTTTAAGTAATTTAGACGATACCATCAAACAATTAAATAAAGATGACATTGTAATACTAGGACTAGGTAGTAATGATAAAAACCCGTACGTATTGTTTTCGGAATTATGTATTGCACTGAATAAACTGAAAAATTATAAAGTATTAGTATTAAATGTATTGTATAATGATTACCTTAATGTTGATTTGTTAAACAAAAATTTAAGACTATTTGTAAAAACCTTTCATAACTGTATATTTATCGATACATCTAACAATAACATCGATAATAATCAATATTATAAAGTTGTATCCAGGCGCTTTTTGTGTTTTAAACTAAATATAGAAATTGACAATATTAATTATCAAAAATTGATTAAGACACATTTTCAAACAGTACGGTCCCGCAAAATTATAAATTGTGATTCTTCGAATAATGCGACAAACAAAAATATCTCAAATGTTAAAGGAACTATCCCATATTATTTTAAAAAGTTACCAAAACAAGTGCCTAACGCCTCGCCAGATCTAAACGTTAACACACCGTTTTTTCGAGCCTAAACGCAAATGTACGCTCTTACATCAAAACATAGCTGGTATACTAAGTAAACGAGATTTTTTAGAAGCGGCACTACTAGAATTAGAAAAGACAAACTCTATTGACATTGTTTGCATTACTGAGACTTTTATACGAAAAGGTTCGGAGACCAACGTAGTTCTAAAAAACTACAATATGGTTTCAGCCTTCTCCCGACCTCACCAACGCAGAGGTGGTACATGTATATTGGCCAAAAAAGACCTCGAATGTAAACCTATAAGCATTCCAGTTGAAGCTTTAGCTTATCACTTTGAATATTGTGTAACCTTTGATCTCTGTGTGGTCTGTATTTACCGTACACCGAACTCAAATATTCAAATATTTCAAGATAAATTGACGCTACTTCTAAGGAAACTTACATTAAGGAAAAAGCGTAATATTGTATTATGTGGAGATTGGAACCTAGACGCCATCAAAGCTGATAAGCACTATAAAGAATTAGAGTCAATCTTAAAGAACCATAATATAAGTAATCATATTTTAAAACCCACTCGAAAAAGTTCTTGCATAGATTTGATTGCTAGTAACATGTCCAATATACATCCAGATATACACTATCTTGCCCTATCTGACCATGAAACAGCCCAAACAGTATCATTTGATGTGGATCTTAATACCACTATTCTTAAAAAATCATTTTGGTTTGAAAAAAGGAGAGAGCTAAGCGATGAAAATATAAATAAATTTATCTCATGTATCTCAAACTTGACTTTTGACGAAATATATAAATCTGACGATACTGACACTGCTTTTAATTATTTCCATGACTTGCTGATTTTGTTTTATAATCTCTGTTTCCCTGTCTTAAACATTAAAATCTCAAACAAACCTATAAGAAACAAATGGCTCACAAAAGGCATAAAGAGATGCTGCATTAAAAAGCGTTGTTTATACCTAAAGTATCGTCTTAATAAAGCTAATAAAAACCTGCAAAGAAATACTTATAAAAAATATACCACCATATTAAAACGCTGCATCTCGCAGGCCCAAAAAAACGATAACACACGCTACTTGCTCCAGTCCAATAACAGATGCAAAGCGGCCTGGAAAATAATTAAAAGCTATAGTAACGATACTAGAGATTCAACTGACATAACTAACATAAAAATTGACAAACGGACATATACACAACCTGACGAAATTGCCGACAAATTTAACAACTTTTTTATTGACATTACTAATAAATCCATAAACGCTCATTCTAATAAAAATAGCGACTATGTACCTACATTGACTAATTTGCACAGTACTATATACCTAACCCCAACAGATGCCAATGACATCGCTAAAATAATTAACTCTCTAAAATCAACTAACTCCACCGGATATGACGACATAAATACTAATATACTAAAACGTTGTTCCAAAATACTTTCAGCTCCTCTAAGCCATATTATTAACCTTTCATTAAGCCAAGGCAGATTTCCATCTA
Source organism: Furcula furcula (assembly GCA_911728495.1). Classification (NCBI taxonomy): domain Eukaryota; kingdom Metazoa; phylum Arthropoda; class Insecta; order Lepidoptera; family Notodontidae; genus Furcula; species Furcula furcula. The sequence goes on along the minus strand of OU452244.1, from coordinate 23,700,161 downwards.
AACTAAAACGCTCAATAGTTAAGCCCATCTACAAAAAAGGTGATAGGTGCGATATGAACAATTACCGCCCCATCACTCTTATTCCAGTCTTGTCAAAGGTCTTTGAAAAAATTATGCATGAGCGACTATATTCTTTTATTACAAAACATAAAATTCTAAAACAAGAACAATTTGGATTTAGGAGAAATATGTCAACAACTTTGGCTTGTTTTGCTCTTGTAAAGCTTATAACCACGAGTCTTAATGATAAAACACCTATTGCATCCATATTCGTTGACATGTCAAAAGCATTTGATTTTGTAGATCACACAATATTGATCTCGAAATTAGAGAAATACGGCATAAGAGGACAGGCTTTAAAATGGCTTGAATCTTACCTCACAAACCGACAGCAATGTGTGGAGATAACTGGATACGCCAGAAACTATAAAACCACATATCGGTCTCCATATATAAAAAATGGCTGTGGCGTTCCTCAGGGTAGCATATTGGGGCCTTTACTTTTTTTACTGTATATAAATGATCTACCTAATATTACTAAAAATAAATGTATCCTGTATGCCGATGATACAACGATATGTATAGAGCACAAATTTAATAATTTTTCAGAATACCAAAATGAAATAAAAGAAACACTTGACAACGTAGTAACATGGTTAAAACATAATAATCTACAGATAAATACTAATAAAACAAAATTAATTCAATTCCAGACATATAATAGCAATCGCCAACAACTAAATATACTTTATGATAATAATATTATTGAAGAAGTAGATGATATAAAATTCCTAGGACTAACAATAGATAAATTTTGTAATTGGAAAGCACACACAGATAATTTATGTTCAAGACTTGATACATTTGTATACGTCCTCAGTAAATTAGCACGCGTGGTTGGCGTTGAAGCGGCACTATGTGCATATCATGGATATGTGTCATCGCTTCTACGGTATGGCATAATAATGTGGGGTAATTCTGTTAACATGACTAGAGTATTTATAGCGCAGAAAAAATGTATACGTGCAATATGTGGAGCTCATCCACTAGACAGTTGTGTGCCATTGTTTAAACATCTAAATATACTACCATTCCCAGCCTTATATATTTTTGAAGTTTGTATTTTTGTCTATAAGAACAGTAATTTATTTATTAAACATAATGATACGGTTGCCAGAGCAAGCCGCAGAATTCATACGTTGTATGTACCTAGACAAAATATTAAACAATTCTCAAATAATGTCTTCTGCATGGCTATTCGCATATATAATAAATTACCAGATATCTTTAAGACATTAGAATTTAATGCATTCAAAACGAAATTATTTAAATTTTTACTCGACAAGTCGTACTACACCATCAAAGACTTCCTAAATGAGAAATTTGATAGCAAATTAGTAATATAAGCTATCATGGTTGTATCTGCTATTTTGAAATTAAATCTGACTTATTTTATTTATTGACATATGGATTATAATGACTTTATTTTGTATTCAATTCATCTAATTTTATACCTTGACATAATAATTTGTATAAGTACAATATGTAATAATTATAATTGTTCCGAGAGATTTTAATATACTAAATACATTTGTACGCCGGAAACGGCAGAGTATTTGATACCTATAATACTGTAACATCTTATATACAATGCTCTAACAAATAAATCATTCTTATTCTTATTCTTATTCTTATAAGTCTATTGAGTGGTAATGGTCACCAGCTTTGATTGTGTCCTACGCTTAAAAAGGACACAATATTTGCAACGCGGTTTGCAACTTACACAAGGCACCTACCAACTAATTAATAATCTTTATCGAAGTTGAATTAAGGCTTCTAAAAAAGTCCCTTGGAGTGGCGGATGTCCGGGGTGTGGGCCGGTCGGTGTGAGTACGGTGGCGACTCCGAGGAGGACGGCGGCGGGGTTGCGACCCCCGTCCCCGTGAGCACCGTGTCAGGTTCCCGGGGGGCTACAATGCACCCCCCGGTGGGCGGCGGGCTCAAAGGCAAGGCACTAAGGGGCCCCTAGTGTAGATCCCACTGGAGAGCCCTGGGGACCCCTCTCTCATGTGCCGATGCGACAGCCTCGGGGACTTTAGTGGGTAAGAATCCCACATACCCCGGTGGAGCCCTACAGCTCCCGTGGACCATTGGAACGTTTACCCCGCGTCAAAAAAAAGCTTCTAAAATGTCACAAAATACATGTAAAGAAAGTATACTTTCTTTAATTTGAATTCTGCCGCACTCGCGCGGTCGGAGAAGCAGTTCGGGGTTTAACATGGAACGTCGATAAAGCAGCGGTGACGCTGACGGTGAGAAAAAATATGGCGTTGAGTGAAGTAAACAGTGCTGTGTTGTGAAATTGATTTTGATTAATTGGAACTAAATTAAATACCACAGAATAGACTTTAAATGTCGTTTCTTTGTTTTTACAGGTTAGTGTTTTGGGTATATTGGTTAACCACCAACTTGTACATTGGTTTGTAATCATTGTTTGTAACAAATAAAATAAAAATCTTTGTTTTTACAGAGCAACACATTGAAGTTTTTATTTGAAATAAGAAAATACATAAAAGCTAATAGATATTATAAAACGACATTTTTGTTTATTATTGACATTTAAGAATGGATAAACTTCGTTTTGAATTTACGCTGTTGCCTGGCAGTGATGGAAAATCAAACGTTATTTCTATAACCTCGATAACCACGAGCGATAATAAAGCGTATGCAATCCCTGAAGAGCTACAAGCAGTTACTTATCATAAGGAAATACTGAAAACAACTGTTTATAACAAAGTGAAAAATAGTTTGAAAAAAGGTACCAGGTGAGAAGAGTTTGGATAACAATGACAGACGAATTAGATACAACTTACATAGATGAGGATGGCAATTTACAGTTTGAGAATCAATATCTAGAGGAATTAAATCAAGATAAACTTGCTGCTCCATATCAAACCGGTACGCTGGAAAAATTATTTGAAAAATTTGTTGAAAATACTCAGGCGAATAAGCAACAACAAAACTTGAAAAATATTGCAGACAAATTTGTAATTGAAAAATTCACAAGCAAAAATTCCAATGCTAACCAATGGATCGATATTTTTGAAAGAGAATGCTTACGCTTTGAGGTAACGGAGGATGAAAAGAAAATCGAAATTCTCAGAATGTTTATGGATAAAAGTTGTGCGGACTGGTACAGTTCAATGGTTATAAAATTAACGATTAACTCGGAATGGGAAACTTGGAAAACTAAATTCTGTGAAACGTTTGCAAACAAAGGATGGAACCCAGTCAGATATGCACTATTATTTAAATATAAGGATGGTTCATTATTGGATTACGCTATAAGGAAAGAAAAACTGCTATTGGATATGAGGAGAACAATTGATGCTGGTACTCTAGTAGATCTTATTGCAGCGGGTTTACCAGAATACATACTAAATAAGATTGATAGAGAAACGTTAAAAGATACCGTTGATTTGTTTAATGAAGTAAGTAAGCATGAACATATGGTAAATAAAAAAAGTTATTCGGCTACAAGAAGAAATGAAAATATGAGAAGCAATAGTAGAAATGAGGAAAAATACCCATGTAAGATTTGTGAAAAATTAAACAAAGGTGCTCGTTATCACCCCGAGGCTACATGTTGGTTCAGGACTAATGAAGATGGAAAAGTAAAGAAAAACTTCATTAAGCATGTAAATAATTCAGTGATAGAGGCAGAGTTAAATGAAACTGATCAAAAAAACGAATAGTAACACCATTAATAAATGTCAGACTGCTATTGAATGATAAACTAGAAATATATGGAGTATATGATTCGGGTTCAAATGTTTCTCTGATTAATTCGAGATTATTAAAATTGAGAGGAAAAGGAAGCAGTTTGAATGAAGCAGATTTAGTAACTATTAATGGTGTTAAAAAGACAAGTGGTGTGACAACCTTAAAAATAAAAATCTTTGAATTGGAAAAGCGTGCTGATATATACATCATTGAGGAACAAAATTTTAAATATGATTTTTTGATTGGGTTGGACTTAATAAAAGAATTTAAACTAATCCAAGATGAAAACCTGAAAATAACACAGAATTTGTGCCTACTTGATGAAAATAATGAAATAGAAAAAAAATCTGCACATACAAATACTGAAATAACAAAAAAAGATAACGCAAATATAAGAGAATATAAAATAAATTTTAATGAACATGTAAAGGAAGAAGAATTTAGAATTAAGATAAATCATCTGAATGGCGATCAAAAAGCGGAGATAAATACATTGATTGGTAAATATAAATCAGTCTTTGCGAAAGATAAATACGATGTAGGTACCGTTAATGGTTATGAAGCGAGAATCGACTTACTGGTGGACAGATATTGTAGCAAGAGACCTTACAGATGCACTATAGAAGATAAAAAAGAGATAGAAACACAAATAGCAAAATTACTGGATAATGAAATGATAGAAGAATCATACAGTCCTTTTGCTGCACCTGTAACTTTAGCATTTAAAAAAGAGGAAAATAAAAAATCAAGATTATGCATAGACTTTAGAGACTTGAATAAAATAGTAATACCTCAAGCTCAACCATTTCCCTTGATTGAAGATCTAATGATAAAAACCAGGAATTGCAATTTCTTTTCAACCCTTGATATAAATTCTGCATTTTGGTCTATACCTTTACGGATCGAAGACAGGAACAAGACAGGATTCGTAACACAAGATGGACATTACCAATGGACCTGCCTACCATTCGGATTAAAAACGTCACCAGCTATTTTTCAAAGAATACTAAGTAATATATTGAGAAAGTATAAACTGGCAGATTTTGCAGTTAATTATATAGATGATATACTTATATTTTCTAGAACCTTTGCTGAGCACATAGATCATCTTACACAGTTGCTGGAAGCAATAAAAACAGAAGGGTTCAGGTTAAAGTTTACCAAATGCACATTTGCTTCTAATTCAGTAAAATACTTGGGTCATATAATTCAAAATAATTCTATCCAACCAATAAATGATAATTTGATTTCAATAAAGGATTTTCCTGTTCCAAGAACACAGAAAAATGTTAGACAATTTTTAGGAAAAATTAACTTTTACCACGAGTTTATACCAAACAGTGCAATAATATTAGACCCATTACATAATTTACTCAGAAAAAATCAAAAGTTCATTTGGTCTAATAAATGCCAAGAAGCATTTGAAAAGATTAAAGATTTACTATGCTCCCAACCAATTCTTGAAATTTTTGATAAAAATTTGCCAATCAATATTTATACAGATGCTTCTCTGGAAGGTATTGGAGCCATTTTGAAACAGGTACAGACAGACGGGAAAGAAAAACCAGTGGCTTATTTTTCAAAAAAGCTTAATGAATCCCAAAAGAAAAAAAAAGCTATATACTTAGAATGTTTGGCTATCAAAGAAGCTGTGAGATACTGGCAATACTGGTTGATAGGTAAATCCTTTACAGTTTATTCAGATCACAAACCACTAGAAAATATGAATCTGAAATCTAGAACCGACGAAGAGCTAGGTGATTTAACATATTATCTATCACAATATGATTTTCAAATAAAATATGCTCCAGGAAAAAAAAAATTGGAAGCAGATTGTCTAAGCAGAAATCCAGTATTAGAATCAGAGGAAAATACAGATGAACAATTAAAAGTGGTGAATATGGTCAAATTGCAAGATATTTTAATAGATCAAAATAAAAATGACGAAATACTAAAGAATAAGAATAAATTAATTGAAAAACACAAAGTATACTTTAAAAAAGTCAGAAAAAAAGAAAAAGTAATTATATCAGAAGAATTTAGCATTAAATTCCTTAAAAAAGTACATGAAGACTTGTGCCACATTGGAATTAGTCAAATGCAAAAGACAATAAGTCCGCACTACGCGGCCAAAAATTTGATGAATAATATTAGGAAAATCTGTAGAAGTTGTGAAACTTGTATAAAAAATAAATCCAGAGGTCACGACAAATTTGGCTTTATGTCTCATCTAGGTCCGGCCAAAGAGCCATTCGAAATAATGTCTATAGATACCATTGGAGGTTTTGGAGGTTCAAGATCAACAAAGAAATACTTACACCTGTTAGTGGATCACTTTACGAGATATGCTTTCATTCTCACCTCAAAAACCCAGAATGCAAATGATTTTATTAGACTTATCACAAACATAACAGAAACTGAGAATATTGGAATGCTTCTAACTGACCAATACCCCGGAATAAATTCCAAAGAATTTAAGAAATTTGTAAAAGATAAAAACATACCAGTGGTCTTCACAGCAGTAAATGCACCATTCTCCAATGGTCTTAATGAAAGGCTGAATCAAACATTGGTAAATAAAATTAGATGCAAAATAAATGAAAAAGGAAAAACAAGAGCCTGGACCACAATAGCTAAAGAATGCGCAAATAAATATAATGATACTAATCACTCTGTTACTGGGTATTCACCAAATTATCTTTTATATGGAACGGATGTTACTGTACTACCAAATGAACTAAAGCAAGGATTAACAAATATTGATTGGATTAATGACAGAAAGATTGCACTTGAAAATACAATAAAATCACATAACTACAACAAAACACTATTTGACAAGAGTCGGAAATATTATGAATTTAATGTAGGAGACATGGTATACGTAGAAAATGGAAATAAACTTAACAGGAAGAAATTAGATGAACTCAAAATTGGACCCTATAAAATTTTAGACAAAATTTCAAAGTCAATATATAGAATAGATACTGGTCACAAAAAAACAGAATCAAACCTTTTTCATGTCACAAAACTAATTCCAGTCCCTGCAATAAAAGAAGATAAAAATGAGGAAATGGAAGAATATTGATTTAGAGAAAATTATAAGAATTTTCTACTTCAGGAAGGGAGATGTAAAGAAAGTATACTTTCTTTAATTTGAATTCTGCCGCACTCGCGCGGTCGGAGAAGCAGTTCGGGGTTTAACATGGAACGTCGATAAAGCAGCGGCGACGCTGACGGTGAGAAAAAATATGGCGTTGAGTGAAGTAAACAGTGCTGTGTTGTGAAATTGATTTTGATTAATTGGAACTAAATTAAATACCACAGAATAGACTTTAAATGTCGTTTCTTTGTTTTTACAGGTTAGTGTTTTGGGTATATTGGTTAACCACCAACTTGTACATTGGTTTGTAATCATTGTTTGTAACAAATAAAATAAAAATCTTTGTTTTTACAGAGCAACACATTGAAGTTTTTATTTGAAATAAGAAAATACATAAAAGCTAATAGATATTATATACATTCTAATGTTTTATTAAATACAGTACAATCAAACGATGATCAAAGATCGTTATGCATTTAGGTGCATCAATCGCCGGAGAGCCCGTCGCGGGTCGCGTCCGTCGCCGAGCCCACGTCACTGCGGACAGGCGTCAGCAACGCTTGTCAAATGTCAACATTTTAAAGCCACAATATTGAAGCAATTTTAATTGAATCGCGCGACATTACGTTGACAATGCGCCGGCGGCGCGCCGCGACCGCGGTGGGCACTCCTACTCATTACGACTTCATTCTGCTGTAACAACAATGCGAGCTTGCGTTTTGCGTTTTATTCGTCCGCTGAACTTGACAGCGCTTTTGTGCGGGAATCAATCTTACGTCGCTTATAATGATGCAAAATTAGTTCCACAGAATAACAATGAAACGAGCCATAATGTTGTTTATTCATTTTTTTATCCACTAAGAAATTGTTTTTTTTTTTTACATTGCTCACTGTTTAATTGAGTTATTTAGACGTTCTTAAAGATGTAACCGCGTTGGGTGAATTAAATAGCTTGATTTAATAATAATAATATCCTGGGATAATCCACATTCGGTCATGTAATCCCAAACTAGACAGAGCCTCTCTATGGTAACCAGACAACTGATAAAATACTTTTTTGTAAGTACAGATAAAAAACTCCCAGACACAAGATAGGACCGAACCCACGACCTATTAGGTAGCGAACATGGTTTTTAACCACTAGACCAACGGGGCCGTCAATGACTATTTTGTAAATCACTACTATTATTGTTTGCAGAATATTAAATCGAATTAGTCACAAGTTGCTACAAAATTAAAAACTATTTTCAATGTAAACGTTAAATAGATACCAGGTATAATCTTGTGCAGTGCTCGAACAGTCATCAGAGATTACTTAGAAACTAATTTGTAGAGGTGTGCGGGTACTGTCGCTAAGCCTCTGGACAGACTGTGTATAACTACGGCCGGGACTAGAACGATACAGTCCGTCCAGTATAACTTGGCGCGCCTGTGGCGCCATTGTGTTCAAAACAAATGTCCTTTTGTATCTGTTCCTCGACACCAATTTTAATCACTTTACGCAAGATTACGGTAAGTATAGTATTTTTCAAAAAATACGCACCGCATTTCTACGATAAAATTTCAAGTATAAAAGTGACTTTTCTACTTGACCTTTTTAGGTCCTCAAAAACGCCACCCGCCAACTTATACTGGTCAGACTGTAGAGCGATCGAGTCCCATCCTAGCGTTTGGAAAAAATATTTACCGCTCAACATTTTCATGATGGGCTCAACTCTATTGGGAAATCTGTCAGACATCGTGTGTGGAGTGCCTAAAACAAATAAAGACCGGGCGGTAGCGCGCGCTACTTTGTCAAACAAGTGCCCGCCTGTGTGTCAATATTTGTAAGAACCACACATACATACAGAGTGTACTACGTACCAAACACTTCACAATCTCAAAACTGATACAGTTAAATCGGTGTATAAATCTATTTCGATATCTATTAAAAAGAGCCTTTATAAAATCTTTTTTAAAAAAAATCGAACCGACTTCAATATCACTGAAAAGTATAAAATAATTTAAATGTTATTGAAGTTGGTGTTAGCTTACCGGCTGTGTATATTTGGCACCAACTTCAATAATATTTAAATTATTTTATACTTTTCAGTGATATTGAAGTCGGTTCGATTTTTTTTAAAAAAGATTTTATTTTAAACTTTTTAGTGATATTTTCATATATAAAGATTGAACCATCGAAAACCGTAAAATTATCTAGGTAGGTCATAACCTACCTAGATAATTTTACGGTTTTCGATTTTACGGTATAGCATACTATATGATCACATTATCGTCTACATAGTTTTACATAATTCATGTTTCTTCAGAAAAAAATATCCAGTCGTAATGAAATTTGCATGGAAACATCATAGTAGTTTACTCTCTCGAATAAAAAAAGAATCATCGAAATCGGTTCATAATTGTCAGAGCAATGTAATGGAGAACATCAGTTTTATGGTTTTTACCAGATAAATTCCTCCACATTGTTCATGGTCCTCCAGGAAGTTCTTATCCGGTTGTAATAAAATTCATATAGATTTAATACAGTGGTTTCTTCTTTCGAATAAAAAAAGAATCATTGAAATTGGTAAATATTTGCCAGAGTTATGACCATTTTTGTCCTTAAAAAGCGACATAAAGTCGTCGATATAGGCTTTCTTGCAACTCTCAGTGCGCAGTCACCATTCTTGTTTTTCAGGAACTACTTATTACTATGCAATAATTTTTTTATGGGACCCAATCAATGGATTGAAGAATGGATGGAAGAAAGATTTTTTCAAATCGGTTCATAATTGCCGGAGTTATGCGCGAACATACATAAAAAAAAAAAAAAAATATATATACAGACGAATTGAGAACCTCCTCCTTTTTTGAAGTCGGTTAATAAAATCAAAGTTCGTCGCAACGTTTTTGTATACATATCTTATTTCATTAGTATGTAGACATAGTTGCTTCAATATAACCGACTAGGGTTATGACTAAGAAAAAAACTAACTGGATCACAACGAGATTCTTTCTAATACCTAACGAATAAGGAAGAACAACAAAAGACTTATAATATGAAGTTTGTTTATTTGTTAATATTTCTGGACTGTGAATCTTGCCGATAGAAAATAATAATAATAATAATATCTTGGGACAATCCACACACGGTCATCCGATCCCAAACTAGGCAGAGCCTGTACTATGGAAACCAGACCACTGATACTAATACTTATATACTTTTTTTTTTGTAAATACATACTTAAATAGATAAACAACACCCAGACACTTGGCGGGAATCGAACCCACGACCCATCGGTTAGCAGGCAGGGTGTCTGACCACTAGACCAACGGGCCCGTCAATAATATAATAATATTTTGGGACAATCCCCACATGGTCATCTCCTCCCAAACTAGGCAGGGTCTGTACTATGGAAACGAGACAACTGATACTAATACTTATATACATTTTTTTTTTTGTAAATACATACTCAAATAGATAAGAAACACCCAGACACTGGTGGGAATCGAACCCCCCATCCGGTAACAGCCAGGGTGTGTAACCACTCAACGGGCAGCAGACGATATTAATAAGTTAGTGCGCTTTTATTGTGGGCTTCATCCCCGCTTACCATCAGGTAGTATTGCTGCCAAGCAATTTAAGGCAAGATAGCTTGTATTGAATTAAAAACCGGTCAAGTGCGTGTCTGACCCGCACATACAGGTGTGGTTTTGCATTTTTTCCATATTTGTAGACCTAACTAAGTCAAGGATTATGTTATTTGATTAAAAATAAATTAATAATTCAGTGGTTAATAACTAAAATATTATTAATGATTCATGATTATCGTTCAACCAGAATAAGAGCTCTCGAGCGCTCAGAATAGGTCCCACAAGGTTGGCAACCGCGCGTACTCTTGTTTACCTACTTTGCGCGAAGAGCGGTGCCAGACGGCCTTATGTCCAACGCTTCAAACTGCCGGCCGACGTCAAAGAATTGGTCCAAGCCAAAAACGCGGCTATCCGCGCTCACGACTCCTACCCCACCGAAGCCAACCGGATCCGCATGCGCGCTTTACAGAGGGACGTAAAGAACCGCATCGCGGAACTCCGGGGGGGCCGGTGGGACGGTTTTCTCGAGGGTATCACTCCCTCTCACCAAGCCTACTGGCGGCTAGCGAGGGCTCTCAAGTCCGACACGGTAGCCACCATGCCTCCCCTGACCCGCCCTTCAGGCGTCCCTCCAGCTTTCGACGACGAGGAGAAAGCCGAGGTCCTCGCAGACTCTCTAGAGAGACAATGCTCTCCTAGTGTCTCAGTTTCCGACCCACCCCATCGCGATCACGTAGATAGGGAAGTAGAGCGCTGGGTTTCTGTCCTGCCATCCGACACGCTCAATCCGGTCACCCATTCCGAGGTAGAAGACCTCATCAAAGGCCTTAAGCCTAAGAAAGCCCCCGACCCTGACGGCATCTCGAACCGCGTACTAAAAATCCTTCCCTACCACTTGATCTATCTCTTGGTAGCCATCTTCAATGCCGCCATGACGCACGCTATATTCCCTTCGGAGTGGAAAGAAGCAGACGTCATCGGCATTCACAAACCCGGTAAGCCACGTGACAATCCCACGAGCTACCGCCCCATAAGTCTCCTTAGCGCCCTGGGCAAACTCTACGAGCGCTTGCTTCTCGCAAGACTCAAAGAATTTGTCATCTCGAAGGGCATACTCATACACGAGCAGTTCGGCTTTCGAGCTGGACACTCTTGCGTCCATCAAGTGCACCGCATCACGGAGCACGTCCTCTCCGGGCTCAACCAGCCCAGACCTATATACACCGGAGCCTTATTCTTCGATGTCGCCAAGGCATTCGATAAGGTCTGGCACAATGGCTTGCTTCACAAGCTCTACCTCATGGGCGTGCCAGACCGTCTGGTCCTCATCATACGAGATTTTCTCAGGAATCGTACTTTTCGATGTCGAGTCGAAGCGTTCAACCAGAATAAGAGCTCTCGAGCGCTCAGAATAGGTCCCACAAGGTTGGCAACCGCGCGTACTCTTGTTTACCTACTTTGCGCGAAGAGCGGTGCCAGACGGCCTTATGTCCAACGCTTCAAACTGCCGGCCGACGTCAAAGAATTGGTCCAAGCCAAAAACGCGGCTATCCGCGCTCACGACTCCTACCCCACCGAAGCCAACCGGATCCGCATGCGCGCTTTACAGAGGGACGTAAAGAACCGCATCGCGGAACTCCGGGGGGGCCGGTGGGACGGTTTTCTCGAGGGTATCACTCCCTCTCACCAAGCCTACTGGCGGCGTCCATCAAGTGCACCGCATCACGGAGCACGTCCTCTCCGGGCTCAACCAGCCCAGACCTATATACACCGGAGCCTTATTCTTCGATGTCGCCAAGGCATTCGATAAGGTCTGGCACAATGGCTTGCTTCACAAGCTCTACCTCATGGGCGTGCCAGACCGTCTGGTCCTCATCATACGAGATTTTCTCAGGAATCGTACTTTTCGATGTCGAGTCGAAGGTGCGCGATCCACTTCCCACCCTATTCAGGCCGGAGTCCCTCAAGGCTCTGTGCTGTCTCCACTCCTGTTCAGCCTGTTCACGAACGACATCCCTCGTTCGGACAGGGTGCAACTAGCCCTATATGCGGACGACACCGCACTATATTTCTCACACAGAAATAAGGCTTTCTTGACGCGCACTCTTCAAGACGCCGTCAACGCCCTAGGCGAATGGTTCCAAAAGTGGCTCATCGAGGTGAACCCGGAAAAGAGCGCCGCGGTGTTCTTCTCCCGGGGCACCAGATCCCACACTGCGGGCCATCCCAGTCGCCGTTTAGGTCAGATCACCCTCTATGGGCGTCCCATCCCTTGGACCAAAAGGGTCAAATATCTAGGCGTCACCCTAGACTCCCACATGACATTTGGACCGCATATACGGTCAGTACGCAACCGAGCGGCCTTCGTCCTCGGCCGGCTCTACCCCATGATCTGCAGGCGGAGTAAACTGTCGCTTAGAAATAAGTTGACACTTTACAAAACCTGCATCCGTCCCATCCTAGCTTACGCCAGTGCCGTATTCGCACACGCGGCTCCCGTTCACATCAATAGCCTTCAGGTTATTCAAAACCGATTCCTTCGACATGCCGTCGGTGCCCCGTGGTACATGCGGAATGTCGACCTTCATTCCGACTTCGGTCTAGTCCCTATCCGCAAATTTTTCAAGGAAATGTCCGAACATTACTTTGAAAAAGCGTGCGTCCACCCAAACCCGCTCATCGGCGCCGCTGCCGACTATATCCCCGACCCCGAACCTGGTCCTGGTCCCTCAGATCGTCGACCATCCCCGACATCGCCGCCGTCCGCGGCATGTACTGCTCGACCCACCCGACCCGATGTCCGTCCTCCTGGACCATGACACAACACCTACACCAATACCGACAACGACGTCACGAGTCGTACACACACCTACACACAGACACCGGTCTCGCCGGCGAGGCCGAAGGGTCGTACGCATGCGACCTCGACATGCATCCCCTCGCTGAGTTTCTTGCCGGTTCTTCTCAGCGGGGGCGCGTTTGTGAACCGGTGGTAAACTCACACTCTCTAAGCGGCAGCCCAAGCCGAGGCCGTGCCTCCCTGAGGTGCCCTTGAGCTAGTCGCTACCTTTCTGGCTGGAGCGCTTAAAGCGCTCGCCCTCTTGTCCGGTGAAGCTTTAATGGCCATCTGCGGCCAACAGCACTACTCCTACACGATAAAAAAAAAAAAAAAATAGGTGCCAGACGGGGTTTTTTTTATAGTGACGGATGCACACGGGATTTCTTTTCGTACCTAACATAAAAAATAATTCATAATTTTACACCTATCATTTAATGATTGATTTATGTTCTTTAAAAAGGTATATATCAACCTCCGTAAATATGGCAAGAATGCAGAACCACATCCTGTATAATAGTATAAATCTAAATCATGTTTAATTAGTATCAATAAAATTAGTATTTGTCGTTACAGTGACACTAGAAATAGAAACTGTGAAAATTTCAACTCTCTAGGGTCCCGTTGGCCCCTGCGAGACGGAACCCTAAAAACAAAGAAGGTCTTGTGATAACCACCCTTTGTCTTCTTGTCTACACCCTTGCATTAATATTGACCTAACTGATGATTATATTCTACTTTAGTTGTGCCGAAGCGCCGCCGCCGTCTGTCTCTGAGTGTGTAATCAAAATACAATCTTTAAGAGACACAAACTCGTACATGCACATGTGGTCTACGCCCGCCGCCGTGGAGTTGTTAAATAAGGTGTATTTATTTAAATGACACTTTTATAGCACCTCTACGCGGCGCCAATGTGTGTTTAAGGTGGCTTCAGACCAGCTCGAACGACGTGAATCGACTATCTTTCGATGGAATAAGTCGATCGTTAATCGTCATGTTCATTTATTTCTAACTGTCAATCGACATCCAGATATCTCCTCCACCGGCCTTGATCGGTTTAAGCTATCGATAGTACTTACCATCAATATTCGTAATCATACCGATTGGCAATGTAATTTACTATCTACATACTATTCATTTTCACAGTCTTTGAGGTGCAGCGGAACGCTGCTCGCTTTCTAATCCGGAGGTCGCGGGTTCAATTCCTGTGGGTAACGAGAACTTTGCGACCGTATCGCTTCTATTCTATTCTTGGTGGCTATAAATTTGGGCCCGGTATCCCCGGAACGCACTTCGACCCAGTTGGATCCATTGTGCATGCCCTAGCCCTTACTCTGTTGCTGGCGTATCGAAGAGCTCCCTCAGGTACGCAACGATCGCGCCAGCTTGGAGCTGTACATAATCATTTGGCGTAGGATAGGCTACTCCCAAATGACTTAACCTACGTCTCGCAAGAGCGTCGCAGCTACACAATATGTGTCGCATTGACTCTTTTTCATCTTCGCAGAATCTGCAAATGTCACCAGTACTTAGCCTCATTCTGTGTAGATGCTCGTTGGTGCCAAAATGTCCCGTGAGTGCACCTATTAGGTGCCTTATTTGTGATCTGTTAAGGCTTAATAATTTAACCCCACAGTCCACCCTTCCGCTAGAGAACGCTTTGGAGTGGTTTAGGCCTGACGCTGCCCTCCATTCCTTCATGTGTTCGTTCCTAGCATGTGCATATAATGCTTGGTGATATGTTCCATACGGAATCCCCACAAATGGTTCGGGGCCAACCAAATGACTCTGTGAGCCGGCCCTCGCTAGTCTATCTGCCTTCTCATTGCCCTCGACGCCTTCGTGTCCAGGTACCCAGATAAGGCTGACATTGTTGTGTCTTCCCAGGTTGTTCAAACCTGTAACACCTTCTTTGACTAGTTTAGAAGCAACTCGGAAGGAATTCAGAGCCTTCAGAGCTGCCTGACTGTCACTGAGAATGCAAATGGTTTTACCTTTGACGTTTCTCCTTTGCATTTCTTTAATGCTGGCAATTATGGCATAGGTTTCCGCTTGGAATACCGATGCATAATGCCCCATGCTGTGACTGACACTACAGTCCTTGGAATAAATCCCTGCCCCTGTACCTGACTCCATTTTAGAACCGTCAGTGTACCATATGAGGTGAGTTCCACCAACCGGTTTGAGTCCCCTCGTCCACTCTTCCCTGGATGGTATATGTACTCGGTACCTCTTGTTAAACATGTACACTGGATTTATCCTATCACAGGGCATGTCCATTAGATCGTCCAGTTCTTTCACGGGATCCAATAAAGTGTGTTTTGTACAGGGCTTGTTACGATTCCAAACTCCTGCTTTTGCAAGTCTGTATAGCGACTTCCTTGCCTCTGTTTGTATGTAAGTGTGTAGTGGGGTTAGTCCCAGTATCCACTCAAGAGCCAATGTAGGCGTTGTTTTGAAGGCACCTGTAATTGCCATGCAAACTACTCTTTGTACCTTCCTAAGAGAATCCTTGCAGATCTTTAGTTTGGTCCTAGGCCACCATACAGCGCTGCCGTATGTGAGAATAGGTCTCACCATCGTGGTATATAACCAATACATTACCTTTGGTTTGAGTCCCCAGGTTTTGCCATACGCAGAACGGCACATATTGAAGACACGTAAGGCCTTTCTTGTTATGTTTTCAACATGACTATGCCACGTTAGTTTACTATCGAGAGTTACCCCAAGATATTTCACTTCCGTAGCCCATTTTAGTCTGGTGCCGTACATTTCTGGGTCTCTAAGGCCCTCTAAATGTCTTATCCTCGTGAAAGGCACTATAACCGTTTTGCTTGGATTTATGGAAAGGTTATTGTCTTTACACCATCTTTCCACCCTAACCAAAGCACCCTGCAGCAAATCCGTTACTACGTTTGGAAAATTGCCATTTACTTGTATGACTATATCATCTGCATAGCCTACGGCTTGAAATGGTCCATTGTTAAGTTCCACTAACAACGAATCCACCACTAGACTCCACAGTAATGGGGATAGTACGCCTCCCTGTGGACATCCTTTAGTTGCCTTTACGGTAACCATATCACCTAATAAACTACTTTTAATAACACGTTCCTGCAGCATAGTGCTAATCCATTTAACAATTGTCGCCTCTATGCCATGATTTTGTGCTGAGGTTCTTATTGAAGCGAAGGTTGTTCGATCGAACGCCCCTTCAATATCCAAAAACGCTCCAGCACAGATTTCTTTGGTCTCCAATGCATGTTCTGCCCGGTTGACCACATAGTGCAGTGCCGTGTCCGTAGACTTACCCGGTTGGTACGCGCATTGCATGTCATGGAGCGGTCGTCTCCTTAATGGGCCATCTCTTATATACCGGTCTATCATCTTCTCCAAAGTCTTCAAGAAGAATGAAGTAAGACTGATAGGGCGGTAGGATTTGGCATCTTCATAGCTCTCCTTTCCTGGTTTGGGAATGAAGATTACTTTTGCCTGTCTCCAGGCTGATGGGACATGCCCAAAGGCTAGGCATGCTCTGTACAATCTGCACAAGTGAGGTATGAGAATACCTTTTCCCTCCTGTAGTAAGATGGGGTATATATCGTCAGGTCCTGGTGATTTATACGGACTGAAACTATCAATTGCCCATCGTACCTTGTCTGCGTCAACTACTTTCTTTGCTGTACGCCAGTCGTCTTTGGAAGTTTTTGTAAATTGTTCTTCCATGGTAATGACATTATCAGTCACATTTTGTATCTCCACTGAGTCCGGGAAGTGCATTCTTAGCATATGCGTAAGAGTTTCCTTCCCAGTTACAGTGAGCTTACCTTGGTCATTCCGGATAGATGTAAGTGGATTAACCTTTGCGGAGCTCATTGCTTTACTGAGCCTCATGCCCTCTGGAAGGCTATTGATGCTACTGCAATGAGATCTCCATGATCTCCGCTTCGCCTTGCGCACTTCCTTACTATAGTGCGTAAGAGCTTCGGCATATACCGTAAAGTCATTATTTGACTTCGCCCAGTTGAAAACACGTCGCGTCTCCTGCCTTAGATTCTCAAGGGCAGGTGACCACCACGGTTCCTTTTGCGTCGCCGCCTCTTTCTCCGGGCAGTTCTTGATCCAGCTGGTCTTAACTGCCTGGGTAATTCTGTCAGACTCAAACTCGATATCTATAACTGAGTTGAGTCGCTGCGTAGGATCCCCGAGGTGTTCCTTAAGGTCTCTCCTGAAAGATTCCCAATCGGTTCTCCTTGGGTTCCTCCTTCGTACCTTGCCATAATTATTGGAAGTTACATACCTAAAGCAGATGTAGTTGTGGTCAGATAGACTGACCTCTTCCGACACATGCCAATTACGGATCGCTTTACTCGCTCTATTGGATGCAAGCGTTATATCAATGACCTCCGCCCTGCGTCTATTCACAAAGGTTGGTCTATTGCCTTTATTTAAAATTTGTAAGGGTGAGCTTACCAGAAAGTCCAATAGTGCTTCCCCTCTTTTGTTGTTGTCTGTGCTACCCCAGGCAACGTGGTGAGCGTTCGCGTCGCATCCTATGATGAGGTCGTCGTGAGCGCAATTGTTAACCAGGTCTTGCAGCAGTGCTGATACCGGGTCCTCATTCTCATAGGGTAGGTAAGCAGAAGATATAATAGTATCTTTACTGCCCCCTCCCGTTAACCCCTTAATCCTCACAGTAGTGAGGTCTCTGGAGCAGAAGTCATATAGAGGCATTGCCATTATGCCATTCCTGACAAAGACACAGGTCCTCATATTATTTGTAGGGCATCTATAGAGAAGCTGTCCTCCACGAACGTTTAGACCTCTGATGACGCCCTTGTACAGATAAGGTTCCTGTATGAGAGCGACATCATATTTATCCATATTAAGCGACCGGCAGAGTACTGCCGTAGCCGCCTTACTGTGATGTAGATTAATTTGTATACATCTTAGATAACCCATTGGTGAGGCAACACCAATGGCCTGATCACGCCTGCCTCTCCTTTCAACGGCTCCAGGCTTGCTTCTGCGCGTTTGCGCTGTACTGGTTGTGGCCCTTCCCAACAGCGTCGCTGTCCTGAAACCGGGCTCTGGCGAGCCTTCTCCAGTGACTGCTTCGCCAGCCGAAGTCAGGGCCAAACCTTTATTTTCCAGCTCAGTTTTGCCACCTTGAGCCCCTCGGGTCAGTGTTCCGGTCCCATTCCTGTTCCCAGTCACTACCGACACACCTGGTCCCTCAGTAGCTCCACCGGCCGGCAAGTTATTGGTAGTGGCCCTTCCCAGCAGCATCGCTGTCCTGAAACCAGGCTCTGACGAGCCTTCTCCAGTGACTGCTCCGCCAGCCGAAGTCAGGGCCAAACCTTTACTTGCCAGCTCAGTTTTGCCACCTTGAGCCCATCGGGTCAGAGTTCCGGTCCCATTCCTGTTCCCTGTCACTACCGACACACCAGGTCCCGCAGTAGTTCCACCGGCCGTCATATTTCTAGAGCAACCCTTGGAAGGGCTACCCCCGTCATCCCTAGGGACAGTGCGCGGTTTCTTGTGCGAATCCATGCGAATAATATTCGTAACTTCATTTCACTGACTCCCCACCCTCCACGGAGCCCGCACCTTTGGGGATGCTTTTCTAAGCACCAGGGCTATCAGTGAAATATAGTCCTCCCAAGTGAGTTGTCCACGAGTCCACACAACGTTCGCCTGTGCAGCGCCGCGCCGCGCCACGTTCTCGGCTCACATTGCTGACTGCGGACCCCATCACCCAAGAAGACTAGCCGGCTGGTCTTAAGGACCACCAACAGCCGATTGATTGCGACCGGCTCAGTCGCAACCGCCCGTGTTATAGGAGTCCGGGACCGAAGAGTCGTGTTGCCGCATGGGACCGCGTCCGCAGGCCCACTGTGCAGCTCATCCTCCAGGCCTCCCTTCCCCCTCATTACGGGTCCCCGCGCACGGCAAAAACACGCGGGAGGTCTTACCTACTTCCTACCATCTGCTGGTTTGTTGAGATGGTAGGACCGCAACGCCCGACCTCATGACGCCGCAGTATTGAATAAATATATACATATACATACATATGCTTATAAACATACACATATACTGAGACGCATAAACTTACATACACGAATATATACATACATAGCGGGATTTAAATATACATACTATATATTATACATAAACTCATACTATATAAATATAAGGTGGGGATGAGGGATGGGTGAGGATTGGGGTGAAAGAGTTATTCGCCCAACGATTTTTTTGTTGCGTTTGTTTCTGAAGGAATCAAACCAATAACAGGCGGCAACCTCGGGAAGGCTAGATCATCGGGCTTGCCCTGGAGATCAATCACGACTGTTGCGCTCCCTCCAAGACCGTTTGCCAAATTACACACGGGATTAGTGTGTAAAGTAGGCAAGCAGCTAGTGCATTAGAAAGGGAAAGGAAACTAAGCAAGCATAGGAAAGCAAGCAAAGCATGCCCTAGCCACTTACCCGCCCAGACCGTATCGCTTAGGAGGGTATTATTATGTTTCGGAATATCCGATGCTCGCATGTGCACTAGTAAGCGCTTTAATTAACATCACTATTCATGAGTTAAATCAATCGGCCTATCGATGGAAGCCAAATGAGTAAGCGTCATATAGCAGATGTGGTATTAAGGTAGATTTATATTTAAATCGCTAAATTACATATTATTTAGATAAATATATCTTTGGAGGAGGCCTTCACCTGTGAAGACAGGGTTTTTGCAACTTAATTTAAACCAACAATCATTCACTATTTACCGTAAGCACACTTTTTTGTAAATATTGCAAGAAATAAAAGGCTTTTTTATTTTTCTTTTACTTTTATTTATTTATATTTTCTTCTATAAAAAGGAATCGCCTCTGCCGATTGAGCGGGTCTGAAGGCACCTTTATTTAACTTGAAAACTTGCTTGTTGTGGCGCAAGGTTGACGTGAATGTAAAGCAGCTATATAATTAAACATTTCCCCGGGCGACGGCACTAATTACGAGAAAACAGCTCACCGTCATCGCGTCGCCTTCACAGCCGCGCCATATTCCTGTTACAAATCATCTCTCGACTCAAATTAGCAAGTGAGCTAGAAAAACCATTTAACACGAGAATACTGATTGTGTTAATAGTGATAAACTTAATGGACTCTTCTATTAGTCCGGTAGTTAACAAAATAAAAACTCGGCGAACGCTTCAAAGATGGCGAATTACAAAAAAAAAGAAACAGAAACGGTAGTTAAGATATTTATTGAACGTTTGGAGATCCGTTAATTAATTGCAATAAAAACTAATAAAAATCTACATTTTATCACTTCGTAGAAACCCAAAATAACTTACACAATTACACGCAATTTAGTAATGATCAGCACTTAAATTTATGCAAATGTTTCTTTCGAATAATTGATAGACGCCGTATTTACCAGTTCGCGTGCAAACATTAAATAAATCGACTGGACGCTAAGTTGGTAACAATTTGTCTAATGGATATCGATACCCACTTCCTCACGTGCACCAATTATCATTCCGAGAACGTTAATCACGAAATACCTTAACACAATCGACGGAGAAACTCTTGCAGTTTGCAGCCCCTCGAAACTAATGTGACTGCGAACACAGAGACTAGAATAGAAATCACTCGGTACATTCACCCAGTTCGCTGGCATTTAATTAATCTATTACCACATAGATTTTCTAATTTCAAACAATCACTCAGCTATAAAAGGCTAAAGCTTACCCAATGAACAAAGAAAATCAAACAAATAGTTCCCGACACGGTCGCGCCGCGTCGCGACATAATGGCTCATTACAAGTTAGGAATGCAACAATAACAAACAGGAATGAATTAACAATAGTTACCTACGTGTCAAGTCCCACACACTCGGCATTACAAACATGGCACAAAAAACAGGTCGCATCCTAAACGCGCGCCACAAAAAGTGGCTCGTACAAAACGGTATCGGCGGCGAGATCAAACGCGCCGGCGACCACTCATTTCACACCATCAGCCGGCCGCCGGAGAGCCATCCACCCGCCATACGTGACCTAATGACAACTCCGCCACGGTACGCCACATACCCACCGTTGGCGATACAAGTTGTGCTCTATTCCCAGCGCTACAGAGCAGGATATCCCATTTAAGCACCAGAGTATTCGCTAAAAAGGAAGATTACCCAATAATGGCGCAGACACAATGGCCGTTTTTGTGCAAAAAAACTTTACCTAACGATTAGGTTAATGGTCTTATGAACAGCCTGTCTGTAAAACTCAGGTTTAGAGGCTGGAAGAATGCTTTGGACATTTCATTTGGAAAAAATACCTACCTTCTTATTGTAGATATTATGTACTTTGAAAACTTTCAATAGCCAAGTATAAATTGTTCAATGTATTATTCAAGTTTCATGCAATCTGATAGATAGTTTTCTGTTAAAGAATGTGGTAATTATATATGTGAGCTCTGCAAA
The DNA here is from genome assembly GCA_911728495.1 of Furcula furcula. NCBI lineage: Eukaryota > Metazoa > Arthropoda > Insecta > Lepidoptera > Notodontidae > Furcula > Furcula furcula. The sequence goes on along the minus strand of OU452244.1, from coordinate 23,678,392 downwards.
AAGGCATTTTATCACAAAAGCTTTCAGAAGCTTGTTAAAAATTAAGTAACCCAAAGTCCATCTTTTTATTTTGGGCATACGTATGTTGACCAGCTAAACGGTTGAAATTACATTGGATAGAAAATCCATAGTAGTAGTAGTATTCATAAAGCTAGTATTCTATAATCGTAACAATTAGATAAGTACTAGTATCATGATATAACAATATTAATTCATATCCGAAATCCTTGGAACAGATAACAATGTAATGTATGATGGTTGAGTACGTACTTGCATTACTAATCTACGAACAAAACATGCAATTATCAAGTAACCACCAATTATACAGGACGTCTTTAAATGACTTTTGAAAATTCAATGGATTATAACAGGAAGTTTAAGTGAATGGTGATAAAGTATATCCAAGTGGTTAATTAGGTAATAAAACAAAGCATTACATAGCGTGACAGTTGGAGGAGTAATTGATAAAAGGCGGAGCCGGTTGAAGGAAACGACTCGGTGAGGAATAACGCTTCACTGACTATGGTTATTGTTGTTCTCACATTTAATCCAATAAGTGTTGAAATTCTACTGATTACAATTACTTTTTTTGGAAGGAAAATCCTCATGGATACAAGATCCTCTTCTTACTGAATACGCTAAGTATATGCGTCCTGGAAACGTAACACCGTTTTTTTTTTGACGCGGGGGAAATCTTCGAAAGATCCCTGGGAGCTGTGGGGCTCGACCGGGGTATATGGGATTCTTACCCACTAAAACCCCCGCGGCTGTCGCATCGGCACATGAGAGGGGACCCTGGTCTCTCCGGTGGGATCTGCGCCCCCGCATTGAAGCCCCCCGGGAACCATTCACGGTGCTCACGGGGACGGGGGTCCCAACCCCGCCGCCGTCCTCCTCGGAGTCGCCGCCATACTCAATGGACGTTCTAAGGACCCACACCCCGAACGTTCAGCGACTCCGAAGAACACCTATTCCAAGTCCCGTCAGAAGCTTTTTTTATTTAGAGTAGAATATTCCTCCAACGTACCTACCTACTTTAAATCGCATTTAAATCCGTCCACTTCTTAGAAAGCTAAGATGCCACAGACCGGTGGACACATGCATCAAACTTAAAACGCCCCTCGGTTTTGGTCCCACAGACCACAAGCCGAAGGTTGCCAGTTAAAATCCAAAGAGCTTTTAGTAGTTCTTCCTTACTAGACAGAACAATATTATACATAACGAAATGACCAGTTGACTACAAGGTAAGTGATCCACGCGTCACTCTACGCACTCAATTTGGGGATGCAATAGTCGGTGCACAGGGCACAGGGCCTGATATCTCCCCGATCATGTGTCGGTCTTTTGTCCCATATATAGGAATATAATAACCCAATATAAAGAAAAAAGAGAGAAGAAGAAGAACTCACTCACTCACTCAGAAAGCTCACTGCTACATTATAATAATAATTAGGTACCTTTTTTAACGGGGGAAAACAACCGGGGTAAGTGGGATTATCCATTAAAACCCCTGCGGCTATCGCATTGGTACATTGGCACACCCGGGCTCTCCGGTGGAATCTGCGCATCATAGCCCCTAGAGAACCAGACACGTTGCTCATGGGGACGGGGGTCTTCACCCCGCTGCCTCCTCGGAGTCACCGCCGTACTCAATGAACTGAGATATTATAATTACTGTTGGTGTAAATGATAATAGATTGCACAATCGGACGAACAAGGAAGGAGGTAGAAAGGTACTCACAGAATGTAGACCTCTGCTTCTCCGGATGTGCACTCTTCGGGGCGCCCTGGTAATGTCACTACACTGCACTTATTACAAATGTTCATATGTTTGGTACAAATGATGTAGTATGATATTATAATCAGTAACGTAAAGTCTCGAGATGCTTGTGTGTTCGGTGAGACGGAAGGAAGTTAATGGTATCCACCATTACTAATGAATGAATGAATGGATCGGGACAGGTTTTGGAGGGAAATGACCGATCGTGCATTTGATCCATTCGTATGCTTTAACTATTACCTACGCCATTAACAAGATCACTCCATATTGTGGTTGTTATAAATCCTTATGAACTTTTCTCTCGTATTCTATGATTGCTGAAATACAAAGACTCATATAATATTGATTTAATGGCTTATTTATTATTAAAAATAATCTAAATAAAATAAACTTTTGTACTGCACAAAGACAACCAACCAACCTCCCCACATTTTGCCATTAACGTAGGTCACACATGTTTAGTCAACACTCGACACTAAAAATTTGGTTAACCAGGTCAACCTTTCGTAGTAGGCAACATGGTAGCATTAACTAAACCATAACGATAAAACAAGGCATCATGGGCGCCCAATCAACGGACTGAACAATTTGACCAAATTATTGTTGTAGTCTAGTTCTTTCAGGACAACAAGTATTTATGTATGTATTTCCAAAAAAATACTATAATATTGCTTTCTACGCGTTTTACTGTCAGCGGGATTATTCCTATAATAGTGAAAATAATAGTACTTATACGTAGAGCTGGTAATGTCTAAGCCATCAAAGAGATTTAGTAATTACTATTTTGTTAAAAAGGTACCTGCGAGTCTAAAAGTGCCACATAAAGCAATTCAGCTAAAAGCAATTCATGGTTTAAATTTCAAGAAAATCCTTAAAAATTCTTCTAGTTTTTGAAAAACGGTTACAGATTTAAAAAGGTACCTGTGAGTCTAAAAACGCCACCTAAAGCAATTCAGCTAAAAAGCAATTCATGGTTTGAATTTCAAGAAAATCCTTAAAAATTCTTCTAGTTTTTGAAAAACGGTTACAGATTTAAAAAGGTACCTGTGAGTCTAAAAACGCCACCTAAAGCAATTCAGCTAAAAAGCAATTCATGGTTTTAATTTCAAGAAAATCCTTAAAAATTCTTCTAGTTTTTGAAAAACGGTTACAGATTTAAAAAGGTACCTGTGAGTCTAAAAACGCCACCTAAAGCAATTCAGCTAAAAAGCAATTCATGGTTTGAATTTCAAGAAAATCCTTAAAAATTCTTCTAGTTTTTGAAAAACGGTTACAGATTTAAAAAGGTACCTGTGAGTCTAAAAACGCCACCTAAAGCAATTCAGCTAAAAAGCAATTCAGGGTTTGAATTTCAAGAAAATCCTTAAAAATCCTTCTAGTTTTTGAAAAACGGTTACACATTTTAGATTAATCATGCTCAATTCATATATTAGCACTAATTAGCCGACTCATATTTGGTGTTAATGCTGCCATAGAAAAATTAAACAGTTACTTATTCATATTATGATTCACCGAAAGTGGCCTTTTCAGACCCGCTGATCTTCGGTTGACACCGGGTTATGTTGTATTTTTATCCAGCAGAACCTTGTGGTGGCCTTAATGCTGTAGGGAGACTCTGAGCATCCATTCGGACCTTGCCAGCATGTCTCCAACACAGGATGCTCGATATAACTGGTCTCAGGGCAGTAAAGAACGCTAACCCTGGAGGAAAAAGACGGCTGTCGGAGACATCGCCGTGCTCTCAACAAAAAGAACGAACGATGTGCTAGGGTGTAGGTTCGGCCTTGGGAACATTTTATACAAAAACTGTTTTTCCCTTTTAAGGTGTCTAACAGGCTGAAGAAAATAAACTACTTTCAATCCCTTCATCATAAACAGACGAAAGACGTCTACTACTGAATAACACAACAAAAACCTCTTTCTAAGAAGGGAAGGGTTGCCATAAACCCTATGCTTCACAGGCATCTTGGGGTTCGCAGTATAGGTAATCCAATAGAAAGATGCTGCAGCCCGTCTTCTTGTTTTCCCTCGCCTCTTACGAAACCGAATGGGAGGCGATGGATTTAGGGGCAACTTATTTCAATTGTACTGATCTGATTGTATCAAGTCGTCACTTGTGCCTGTTCTTCTTCTTTTACTAAAAACCACTTTGCTCTACCACCTTTGGTTTCATCTCAATTCATTAATTTCACCAAGCCACCAACCAAGCGTGGGGATTATGGCAACCCCTCCATTATAAGGGGGAGGCCTTTGTTCAGCAGTGGATGTCTATCGGCTGTTAATGATGATGATGATGAATTTCACTGCCTTACAAAATTAGAAATATTGTAATTTGTTCAGTCCTCCCGTGACCATGTGTGCTGCAAAGCATTTGAAACGTCGCGATAGTAAAATCTAAAATAGACCGCGATATATTTTACATACACGCAAACACGCATACACCTATACACACGTACTAACACACACACACACACACACAGACTGACCCACACACACACGAACACACATAGGGGAGACTGGGTACTGTTGTGACAATTTTCATTAGATCGCACATAACTTTGTTATTATTATAGTTAGCTGGAAGAAAGGTGTTTTTTTACAGTTAAATGTACATTTGTCTACGTATAAATACTAAAATTTTGCCTTTAAGTGCAATGGTTAACATATAGGAAGCAATTAGAAAAAAAGAAAAAAATTTCACAACCGACCCCACCCCAGGGACGGTTGTGCCAGTGCTTGGGGTCGGAAGTGACAGGTTCAAAAATACACCAAATTGGTCTATAATCACTTTTATTGCAGGTGATATGTATTAGAATGTAATAAAATATACTTCTGGAAAAAACACATAACAAAGGAAATAAAATTTAGTAACACTTTAAAGCTTATTACTAGTAACGCACTGTAGCGTCTATAATTATTATAACTGTCTTGATATTTATCAGTAAAACAGTTAATTAAACATCTAATTTATACATTACGGTAACTGGTGTCAAAATACAAAAAAATATTAATAAGTGGTAGGTAGGTATATCAAAATCAGTGAATCAGCTGAAAATGTCATCATAAGAAATAATAAACATATGTGTAAATTAATTATGAACATGCAATTTGTTGCACGTTCAAACTTAGTTTACACAAACGGACTCCTTTCCGTCTTCCTCACACATTGTCAGGGCATATAAAACCAAAAAACAACAACAGCCTCCCGAACAAGCCGGGTTCCGAAAAGGCTTTAGCACCGTAGACCACATACATACGCTCCGCCAGATTATACAGAAGACCGAGGAGTATAATCGGCCATTATGTCTAGCGTTTGTGGACTACGAAAAAGCCTTCGATTCAATCGAGACCTGGGCGGTATTGCAGTCCCTCCAGCGGTGCCACATTGACTATAGGTACATCGAAGTGTTGAAGTGTTTGTACAGCAACGCCACCATGTCGATCCGACTACAGGACGAGAGCACGAAACCAATCCCATTGCAGCGAGGTGTGAGACAGGGAGACGTTATTTCTCCGAAACTGTTCTCAAATGCATTGGAGGACGTTTTCAAGCTCTTGGATTGGTACGGATTCGGCATCAACATCAATGGCGAATACATCACTCATCTTCGTTTTGCCGATGATATAGTCATTATGGCACAGTCGCTGGAGGACCTCAATACGATGCTCAGCGACCTCAGTAGCGTTTCCCAACAGGTGGGTCTTAAAATGAACATGGACAAGACGAAGATCATGTCTAATGTCCATGTTGCACCCGTACCGGTAGTTGTTGGGAACGATACACTCGAAGTTGTTGACCACTACGTATACCTAGGACAAACTATCCAGTTAGGTCGGTCCAACTTCGACAAAGAGGTCGCCCGAAGAATCCAACTCGGATGGGCAGCGTTCGGGAAACTACGCGATATCTTCTCGTCCGAAATACCGCAGTGCCTGAAGACGAAGGTTTTTAACCAGTGTGTGTTGCCAGTGATGACATATGGTACTGAGACGTGGTCTCTAACGGCTGGCCTTTTAGAGAAGTTCAGAGTCACACAACGAGCCATGGAGAGAGCTATGCTCGGAGTTTCTTTGCGCGACAGAATCCGAAATGTGGAGATTCGCCGAAGAACCCAGGTCACCGACATAGCTCTCAGAATCTGCAAGTTGAAGTGGCAATGGGCAGGCCACATCGCTCGAAGAACCGATAACCGTTGGGGAAGAAAGGTTCTCGAGTGGCGACCACGAACCGGACGACGCAGCGTAGGCAGGCCTCCCACTAGGTGGACCGACGACATTGTGCGCGTCGCAGGTAACCGGTGGATGCAAATAGCCAATTGTCGTTCATTGTGGCGTTCTAACGGGGAGGCCTATGTTCAGCAGTGGACGTCTTCCGGCTGATGATGATGATGATGATGATAAAACCAAATACTTGTGTCACAACCGTACCCAAAAAAATATGGCACAACCGTACTCATTGCAGGCATTCGGTAAAAAAACAATTGCCGTGACTATACCGATTAATCTACGTACAAAGTAATCACGGCTATTTACCTACCGATGTTTAACTTTTAACGAGATATGACACATTATCTATCTGTACACATGAATCAACAATTACTAAAAGATGTCGAAGAAAAATATTTACTTTTCATTGATAAAAAGTAATGTGGTACTCTGCTAGCAGAAACGTCGCGCGATTGCTGATGCAATTCTGTGCAACAGATGCAGACAAGCACGCTGCTCCTTTCTTCTCTTGCACCCATCCCGATATCTATACTTATAATAAAACTGTAACAGGTCCAATTCTGTACATTGAAGATATTTTGAAAATTTTGTTTGGAGGGCATTCTATAACCGATACTGAGGCCGAAAATGTATTTTTTTTAATTTTTGTCTGTCTGTCTGTCTGTCTGTCTGTCTGTCTGTATCACGGCTGAGCATCACGCCGAAACTACTGAATGGATTCTAATGAAACTTGGCATGATTTGAGATCTTACTAAGAGGTAGGACATAGGATACTTTTTATCCCGTAATCTAGCACGGTTCTTTTGGGAGAGGGGATTAAAGTCAAAACGGGTACTTGGTTATACGCTTGGTCCTATTTTATAAATTTTTCTTTATAATATAATAAATATTAGTAAGGGAACACTCATAGAGAGTTGTTATCAAGGTTTTGTAATCGATCGGGTTAAGCAACGTTAGGTAAGGTCATTAAATAGATGGGTGACCGTTTAACGCCATTTGAACTAAACAGGTCCGTGCTTCGGAGAGCAAGTAAAAAGTGGGGCCCAGTTTTTAACCGACTATATAAAATGAGGTTATGTATTGGATGCGAATGTCTGTAATTCAAAGTTTAGTTAAGTTAACGTAAAAATAGCGCAGGCGGAGCTGCGTGGGTCAGCTAGTTCCTTATAGTTTCGCTAATACGGCGACTGTCACAACCGTACCGTGGCACAATCGTACCCAGTCTCCCCTACTGTGGAATAAAATGGAATTCGAAGTATTAGATTACGCGGAAGTCTTGGTTGGGTTTCTTTTCTTTCTTTTTTTTCTGATAGATGGTGGCCACTCTCTTTACTTTGAAACTCCTGCTCTTCAAGCGGGAGAGATGGGAGTGACTGAAAAATCAGCGCTGCTAGTGATCTCGATCGCTAGCAGTAAAAGCTGAGTCACTGCCCTTTGCCATGACCATTTATTTTTAAGTTACCTTGTTTATGTTTTAATTTTTTTTTATGTTCAATTTGTAAGGCAATAAATGTTCTTTTATTTATTTATTTATTAAAAGTGGTTTGATTTCAATATTTAAATTAGTTACTTAAATGGCAATATTTCAACATAGACGCAAGAGAGTGTTAAACAAACATTGCACTGGGTTGGGTTTTTATTGACGATATAAGATAAAACAAAGTTGATTAGTATTTTGTAATGAGCATCAATGTCGCAACATTGGTCTCTATCGATCTGCCGATAGCAGGAACAATGTCGTCACGGTGATCAAGGTGTCGGCGTATTGTCTCCGTGGTCGGCGTGCCGGTGAATGGGCCGGTGACGGCGCGCGGCACCCCGCGGTGTGGTTCCGGCGATTGTGCCGAGACACGCCCCCGGGCCCTTTGCGCCGCTGCTGCCACAAACTTGATTTGTAGACCCTAACTATTTATAATTTGTCCTTGTTTAGATAATTGTGTTATCTACTGTTTGAAGTTCACGATGTAGAGTTCTAGAGGCTTTAAGGTATAATCAACGCATTGTATTAATCACACTAGTCGTATTTAGGTAATAGGTTAATTAGAACTCTGTCGCCGTTAGAATGGAATGAATATTTTTTATTATTAAAATAAACGACAGTATTTTATCACTAGCTGACCCACGCAGCTCCGCCTGCGCTATTTTTACGTTAACTAAACTTTTAATAACAGACATTCGCATCGAATACATAACCTCCTTTTTTATAGTCGATTAAAAACTGGGACCCACTTTTTACTTGCTCTCCGAAGCACGGACCAAGCGTATAACCAAGAACCCATTTTGACTTTAATCCCCTCTCCCAAAAGAACCGTGCTAGATTACGGGATAAAAAGTATCCTATGTGGCTATGTCCTACCTCGTAGTAAGATCTCAAATCATGCCAAGTTTCATTTGAATCCATTCAGTAGTTTCGGCGTGATGCGCAGCCGTGATACAGACAGACAGACAGACAGACAAAAATTTAAAAAATTACATTTTCGGTTATAGAATGCCCTCCAAATTTAATTTTCAAAATATCTTCAATGTACAGAATTAGACCTGTTACAGTTTTATTATAAGTATAGAATAGATATAGCCTTTGTGGTGCTTTACAATCTGGTTTAAATCTAATCCTGAAAAAATAATAACTTTATGCATTTAAATATATTATACTAGCTGCGCCGCGCAGCTTCGGCCGCGTAATTTTCTACGCAACCTTCTCCTGCCTGACGTTAACTAAAACAACAAAAAATAATTAGCCAATTTCGCCAATTCACGCGTGATGTCGTGATAAAGGGATATTGGGATTAATTTTTAAGTACTCAATTTTAAAGAGAGATATGTAGTTTGACGGGCCTGTTGGTCTAGTGGTCAGACACCCTGGCTGCTACCCAATAGGTCGTGGGTTCGATTCCCACCAAGTGTCTGAGTATTTTATAGATTCAAGTATGTATTTACAAAAAAAAAAAGTATATAAGTATTAGTGTCACTTGTTTGGTTACCATAGTACAGGCTCTGCCTAGTTTTCCCGAGGGACTACAATACGCCTCCCAGCGGCAGGCTCGAAGGCAAGACGCTGGGGGGTGTCCCCTCTCATGCATGTGCCGATGCGACAGCCGCGGGGGTTTTAGTGGGTAAGAACCCAACATGTTACGGTCGAGCTCCACACCTCCTTTTGAAGGTTTCCCCGCGAAATAAAAAAAAGGCTCTGCTTAGTGTGGGGTCAGATAACCGTGTGTGGATTGTCCCACAATATTATATTATACCTAATTGTTTCTTACTAGTACACAATGAAGGATGAAAAATAAACTATTTTTAAAAAAATAATAACCGACTTCAAAGTAAATTATCTAAAAAGCATAAAATAACGAAAATATTATTGAAGTTGGTGTTAGCGTACCTGCTGTGTATATTCTGCACCAACTTCAATAATATTTTCGTTCTTTTATGCTTTTTAGATAATTTACTTTGAAGTCGGTTTTTATTTTTTTTAAAATAGTTTATTTAACACTTTTTAGTGACTTATTTTACCAAGATAGGTATCAGCACTATCACGCAACTCGAACGTCTACATTACAGTAACTTACTGAAAACATAAAAAGTTTATATCTCTTAAACTACTGGACCGATTTTGATGAAATTTGTACTCTACCCTAAGTTGAAAGATATTCTAACTATTGCAAAAATAATTTTCGAAATCGGACTTGTAGTTTCTGAGAAATCCGCGGACAAACCTACATACATACATACATACATACATACATACATACATACATACATATATACATACATACATACACTCGTGAAATTTGGTAAATTCGTTTAGAAGCCCACATAGACTAACATATATGAATATTACGCATTTTTATTAATATTACATACATACGCGTCGAATACAGAACCTCCTTTTTTGAAGTCGGTTAATAAGATGATTCATGCGGATTCATTCAAAACAGCGGTCCTACCTCCGCTCTCTTTCTGATGGTATCGGTATTCCGTCTCAAAGAATTAAAATAGTAAGAAACCGATTACCCCTTTTTATCGCGGGGATACCTTCAAAAGTCCCCGGGAGCTGTGGAACCGAGGTATGTGGAATTCTCACCCACTAAAACCCTCGCGGCTGAAAGATCGGCAAATGAGAGGGGCACCCCCGGGCTCTCCGAGGGATCTGAACCAGGAGCCCCTCAGTGCTTTGCCTTTGAGCCCGCCGCATTATAGCCCCCGGAAACCAGGTCCGATACTCACGGGGACGAGGGTCCCCACCCTCGTCCCCCATCGCAACCTCGCCGCCATCCTCCTCGGAGTCGCCACCGTACTCAGGGACGTCCTGGAGCCCACACCCGAAGGAACCGATTACCTCTAGCGCAACCACTGGTGCCTTATACTCGTAGTATCTCATGCATAGTGGGCTGATCTTGTCAAAGGTTGGCAGCTGTGACCGTATCGGTCAGAAGGACATTGTTTGTTGTTTAATATTTAATTAAAACGGGTAAAAACACCCTTTTTTATTTGTTTCAAAATGTTTATTATTGCGATTGGGTTTAAATGGTATTTAAAAGGTCAGACACTAAACAGGATTAGATTTAAATCAATCAAAATGTCTTCAGTTTTTTGTGGTTTATTTGTAGTTTTTATTTAAAAGAACTCGATTCTGGGGTTCTAGTACCTACGGGTTTTGATAGCTAACGAAATCGTTTTCTCCCGCAAATTTTGTTAGTTTATGAGAGTTCTCCCTCTATAGGCACTAGTGTAAAATGTATTTGGAGAAAACTGACACTTTGGTCGATTTCGTTAACTATCAAAAACGCACTAGACCACCACGAGAATGTTAACCATTCATATTTTTCTCTGAATTTGTAGATAACCTGTAGACAATAGACTCGACCCAGGGGCGTAGCTAGCGCCGTATCAGCCGTATCAATGTGTAAGCAAAAATTCGTACAACGTTATCCATAAGGCATTATTTATTGAAACAAAATATTTACAGTTTATTTACAAATATGTACACTTAAACTAGGTAAAAAACTTCCTCGAAGTTGTCGCCGCACTGGGAGGGAAGGGTACCTAAAAGACTGGCGGCATTACCCCTTTGTATGGCCAAGCTTATACGTTGGCAGAAAAAGCTACCAGCCCGGCGGTCTCCTGAGACTTCGATAAGTTTGGAAAGGCATAAGGCTGTACCTACTTCACAGGAAATAAATCATATCTTGTTTGTTTCGTAATCTATACTAATATTTTATTCGTAGAAGAATAGAGGAAGGTATTTTTGCTTTAGATTTTTAACAGTGTATATTGCCAGTGATGACTTATGACACTGAAATGTGGTCTTCAACTGCTGGCTTCCATTGCTCGTGGTTTCTTTGTGCGACAGAATCCAAAATAAGGAAATTCCGACATAGTTCTCAGAATCTGGTCACGGCAGGCCACATCGCGCGAAGAACCGATAACCGATGGGGTAGAAAGGTTCTCGAGTAGCGACATCGAATCGAAAGACGCAGCGTAGGCAGCTTGTTCGGGAGGCTGGAAGTCATCAAACGGTTCGTAGTGACTCTCGAAAACAGCTTGTTTAAATGGCTCAGGAGTGAGATGGGTCTATAATTCTTCAATACGGTGTTATCACCTCCTTTGAAGAAAAGAACCACCACACTCCCGTGCCATACTTCTGGCGTAGTACCCTCGAGTATGACGGAATTAAATAACTTCTGGAGGACTAAAAGTACCGGTTTTCCACCCGCTCTCAGAAGATCTGTAGTGATTTCGTCTTCACCGGCCTTGTTATTCTTAAGCTGTTTATGAGCCATTCTAATCTCGTACAGGCTGATGTCTGGGATGTCCTCAGTGTAGTGTCGGGGTAGTTTGGCCTGAGCTGTTCTGGCAATGGGTTCATGTGTTGAGGTGTATAACTGTTCGTAAAACCTCTCGGGCTCTCTCAATATCTCCGGTTTCAATGAGATGACACTGCCGTCTTCGATCTTCAGCCTGGTCATTTGGCTGCGCCCAATAGACGAACTATTAGCGAACACTTTGGAGCCTTGGATCCGCTCAATTGCGTCCTTAATACATGCTGTATTATAGGAACGCAAGTCGTGCCGCATGGATTTCGAGATTCGTCTCACATATTCAGCTTATTCTGACATATCAGCTGAAGATAGCAGTCTCATCTCAGTCCGGTTTTCCATTAACTTAATGGTTTTGTTGGAAAGCTTCTGAGGCTTTTTACGGCGTGAGGTCTTAAAGAACTTGGAGCCCTGCGTGGACAGTTTGCACCAACCCATTGTTTATCTCGTCCGCAGCTTCGCATTCGGCTAGGCACTGGAAGCAATTTTGTAGTTCGAGTTGAAAATCTTCGCGGTTTTGGAGTTGGGCGGCTCCTGGACGGAGCATAGACTTCATCAGACGGGACCTCTCGAGCTTAACATTGATACTCAATATGCCTCTAACCATACGGTGATCGCTACCGGTTTTAACCTTGCCGATCACAGAGACATCATTAAATATATGCTTCATGGTTGTCATGATGAAGTCAATCTCATTTTTGGTTGAATCATCAGGGCTTATCCAAGTCCACTTCCTGGATGGTCGCTTCTTGAAGAAAGAGCTCATCTCGTAGTCCCTCATTCTCCATGAAGTCGACCAGACACTGGCCTCTGGTTCCGCCGCCCGTACCAATATCTACGATCCCACTTTCAACTCATCGCCATTACGTGTGTCCACCTTTGGGTTGATGTCCCCCATAACAACGGTGAAGTATGTTTTAGAGCTATGTATGTCTTCCGATATCTCATCCGATACATAATATACATACCAAGAAACACAGTTTTCTGACACAAGATTAAAGAGTATTATTACGGCGAAGTAGAGATATTTTGAGGGCCTTAAGTAAGTCAAGTAGGACCCATAAATTAAAAATCTCGAGTGTCGATCTCGTTTGGAAAGTAAAAAAAAATCGTTTTAAAGAAAAACAGTATGGGATATACATATATCATGAAAATATATATGTATAATAATATCTGACACAAAACCAAAATGAGACTAGTTTATCACGTGTTTGATATCATTTGAAAGGTAATGGGAAATAATATTTCTTTAAATTTTTTTAATTCCTATTTTTTTTAGTCCTGAATTTGATTGTCAAGTTAGTTAAAATCCTTTCGGGGTCGAACAATAATTGTCAGGAGATACTCGGCGGCAGTACCAAGCTTTGAAATGAAGCTAGTATTTCTATATTAACTACCTAAGCACAAATGAACTCATGAAAAAACTAAATATACAATTATTTCAACTCAACGCGAGCGTTTATGTTTCTTTTGTGAAAAACTTTTATCCTTCATTATGGACCCCCCACCCGATTTTGATACAGGACCCCACAAAGGTTAGCTACGCCACTGACTCGACCCTAAGCTTACACTAAGCTGACACAACATAATAGTAACAGCTAAATCGAACGGATTTCAGTCATTGCAGTGAGAATCTCCATTAGATAGGTAAAGACCCAGGAATCTAAATAAGGTAAGTGTTTTATATTTCAAAATATAAGCACAATAAATGATCAATTTCAATAACCACATTAAAATGAAAAGTACAACTCTTGTATCCTTTTTACTAGACTAGCAAGCATTTACTGAGCAAATATGGCATGCTAAATTAATCACATTAAACTTCACGATAAATTAAAAATGTCTGCAGGCTTCGTTTATACAATGTATACATAAACACCGAAACGAATGTAATGAAGTTCAGATTGTTGATTAAAACCCGTAAAAGCAACAATGAAAATTAATCTTAATCAACGAGGGCGAAGGTTGGAAATGGCTGCATCGATAAATGTCGGAAACCCTTGAGGCGATGCTGCTCCACCAATAATTAGCAGTTATGGTGTCGGGAAAGCCATAAAAACGGCGAATCGAGGGACGGACGGATAGACACAATGTGTTAGATATTAATTTCCAAATTATAGGCTAGCGCGCTGGCGCAAAGGTGTGCGACGCAAAAACCTCGAAAGAAGTGCTAAGAGAAGTCGATTATTATTTTAGGTTCGTGTAATCACGAACAGCTGCCTCTACAAATATTTATTGTTTGTTGTGAGATTTGAGTTGTTTGTAATAAGTAAGTATTATAGCTAACGAGGGAAAAAGCGATGCAGCGACTTCAATTTAATGGTGTAGTGGTTAAATTTTAGGGTTCCGCAACTGAAGTTTTATTACAACAATGTGTGGTGAGAATAGTATAATGTATGTCCAATTGTAGTGAGTATATCAATTACAGGATTTACAGGTCAGTCTTGGCATTAATGAGACAGTTTAAAATCATAAAATACCATAGTTTAATATCAAACTGTCTGGCTGTAGTTAAAAAAAAAAACATAATTAAATTAATACATACCTATCTACAGGAGTAACTGTACGTACCGGTACATCAAAAAAATAATTAAAGAGTAAATCCAAAAAAAAACAATTTAGGTAAGTAAGTACTTATATTAAAAGGCAAATATTACAAACGACAAATATTTAAAAAGTTTAACAGGATATTTTACGAAACTAAATAATTAATTTATTTAATAATATATACACGAACATGTACACTTAAACTACGTAAAAAACTTCTTCAACGTTATCGCCGCACTGGGAGGGAAGGGTATCTGGCGGCATTACCCCTTTGTATGGCAATTAAATTACACGAATTAAATTAATATATGTATTCAAAAGAGAGGCCTTCTGACAGAGATATTTTAGGAAACTTTATAAGTGACTTCTACTTTCCTGTATGTTACTGTGCATTTTACTGCACTTTATCAATAAATAAATAACTTACCTATGCACTACTTTTTACTTAGTAATATTTTAGTATGCGTATATTATAGCATGCTCTAAAATATGAGTCTGCGCGAGCTCAACATACCAACAAACAACTGTAACAACAAGATTGTCCAGTGACTGTTTCCGGAAAGTACTGGTTTATTTCGGCCACATTTCCAGACGAAACAATGAAAACCTGGAACGGCTCATGGTAACTGGGAAAGTAGCTGGTAAACGGCACAGGGGCCGCAGTCCCATGCGTTGGGTGGACCAGATCCGCTAGCCACAGACACCAACATCTATAATGTTCAAGTTCTTTTGTCTAGTGTGTCATTTGGGGGTAGTCATGACCCTTAGCAATGAGGAAATACGACGGGAGGAGGAGAAGGAAAATTGTATGAGTAAAATACCTTCTCTGCTCTATTGGCTTAAAGTGACATGAGTTGTTACATGTTTACACGGGCCCGTTGGTCTAGCGGTTAGACACCCTGGCTGCTGGATGGGTCGTGGGTTCGACTCCCACCAAGTGTCTGGGTGTTATTTATCTATATAAGTATGTATTTACAAAATAAAAGTATATTAGCATTAGTATCAGTTACCTGGTTTCCATAGTACAGGATCTGCCTAGTTTGGGATCGGATGACCGCGTCCAAAATAATAATAATATCTTGGGACAATCCACAAACTGATACTAATACTTATATACATATACTTACTTAAATATTATTATTATAGTTCATTCATCCATGTTATTATTAACATTAAAGTCTGAAATTCCTCTATATGTCTGTACCATTTACAATAAAAAATAATATCAATACTAAAAAAATCTAAATGTACGGAATCCTCGGCGTAACATGTGCGTGACTCACACTTGACCTATTAATTCGTTTACTTTTTATATAGTTGTGATGAGTGTATTAAATACACTACCTATGTTGGTAATATGTTTTTCTTATAACATTTATGCATTTCAGTTGAGACTTTAAATAGTTCCTTGGATGTAAATAGTATTTTTTTCCTTTCTTGTTCCGGCGTCACACTTCTTCTGTATAATACCAATGTACAACTTTGATGCTTATCTTACCAGAGATCCCGCGCTTTCCACAACTTCTTCTTCATTATAAAATTATGGCTTCCATCGATTATCGGCGGATTTCGCTAGTGTCAAGTAGTTAATTAGGAATTACAAAAATAATTAAAATATCAAGTTTATTGAGAAAATGAAAATTGTGGAATTTGTGTTCGCTGTCGCTACCACCAAGATGGCGGCCGCGAACCAAACTCCTGTAATTTTTTTTTTTGTTTAGTGCTTATCTGCGATCAGTACATATACTATAAGCAGATGATGGGAGATGAATAACGTGAAAGGGTCACCATCCATTGATGGAGCCCTTTTATTACTTTATCTGGATGCAAATCTTTCATCCAGCTCAAGGATCTGTGCTCTTTTCAGTCGTTTCAGAGGATTGCTACGAAGTAGCCTCTGTGCTAATTCATTTGTATGAACGTCGAGACGTGCTTTGTACTTGGAACATGTTTTAGAAATTTCTTCTCTTACTGTTGGAAGGTTCGCGAAATGGTGAATCAGCATTGGTTATGAACCAAGAAGCTCTGAGTAAGGTCTTTAATATGGAATTTTGAAGACGTTGCAAAATTTCTAAGTTGACTGGCGCTTCCCCATAGCTGTATGCCGTAAGTCCAAATCGGTTTGATAGCGGCTTTATAAACAAGAAGTTTGTTTTCAGTTGATAAGTTAGAGCTTCTACCTAGAAGCCAACTTAGGCTTCTAAATCTCATGTTGATTTCATCTCTCTTAGCCTTTATGTGATATAAATAAGACGAACTCAATCGTTGCATAGCACTCGTATCGCAGTCAGTGGTGACTGTATTGCCTTTATATACTTATTTTTATACCTGTATACGTCATAAGTAAATGTATAGTGCGCAGTTGTTCAAATACTCGCGCTGTTTGCCGTCCATATTCCCACACACATCTCTGCTATTCCGGCAACCAAAAATATTTTAGTGGTTACCAAGTAAAATATTTTAATTAATATATAAATGTAAGTACTTATGTAATATTTAATAGTTTTGCTGTTACTTGTCTAAATAAAAACTTTAGCATAAAAAGTATTCAAGTACTTAGTCAAGGCTGTTACACATAATTGTGACTTCTAGTAGCACATTCGCATTTTTTTATTATATTTTCATTATATTCCAACCAAGTAGTAAAAAGTGGGTCATAAACGATTGAGGAGGAGGTACTTTGGCTTTGAATCATCAATGGTGACCGATTGACACACTGTAAAATATAAAAATCATTTTTTAAATATTGATTCGAATCAAATAACCACAAAACAAAAAAGTAAAAGTAAAGTAGCGATAATGTCAATTTATTTTAAAGATTTCGATCATTTAATTAAAATTATGTTGCAAAAACCTAATAAATCTGTATTTAGCTACAAGACGTTAACGTAAATTAACAGCTTTTATTTTCAACCTTTTTTAATTCTGAATAACAGTTAAATCGTGGTGTCTTACAAATCGCTAATAAAAACAGTTTATTAATTAAACGAAGTAAGTCTGAAGTAAGTAGGTATACCTATAACATACCTATTTAAAATGACCGACAACTGTACTAAATTATATAGACGCGACGGCGTCGTAGGTACGGTGAGGGGCATTTCCGCTTGATAACCTTTAGACGATACCTAATCGTTTGCATAAGCCGGCCCAAGACACGTATGGGCGAAGTAAGCGCACGAAACGTCGTCGTTTAAACGATTTTGAAAATGTTTGAAAATTGGTCAAGCGTTGGTGACCGCGATAGTGCCTATGTGTGGTTTGGTTTATGCCATAATATTGTTGAACAAACACGAAAGAGATACACTATACGAGTAAAGTATATTTTTAACAGACTTCAAAATCACCAACGAAATTTGCCGATATGGAATAGGTACGTACCCTATGGAATAGTATTCTTTTTTTTCTTAATATACGCCAGTGTTTGACTTCAATACAACCTGCTGGAAATCGGCGATGCAATCGGGGATTGTACAGGCTTTTAATATGCTAGTGTACGTACAGTACACTAGCATACTAGAAGTCTGTTGATTCGTCTTGCCTTTAAGGCACACTCACATTATAGTCGGACGGGAAAACGGACGCAGGCAAACTATTCCAGTCTTTCGAAAAAATCGAAGGGCAAATCGTTTAGTCTGGGCGGATAGGACGTTCACTAGGTTTTTTTTATACTACCAAGGTGGCAAGCAAGCATGCGGCCCGCCTGATGGTAAGCAGTCACCGCAGCCTATAGTCGCTAACAACACCAGAAGAATCACTAGCGCGTTGCCGCCCCTTAGGACATTAAATATTAAGTCTTTGTGTCGTAACGTAAGGGTGGACACCCTGTCGTCCTATGATTTGTAAGTTAACCCCACTAAACCGGGGTGACCAGTTACCCTCTTAGTAGGCCTCTCCATTGACTCCTAAGCTGCTACATGACATTATGCAGCACCAGCCCATATGTGACTACAGTACTCTACACAAGACGCGCCTGCACCTCATATACCTAACTTCAGAAACTGTACCAGTGTGAAGTAGCGCCGCCGGACCATTGCGAGGCCACCTTTCTTGCAGCTACTTTGGACTCGGATTCAATATAGGTAAGTACCACCCAAAGTAAAGGTTTAAGATAATTTCAACTCCCAACAACTGAAGACGGAATATTACTGGAAATCTTAAGGCCATCAATATCTTAACAAATATAACAAATTTCATTAATATAGGTAGTCCACGTATTACTAATATCTTAACAAATATAACAAATTTTGTTAATATAGGTAGTCCACGTATTACTCAGAAAGTACCTATCACGTTAAGTATCTTTTAACTTCAATAATACCTAGTGCAAGAAAAAGATATGGACTGTGGACTCTTGCTGTTTGGTTACGTTCTCTGTGAAATTAACGTTGGGAGCCTTTGACTAGAGTTAGAATGATTTAAATACATGTATAAGTAGCATAGCATATTACTAGTTTTATAACTATTTTGCAATCAAAATCCAAAAAATATTAATCAGGGTCATTAGAGACACTATGCTATCGTTATAGTTATATCGATACTAGCTGAGCCTCGAAGCTTCACCCGCGCTCTTTTTACGTTTTTATATGCCCACATAGACTTACATATTATGTGAATATTGCGCATTTTTAATAGTATTACTTACATATTATGTGAATATTGCGTATTTTTAATAGTATTACTTACATATTATGTGAATATTGCGCATTTTTAATAGTATTACTTACATATTATGTGAATATTGCGCATTTTTAATAGTATTACTTACATATTATGTGAATATTGCGCATTTTTAATAGTATTACTTACATATTATGTGAATATTGCGTATTTTTAATAGTATTACTTACATATTATGTGAATATTGCGCATTTTTAATAGTATTACTTACATATTATGTGAATATTATATGCGTATTTTTAATAGTGTCGAATACATCACCTCCTTTTTTGAAGTTGTTTAAAAACCGGAACCTACTTTTTAGACTCTCTCCCTTTTGTTGTGCCTCCGAAGCGCGCTAAGTTCCATTGGATTGTCATTAAACGGTCGCCCATCTAATAAATGACCTTGCCTAACTTTGCTTAGAAGTATAAAAATACTTTACGACCTATTCACATACCTACCAAATATAGATAAAAAAAAAAACATAAAAATCGGTCGAGCCATTTCGGAGGAGTTTGAGCACAAACACCGTGACACGAGATTTTTGTATACATACTTACAATACCTAGATAGATTATCATATCGATGGACTCCGTCCACATTCTTTTACTCCGACAATTATTCAATCACTTAAATATTTTTACTATTCCATATCTTTTAGATCTTTTTCTTGAATCACTTTTTTTTTTTAAATATAATGTATTTCTTAATCAAATTGATGACCAATATCTCAGTTTTAGAGTAATTATGTCTGTCAACTATAAAGTGTTGAATTGTAGACATGCTGCCGTATTTATTAGAACTAGATAGTACCTCTATTATTTTTTCTTTATTAAATAAATATATTATGGCTCTATAAATGATTCGGAGTTCTATGCAGAACTTGGTAAGTGACGTAGACAACGACGTTGGAAAATCTGTTATATTTTTCCAAGCATAGCCTCTCTGAAAAATCTGTATAGGTCATATAGGTCTTAGTAAAGTACTGATATTCTGCACTGTAAGACACCTGTACTTATTATGATAAATAAATTAATTAATATAGCTGTAAAAACAATTTAAAATTTCTCCCTAGCTTCTCATAATATGAAAGATATATGTCACATTTACATCAAGTAATTTTGCTCCACATAAAAACAGATGTACTATACAATTCATAAAAAAAGTCATTAAATTCAAAATTCAATTTTTTTTATTTCAAATAGGCTTAACGCTAGCACTTTTGAACGGTCATTTTTTTTTTAAAGCTACCACCGGATCACAACGCGGCCTCAACTGAGAAGATCCGGCAAGAAACTCAGCGGGCTTGTCATTTTTTCACCTTTTTTTTAAAACAAAGTTTGTCTTAGAAAAATTGCGCACATAATATACGAAAGGCAAACTAAGAAACCCCTTTTACTAAAACAGTTCAAAGATCTACAATATCTCCCAACAGCCGAGCGCCAACATCCTATTGTATCCTTAATCAACTCAATTCCTGCAACTTCCACTCGCTTGAAAAAGCTTCCAATGGTTCAACGAGCCTATAATCCGGTTAATGAGTGTGTAACAAGGGGTTCGATGAGTCAGCAGGAGCGATGGTGGCCATATCGCGAGCCATTAGTACAAAGCGCGGTCGATGCGCCGCGTTACACCATGAAACAGACCACCGTCGGTAACATTTTTTTTTAATTTACCGCCACTTTTTTGTCCCACCACACACGAAGAATATAAGTAACATCAGTATATATAAATTTCAACCCTATCAGCCATATATATACCTAATATAGTACCTATATATGCAGTGTACCTATGTGTATGATGATGTAACGAGACAGAATCGGAAATTATGTTAGAAATATGAATTTTGAAATTTTATAAATTTATCTCTCTAAACATTTGTAGACAAGGGACATTAATGTTTATTTATGCCTTATATTATGTTTTCGCCATCTGGCTCTATAATTGTATCACCTATCTATACTTATAATAAAACTGTAACAGGTCCAATTCTGTACATTGAAGATATTTTTAAAATTATATTTGGAGGGCATTCTATAACCGATACTGAGGCCGAAAATGTAATTTTTTTATTTTTTGTCTGTCTGTCTGTCTGTCTGTCTGTCTGTATCACGGCTGAGCATCACGCCTTAACTACTGAATGGATTCAAATGAAACTTGGCATCATTTGAGATCTTACTACGAGGTAGGACATAGGATACTTTATATCCCGTAATCTAGCACGGTTCTTTTGGGAGAGGGGATTAAAGTCAAAATGGGTACTTGGTTATACGCTTGGTCCGATTTTATCAATTTTTCTTTATAATATAATAAATATTAGTAAGGGAACACTCATAGAGAGTTGTTATCAAGGTTTTGTAATCGATCGGGTTAAGCAACGTTAGGTAAGGTCATTAAATAGATGGGTGACCGTTTAACGCCATTTGAACTAAACGGGTCCGTGCTTCGGAGAGCAAGTAAAAAGTGGGTCCCAGTTTTTAACCAACTATAAAAAAGGAGGTTATGTATTCGATGCGAATGTCTGTTATTAAAAGTTTAGTTAACGTAAAAATAGCGCAGGCGGAGCTGCGTGGGTCAGCTAGTTTACAATATACGTACAATATTGTATAAGTTTTTTATATCAAAGACTATTATATAATTGTTTGTCAAATGCAGCACTATTATAATACCCGTTTGAGCTTGAGCATAAAGCAAAATGTAGTTAGGAAAAACTTAAGCCATTATTAATATTGACACTCATCATTCATCATTAGCACCCGAAAGACGTCCACTGCTGTACAAAGGCCTCCCCCTTAGAAGGGAGGGGTTGCCATAATCCCCACGCTTGGCAGGCGGCTTGGGGATCCATATTGACACTGACCCTTAATAATTAAGGATTAGTATATTGGAATGGGCGGTAACAGCTCAGTGGGCGAGCGCTTGCCTTGGATACAAGGTGCGCAGGTTCGAACCCCGGCTCGCACCTCTGATTTCTTTAATTAAGCATGTGCGAATCGTCTTTGTGCGATTGTTACTAGCTTTCGGGGAAGGAAAACATCGTGAGGAAACCTGCATGTCTGAGAAAGCCTAACTAGCTCTCGAATGACGTGTGAAGTTCGCCAACCCGCACTTGGCCAGCGTGGTGGACTATGGCCTAAGCCCCCTCATCTTGAGGGGAGGCCCGTGCCCAGCAGTGGGACATAAACAAGCGCTGATATATTATTATATTATATTGGAATGGTGGACCTACAGCTTTGAAGACCTTTTTTCCATCGCTGCAAAATTCATAAGTATGATTTAGGTGCCTTTCTACCTTTCTAGAACGTAGTGATATTACTATCTGTTATAATTATGGAATGGTTTAATATTGATGAACATAAGATACTGTAAGTTATCAGTAGATAAAGCACAACAAGAGAAGTGTGTGTATATATGTGTACGAAGTACATCGTCGACCTGAAATCAGGTCGACAACATCCGCACGACGCGACAATTTGCATTTAGTATTTAAGTAATTTTATAGTAATTTAAGAGTGAGTGTACGTACAGCCGTGGGCAAATAAACATCTTACATCGCATTCCGCCGTCTTTACATTCCTTTTACATATCCGTCATCCCGCGGTTCCAGGCGTTACACTCCGTTGCAGCAGCTGAACCTGGCTCTGCATCTAATATAGTTTGGTCCTTCGTATAACAGAAGTTGACCTCGCGTTCGCGTTCTAGATTTATATGAAGATAACACTGAAATTTTCATTTAATAAAAAATAATTTTATAATCTACTTAAATAATTTGCTTATATTAGGAATAGTCTATTAAAACTTAATAGCTCAATAATATTTTGGTATCATTATGGTTTTTATAGTTAAATTTATTATAATTTTTGTAGAGTTCTCGGCGAGTTCACCATAAAACTATAAGCCCAATCGTGTATGCCACATACACAAATATCATGATTCAAATAAAACGATTGAAATATGATTGATTATGTTTAATAATCCTATTGAATAATTATAACAATTTAAACAATAACTATTTACATTCCTATAATATGTCTACAAAATAAACAGGAATGGATATTCGGCTCTCACACTAAAATAAATAACAAACTTAAGTTACACTAGTCATAGTTACAACAACATACTTTATACATTATCTAACACAGATATAGGTTTATTCACACATAACTCGACAAAGATATTATTATAATAAAGTTGTTTTAAAAGCTAAATCCTTTTTTTTCACCAAATACTCTCCATATTTAACAGTTTACTGAAGCATTCTTAAGTAAAATCACTTGTCAATCACACGTATATTATTTTAATCTATTCAATAATTACACAATCCTTGTAAGTTGTATATGAGATCACTTATCTCAGGAAGTGAAATCATCAAAATTATTATAACAGCAGATCGTTTAGGCTTTCATGTTTTAATTAAATAAAATATTAAATGCATAATAGATAATATTACTAGCTACTACTTGAAATTATCCTGACATTACATCGAAAGGGATGCAACGCCGAAAAGGAACATAGTTTTTGTGCATTCAAACTTGACAAGATAATCAACAAAACGATAGCTAATATTAAACACTTTACACATTAATTAATAGTGAGTTCTGTACTTACAATCTAACATTGCACGGGACGTGTAAGTGGTGCGCGAGCGCTCGGCGTCACGCGACGGGAAGCGGCGGCGGCGGCAGGTAGCAGGGGCGCAGCGCGTGCGCTGCCGCCTGCAACAGCTCCGCATGGTAGCGCTGCGCAGCCGCGTACTGGCTCGCCAGCGACAGTTCCAGCCGCGGCAGCGCCATGCACGCCACCGGCTGCGGCGGGGATGGCGACAACCGTGGCGAGTCCGGCTCCAACAAAGCTTCGATCGTGAACGCTCTTCGGGGCCTCTCGCGGGGCAATGCCGTCAACGTCGCCATCTCCGGCAGCTCCGCCGGCTCCGGACTCAATTGAGGACACAGCGGAGGAGTGTATAAACTAGCCGACGGCATCGTCGGTGCAGGAGGCGCGCCCGCTTGTCTTGCCAGAAACGCTCTGTTAAAACTCGCGAGGGCAGCCAGTTCTGCGTTTAGATTGTCCTTTTCGCCCTTCTGCAGCTTGAACCTCTTCCTTCTCCTGAGCAGCGAGCCGTTCTCGAACATGTCGAAGGCCTGCGGGTGCAGCGTCCAGTAGGCGCCCTTGCCGGGCCGGTCCGGCCGGCGCGGCACCTTCACGAAGCAGTCGTTGAAGGAGAGATTGTGCCGCAGCGAGTTCTGCCAGCGCTGCGTGTTGCGCCGGTAGTACGGGAAGCGGTCCGTGATGAACCGGTAGATCTCCGACAGCGGCAGCATGCGCTCCGGTGAGCTCCAGATCGCCATCGCCGTTAGCGAAATATAAGAATACGGTGGCTTTTGGTCGCCATAAGAATCGCGCGAGGGCCGCGGCATTGTCACTGCTCCCGTAGGGAGATGAATAGTTTTGTGTTTAAGTATATGGAAATAACTTCGCGATTGTGTGACGCGTCACTCCAGGGCAAGGTGTGGAGAGGAACTGAACCGAGGCGCGGTGACCGCCTGCTCGGCCCGCCCGCTCTCCGCACGGCGGATGTAGCGCCCCGCACGTTGTACAGTCGCCCCACGCTATTGGTTCAGCGAACGACCAATCACAACGTTCCACTTTCAGGTATGATGTCGGCTTTCGCTCCACTAACAAGGAATTTAAATTGATATTATGTTTATATTGCCTCCAAAAATCTTTTGTGATGACACCGCTTTTTATTTAGCGTATGTAAATTACGGTGATACAGAAAAAGAGATTTGAATTATACACTGATTTAACGATAAATGTGTAGGTATTATTAAATTTTAAGCATTGTAATTTAAATAACGATACCGTTATAAATATAAGTATTAATAATGGCGTGCAATTTACGTATAAGTAGGTATTTTTATATTTGTTACATAACAAAAGTATCTAATGTTATATCGTAAAAGTAATTATATAATACTAGCGACCCGCCCCGGCTTCGCACGGGTGCAAAGTAAAGGATAAAAAATGTTTTTTGTGGGTTATTCCTAAGAGATAAACATATACCGTCGCAAACTCTACATTATTTTTATCTATTTCATAGGGTTCAGCCAGCCTTTGCAATGTAAGCGCAAATAATGTGTTTCTTTACGACATCACATTAGAAACCTCTAAAATTATCAGGGTTCCTCTACAATATTATGCATGTATTATACATATAAACCAATCACTCTATCTATTAAGAAAAACCGCATCAAAATCCGTTGCGTAGTCTTAAAGATCTAAGCATACATAGGGACAGACAGACAGCGGGAAGAGACTTTGTTTTAGTACTAAGTAGTGATAGTGACGTACGTATTGCCTAGGTAAGTAGGAAATTTAACCAAATACCTATACCAATTACTAGTTGGTACTGGTAAATCATAAATTATATAGCTTCCTATTTGTATAACTCACGTGAATTGCTCTCGACCGTGTGCCCGCTGAGATGCTCAACCATTTACATAATTATGATTTCTGAGTTAATTTTGGCCCAAATAGTGTTGTTTTCTCAAGCTACACCATTCGCACGGAATTAACATACGTATTACCATAATCGTACTATAATGTTAACCAACGGAACTGATTAAAAATTTAATTAAATATTGCAATTTAATGGGAGTTTCGACATCTATCTACCCAGTTCCGATTCGAGAGTCATGCGATTGGATTCACTATTGACATTTAGAAGTAAAAACGTAGACAGATCGGCACGAAGTAACTTTTTATGTTAGTACTTTTTCCGGTGGTGACAGCGTTGCCGAGAGCCGTAAATAGCGGGGAAGGTGAACGGTTTACAACAAAAACGCGTTTGCACGAGCAGCTTCCAGCGTATTTAATAATAAAAATGTCCTCTTGACCGTACTAACACAGCAGCCAATATTCGAAAATATTCATATAAATTGAATATCATTCAAACCTATATACTTTTTGTACTGAATGTTATATTTTGTATAGTTTGACAAGTGTTTGCGGAGACATACGAGTAGGAGAACGTTTACGATACTCCGTTGGAACCAACGAACCGACTCTACCAGAGATTGTAAGATTTGTAAGTTTAAATTCAATATTGTTGTCAATGCATGTATGTGAATAAATTATTACATGTTACGTTTAAAACCTTATAATTTTCAATTTTCTTCGTACGAATAGACGTGGCGTCAGCTAAAAATGGGCGCTGCATTTATTGTATCATTTAGCTGCGCTGTCGCTTTTTAAGGATCCGTACCCGAAGAGTGCCAATGGGACCCTATTACTAAGCCTGTGTTAGTCTGTCCGTTAGTAGGCTGTATTTCATGAACCGTAATAGGTAGAGTTGCCATTTTCACAAAGTTTCTGTTTCTAGTGCCAGTATAACGGCAAATACTAACTTTATCATACTAATTAAATTCGGAAGAAAGGTTACGGAACCCTTTATGTGCGGGTCCGACTCGCACTTGACCGGTTTTTTGTAGACATTTATATTAATGTTATGAGTTATATCGCTAAAACACGATACTGAGTATAGTTACTTAGTCTTATGTAGATTTGAGCCAAGTAATTTCTTCAATGATAGAGTACGCAATGGAAAAAATTGTGTGAAAGATGATGAGAAGTAGAATAGTATTGTTTTTTATATGATAGGCTTAGAAATTTCAACAACAAAAATCATACAAAAATATATTAAATGAAACGATTTTATATTTAAAAAGATTTGTAACGTCAGTTACAAGGCCTGCTAGTCTAGTGGTTAGACACCCTGGCCGCTACCTAGTAAGTCGTGGGATTGAGTCCCACCAAGTGCCTGGGTGTTTTATCTATATAAGTATTTATTTACAAAAAAAAAAGTAAGTATATAAGTTTTAGTATCAGTTATCTGGTTTCTATAGTACTGGCTCTGCCTAGTTTGGGATCAGACGACCGTTTGTGGATTGTCCCAGAATCGTATTATTAATAGTAGAGTATGGTAATTATATGATAGGCTTAGAGATTTCAACAACAAAAAAAAATTAAATGAAACTATTTTATATTTATAAAGATTTAGATGATACAAATTTTATTTTAATCGGGAATTGACGCGATTAAAATAAAGTTTGATAATGGAACGCGAAAGTCTAAAAGTTTAGAGGATATGTTTTTAAATCTACCCAATAAGTAATCTTATCCTAGTTAAAGATGCCAAATGCATTAAGTGCAATTAAAATGAGATTGTAGTTACAACATCTCGTATCTTTTATATCTTAATAGAAACCGAACTCAGCTACTGTTAGTGAGCACTATTATTTGTTATTCATGAAAAGTCATAAAAGCCAACATTATGTTGGTTTATGACACAAGTAACATTTAACGGCTTGAAACCTAAGCCACAATAGACTGTGGATGTTTCTTTTTCGATTAGTAAATGGTATGACTCTACAAAGGTGAATTTGAATAACTTATTAGATTACAATGTTTCAACAACACAGAATAAATAAAAAATAAAAAAATTATTTAGTGCAATGTTTAGTAAAATGGTAATAAAAGACCGTCAGTAGCCTTACAACTTCCAGTAATAGTTGTCTGTTATTATTGTAATCTAGTTTTTTTTTTCAAATCAAATCAGATGTCTATTTGCCAAACCAAGTGTGTACAGGGCTGTTGTTTGATACAATGTTTTGTGTTCTTTTAACTTGGTAGCCTTTTACAGGCAAGTGAAAATGTATATTTAGCATGCAAAAGAAAAAGATATTACTTCCTTAAGAGTAAAAGAAAAAATGTAATAAGTAATAATTATGAATAATAAATCTTACTATGACACGAGGTAGAGAGAGATTAGGTTGTCACTTCCTATTAATAAAGTAATATTACAATAATACTGTTATTTGACGTGGTACTAGAGTCCCAGAAAATGCCGAAAGTAACTTGTTCCCAGTAATTTGCACGCCCTATAAACTGCGCTCAATTCAATTTGTCATTATATTTATAATTAAACATTATTCAACATAACAACTCCGAATGAGCCGTACCGATAATTACTTGACAGTGAGCCCGGGCTAAAAAGAACATAAAATATGAAATGTAGCCTCAATTATATCCTCAGAAAATCTGAAATAAACTGATAAACCATAAGCATAATATTATAATTGGAATTAAATTTGTGTCGATACCAATATCTCGGTCGTCTTTGCTTCTTGAAGAATTGAAAGACTTAAAAATCATGTAAAGTTACTTTAAATTCTGCCTTTTTGTCTTGAATTACAGTCGGTTTTCGTTTATCGGTGTTTTGACGTAAGTCTTCATGAAATACGGTGTGTAGGCGGCGGAGATGTGAGTATCGTAGGTACGAGTGGTGCGAATTCGTCACGGGTGCTTATCGAGAAGGCAGTCGATAAAGGCGGCCTGTCGATGTTTTATTATTACAGGGGCTCGTGGCAATCATCGATGCTCTGCTTTCGACGAGATCTCGAGGGACTCATTACAGTTTACACTACAGAAATTCCTTTTGGATAATGGAAATTTATGATAATAAAGGTAAAATTTAAAGGTGAAACCTTCGTACGGAGTTTCATAGTAACGATGACATTTTATTTGTTTTAATTAATGGTGGTTCCCATGTGCAAAGGACCATCCAGGCGGGCACCACCGCAATGTCATATATTATATTAGATATTATTGTCAGATATTATTATTAGACATTATTGTCAGATATTATATTATTTATTAGATAATATTTGCCACCAAGCAGCAATGTGTAAGCATCTTCCGGTGAGCACTGTATCTGGTTAAACTAAAGGCTCCAGAGAGATAATAATATTTACTCAGGGTGTGAACAGCAGTGCAGTACCTACAGATACCTATAGTCAGCTTGCAGAGCTGCTTACCATCAGCCGGACATCGCGCTTGTATCTTTACTAAACTGATTACAAAATAATGATGATTTGTTGTATTTTTGTTGGCGACTAAGGGAAATCGAGAAGACGGGCAGCAGCGTCTTTCTATTGGATAACCCACCACCTATACTGCGATCCTCAAGACGCCTGCCAAGAGTGGGGATTATGGCAACCCCTCCCTTCTAAGGGGGAGGACTTTGTTTAGCAATTGAAGACTATTGGCTGCTGCTGCTACTGCTGATGTATAAATATCTAATATTGATACACACCTACTAATTTAGATCGTGAAGAGATCTTCAATCTAAACAAGACAGTTTAATCAAGAATTACTTTATACCCCATGTTTATCGTGGTTTTGTGGCGAAACACTGCATTTTATGTGTAATAACTGAGATCAAATCAACGTCTACAATTATACCTACCTATAATTATAGTTAATATCTTTTCAGAAGCTGATTTAAATCATTAAAATGACTGAATCAATTTCCATTAAAATAGCGAACAAGTCAAACACAACTTATCATTTAAGTTGATTAGTCTGTTCGCAGTTTATTTATTTACAAACCACACAATTATCAATTGATAGTAAATTTACGTAGAATTCCAGTAATATTGTTAGTATACGAATCTAGTTTAAAAAAATGTTAGTACTATTCGATTTGTGAGCTTCGAGGTTAAGGTAAAGGTACCTGCTTAATTCGGTGACTTGAAGGAAGACGGCAGCGGGGTTGCGACCCCCGTCCCCGTGACCGGGGTCCCCGGGGGGCTAAAATGCGCTCCCCGGCGGCGGGCTCAAAGGCAAGGCACTGAGGGTCCCCTGGTGACTGACCTGGGTCCCTCCGGTGGGATCTGCCGATCTCTCATGTGCCGATGCGACAGCGGCGGGGGTTTTAGTGGGTAAAAATCCCACATACCCCTATGAAAAAAAAACCTATCTACTTTCTTCGGAGTCACTGGACGTCACAGCTCCCAAAAGGTTTGAAGGATGTTCCACCTCCTAATTGAATTTAATGCATCTAAATTATTTTATAATATGTATTATTGGGAAATCCCTAAGTAGAATCATAAATAGAAGAAGAACATCGATGATTACGAACCGACATTTCTTATATTTGAAGCCAGTAGGTACACTTTGAAATAATGTTCTGTGTAATACACTTTCTAGGAATTACCGGTAAACGATAACATCGCTATCAATACATACGAATTTATAACCACAAGAATATAAATAAAGGAATTACAAGCTACCACGATATTCAATAATCCTAATTAGCAAGTAATACATCGGAACTATTATTATCACGCACGCCCGCCATAATTGATACCAATCTGTCGAGCGAGTCAGTGTCAGTCTGTGACAGGTGACAGATGTCAGCTCTATGCTCTATACAAAATCTAGCAACCGTTGTGCATGAAGCCTAATATGGAATGTTCTCTGTATGTTGGGCTATTCTATCCTCTTCTTTACTTCGTGACGGCCTTGTGATTCCTAACACGGCCTCTCCTGACTGTGCGTCGCCCTCGACCGCACCTTGAACGTTCGGCAATGCAGTGGTCTTGGCTCCGATGTGCTGCGAAAGGCCCTTTTATCATCTTGAGATTTGTGATCTTCATCATAACCGGCATCATCTATAACATACATGACCTAAATATGCATATTCGTTAAAACAAAAATGCCTGATTCTCACATACATCTCGCTTGTAAGGCCCTCTTTCTTAGGTATCTCAAACACACATGAGCTAGGCCCTAAAACGTTCATGAAAATCTGGGATGAACATTCATGAAAATCTGAGACACTTGTAATCATGAATTTTCATGAACTCTGAGGAACTCATACTCTTCATCAATCTCACCTTAAAGCTACTAAGCTTTTTAATGTGCACAACATTCGTCTTCTAGTACACACATGTAGGGCAAACACCCCGCAGTTTGTTTGCCAATAGGATCGTCCCGCAGTCCGTCCTCTACATGTCGAGGTATCCCGCAGTCTACCTCACTCGAGATGACCTGCAGTTCATCTCGAGCTACGTCACGACATCCCGCAGTCTGTCGGACACGCTCACCGCACACGGCATAGGTAGCGACCATAAGGTACGCGCCCGTGGCTAAGACATTCGTAACACACGAATTCTTCCCGAACGACTAGCCGCATGGTTTGTGCGACTAACGCCACGTATTATTCCCGACGTCCAGGCGCATGATTTGGCGACAAACGCCACCGCAAAGGCCGACATGGCGGCAAACGCCAACACGTCCTCTTCCAGCGCACGCTTCGGGACACCGTTCACCTTGCAGGATTTGGCAACAAATGCCATCGTCCTTCTGCAGCACACGCTTCAAGACACCATTCGCCTTTCATCGTGCCACAGCAAGCGCCCAACTGCCTGAACTTTTCCACTGTGAACAGAACATTCAGAAGGCAAACACTTTCACTTTAGGTCCCACAGCACCTCAACGGCGCAGCCCCAATCACAAATTTAGTGAGCGACAATGGACAGGTTAGTGAGCAATAATGGACAGGGTAATGGCCCCTTAAAATCATACTCTTCTATTGCAAATATTCCTGTCAGCTAAGCAGTGAAATTCTCAGTGATACAAAGGGATGAGAAAATGCTTCTCTGCATTACTTTAGTTACATTCCGTACTTGCCGTAAGAGTTAGAAAACTAACAATAAGCTCTAACAAGCTAAGGCATGATAAGTGAAAAGATGACTTCATATTTTGTCTGATGACTTCAAGATTGAATTGGCATATTAATACTTAGAAATTAGCATTAATAAATTACAATTGTCGCCTAGGTATGTACTACTCTGGTATTTACGTCTGTTACAGACTATCATACATGGCGTAATATCTGTCAAATACCGCTTTTGTTTCTAAACAAGCCAGTATGTGCGACATCACCTGTTGCAGCGCTGTCAAGAGAAGTTTATTCATTAACCTTAAAACACAACTTTTACAGGCCTTAACCTGATACAGTAACGTTCACAATTTATAACTAATAGCATATGTAGCTATCCTTGAGAATTTACTCAGAGTACAGTGAAATAGATCAGTTTCTGTCGAAATGAGATTGAGAATGCGAATCGCACGCGTCAGCGGCGCCTCTTTTAGTAATTTAGTGCGAGCGCCGAGTCTTTTAGTATTTGGTACCGCTAGCAGTTGCGGACGCCGTCTTCACCACACGTACTTGTCACACATAGTTCTATCTGCCACAAGATGTCACCGTTTTCTACCTTGCCCGTCATGATCTTAAAAATGTATGGGACTAGCATGAGGTCCCTCCTTACACTTAATTCGCTGTAT
Organism: Furcula furcula; assembly: GCA_911728495.1. NCBI lineage: Eukaryota > Metazoa > Arthropoda > Insecta > Lepidoptera > Notodontidae > Furcula > Furcula furcula. The sequence goes on along the minus strand of OU452244.1, from coordinate 23,646,172 downwards.
CCAACCATACCTATGATAAATAAGGTCGGATACGTTAGTGGATAAAACGGGTACACCCCATACTCTCATATATAAAAATGTGTCATACATAAATATTTATGTCTGTTTGTACTGCTGGGTGCAGAATCCCCTTGATGATGTTTATCTCTCTTGTCAGTGAGTGCCTCAAACGAAACTTTATCTCAAAACTTGAGACACTCACTGATTGCCATTCAGCCTGATTCCACGCGAGTCTTTCCCAACGATCATCCTAAATGATCGATGTTAACATTCTCACCCATTTATTGTCATTTACATATTTCGCAACTTTATACGGGTAATAAGAATTTATCAATAAAAAGGCTAGCATTGCTAGATCTGGGAATTGAACCAATGACTTTCGAGACATTCTACAGTGCAATAGAAGTAGTCAAATAAAGATCTCAGTCAATCTATGACGATGTACTACAAGCGCAACACAAAAACCACTATACTATCTTATACACACTATACAGGCCGGGTTACGAGCCGGTGGTAGTTTGTAAAAATGTTTTTGTGTACCTAAGTGCCTCCGTGTGGTCTATACATAGTAAAGATGATTTGGCTTTGACTGATTATCAATGGGCAAACTTTTTCTTTCTTCGCTCCGATATTAATTACCAATCATCAATTTCATCCAAATTAGATTCGATATTACATTGAGAACTATTTGTAAATACATAGTTTGTGTATTGCACTCACAGTCCCGTATCCGTGGGGTGCCGGGTTAGAATTGCATCCCTCCATCTCCTCTTGGTGGGTGTCGTAAGAGGCGACTAAGCGAGAACAGGAAGACGGGCAGCAGCGTCTTTCTTTTGGATTTATTTTCCACCTAGACTGCGATCTCCAAGACACCTGCCAAGCGTGGGGATTATGGCAACTCCTTCCTTCTAAGGGGGAGGCCTCCGTACAGCAGCTGACGTCTTTCGGCTGCTAATGCCTCACAGTCTACTACTGACCAATAAATAGTTTCAAAATGACGACATACCTTCTATGTGCCATGTGCTTGTCTTTACTAAACAACAGCACGCAACTTACGTCAGTGCGGCAGTTATTGCCACACAGTCATATAGTGAAGCTGCTCTTCTTGCTTCGGTGTCTGGCCATCTCGACCGTGGCGTAGCGACCAATGCCAGTGTGCAGCACAGCGATTATCGATGAAAGCGGCAGCGACCGGTGCTAGTGCGTAGCGCCAGCAGTGCTACCGTGAGGGCGGCAACGCCACGAGTGCGGCGGCAACGCCACGTGTGAATGGCTGCAACGCCACGAGTGCGGCGGCAACGCCACGTCTGAGTGGCTGCAACGCCACGAGTGCGGCGGCAACGCCACGTCTGAGTGGCAGCAACGCCACGTGTGAGCGGCAGCAGCACCACGTGTGAGCGGCAGCAGTGCCACCTCTGGGCAGCAGCGGTGCCCCCTGTGCGCGGCAGCAGCGCCCCGTGTGAGCGTCAGCAGCGCCACGTGTGAGCGGCAGCAGCGCCACGTGTGAGCGGCAGCAGTGCCACCTCTGGGCAGCAGCGGTGCCCCCTGTGCGCGGCAGCAGCGCCCTGTGTGAGCGTCAGCAGCGCCACGTGTAAGCGGCAGCAGCGCCACGTGTGAGCGGCAGCAGTGCCACCTCTGGGCAGCAGCGGTGCCCCCTGTGCGCGGCAGCAGCGCCCTGTGTGAGCGTCAGCAGCGCCACGTGTAAGCGGCAGCAGCGCCACGTGTGACCGGCAGCAGTGCGCCATGTGAGCGGCAGCAGCGCGCCGTGTGTGGCGGCAACGCCACTCGTACAGCGCCCAATGCCACCGTGTAGCGCACAACACCACTTGTATAGCGCGCAATGCCACTTGTGTAGTGCACAACTCCACTGTGCAGCGCACTACGCCACGTGTATAGCCCCCAGCGCCACAATGCAGCTGCTAATGCCACACGATTGCCTTGGCGACCAGCACTCACTCCTTCTGTTCTGTGAATATAACTACAGAAACCGAATAAAAATTTGGCCAACCGTAGAAATCATGTAGGTAGGTAGTGACATTAACGGGTAAGTACATAGAAATGATCTGCCTTTGTAAATATTATAAGCCTGTACAACCCAACAGACTACAACCGCTCGGGCATCCTGCACAAAAGATGTCCAAATCTAACCACATTTCAATTTTGATTAGTCACCAGCAGAGAAAATAACCATAGAGCCGAAACAATGCTTTACACATTGCCATGACTGATCAAGCAAGATTGACAACGAAAACACCTTTAAGAAAGTCCAAATTGATGGTCAAAATGATTAGCAATCGCACTTGATCAAAGCTAGCAGTCAGAACTCAATCTACCCACTGCTTCAAATAACAATGAAACAACTTAATTATAAATTAAAACCAAGTCAAGGACTGAATGACTACATCACCTTTACAAAATTTAACCAAATTCTAATTTCATCACTAGACATTAAAAGAATACCATTACACCAGACTACTGATTGTCTTTTGTAATTTATGTAGGAAGAAAGATCCGGAGTTAATTCCCACTAGTGAACACAAAATAACTATTCATCGAGAATTTCCTTACCAATCCATTTGTAGAAATATGTTTTTCTATGCTGGTTATTCCTACTTACTACAGACTACTACAACTCTAACTCACAAAAGACTCAAACATATTCTCTGGCTCGATCAGATCTCTATCGGAATCAATTCTCGGGCTTGATAGTTCACAATTAGAACGGAAGAACAAGTATGCACATCGACCACGATGCATCTTTACTGTACCACTGAACTAACAGTACTCTTAGAACTATAAGACTGAACTAGTACATTTGATCCATTGTACTAGTACGGAGTGCTCAGCTGAGTGATTGAATTAGCACAAGCCTAATAGCGAATATCACCAGAATTCAAACTCCACTATCACCTTAATAATGACGTTGACAATACCAACATGGATTGTGGAACCCGTAGGCATCATACCCACTTAAGTATTTTTCGATGACGAAACGATTTCAACAAAATCCATCAGAATGCGAAGCGGATAGGCTAGAATCCAATCCCACTTCTGATATTGGGAAATCCCTAAGTAGAATCATAAATAGAAGAAGAACATCGATGATTACGAACCGACATTTCTTATATTTGAAGCCAGTAGGTACACTTTGAAATAATGTTCTGTGTAATACACTTTCTAGGAATTACCGGTAAACGATAACATCGCTATCAATACATACGAATTTATAACCACAAGAATATAAATAAAGGAATTACAAGCTACCACGATATTCAATAATCCTAATTAGCAAGTAATACATCGGAACTATTATTATCACGCACGCCCGCCATAATTGATACCAATCTGTCGAGCGAGTCAGTGTCAGTCTGTGACAGGTGACAGATGTCAGCTCTATGCTCTATACAAAATCTAGCAACCGTTGTGCATGAAGCCTAATATGGAATGTTCTCTGTATGTTGGGCTATTCTATCCTCTTCTTTACTTCGTGACGGCCTTGTGATTCCTAACAGTATATTAATTTACAAATTCTTAGGACCAAGCTCCAGCTTTGCCACTGAATGGCATCATGGTGTTGCGGCTAGTGCTAAGACGCAGCATTTTGCTGAGTAATCAACCATTCAACAAACAATCAGCGTGCATTAGGTAATAGTACCTAGTTATTTAATAAACTAGTTCATAACTTTTATAAGTAATATTGTTTTTTTAGCGTCGCTCTCTTTGAGAAATAAATTATATTCTGGTAACGCTGTTTCTTGCCAGGTTCTACTCAGTGGAGGCCTCGCTACGATGCGGTGTTAGGTACTTGATAAAAAGATGACACTATGTAAGAGTCCCCGTGAGGATTATGGGTAGTAAAGATATTTAAATATAGAATTTAAATACAGTACGCCAATCTTCATACATTTTACATGTTTCCACTGGATTCTTTTAAAGGCGCTTGCGCTGCTGGTGTGAAATTTAGAAAAAGCAAATCGCACTGTCATGATCACTTACGTTACGGCATGGTAGTAAAGTATCTATGCATACTCGTACTTGGGAGTGCTCTTCAAAATTGTAATAAAATAAGGTTTTAGTTATAGTCTTTATTTTTGTTCGTGATTGCAATCAAATGTTATGACAAAATGTTTAATAACTGATGTAACGGATCAAAGTCCCAGGATATTTTCGATCGGGCTGGGGTAACTTTTCGTGCAGCGTAAGTATAAGCTTGACCATACAGGAAACGACGGTAGTCTTTTAGGCACCCTTCCCAGTGCGGCGACAAGATTGAGGGAGTTTTTTACTTAGAAATAATCTGTAAATATTACACTGTACTGTCTGCGGCTCTCAAGACAATTAATTCTTAGCACAACGCTACGTCAGTGGCTACTCTAAAAAGCTCTCAAGGCACTTTCGTCGTTACTTGCATATTTTTTGTTCCGTAGATCGAATTTTTTCGCGCGCCCTCCCGACTCCGCCAGAGGGTGATTTATGATAAAAGTTATAAGCGGCGTTTTAATATCAACGAGCCTTTTACGCCTCGGCCCTTTGTAGATGCCGACGGTGAGATAACCTAATTAACAAACGTTATATATCATTGGGGAGCACAGCGCAAATATGACAATTTATTTATTAGTTCATCTCGGGAAAGTGGTATCGTAATGCATATCCTATACATTCTTAATTTCTTTTTATCATGAATCTGCAAATTGACAAGACCACAATTTATACGTATAAACAGCGATCGGTGTGTATCAGACTTTATTCCTGTATGGCCATGACCGTCAAAAGTAACAAAAGAATATTTAAATCCAATTTTATTATCTTCATGTATTGTTCAACAAAATGTGTGCAATAAAGGATTAATCTATGTATGTATCTTCATGTTCTTTCTAAATGCCTAAGTGTAAAACAAAGTCCCTATTCGGTCTAACAAACACACAGACAGACTGGCGTCTGTTTGTTCGCCTACTTCTTAAACTATACAATGGTTTTTGATACGGTTTTCACAATCATTAAGAAAAGAAAGCTTTACATAATTTAGAAAACTTTTGTCCTAAAAAAGATCATGGAGAATACGCAACGGGGGTTCTGAGCAAAGGCTAGATACGCCCCAATTATAGCTGTAGGTGCAATCGCCATAACAACAAATACGCAAATGCGTAGGTAAATAATTGCCTAAGTGCAAAAGTAAACTATATACTTAAGTTAACCAACCGTCACTAACGTGGTAATGTTTCCTTTGAGGTACAGATATTTGTACCAGTAATCAAGGCTACGAAAACAATAATAAATCAGAATAATAGTTTCGTTACAACTTTCAAATTACATAAATAGTTCTAAACAGTAAGACAATGAAACTGTAACTGTGCGGGCGACTTACGTAACGACTTGTGATTTGTAAGCTCAGCCAGACCGTCCTATTACCGAAGAGCCTGCCTTCTCTCGTCACGTAAGCACCAACAAACCTACATACAAAACTAAGCCGTATGACGTTCGTATTCAAGTTGTAATTTCCTCGATAGGCTTACGACTTAATGGTGTTTAACATGATGCGCGTACGCACGTCGGCGTTAAAGAGACTCCGATTATTGTTATTGAATTACATATCAAGAGATTGCGTGCACCGGCCACAGAATAAAAACCCCAATTACTCAACTCCTCCGGTAATTAATAGCTTATCAAATTAGTGAAATGATTAATAGTAATACGCTGATCAACTGTTCTGTTATAATTTATAACTTACGCGTCTGATTTGGCAACACCGCTTATGATTGTTGTTAATTATTAATAATTATAGCTATGCATTCAGTATGCATATTTGTCAGGTAAGTAATTGTATATCATAATAAGAATTGTATCTAAGTATATTTTTTTCAGGAAAGAAACAGGGTAGATTAACACATTTATGGATTCTAGCTTTATAACATGCAAATTGTGTATGGTAACTTGGTAAATGCAAAGCTGATTCATAACATAAGATTATGTAGGAGAGTAATCACTGTTTTAGTAGCAATAGGGTAAAAGCCAGGAGTCTCTAAGCCGCCAGGACCATGGCTCTTTGAGAAACAATTAGGATTAGGCATACTGACCGCTGGAGCACAACGCTAATCGAAGATGGCTTTATTGGCTGCGGTCTTCTGTAAAAGCGTACCTTTTCGACTTATCATAACTGTCAAAAGAATAAACTTTATACTATCAGAAAAACATATCTATTGAACCATTAAGTTTTCGCTCATGAGTTTACCTACTCTACATTTTCCTAGATTCGGCAATGCTTTTGAAGACAAAAGAACCAGTAACAACCAGACACTGAATCTGAACCAATAAATAGGTGGTCTTAAGAATGCTAGAGAAGCAGATCTGACCAAGATTTTATTAAGTATGTCATCATCATCATCAGCCGGAAGACGTCCACTGCTGAACATAGGCCTCCCCCTTAGAACGCCACAATGAACGACAATCCACCGGTTACCTGCGACGCGCACAATGTCGCCTATCCACATAGTGGGAGCTCTACTTTTGCTGCGTCTTCCAGTTAGTCGCCACACAAGAACCTTTCTTCGTCATCGGTTATCGGTTTTTCGAGCGATGTGGCCTGCCTGACTATTACCACTTCAACTTGCAGGTTCTGAGAGCTATGTCGGTGACCTTAGTTCTTCAGCGAATCTCCACATTTTGGATTCTATTGCGCAAAGAAACTCCGAGCATAGCTCTCTCCATAGCTCGTTGTGTGACTCTAAGCTTCCAAGTGACCACAGTACTAAGTACTCGTAAGTAGATTGTTCCTTCTATCATAGTTAACGTAAACATAACACAAAACAAAATCACTTGTAAGCCCCTGAAAGAAAACAAGGCTACAAGCTTATGTTAGTTTTCCTCAAAGCGGGCTGTGCAAACCAACTCCAAGTCACGTCATGCCGATGCAATCACGATAACTACCACACACACGCTTTCGATAGCCCTTGACTAAGTATCGCTCTAATCAATCGATGTTCATTGCGGCAACTCTTCACATACGATAAACTGCCTCCCCTTACACATGCTCCAATGTATATGTAGCATGTCTCTAATATTATTTTGTAGTATCCAGGTTTTGAGTTTCGTAATATAAGGCGTCGGAAACGGAAGCACCAGGTACTGCTGGTAATGAATTTGCGAAGGCGGGCGCCGCCCTAGGAAAATAAATTGCCGTAGTTCCCTTGTTTTGTTTAAAAAGCATCGGTTTAACTCGAACAACTAACGGAGTCAAATGGATGGTTCCTTTGAGTTATTGTAGCTTGAGGCTTGCTGTATATTTGCTTACTGCTGGAGTAATTGTTACCACAGCATGTGAATTTTTGTGCTGTGAAAATAACATGTTGTATGCATAAATATAAATAAATAAGTACTTATGTCAAAAACTAATTAAACCCGATATAACTGAATATTTTTTTCTTTTTATAAATCGTACCCATCGATATATAATAAGGTATATCGATGATCGTACCTCTTCTTTTGTACTTATACCTACAGTGTTTCATCTACTCTTAACTGTATTACGAAAAATAGCCGACAAGACAGAAAAAAATATCACAACAATATGATTTCACAGGCGTTTGAAAAAGTAATAAAACGAACACTTTTCAAATCCATGACTAATATTAATGAAATTTATATATTTTTTACGTTCAAATACCCATTAATTTTTTTACCCGTAGCTTTCACCGCATTGTATTTCGACTATTTTTATTCTTATAAAACTGACTGAATTTTATAAATATTTTTCCTTAAAAAATATTTTAACGTTTGCAAGTTTGTTACAAATATTTTTTTATTATTTATACGTTATGGATATGACCATTGATCCCTAGTAAGATCACAAAGTACACGCGTGTTCTCAATCCAAATTATCTGCAAATGTTTTTTATAGTGTTTAATTTCTTTTTTTATTGCAACAGATACCATGATTTTCATGATTATTGAATGAACTAGACAAAGCATGAACCGAAGGCCGATTGTGGCTTTAACAATTGATTTTGCAATTTGGTAAGCACACATCCGTATGTATATCGCGCGAAGCAAAACGCGATGCAACGCGTGATGCGCACATAAAAAGGTAACAAAGAGTCGACCGTTACACGGCAATCGTACGAAATTCAATTTGTGTTCGGCCCACCAGCCGACCACAAAAACACTCACCAAACACGGCGCTAGTGAATAACAATTATTGCGTTGATTACGGCACCGCGCCGCGTCTAATAATTCACTCTATGGCCTAAACTCTGTAATTACGCGGATGGAAACGTCGGCTCACCGTTTGAGATAAAAATCGTAGCGAGCTGCAGTGACCGCGCCGTGCCGCGTCGCAACCGCACCGAGCCTCGTTCCTACCGCCGCCCTCGGTAATTGCAGCCTTCGCAACAATAACATAAACATTTATTTTGTTATAATCGAGCAAACGTTTTGTTCTTACCCGGATACATATGAATGCTTTGTAATACTTAGTAATGTGTGTGTAACCACTACTGCCGCGCCCACTTGATGGTTTGCTCAGTAAAGCGCTGTGTTGATGTATTTTATACGTGTGCAAGAAAGCTCGGCTGCAGGAGATGAAGAAAATTTATATGTGTATTCTCTTTAAATCATTGTAAAAATCTTATGCGCTAACGGTCTGAACACCAACCATTAATTACCTACTGAAAGTACCTGTCGATCTTCCTCTTCTCTTTTACTTTGTTTTCCCCAACACTCCTCCAGTCGTTATAGCGGCTCCTTTACCGTTGAAGCGGTTAGGTTGTGGAACTCTTTACCTCTCAGCGTACGAGAAAGTCCTTCTGTGGATGTCTTCAGAGAAAGAACAAAAGAGCATTTCCTTTCTATTGTTAATAGTTAATATACATATAAGTATGTTTAAGTATTTCATTATTTTATTTATTATATCATATTATTTATGTAATTACTGTGTGTATTCTTATGTAGGTTTATATAGGTAATATAAGTAGGTGCCAACTTTACTTAACTTTCTATTCTACCTATCCTTCTTAGTTGTTGTACATTTCACTTGCTCTCACACTTTAATCTTCTTTTCCTCTACCACTCTGGGGTTTGCTGGTAGAAAACTCAATTATGAGTTAAGCTCACCTTTGTACTTTTTTCATGTATTGTATTTTATCTGCGTTTTGTGTGTATGTGTACAATAAAGAATTAAAGAGAGTACATATTAGACAGACCAATAAAATATGTCTCTGGTTTACTAATACTCCAACAAATCCGGCTCGATTCCTCAAAGTACCCTTCTTTATAATTGCTTGCTAATTGCAAGCAGACTAGACTGTTCTTATGTGAATCACTGCTGCAAAATTTCTCATGGAATATTGCAGCGGTGATTCACGTATGCAAATATGTGTGTATATTATTGTTAATATTAGTCATAATCTTAGTTTATATTTTATTTTTTATTTACCTACCTATTTATAATGAGTCTCTGATACTTGAGTAAATAAATATTCTATTCTATTCTATTCTATTCTTTATAGGTGCATCGTAGCACAAAATATTTTATTTCCGAGAAGGTCGATTCGGCCGCGGCGGGCCGGCCAAATTACAGGGTCGCCCCAGCCCGCGCTTGGCCCAAATCCACGCTGGCCAAACAATCGAATTAGCCTGTAATGACTCTGAGTGCCTAGTAGTTTGGGTCCCCTTCCCGTGACTTTCTCTGACAACCGGTAATTCGTATTAGATCAATATATGATATGTGCCAGTTTATTTAATTGTAAGTAGGTACCAATATCGTCATACCTGAACATCAAAAATTTGAAATTCAGAATGTAGAGCAGCGGTGTCCAGAGTCTGGACATATCCAGACTATATTAACAAAAAGCTTTGCCTACCATATAATAATATGACTTATCTATATATTCATAATAATACACATATTTCCGTAGCCTCCATGGCGCAGGCGAGACAGTCGCTTGTTTTATACAACCTGAAGTTTGCAGGATCCTACAAAGAGCAAATTTGTGTAAGTACCTAGTTGTTCCTTACTGGTTAAGACATAAAAGCCGTATAGCCACATAATTGCCTGGAAAGTAACATGATCCATTCATGGGAGAGACATGTAAAACTGTACAAAAATTTTAAAACAATTATCAGTTCATCAAGTTAAGGAAAAAGTTCCTAATCTCTACCTAAATAAAAATATGATAATGCTTCATAAACACAAAGAAAATTCATAAGGCAGCACCATTATAAATTGTTTTGAGTTTAATATCGAGGTTGTGTATTATATTCTTTAGACTGAGTAGGTTCAAATTACTAACGATAATAACATCGTGTTATTCAAAACAGCTTTAATTGCACCTCTACATTTATTTAGTTTGTATACCAAATCTGAATGATTAATGTTCGACGGGCGGCTAAGACTAAAAGATAAATTAACGTCATTTTAATACGGCTACTCTTCTATAACAGGCGGTATATACAAAAAATCCTATTAGCCGGCCGAGTGCGCCCAAACATAGACAAAAACCGACCGACGTGGAGCTACATAAACACGGCGGGCCACGTTCGCTACCAATAATTACCGTATATTATAAAGGGTGAAATAAAGCGCATTCCAAACAAACGCGCTGAGGCGCAAGGCGCGAGGTGCGGGCTCCACGCTGCCTGCATTCGGTAGTGCGTGTCACAGGTCGTGTCTAAACTCATCAATCTTGGCTCCATTTAATTTTAGAATAGAATGGTACGGAGCGGGCGCGCGGCCGAACGCCGGAGAACGCGGGCGGCGCGTGAAAAGCCGCCGTTCACCGCGAAACAAAACGCGCTCGCGTGCACAATGACGCGTTGAACATGAACGATGCCGCGCAAATGGAATACGGCCGGCGACGGCATTGTCGATCCACAAAAGAAAGGCAATCATTCGACATGAATAAATATCTTTGAATAATGGGCCCCGCCGCTTATAATGAAATGTTTTATGTATCGGAATTATCGCGTATAAATCGCTTTTATACAACGCTACACTTCCATGTAAATGTTTTAATGTTTGTTCCGCGTGTTCCTTTTTATTTTATAAATATACTAATGGTGCGTTAGAACTTTAGCTGAGTGCGTATCTAATGTAACTATTTGCGTCATTAAATTATTTATTAGTGGTAATAATTAAAATACAAAGGGCGAGCTCGAGTGCAATTACAACTTAATTGAACAACCTTATTTCTATTTAGAAACTTAGTAATATACTGGTATAGTATATGTATCTAGTATACGTATACCTACTTAAGAAAATCTATACTTACTATTCTTAAGTTATTAGTAATCATAAAAGTACCTATCTACTGTAGGTCGCGCAACTAAATGAAATATTTCAATCATTTATTTTTATATTTTATTTTATTTTATTTGGGACAACAAACGATTACATAATAAGGTAAAATAACAAATATGGATACTAAAAATAGGTAATTATGCAACCTGCACCGTTGACCACAGAATAAACTTAAATTACAGCACAGAGTTTTTAAATACTTACTTAAACAGATTTACGTTTTACGATTAATATGTTAATATATTATATAATATACAATGACAATAAGGTTTAACTTAGGATGATATACAGTGTTTATTATGGAGGACTAACTAGATTTAAGTTACAATGATTAGTTTAGATTACTTTAGCTTAGAGGAAAAAGAAAAAATTTAGACTTGTTCCATGAGTTTGATTATAACATTACGTTTAAATTGCACAGCCGAACTAGCAAATAAATCTAGTTCAGTAAAGTTGTCGTTCTACATTTTCATCATGCGTCTTAGAGGCGCTCTCTCACCTGCAACCGTTCTGAACAGTTTAGGGGCGAACAGTTTCTGATTATAGTTACTGCGGATACGTTGGGAACTACTAGGTAACTGTATATATATCAAATTCATGAGTTTAATACAGGCAAATTTATTATGGCATACTTTATGTAGAAACAACTGATCGTGAAGTATACGTCTATGTTTTAACGAAGTTATTTTAAATTTACTTAGCAGAGATTCGTAAGCAGCTTTTGCACGAAAACATTTATAGCTGGCACTTTTGAGATATTTACGTTGCTCTCTCTCTATCTGATCACTATACTTATGGTAGTGAGGATTCCACACAGGAACCGCATACTCCAACTGAGCTCTGACAAGGCTATTAAAAAGTAATAAATAGGTATGCCAGTTCCTGAAAGGTTTCAAAGACCGCATGACAAAACCACAGAGTTTAATGGATTTATTTACAATTTTATTTACGTGCGAGTCAAACTGAAGCTTGGAGTCAAGCAGCACACCAAGGTCCTGAATGAGTGGGGTTTTACCTAGAGGTGAATCACCTAGAAAATATGTGTAATTTATAATATTAATATTTTTAGTAAAGGAGTTTGAATTGCATTTGGAAATATTTAAATGGAGCTTATTTACTTTACAATATTCGAAAAAACGGTTTAGATCTTGTTGAAGTTTCTCACAATCAGAAATGGAATTGATATTACGAAAAATTTTGAGATCATCTGCGTATAGTAAATAATGAAAATTCATAAAACACTTATATCATTAATGAATAGCACGAAAAGCAAAGGGCCTAATATTGATCCCTGCGGAACACCGGATGTTACAGAAGTTGTGTCTGACTCAAAACCATTTACTACGACTTTCTACATTCTGTTCGTTACATAGGAACCGAACCATCGAAGCAGGTCACCTCGAATACCGTTATAGGCAATTTTTTCCAGTAATAAAGTATGGTCCACCTTATCGAACGCCTTGCTGAAATCTGTATATACAGCATCTACTTGTACACGATTGTCCATATTTTCAAACAGAAAATTAGTAAATAAAACAAGGTTTGTAGTAGTGGAGCGCTTCTTGACAAAACCATGTTGTTCGGGAATTATAACACTGTGAAGGCTTGGATATATAGCATTGTGAACAAGACGCTCAAGAACTTTGGATAAGGCAGATAACAATGATATGGGGGGGGGGGGTATAGCAAGGGACTCTGCAGTATGTTTCAGAAAAAAAAATTACTGGCCTGTAGTGTAATTATTATGTGTGTAAACATATAATAATAAAATTCCGGGACAATCCAAACACGGTCACCTGATCCTAAACTAGGCAGAGCCTGTACTATGGCAACCAGATAACTGATACTAATACTTATATAATAATAATAATAAGCCTTTTATTTCATGCAAAAAAAAAGTAAGATACGTCATACATGTTTAAAATCTAAGTAAGTAATAAAAAAAAGTTTGTTTGCATGAACCCCTCCTCAAGTGAAGGTGAAGGCCTCCTCTAAAGAATACCATGCGTCTCTATCTTGAACTATTTGCGGCTAGCAGGTACCAGCTATTTTTATCAACTCGCTTATATCATAATACTTATATACTTTTTTATAAATACATACTTAATTATATAAATTATACCCCGACACTTGTCGGAAATCGAACCCCACGACCTATGGGGTAGCAGCCAGGTCGTCTAAGCACTAGACCAACAGGCCCGTAATTATATTCATGCAGTTTTACTGTTTAATTTTCTGTGGGAAGTTAATAAAACCTAAACAAGTAACTGCGTACCTATAAGTTACGTCAAATAGTCTCAAACGTTTCCAAGAACTTTCCTTATATTGTATAGTTAGTTACATCACAATCACAATGCTTTCTTGTAATTTACAATTAGTTTACATTAATTCCATGTCCAATTTACTTTTACGAACCTATTACAGCAAACAATACATAATTAATGTGTTCACAGTAAACAATCATCGTAAAAATACATTTTGAGTGTTTCATTCACCGAAAAATATTATAACTATATACAGTTAGTTTACTGTGTATGTATACCAGCTGACTGATTGAACATGGGATATACACGTTGAGTGCGATACCAGGTCTAAACACCTTGTATACGTCTACGCTTACGGCTAAGAAAAGTATAGACTTCCTTGTCTTGCGGAAGGCCTAACATTAACTTGATTCGGTGTAGAAAAAAGGTGAATATATATCTAAAATGTATTATTAAAATAGAATCCAATGGTGTACCTACCTTAATACCAGGTTTTTACACCTGGTACCGCACGGAAGAACAAAATTTCATAATAATGCGAAACCAGGTCGAAACACCTTGTACCCCGCTGACCTGGTACCGCACCCCACGTTAGCTTCGCGCGACTAGTGTTGGGCGATGGCTTGCAATCGTGAGAAACGTGTCGACATGGCGTCAAGACCAACAAAACGTTGCCGAGAAAATATATTATATGATGTTTGCGAGGACTTTCACTGCATCACTTGCAGTGAAAGTTAAATAATAATAATAATATCTTGGGACAATCCACACATGGTCATCCGATCCCAAACTAGGCAGAGCCTGTACTATGGAAACCAGATAACTGATACTAATACTTATATACTTTTTTTTTGTAAATACATACTTAAATAGATAAACAACACCCAGATACTTGGCGGGAATCGAACCCACGACCCATCGGTTAGCAGGCAGAAAAAAATCTAATCTAAAAAATCTAAAATCAAATCTAATTATAGATTGATTTATCAGAGACAGGTGAGTCATCATTACTATTTATTTTACTTACCTAATTACGTTTCCCTTTAGTGCGTATTTAAGTTTACAAAAGTGGTCAAGTGCGAGTCGGACACGCGCATCGTGAGTTCCGTACTAACTAACCCCGGAAAGTTTACCGAATCGAGTCTTTGAGAACTTTTTCATTTTTGCCGATTATGTAATAAATGAAAAACTTAATTTTGCAGTTTTCGCCAAACGTGATACAGTTTACTACAAGTATAAGTTTGTAATCGCAAAAATGTAAATTTTTTTGTGATGTAATAAAAAAAAATACGGTTCGTGGAGGAAATTATCAAAGATTTTACAAAAAAGGACTTTGACAATGATACAGGTAATTTCAACGCAGACGTAAATGCGTGCACACACTTACACATACACATACATATACACATCCACATCCACATCCACATCCAATCCACGCTCACACGCGCACACACATACACATACAGAAAAATAATAATAATTTTATCTTTTCAGAACCCGCACGAAAACTTGACAAACACACTTTGGTAAAAGGTAAGATAAGAAGAGGAATTGTGTCGGATGTTGCGCAAAACTCCGAACCTTTTTAACCAGCCGCCAAGCTGACTAAATAGTAAAAACAATATCTAAATGTGTTCAGTGCAAAAAAAGCTTTTGCTACCCATGTTTTATTGAAAAACATTAATTCACGTTTGTTTTTTTTTTTCATTATATTAAAACTTAATTACAGCTATCGATATTTTTATTTCACATCCTTAAAATACGCACCAGACTTCCCTTATTCAGTGCGGCACCAGGTCATTAAGCCTTGTATTTTGAATATAGCTATAATTTTTAAACTAACAAGTTGTTAACGAAAGGCTTCACGTGTATGTCAATTAATTCATTATTATTCAAAGCAAAAAAAAAACATAAATATTTTTAAATGAAGGCAAAAAAAGGATTGAAGTTTCTTAAATCTTACAGGGTCTATAAGCCTTGTACCGCCACAATGGAAGTTTTATTACCAGGTCTATAGGCCTTGTACCGAAGGAATTTTAAAGTATTGAAAAGATACTGTCGCAGCAAACGTGTTAATAATAAGGCGCTAATATGTAATAAAAATAGGTAATTAATATTTGAATCTTCTTTGTGCGATTTGATGAAGAAAAAAATCGCGAGGAAACCTGCTTAGAAAGCCTAACTAGCTTTCGAATGACGTGTGAAGTCCGCCAACCCGAACTTGGTCGATTTTGTCCTAAGCCCCCTCATCCTGAGGGGAGGCCCGTACGGCCGGCCGGCCGGCCCGGCCGTAGTGGGACATAAACAAGGGCTGGTATTATTAATCTTTGACCCAATTATCAATAATATCATATATAATAATACCAATTAAAATGGGTCTACACTGGTCGCACGGGCAATTCAAAGATTCAAAATTTTTTATTTCAAATAGGCTTAGCACTTTTGAACGGTCAATTTAAAAGCTACCACCGGATCACAACGCGGCCTCAACTGAGAAGATCCGGCAAGAAACTCAGCGGGCTTGTCATTTTTTCACATTTTTTTTTTTTATATTCACATTCACAGGCATGATGACTGCAACACAATACCAATAAATCTATAGTTTTACATATTAGAACAGATTGCACTGATTCCAAAAATGCATCACATTTTCATAATAATAGAGAGATTTCCGTGATATTTAAGCAAATAAATTACTCAAATACAGCTAATCGCCATTTTGTAATAACCGCTGATCAGAGTGAATGACGTCAATCCTGTGTAAATAAACAACTGTCAAACTGTCATCTCAACTTTTTCTTTCATACAATGATTCACTTTTATACCTAGACAGATGTTTATTTACACTGTAGAGACGTCACAAAACGGCGCCATGCTCCGGCCATCGTTTTGGAGCGACACACTATTTTAAAAATTGAAAATATTGCTATTAATTGTAAATTTAATACAAAAATATGATTATTTTCAGCAATAGTGGACCCGTAAGTACATTATAGAGTAATTTTTCAAAATTAGTCATGTCGTCATGCCTATTGTGTAGTCAAGCAGCTGATAACTTAAAGCCATCTTCCCGGTTGAAATTTTTATATTTTTAAATTTCAATCGCATCACGAACAACTCTAGAATAAAAGTGTCGATCGGTGGAAAGAACTTGTGGGCGATGAAACTCAATCCAGTGATTTGTATCCGACTGAAGTATATGCTCGGCAATCGTTGACTTGCTAATCTGACGGTTCTTCACAGCGGTGATATGCTCCTTAACCCTTTCTGCGATAGTCCGCTTCGTTTGGCCTATATAGGAGCTACCACAGCTGCAATTAATTTTGTAGACACCTGGTGTTTGTAATGGCAGAACATCCTTTGCAGTACCTACAACGTTGCTTACCTTGGACCCAGGTACGTACACAATGGGTACAGAATATTTCCTTAACACTGCACCCATTTTATCCGTTACTCCCCTGACATAGGGCATGTAAGCAGGTTGTCTCTTGACTTCAGGACGTCTGCATTTCTTCTCTGATCGCCTCGGCCGTCCACTCGTTCTGTAAACGTTTTTCACCAGTACAGCCTAAACATGTTTGAGCTCCTGTTCTAAATGTTGTGTGTACCGCAAACCTACACACACTGATAGACACCTGCACGCATCTTCACATCATCACCCCCGTCATCTGCAATCCGTCGTTACATCGCTCAACAATAGAGCATACGACCTCTGTGACCCTGAACATTTAGAACAAGAGTACAGGAGGGTTAAATATACAGATACTGTGAGTGTAGTGTGTAGTGGGCTTAACGTTACAAGTGAAAGAACGGGGGTAGACGAAGATATTTCTGCCTCGCGCACGGAGCCGTCTCGCTGAACCAGTCTGCTTGTGACCACGTCTGGTGCAACCCGGCCGAAACGTCAAGCCAAAATATAAGGTAAATCGCGTTAATTCCCGATGAAAATAAAGTTTATTGTGTAGTCAGTCGGTCGAGCCACGCTCAGCCGAAGCAACGCGCGCCTGAACGACCCCGAGGCACATCCACACCGACTGCACATTAGGCTCAATTCACACCAACAACAAGTGTGAAAGAATTTTAAACTTTATCTATCGCTTGAAAAGTGCAGTGACGCTGGCGGCCGCTTGCGCGCCGTGTTTTTCAAGCGATACTAGCCTTTTACGTATTGTAGATAAAGTTTAAAATTCTTTCACACTGAAAGTGCGCTGCCGGCCGCTGCCATCTTGGTGTGAATTGAGACTAAGCTCGCGAGGCTGCCGTGCGAGCCCATGTGGCCGGTAGCGACGCAGCTGATCAAAAATGGACAATCATCCGTATTTATTTAAATTAACTTTTAATACGTATACTTAAAACCTGGAATTGCATACTCAAGGATATCCTATCGATTCCCATATTGAGTATGTCCTATGTTCAACCAATCAACCCGTATATTATTATATAAGTTACTGTGTTCATATTATCTTAGAAATCTGTGGCATGCAATTTGCTTTAATATTTCGTATTATAGAGGAAATAAACAGACGTGAGATCGTCGCTGTATTCCATTTTCCCGGCATTTCCGAAACTAATAGCTTTAATTAGTGGTGCGCGGGAGTGCGGCGGCGGAACGAACTGAGGGCCCCGCGCCGCCGGAGGACGAGCCTCACGCTCCTCAACCAATAAATCAATTTAATCTAATTTAATTTGTACCAGCCTTCCTCCAGACCGATGGTTTCGTAGAGTCACGCAAGCCCCCAATACGTTTATTCGGGAGGTTTAATTCAGGCACAATACTAAGCGACACTAGCGTTGTTTGTTACACGTAGGTACTACTGTACACCTACTGTTGGTTACTCGTGGCTAGTTTTTGCTGCAGTGCCCCAGAAGGAGGGCTGTTTTTTTCGAGAGTATGTATGTACGAGTATGTAAGTATGTATGTTTATTCCTTCGACACGTCCTACCGCCTAGACGTTTCGATGGCCTATAATATATCATTAGATTCGTGACATAGGCTATATTATTTAAAAAAACAATAATAATATCGCGTCTATCAGCCGCCATTTTTAACCGGCTTCAAAAAGAAGGTTCTCTATTCGACGCGTATGTATGTAATATTGATAAAAATGCGTAATATTAATATATGTTACTCTATGTGGGCTTCTAAACAAATTTACCAAATTTTATGAGTGTATGTATGTATGTATGTATGTATGTAGGTATGTATGTATGTATGTAGGTTTGTCCACGGATTTCTCAGAAACTACAAGTCCGATTTCGAAAATTCTTTTTGCAATAGTTAGAATATTTTTCAACTTAGGGTAGAGTACAAGTTTCATCAAAATCGGTTCAATAGTTTAAGAGATATAAACTTTTTATGTTTACAGTAAGTTACTGTAACGTAGACGTTCGAGTTGCGTGATAGTGTTGATACCTATTTTGCTCAAATAAAAGTCACTAAAAAGTGTTAAATAAACTATTTTTCAAAAAAATAAAAACCGACTTCAAAGTAAATTATCTAAAAAGCATAAAATAACGAAAATATATTGAAGTCGGTGTCAGCTGGTGCTAGTGTTAGTTAACATGATGTGCTAGCACCGACTTCAATATATTTTCGTTATTTTATGCTTTTTTAGATAATTTACTTTGAAGTCGGTTTTTATTTTTTTGAAAAATAGCAGCGTTTTCCCTGAAAGAAAACGCATATTAAAATACTTACCTTATTCAAAGCTTATTATGAGAGCGGCACTTCCTGTTTCCCGTCGACTTTGCTCCTATTGGTCAACTTTCTTGTGATTTGGCCGGAAATAGCATCACCATGGCAGGCGAGGGCAGCAAGGGTTTGTTAAATATGCCCGCTCGCCCCGCTCTTGTTCATTGTGTCGAAGAATTACCAGGCAGGATTAAAAGTTAAGCTTTGAATAAGGTAAGTATTTTAATATGCGTTTTCTTTCAGGGAAAACGCTGCTATTAAATTACTGTACCGTTATTCAAAGCTTATTATGAGACGTGTTTGTTTTCGCCTGGTGATGCCAGTATACATGACGCCAATGTGATTGTGATACATAGATGTATTGTAATATCCATGTGTGAATTTTAAATAGAAATGCAATAAATTGCATACTTATATATCTACATAGTCTGCTACGAATTTCTTTTAGAAATGGGTAGCAAAGATAAGAGAACTGTATCTCAACCATTGGAATGGTCTCAACCATTGATTGGAATCAATGTTATGGGCAATTGATAATCAATAATTATTTATATGCGATGTACTTTTGACTTCGATTTTATAAAACTGTCTAAAATGTATTAAAGACCTCCAATTTCCAGGAGGTAGCTAGTATCAAAAACTTAACTATGCTTGTAGCGCATGATAGCTAACTATTTAAGCCAGATTATGTTGGTAATTTTAGTCTTTTTTAAACCAATCAACGGCAGCTATCGTAACTGGAATATACAAACAATTTGTTTTTGGTATTTAACGCTGATGCTTTAAGCGCAAAACAAATTTTATTTTAACGCTGCAGGCGTTGCAAGCAGGTGGTTTTCCGATTAACGCAATTCCAGGACGCGACTATGAATTACATCCTACCACGTGCTGTTGCAATGTTTAGCTAAGCTACTGCATGAAAATTATCCTTAGACAGGAAATTCACTAAATCATATCCTATTTAAAAGACTCTTGAGGATTGACAAGTATAATCGATATAAGAACATATCGTGACAAGAAATTACCAGTAAAAAACTGGACTGATCAGTAGGACTGTACAATCGTCAGACAAATGATTTAGGCCAAATAATGTGAAATGACAATTGTTTACTTATGTTTATTATGTATTTATGTATGAATCTGCTATAAAACTGTCCAAAATGATGCCAATACTTTAAATTAGATTAGAAAAAGTCGGCACAGATTTTACTAGGTTCTGGTACTATGTGAATTTCAATGTATATGTGTTTTAGATTGCAAAGTCAAGTCCTTTACATTTCCACTTTCAGGATCACGTTGTATGTTAATAGATAGTATGCCCACCTGTACGTCCACTAAGACTAAGGTTGTGAGATATGAATCAAAACTCGTTCAAGAAACGAGTCTACTCCCCAGAATACTTCAGCGATTAAGTATGTGTTAACCCACACAGTATGTTTACCTTATAACCATATACTCAAAGATTTAAACATAGATGATATTTTATGGTATACCTGCTCTGAAGTCCCGAAAATATTTATTGTAAATATTAATTTATGGACTTAGGTATGTACTCAGTCTGTACTACTATCTCAAAAAAATTGATCTGTCAATAGAATCTGTTTCTAAATGGATATTGAAAATAATCAATAAAATTTGATTTGTATTTGATTAATATTTCGTAGCGATCTTTATCTGGTATGTACATATTTATAATGTAATATCCGTAAGTGAATGGGTGAGACCCCCCCCCCCCCGTCTTTGTGGAGGTAAAGGCAACATTTTGTCATAAAATCAAAATTGCAAGGGATAATAATCAGGATTGCTAACATTTCTTTCGGTTACAAATGTCCTGACATTGATCGGAATTTAAATTACACGCTTTTGTCTACCAAAATTGTGTCAGGAGTGAATTTCTGGCTGATAAAAATGCATGCGATGCAGTGTTGCTACAATTTCGGGTAAGTGGTTTACTTACCATACAATGCAATTGAGTTTTCTAATATTATGGAAACTCCTGGATAATTCTTTTAGGCATTATCATTGATTGCATTATGTTATTATAGGTCCTCAAAACTTCCAATGATTAATTGCTAAACAGCTATTATAATTGTAAGATTACATACTTTCCTTTTTTGTAATGAGGAAATAGTATAGAAAAACAAATGTTGGTTTTCGAATAAACTTGAAGGAAGGACTAAAGATGCCAGGAATGGCACTTGGGGCGGCCCTTCCCTCCATTATTTGTAGGAGTTTTTTACAATATTCTGTACAAAACTTCGGTAGACTTATAGTAGTTTCTGCATGGTGGGTCCTGATATACCAAGACTGCCAAGAGAGGGGACCAAGAGTAAGATCCAAGACGTGACTGCGAGCCATAATTATGCAATGAATCCTCATTAAGAAGTATACATATATTAATATATGTTAAATATTCATGTTCATACAATCACGTATGTGCTATTTGGAATAGCAAATATACATACATCCTTCATCTGTAAAGTAAATCTCTGTGTTCCATACCCCACGAGAGTGGGTCATATTCTGTGCAAGCTCTTCGAAACAGAGGTCAATAATAAGACGGACGATGTGCCAAGCGATGGCACTTATGTTAAAGTATCTAGGCTGAATTTATTCTTAAATAAGAGGTGAATGCAACTGTGCAGAGCAGCAATGCCTTTATCCGTCCTGCAAAGGACTGTTTAATATCTCAGGCCAATCCACACTCATTCGTTTGATCCCAACCTAGACAGAGTCTGTACAATGGTAACCAGACAACTGATACAAAATACATATTTATATACTTTTCATACTTATATCGATAAACAGCACACACTTGGTGGGAATAGAACCCGGCGATAGCAGCCCGAGAATCTCACCATTAGAGCAACGGGCCCGTCAAATTATTATGTTAAAATAGACTTAGCAAACAACTTTCAGACATTTTGAATGTCCCCGATATTCAAAATGATCCTGAAAATCAGGTACCTACGTGCTTTCTTCACGAGCTGCTATTTGTATACCATCCCTGCGAAGGAGGTTAAGTCTATGTACCAACCCTGCGGGGGTGAGTAATAAATTATTTAGTCCCTGCAAAGGACAATATCATCATCATCATCATTAGCAGCCGATATACGTCCACAGCTGAATAAAGGCCTCTCCCTTAGAAGGGAGGGGTTTCCATAATCCCCACACTTGGCAGACGGCATGGGGATCAATAAAGGACAATATGCTGATGGTGAAATAGACTTCAGCCAACCATTTTTAAATTAACTAGGTTGTCAAAATTGATTCCAAATCCAGATGAGCAACCATCTATATACCATCTCTGCGAGGGAGGTTAAGTCTTTGTGTACCCACCCTGCGGGGGAGGGCAGTAAATTGCTCAGTCCCTGCAAAGTAAAGTACGCGGATGGTGAAATATACTTCAGGCAACCATTTTTATATTGACAAGATTGACAAAAATTTATTCCAAAACTAGATGAGTACTCCCATGATGAGCAACCATGTATGTACCGTCCCTGCGAGGGAGGTTAAGTGTTAGTTTACCCACCCTGCGGGGGTGGGTAGTAAATGGTTTAGTCCCTGCAAAGGAAAGTACACTGATGGTGAAATAGACTTTCAGCCAACCAATTTCAAATTGACAAGGTTGTCAAAATGGATTCCAAAACCAGATGTGCTCTCATGATGAGCAACAATATATATATATATACATATATATATATATATATATATACCGTCCCCGCGAGGGAGGTTAATTATTTATATACCCACCCAGCGAAGGTGGGGTATATTTTATGCGATGATACGATGAAGTGGACTTCATTATCTGAAAACCAGGTGCTTACCCTCTCGAGAAGCCACTGTACATGTCCCCCCTTCTTTGGTTATTTATTTGTGTACCCAACCTGCGAGGGTGGATAATTACTTGTGCCATGGGATAGCACTATATACTTATTCTAACCATAATGGGTTAGCCAGATTTGTGAATTTCGTGTAGGCTAGAATATATATTGCCTACGCCATCGGCTTTCTTGAACACAAACATAATTGAACACTTTTATGAATCAAGGTGGAATATTAATCTTTTGGTTACCATGATAGCTTCTCTATGTTACTTGATACTCTCAGCAATGTGTCCTTTGAACAGTTTCTTATAAATATTTTTATTTATTTATTACTAAAATTGTATTTTATTTTACTATTTTACATAGAATATACATTCAACGTAATTGTATTTAACTCGCAATTGTAATATTTTCACCTTCCGGCACACAGGCCATATCTGTAATAAACTACTTAGCCCACGCAGGAAGATTACGAAAACTGTCCAGCAGGCTATTTTTTGTTTTAAGACACAATAAAAACATAAAAGCGGACGCAATGGTCCGTCTGGGATACTAATTAACTGTACTCACTTGTTTGCTGTCTTTCACGTTGATAATAGAGTCACTATTTCACTGTTCAGATTTTCGTAAATTGACAGTATTGCTACTGTCTGCATAATAATGTGGTTTAAAGAAATATTCATTCTGAAAAAAAGCTTAGAACTAACTGTAAGAAATGTATTATCATCGTAGGACTTTGCTACAAAATAATTCAGCAAATGTTTAAAACTGCGGGTAGATTGTAAAGAAAATAATTTGCATTATTAATATGATTTATGGGTCGTTTACTAAGAGTCGTTTATTATCCACTTAGAAATCTCGTACGTACAAATTACCAGCAATAAACTTTACGAAAAATATCATTACTGCACAAGTATTAAAAACTAAGTTTCGAGTTTTCAAAATAAAATTGTCGGTAGACTGAATGGAAAATAATTATTTATAAAAATATTGCTTACATAGCCCAATTTACTTGCACTATATTGAAACCACAAAATATTCATTAGTATAAAACATTTCATTAGGAACAAAGAAACAAAACGAACGGCAAAAACCGTTAAAATGTTTTTACTCACTGTTTGCTTGGCTTCCAACTATTTGTAACAACTATTGTTGTTCACTATTTTATTCCTTTGGAATTATTTAGAATTTGATTTGAATTCTATAAATAGTTGTAATATTGTAGCCTCGGACAGGTGTCCGTGACGGGAAATAAGACGCCAATGAACAAGAGCGGGGCGAGCGGGCATATTTAACAAACCCTTGCTGCCCTCGCCTGCCATGGTGATGCTATTTCCGGCCAAATCACAAGAAAGTTGACCAATAGGAGCAAAGTCGACGGGAAACAGGAAGTGCCGCTCTCATAATAAGCTTTGAATAACGGTACAGTAATTTAATAGTTTATTATTCCTTCGACACGTCCTACCGCCTAGACGTTTCGATGGTCTATAATATATCATTAGATTCGTGACATAGGCTATATTATTTAAAACAATAATAATATCGCGTCTATCAGCCGCCATTTTGTATTTTTTTTTCTTCCACCAACACCAATATGGAAATCAAATGAAATTGAACTTTATGCGTATGTATACTTTTTAAGTATGTATAATGTAATAAAATACCATTTTATTTGTTCGGAATCGGGATTTTTGTGCTTTTATTTATAACTTATACTTGCTTAAATTATAGTAGTTAGTATCTTTTTGTAACTATTTCAGTGAGCTAATCAATATTTCCTCAGCTTTCTTTTGTCAGTTCAATTAGTATTAGTAGCACTTTTTTTTTTTTTTTATACCACCAAGGTGGCAAACAGGCATGCGGCCCGCCTGATGGGAAGCAGTTACCGCAGCCTATGGACGCTAGCAACACCAGTAGGATCACAAGCGCGTTGCCGACCCCGTAACTTATGTGGAATTGTCCCAGAATATTACTATTTTATAAATAATATAGTAGATTTAATAATAATCTATCTATGAAGGTGGTCGGTATTTAGTCTAAAATGTCTATAGTCAATATTTGCATGCCATTACAATATGGCAAAATGTGCTAGCACATATAAACATGTTATTCTAGCATGTTATGTTATAGACACCATATTTTTTACAAATTTCTTATTCGGGAAACGCTACCGTGAATAGATTTAAATTCTTGAATTGATAATTAATTATTATATATAAAATAACCGTTCCATAGGACATGTAAAAAATAGCCTTTGCATAAGTACCTAATGTAGAGTCCACCCGACCGACGTAATTAGCTAATAGGTCATTTTTTTTAAATAGGTGCATAGTTTCTTATCTATTGAATGATCGTAAACTTTCTGTTCTTATTCATAAGCAAATAATTATTCACGTTAGAGAAAAAAATCTTAAAAAATAGCGGATACCAAATCTAAACCCATAATGTAAATTAAAAGATTTTTTGTAATGAAATAAATATATGGAGGCGGATATTGACATTATAAATATAGATTCCCGAGACTTTGTAGGGGGTGAACAGGGATATGTATCCCGGGAATATGTCACGGGGTCGCAGCCTTGCCACCGCTCTACTCGGAATCGCCACCGTACCCTATGGACGTCCATCGCCCACGTCCCAATCTTCCAGCAAACCACCTCCAAAGACATTATACAGGGTGTAAGGGACTACGTACCGAAAACTTTTATATAAGATTTCTCATATTGTCAGTTACAACCATCGATATAATATAAAACTAGATTTGGTGTCACGGTTCAAAAAGTGGTAGCGAGAAATAGCGCCCTTGTGTCGCTATTTCTTTACAAGCCACATCCTGACAAATTTATTTTTGCCGATAGGAGTGTCGCTACTGTTTATATGAAACTGTCAAACTACAAGTCATTATCATTATAAAATCGTTAGTTCACGTTTCCGCCACCAGCACAGATACGTTTGCAATCTCCGCGACCACATTTTAGATGTCATTTTGTTCGTGAATGTTTATCTCGTTAATATATTATATCGATGGTTACAACATTACAGAAACCATTTAAGTATATGGAAAATGACAAATGACTAACTTGTTAATTTTTTGAGCATGTATTGAATACGCGCGGAATAAATTTATTTTTCAAATTACATTGCTAATTTCAATCAAGCCGCCTGCCAAGCGTGGAGATTATGGCAAGTGATTCTAAGGGAGAGGCCTTTGTTCAGCAGTGGACTTTTCGGCTGCTGATGATGGCTAATTTTGCACAAATAAGTGATTTATTGTTTTTATATTGAAATTAGGCTTTATTATTACGTATACCAATAATGATGTTATCCTAATTTTATTAAAAAAAGCGTATTTTTTTTTTGGAAATTCATGAATAAGCCGATAAAAAATTTCAACAATAGAATGTTCAGAATCATGTACTGGATCCGTGGTATCAGTTTTCGGTACGATGTCCCTTACACCCCGTAGGCATAACTACGTATAGATACTACTTTTGACGGGCCCATGGGTCTAGAGTGGTTAGTGACCCGGGCTGCTACCCGATGGGTCGTGGGTTACATTCCCGTGTCTGGGACATCATGTTATTTATCTATTCAGGTATGTATTTACAAAAAAAAATTTATAGATAGATAGACAATTCTTTATTGCGCACAAACAAACAGATACTAGAAGAATAAGATACAAATTAATAAGCGGCCTTATCGTTAAAAGCGATCTCTTCCAGGCAACTTAAATAAGTATTAGTATCAGTTATTGGTATATAAGTACCTATTAGTATCAGTTATTGGTATATAAGTATAAGTATCAGTTGTCGGGTTTCCATAGTACAGGCTCTGTCTAGTTTAGGATCGGATGACCGTGTGTGGATTGTCCCAAGATATTATTATTATAACTATGCCAAGTGAACAACAACATCAAACACATCAACTATTAAATTAACCCTACTCTACTGAAAACACTAATTATCCGCTTCATTATAATGCAACATGATACATAATACACACCAGTGGCTAATTGAATTTCATCGACAAATTGAATTTGTTCAACGGTGCGATAGCACATTCCCCGTACAATGAGTATACTAACAATAAAGTTGGAATACCAACAGCGACAGGCGAGCGACCACACAGCGCGCGGCCAGTCACGTTTCCAATGAGATCGGTGCCGCGATGACACCCTTGAAATGTTTTTAATAGCGTGATTTATAGAGCAAATTAAACATTTGATTTGGCGTGAATTCGACGCTGAGTGGATCAGTCACGCACGGACACTGTCGGCCGCACAGCGCCTGTACCGCTGAGTACAAACCAAATTAAAATTTCCTGAAACATCATACCTGTATCTGCTTCCAACATGACGGTTCTCGGAAAATCGCAAGCGTGGCCGCTGTGGTCGTATGTCGTAACACGAGATTGAGGGTATTGTTAATTTTTGGAGGGTGGAATCTAAGCTAATCGCTTAAGTAACAAGTATAAATTTTAAAAGCACAAAAAGCCCAACTGCGAACAAACAAAATGAGTTTAAATTACACTATAAATTTTTGGGAGTAAAAATATTTAGTGTGGAAAAATAGCCTTTGTCACTTCCACAACTAAGACGAAGCCAACAACATATTATAACTCGCAGTCCATCAAGCCGTTCAGGCTGTAGGCCGTTTGTATCTGATTTGTTAACGACAGCAACAGAAACGCGTCCCTTCTCCCACAGACTTCTTCTGTGTAAAGTGTCATCAGATGTTCTTGGTAGGAAGCAGTCTAGAACTACATAAGTAATTCGCTGTAGGTAGGTAACCAGAGAAAAACTCACCACCAGTTAACATTATCAGTTACTGATGATAAAACCTGTATAATCCCAAGGTTTACTCATCATCTTTCTTTTACATGCCATCTTCATCTTGGAGGTCGGTGACCATTTGTAGATATGTCTTCCTGTTAGCAGTCATGCAAATTAATTTATAATGTGTCTTCCAGTCCAGTCAGTCTCTATTGTTTCCAGTCAATGACATCCTTCTACTAACGTTCTAAGATCCTTCTTAGGTCTATAGTCATGCTCAGCCAATTGACAATTTGAATACTTTCTTAGAAAGCTGATGTACTGGAACTTCGCAATGTGCCCAATAACTGGCAACAGGTTTGCTAATTAGGTTCTAGGATCAAATGTGAGGGTTAGTAGAACTCTACCACCCGATTGCAGCTGGTTAATTTTTATGTAGGTATATTATATAGGCCAAGTTGGGGCTAATGGGACCGACCTTTTTCATCCGTGAAAATAGAAGATGTATATCTCGATTTATGTTACATAACGCACACGATGGACTAAATGTTCAAATGTAAGAATTTTTTTGCGGAGTTTTGACCTCCACGGACTAGTCTAATGTCGCGGGCGGCGCAGACCCTTAAAAACACAATAGTGTATTTTTCCACAAATTAATCTACAAACATAAGGCATGTCTTTATAAAACTCATTAATATTAAGTTATTGTTAATAACGATTGTT
Source organism: Furcula furcula (assembly GCA_911728495.1). Lineage (NCBI taxonomy): Eukaryota > Metazoa > Arthropoda > Insecta > Lepidoptera > Notodontidae > Furcula > Furcula furcula. The sequence goes on along the minus strand of OU452244.1, from coordinate 23,617,605 downwards.
ACTCCTTGATACGAAATAACGCATAGGCAGCTTGTATTGTCAACTGTTCTATCGGCGACTGTACTGATCCGCAGACAGGAAGGCTACGGACGACGGTGGTCGCATCGGAACTGATTAATACGCCCGCTACCGTCTTCAGCGAGAGGTTTTTTACATGGTGACAGCGCGCGTGTGCGTGAGAACCGATTTCCACCGAGCCCCATTTCAGCGCCGGCTAACGGTGCGCCCGACCCGTTGCTGCAAAAGAACCTACTGTGAAAGTATCATTAATATATTTAATAAAAACATTTCGGAATCACGTAGCTCCCGGTCAACCGTGGAAATACGCAAAAAGCACTCGCAATTTTTTCTTCTATTAGTCTCGATGTTGTTGACACTCATCAACCAATGTATGAAGAGAAAATTGCAAAGATTTTCCTTATGTTCGAACTTCTCGTCGCTTAAAAATTGCATTTCATGTTTTTTTTATGTTCATAACCTTCTCGCTGTTCGTCATTGTTGAATAAGATGACGGTTTGGCCACGACACTGCCACTAAAGGCAAGTAGTAAAGCGCATTGCGGGCGTAGGTGCGCAGTAAAGTATATTGCAGATTGTTGTGCTTGTAAAGGAGTCCAATCTAGAGGCGGACATCCAATATTTGTTATAGGTTGTCACGCCGCAAGTGCCTATTGTGTGCGGCGGGTGCGCGAACGCGCTCATTACATGCACATTCGCCGCCAAACGAGCCACTCACGACCTCTCGGAGTATTTTTTCTGTGTTCGCGGCTTTTCCACTGCTACAAGGGGTGAGGTTTACATGTCTTTGGCACAGGTCATCGTCGATCTAGGTATTATTTTGTCCAAAAATAAGCGTGATGACTTGACAAGCGGTCACAAAAATTAGTGCACATTTTGTGCACTAATTTTGCGCGCGCGCGTGTATTATTTGAAATTGCCTGCGAATGTTTTGAACCTAATTTTATAGTTATCATTTTGTCCAAAAATAAGCGTGATGACTTGACAAGCGGTCACAAAAATTTGTGCATAAAATACGCGCGTGTATTATTTGAAATTGCCTGCGAATGTTTTGAACCTAATTTTATAGTTCTTGAATATTATTTTTAAATTTGTTTAACCTTTATACATTAGTTTAAACATCGATTTAAACGCAGGTACTAGCAACCTATATAAAAATGTGGGAGGAGTGTCGTATCAGGAGATCAAAATAAAGGCATATAATAGATCGGATTGGAAATTGCTTAACCGACAAGAGCACAGCTCTTAAATTGGAGAGAGAGAGACTAGCAACCGTTCCATGTTTTTGAGTTCACTTATATCATGATTTGAGCTGGAAGAAATAATAAATCGATGCAGGTCATAGACATTTCTCGAGAATGCCTCAATTTTTCACAATCAGCTCAACCAAAATCTGTGCCTATTTACTTTTTGTCAACCAAATCTAGAGTAGGTAGTAGGTATAATTGTGATTTATATTTTTTTGCGAATCCGTTGATGTTGCGTGACTTGCTCACGACTTCAATAATTTTTGATAATGACTTCAGAGAGTGACTGTAAACACGCAAATTTTGATTGGTCACTTAGAATACCTACCTGTTAGCCATTATTCCAAAATGTGAAGTCTCGTTAGGAATATAATGTACCCCTATCGGTACTCCGTTTTTCTTTGCAAGATCAAAATCGTAGCTTTAAACGTAATGAATACAGGAGTGATGGCTGACCAGTGGGCAGCCAAAAACAAAAGTAGGATTCAATATAAATTACTGTCCTGCAGGCAAGAGTAATATGAACTTATTACTTTTTAATATGAAACCCTAAAGATGGCATAAATAAAATAGTTACATACTCTAGAATATATATAAAGTTAACTATGCAAATAAGCAAAGAGTAGATAAACTGTAAACACCAGTAGTTTCCAGAATAAGATACACTTTTGTCAGTATCAAAGGTTCTGTCTCCGCCATGCCATTATTCACCGTTGGGTAATCGGTGACACCCATGTTAATTTCACACCGATACAACCAAAAGGTGGCCGCAGAGCCCGCGGCTGAACGCCGCTCAATTTAACCATTTCTCCATATTAATTACCAAAACAGCCCCTTGCTCGTTGGCTGAACATAAATAACTAAAATGACGGTACGCATCGGGTCGTCACGGGCCGCGAGCCCACCGATTGCATTACCATCCCCTTCAAAAGCTTAAACGAGTTTAAGGGAGACGATTTATCACACATTTTAAAACGTAACCTCGCGTTCAAATTTTATAAAGTCCATAAAAATGGTGCATAGACATCACCTGCTTTTTATGTTGCATTAAAACAATTTTGTTAATAAATATATTAAATGGGGCGTAAGATACCAACTGACTACGAATTAGAACACATTCTATTTAAAATAAAGGTCTATCTGTTGTATGCCACAGATAGCCGTTTATTTTTAGTAGTTACATTTTTCTTCGTTTATTCTGCACTTACTTTTATACTCCTTTTTAGGGTTCCATACCTAAAAGGTAGAAAAGGAACCCTTATGGTCTGACTTCGTCTGTCTGTCTGTTTGTCTGTCTGTCTGTCTGTCTATCTGTCTGTCACACCTAGGTATATATTTCAGGAACCACTGATGCTATCCATTTGAAACTTGGAATAGTTTTAGATCTTACTTACCCAACCTCATCGCAAATGAAAAAGATATATTTAATCTTTTACTTTTTTATAATGGGGGTCGAAATGGGTCACCAAAATTTCAAAGTGAGACTACTATATCGAGTGAGGTATCTTATTAAAGGGCTTCATTTGCACATCTCAAAACAGATTTTAGTTTGGTTTATGTCACGTAGTTATTGGCTGATAATCAAAAATGTCAATAAAAAACCGTTCCCCTTATTTCCGAAGTTTGTAGAGGAAAAAATCTGAAATAATTATGGGTAATACGTGTCTATCTATATTTTACAGGAAAAATAACATGATCTTTCTAAATAGTACAGTTTTTTTAGTAATCCTTTAAAAACCTCGACAAATAAACTTAGTTTTGCGGTTTGGTTTTTTTGCTAAGTGAGGTGTTACATGAATAGTAAAATTACTTTTATACGTCCAATTATTTATACGGTATGGAACCCTCGGTGCGCGAGACTGACTCGCACTTGACCGGTATTTTTTTATTCTACTTTACTTATAAATATAATAATATACTTGCCTAAAATTGATAGATTGCAGAGTGGTTATTCAGTAACAAACTCGAAAACTGAATCCGCGGTGAGATATCAAATTCGTTCAACGAATCTATACATATTATAAAACAAAGTCCTCCGCCGCGTCTGTCTGTCCCTGTGTATGCTTAGATCTTTAAAACTACGCAACGGATTTTGATGCGGTTTTTCTTAATATATAGAGTGATTCAAGAGGAAGGTTTATATATATATATCTATATCTTGGGACAATCCACACACGATCATCCGATCCCAAACTGATACTAATACTTATATACTTTTTTTTTGTAAATACATACTTAAATAGATAAACAACACCCAGACACTTGGCGGGAATCGAACCCACGACCCATTGGTTAGCAGGCAGGGTGTCTTACCACTAGACCAACGGGCCCGTCAAATGTATAATACATGCATAATATAGTAGAGAAATACTGATAATTTTATTGGTTTCTAATGTGATGACGTAAATAAACACATTTTTTTTGCGCTTGCATTGCAAACGCTGGCTGAACCCTACGAGATAGACCAAAATAAAGTACTTACTACAGTATTGTACACCTTAACAAGGTCTACAAAAAAGTCCAAGTTGGTATATGTTTATCTCTAAGGGTAACCCACAATAACCATTTTTTATCCTTTACTTTTTATGAGAAATAATTAACGATTAATAAATTGTTATTAGCATGAATTTGTCCCTTCTTCAATATAACGTACACTTCACTAATATTTACACCACTGACAAAAAAACTGTGAACGTTGTTAATACCGCTAGGTTAAGGTTAAGCAACATAAGGCAAGTTCATTAAATGATGGTTCAGATGGGTGAACCGATTTGTATAAAATTTTGAGTGCATATCGGGTAGGTCTGAGAATAGGTCGTAATAGTAGTTTATGCACCAAGGGGATAAAGTAGTGTCTTATGTCGCGGGCGTTTAATTGAATCGCGAGCATAACGAAGGATTCTAGCAACTCCTGAGCGCAGCGAGGGAGTATAGAGTTAACTCCCGAGCGTAGCGAGGGAGTTAATACTAGAATCCTGAGTACAGCGAGGGATTTAAGCTCGCCCAAGACAAAGGCACCTTTATCCCCGAGGTGAATACACTACTTTTCACACCTACTGCGAGGTATATATCATATTCACGACAATAGGTACCGTTAGCGTATTTATGTATTTATCGACATTTGCGCCTGTGACAGATTACACCCATCACTACTTGTCACTGGGTGCAACTGCCTACGCTGTGTTTAAGGGGGTCATAGACAAACGCGTAGGTACTCTATTCTTAATACTTAACTCTATGATCAACATAGTGATTTGCCGCGTTATCATCTAAATATTTTATTTTCTTTTCTAGAACACTGGGTTGTGCGTCGCGCTCGGTTCGATTTTCAAATGTTTTGTTTTTCGTGCAGTTCTCTGCTTAGAGTAGTAATATATAATATCTGTGGTAAAAGTGTTGAGGAATTTTCGTTTGACGTTCGAAATTCAAACACATTATTACCCAAGGGAGTTTAGTACAACATTATTACCCGGCTAGACTATAGGGCAATAATGAGGCACTTTATGTCATCTTTATATGACATATAATGTGACATTATCGAGCAGGTGGTGTGAAAAGTATATTTCATGCCGCTAGGTTAAGCAAAGTTGGGCAAGGTCATTACATAGATGGGTGACATAGGACGGTGACGGGGTTGCGAGCCCCGTCCCTTTGATCACGGTGCCAGGTTTCCGGGAGCTATAATGCCCACTGAGGGGTATTTGGTGCAGATCCTGGCCCCTCATGTGGCGATTAAGTGGGTAAGAATCCCAGATACCATGATTGACGAGGATATATAGAACGAGAGGAGGGTGCAAGAGAGGAGAGAGAGGGAGCGGGGATTCGTAGAGGGGGTTATGTGGCGAGGGATAGAGGGGATTAAGATGGAGCAATGGTGGAGTAAGGGGGAGCAAGGTGGGAGAAGAGAGAGAGGGGAGGGGGTTCAGAGAGGGGACAACGGGGAGAGGAAGAAGGGGAGTGTGACGGGGACCGAAGTGGGAGGGGGAGAGAGAGACCTTAGAATTAGATTTTTCTTATAAGAGAGAGAGATGAAGAGAGAAATAAATCAAGGGAGGAGGGAGAAAAGGGGAGCAAAATGTAATAAAAGCGCTGGCGGAGCTGCGCGGGTCAGCTAGTTTTATAATATTCTACATCTACCTACACTTCTACATCTACACTATCTACATCTACTTCTACACTATGATAATATTATAAAGAGGAATGATTTGTATTTTTGGATGTTTGTAACGAATAAACTCAAAAACTACTGGACCGATTTTAAATATTATTTTACTATGATTTACCATATTTTACCATTATCTATATTAATTACTAGAAAAAAAATGTCCACCCGTATGACACCGGGATCAGCCGCTAGTTTGTTATAAAAAGTTAGACAAAAATTGTTGTGCAACATTCTCTAACGTTGTACTTATATAACTGCTGTGTGGAAGCACCCATAGATCTCCGAGAGCGGCAGCTCTACATCGCTGTCAAAACCGTGAATTTGGTCCACTGCAAAGGGGTCGCTACAGGTTCTATAGCGCTAAGTACGAATCATAAAGCTAGCCGCACACCTTCAATAATATTGTCAATATACTAGTACTAGTCAATATACAACCCGCCCGAATTAACTGTACACCTCGCTGAAATGCGACGTCACAGCGCCAGGTGCACAGTTAAGTGGCACGGGTTTTAGAATATTGACAATATTATTGAACGTGTGCGCCTAGCCTAACGCGTGTTGTTGGCGGGCGGGGCGGACGTGGCGGTAGGCGGGGCCGGCGGGGGACCGCCTTGCCCCGCGCATTCCCTTCCCACTTCCCCGGCTTGATAACAAGAATGCCAGTCGTCGGCAAGCAAACCGCATCTCACCGAGACTATCATTACAAGGTATGATTGACTGCGCACTTACCTCCTGTTAGTTTATAAGCGCATAACACTGAGTATCTATGTGTTTTTTAAGTGGATGTTGTCAATGCGATGAACTGGGTATGGTGCAATGCCACAAAAATAATAAGTGGAGATGCTTGTTAATATGTTAGTTAATAGGCATTGGGTAGGCACATATGTATACCTTGTTTTAGCAGTGATATTGTTCCGAATTCAATCTTGTAAAAAAAAAACTGGGTATAAGTAGGAGTACTTTACGTAAGAGCGTAAGACCTCAATGTTTGTACATAGTGTCTATAATATTGGTATGTCAGATAAGTGTATAATGGTTACCTAAATTCTTGAAAATTATTCTTCAGTTAAAGAATCTTAACATTTTAAAATAATGCTTTACTTTACATTAATCCAGATTCTAATAACATTAATCAGATTCTAATTACTTAACTATTAAACCTACCTAATAAATTACGGTTAGGTCTTAGGACGTATCTGAGCACAGCGATTGAATTTTTGTTTGTTACTATACTAAGCTTTAAATTTTAGAAAATTGAAAAAAAAAGATAAAGGAATTGTATTTTTTATTTAATTTAAATGTCGAAGCAAAACCATAAAAGATGGTATAGAAGCTTTTTTTAGAATATGAGTTGATTTGAATAATTCCATTCTATAGTTTCAAAAGCGCCATCTGTTATCGAGTAGCAATAACTAACAACTTATTTTATTCAAATTTGCATTGATATAATATATAAACTAGATAAACATTCACGAACAAAATGACATCTAAAATGTGGTCGCGGAGGTTGCAAACTGATTTTATAATGATAATGACTTGTAGTTTGACAGTTTCATATAGACAGTAGCGACACTCCTATGGGCAAAAATAAATTTGTCAGGATGCGGCTTGTAAAGAAATAGCGACACAAGGGCGCTATTTCTCGCTACCACTTTTTGAACCGTGACACCAAATCTAGTTTATATATTATATCGATGCAAATTTGTGATTATCTTGTATGTAATTATTTTTTACTCGGTTTCAGCTAGTGCTTGACTACAGTCCTACCAAATAGAAAGCGGCGATACAATCGGGGATGGTAAAGATAAACTTGCTCTTTTCAGTTTTATCACATTCAACGTTGACGCGACGCCACTGGTCGCTATTAGTAATGATGGGCATGAAGAATAAAATACTCCATTGCTTAACGCACTACATCGCTTTAAGCACCGCACAACTGGACGGATCTTCAGCAGAGAATAAGGCCAGCTGCCAGAGATAAGACAGAAAGAAGGGCCGCATCCCATCCTATTCTGCTTATTTGTATCAACATATTCCAACGATTCAGATTGAACCAAGCGACACTAACGATATCCCACATGGAGTCTGTAGGCAATCCCTCTCAATCCTAACAAATATTTTTTTTATTGACAGGTCTGTTGGTTTAATGGTATCGCAATAGGCCATGGGTTCGGTTCCCATCCCCGGTATGGGTGTTATTTATCTTTTTAAGTATGTATTTACATACAAAAGTATTAATATCAATTGTCTGGTTGTCATAGTACAGGTTCAGTCTAGAGTCTAGTTTGAGATCAGAGGGCCTACGCAAGATTCAATCGCTTCATAGCGATTCTATTTATTCATTCGCTAATGGTGTCCATTCCCTACAATAATTTGTACATTTTTATACTTTTCACACCACCTGCTCGATAATGTCACATTATATGTCATATAAAGATGACATAAAGTGCCTCATTATATCCCTATAGTCTAGCCGGGTAATAATGTTGTACTAAACTCCCTTGGGTAATAATGTGTTTGAATTTCGAACGTCAAACGAAAATTCCTCAACACTTTACCACAGATATACATAATTATATTATTACTCTAAGCAGAGAACTGCACGAAAAACAAAGAACAAAACATTTGAAAATCGAACCGAGCGCGACGAGCACAACCCAGTGTTCTAGAAAAGAAAATAAAATATTTAGATGATAACGCGGCAAATCAATATGTTGATATTATTGACGGTCTCGTTGGTCTAGTGGTTAGACACCCTGGCCGCTACCCAATAAGTCGTGGGTTCGATTCCCACCAAGTGTCTTGGTGTTATTTCACTATTAATTAATATTAGTTATCTGGTTTCCATAGTACAGGCTCTGCCTAGTTTGGGATCAGATTACCATGTGTGGATTGTCCCAAAATATTATTATTATTTTAATTCTAGCAATATTTGTATTTTATTACCTCGCAGTAGGTGTGAAAAGTAGTGTATTCACCTCGGGGATAAAGGTGCCTTTGTCTTGGGCGAGCTTAAATCCCTCGCTGTACTCAGGATTCTAGTATTAACTCCCTCGCTACGCTCGGGAGTTAACTCTATATTCCCTCGCTGCGCTCGGGAGTTGCTTGAATCCTTCGTTATGCTCGCGATTCAATTAAACGCCCGCGACATAAGACACTACTTTATCCCCTTGGTGCATAAACTACTATTATATTCGCGTTAACTCTTGTAGAATGTTACATTTTCTAGAGGGCCCGATGACACATCCACCCACACATACTGGCCAAGGATAATATTATTATTTAACACTTTAAAATTATGCGTATAGGTACTCTAACTATAAGGATAATAATCAAGATAAGAATTTTAAAACAAAGTTTATTTACTTATGTATAGAGATATATAAATACAATTTCATTTATACCTACATGATTAGACTGTTCATTAAATTGTAAAGTGGTCACAAATATCTGATATAAAATTATTTAACAAACATAAAAAGTCTAAAATATTCTATGATATTTAAGTGACTTGTTCACAGCTTGGACGTGAGCTCGGGGACAGCCTTGAACAAGTCGGCAACTAGTCCATGGTCGCTAACCTGAAACAAAATATAGTAAGTATAAATTACCAAAATCAAAATAAATAGCGATATAATCAGTAAAAGTTGTTAAATAAAGGCACAAGTACAAAAATACCGATAGCAGACAAAATTGACTCAAATTTCGTTATAGATACATATAAATGTTCTAAACAATCTTAGATTAAGCCTGAATGTCGTTCTCAGACAAAACTTTAGAAGAAAAATCCGGTTTATTTTTAGACTAGTATATTAGTTGTGATTTGGGTGTGACCTGGGTGGGTCATTATTTTACAAAAATCTTACATTCCGGCTCTAAGCAAACATTTTGTTTCTTTTTTTTACTCTTAAAAACATCAATCATCAAATGAAAGGTTGTCTTAACGAGACAAAGTTAAAATTTGAATAATGTTGTCCTTTATTTACGCGAATACTACACATTGAAATAAAACTACATAAAAAGTCGTTGTATACTGAAGCGTCGGGAAAGTAAAATCTGAAATAAACCGATATGTATATTCCGTAAAAGTAGTTTTATTAAAATTTGAAATTATATTTGAAATTCAAATAGTTACTGGGTCAATTTGAAAGTACTATTACGTTACTATTTTTATTTTTACCCTACAAATACTGCATGCCCCATTAAAAATAAATTAAGCGAAATATACACCTTTGCGTCTTGAATAAAATCCCCGAAAATCCCGCGCTTAGAACCCTCTAAATAACTTAATCTGAGCTCGATAGGTATCATAAACGAATGTAAATTAAGTTGTAAAACTTTACTGTGTTATAAAACAATTTAAAGAATAAATACTTATAAATATTCATCACTTTCAAATCACTTGCTTGATTTGAACGATAATAAATAATGTAAATATTGTTAATTTAGTTGTTATCATTGTACTGATAAGAGCAATGATAAACTATTTTAACATTGACTCGTTGACATTACGATATCTGTATGAAGCACAGATAAAAATATGGACCAAAGGAACCATTAATTTGATGTTTCCGTTGATCTATGAATAAAGTACTAGTATTACTAGTAAGTAGTTGTGTTCGATTACTACTAACCTAGGCAACATTTTTTACTTTGAAAACTTAATCCTAGATGCAAATTTATTTTTTTAAATAATATTATTCTAATATTCTTAACTTCTAATATTATTTGAATAATATTCTTCTATAAAACAAAATTATAATTCATATTTTTTTAAATATCCCCATTTACGTAATCACCCCAAAGCACCTGAGAGACTTCAAGATCGATTTATGTAAAAAATTAGAGAAATGTTTTTTATTTGTCATAAACATGTTTCTAATGGTTAAGAAATATAAATCTTGTGAGGGTACCTGGAAAATAGGGGCTTCCGGGTCCTTATTGATGGCGACGATAGTCTTCGAGTCCTTCATACCAGCAAGATGCTGAATAGCACCACTGATGCCCACAGCGATGTATAGATCCTAAAAAATTATAATACGGATTTGTTTATTCATAAGAATGTGCAATCGATATAGAATGTTCTCATGGCCCGCACAGCGGCCAATCTTTCATAAGATTTACGTCGGAGTTATGAGAATAAGCCCCCGGCCCCGTGAGGTGCCGGGTTCTTGTTTGTCTCAATGTCCTCCTGGCCGATATGACCAAAGCTGCCAAACTTTTTCACACGATTAGCCCTATCTTTGCAGGAGCTATAATACTATACTCTCTTTTTTCCCTATACTCTTACACTCCGATAGAAGCAAGCAATATAATATTATTAAGATTACTTAATGAAAAAGTAACACTTACAGGGGCGACGATCTTGCCAGTCTGTCCAATCTGCAGGTCGTTGGCGACAAAGCCGGCGTCGACGGCGGCTCGCGACGCGCCCACAGCAGCATTCAGCTTATCCGCTAGATCGTAAAGCAGCTTGAAGTTCTCGCCAGACTTCAAACCCCGCCCTTGACACAAAACAATAAAATCAAGACAAAAACATTTAGCTACTAATAGACCAGCCTTAATGAGCAAAATTTTCATCCAAAACTTGTAACACATGTAATAAAATAGGTGCATACGCTCTAAACCCACAAACATTTTTTTAGAAGAAAATATACTTAATCTCGTGTTGCTAAATTGCCAATCTCACTATGATAAAATTACATAATGAAACTAGGGTATGTATGTATAATTAATGTAATTTTACTCATGTGTTAGTTTATATATTTGTTTCAGTTTTTAAACCTGTTCCAGTTTTTTGTCATATCACTATAATTTACAACAAAATCGTCTGTTGGTTGACACTTAATGTTTCCACCCTGTATATGTATAAAACGACTGTGAGTTACAGGAGTTCTATGATATTTGGCACTGAGCCACCTCAATGAATTAATGATATTACAGACATGTCTACATTAAGTGTAGATTATTAGTTATATTGTGATTATTTAGAGAAGTTGTGGGATAGGCAATGTCTTTTTCTCTGCATGCCACTGTTATTCACTTATTTTTAGCACTGACTACATGCATAGCCATACCATACTATCAAAATAAATGTGACATGATTTATTGCTTTTAAATTTTCAACTAAATTTTTTTTAGGAAATGTTGCCTGGAATAGATCGCTTTTAGCGATAAGGCCGCCCATTGTTGCATGTTTTATTAAGTTGTATCTTATTCTTTTAGAATATGTTTGTTTGTGCGCAATAAAGAATTGTCTATCTATCTAGATTTTTTTTAAATACATTATTATTCTCACTGTTGCACTCAAGATCCATTAATAACTTCATTTCAATTAATGGTGTTTTATTATTACTTACCACCAGCAATAATGTTCTTAGCGCTAGTCAGTTCCGGTCTGTCAGACTTGCTGAGTTCCTGTGAGACCCATTCGACTATGTCTGTCTTGTAGTCTCCTTCGGGCGCCTTTTCCACAGCGCCTGAACCGCCTTCTAATGGCTCTGGAGGAAATGCTGTTCCACGCACTGTGATCACCTTGATAGCATCCTTCGCCTCTAGCGTCAAGACAGCGTTGCCTAAAAATTAATAGGATAAAATGTTTATTGATACTGCCAGTGAATGGTACCTACTCTAAATTTTGCTGGACAGACATATTATCAAGACAAAGGAGTTGTTGCAAAATGGGCTAGGAATATGTACACCACCTCAAAAAATCGAGAGAAATCCATAGGATCCGGGAAAAATATAAATATTTCGTTTAGATTACTATTATTGTTGTAATTTTAATTATAATTTATTTTATATCTATATTTAACATGGCGTCCTAAGATGGTGTCTCACTGATGTCGAATTAAACTGTCAGCCAGCCAGCTGTCAATAGCTACTGCTGCTGTCACACTTGTCACAGCTGGCTGTGTGCGTGTATCTTAGAGGAAGAAAACAATAGAGGGCTGGACACTTTCTTTCTCGTTCACGCAAGAAAAGAATGCGTTTATGTAGGTTACGTGTGATAGAAAGAAACAGTGTATATGATTTTTTGTCCCTCAGCATGTGTTCGATTTTTCCGCGCCGTGGGTGCGAAACAAATTTGACGTTTGCTCCCACTTTGCTCCGTGACAATTTTATCGTGGTTTAAATAATAAATAAATAACTTAAAATTCAATAAAAAACTAACTGTGAACTGTGTGTTGTGGAAATCCTATAAGAATCGTGCAGTGCAGTATTATAGGCTGTAAAAGTGACAGTGAACGTAAAATTAGTGGAGTATCGTTTCACAGGTAAACGTGAATTATTATGGCCAATTTAGAGATTACATTTAGAAACTAATACATGTAAACGACTTATTTAGATCTTATTGTTCTAAATTAGTTACTATTTTACTTGAAAGTTACGTGTAAGATCGATAAATTCTTGTTTTTCATCCATAACCTAAAATTTTCAGTTTATTGATCGCCATTATCAGTGTTGCCAGTGTATAAAAGAGAGACTACCATAAATAAGTGGTAAATTATTATTAAGTGCATCATACACGATCCCACATGCTGGGTGCATCGAAGAATTTCTCAGATTTCCCGAATTTATTTTTATGATTTCCTGAAAATATGGATATTTGTATACTGTGGTCCACAGTATACAAATATCCATATTCATGTGGATAGCAGCAACAAAAAGAATTAATTAGGTTGCTAAAAGTTATTCCCGAATGCTTAAATATTCAGAAATAACGTAAGCGCTCAAGTAATTCGTCCAAGACTGCGCAGGACGTATTCATTCGTTATTTATAGGCACAATGGTCATTGTACATTTAATCGTGCTTTTACTATATGCATGTTGTTTAAATATATGTATGTATGTTGTTGGTTACAATTTATTGGTAAATTTGTCTGAATTATAAATAAATAGTACTGACGTTGAATAGTTTGTTTCATTTGCCCCCCTATTATGTACCTATCTCGTTTGACAACTAAAGTGATGATCAATAAAGCAAAGTGACTATTAAATAACTATCAAATGATTCATTTGGCATTGCCTAACTTGAATCACCAATAAATACCAAACACACTTTCAGTAGACATCAAAGTTTGGTGGACAACTGAAGCTTGATAGTCACTTTGCTTTATTGATCATCACTTTTTTTTTTGTAGGATTAGTACTGTTTCACCGGACAAGAGGACGAGCGCTTAAAGCGCTCCAGCCAGAAAGGTTTGGGTAGCGACTAGCACAAGGGCACCTCAGGGAGGCACGGCCTCGGCTTGGGCTGCCGCTTAGAGAAAATGAGTTTACCACCGGTTCACAACGCGCCCCCGCTGAGAAGAACCGGCAAGAAACTCAGCGAGGGGTTGCATGCGTACGGATCCCTTCGGCCTCGCCGGCGAGACCGGTGTCTGTGTGTTGATGTGTTTACGACTCTTGACATCGTTATCGGTGTTGGTGTTGGTGTTGTGTCATGGTCCAGGAGGACGGACATCGGGTCGGGTGGGTCGAGCAGTACATGCCGCGGACGGCGGTGATGTACGGCTGTTCGACGATCTGAGGGACCTGGCCGCTGCCCAATAGGACATGGGTTCGATTCCGAACAATTGTCTGAGTGTTATTTATCTATTTAAATATGTATTTATACAGTTTACAAGTATTTGTAATCATTTATCTGGTTACCTTACTAAAGGATCTGCGTAGATTGAGATAAGGTGGTCATTGGTCAAGCGTAGATTGTCCCAAGATACTAGCACTATAGATTTGTAAGTATATTGGAGAAATTTACTAAAACTTACCCGGTAAATGGCCATAGTATGTATTATATTAAGTTATAAGAAAACCAATTTTTGCCTACCTCTCTGGGAAATAGCATATTATTGTTTTTATCTCTTAACTTTCTTGTATGAGGCTAATAATTATCTACAGCTCTTAACCACTTAATCACCACGTGATATCACCCAGGTGAACAATGTGGAATAGACCTTAGCTACAGCATATATGATATTAAGTGTACATTCACTTTGTAGCCTCCGTCGTGGGTTCGAATCCTGCGAAGGGCAACAAATTTGAGTAGTTGTTCCTTACTGGCTAGGACAATGCAGGCCGATGACCTGATTGTCTGTAAAGTAAGATGATCCATGTGTCGGGATTTGCGATAGGACGTATGCCCGACTCCTGTCCGTCAAATTAAAACGCCGAGCTTTGGTAATAAACACTTATAATCAAATTGAGAGAGAACAACTTATAATACAGTGGAGTAATCGTAATAATTAAAACATGTCTCTGCCATAGATACTAGCGCGCTGTCATCTTTTTGACAGCCCCTTTGGCGTTCCGAAACCGTGATCCGAGATACGCCACACATGCGTCGGATGGGCATGTAAAAAGTCGGTCCTGCGCTTAACTTCTCCCCAGTCGTGTCGGTCTTCCGTCCCATCGGATTATGAGAGGTACCTATTATATAAAGGAAGAGAGAGTGCACTTGTGTCTACGCAAGCACTTGTGCACTATAATATCTCCTGCGTACATGGCTGATCTTGTGAAAGATTGGCCGCTGTGGTCGTTTCGGCTAGGAGGACATTATTATAACAATCACTTTCGTACTTTTTGCAGACTGTCATAGATTAAGACGATATAATGTAAGAAAAGTAAATGTTGTGTCAAAAAAGTGGTTTTTGGTTAGGAATGAAAATATAATTTACAACAACCTCCGTATTTGCTTTACACAAAGGGTAAAATTTCCCTTACGTGGCAACTCTAAATTTAGTATGTACTTATTTTTCTGTCCTTATCGGCGGCACGCTTGGTATATGTCTGTATTATATTCTGTCTACGGCGTGTATTGTATGTATTTAGTTGATTATCATTGATATTTTAATTATTAAAATGATGTATGAGAAAACAGGAACAAAAATACAAAAAGTACTGTAATAAAAATACTTTTAACCACTGGCGCGCCCGCGGAGGTAGTTTTCGTGTTTTTATGACTGTTTTTCACTTCTACCCGTTTTTTAGAATTCTAAATTGTAATTAAAACTCTTGATGTTTATTTAAGTAGCTTCGTAATACACTTAGCTTTTTAACGGTAGTTTTATCTTTATTCTAGCCCTTGTTGTTTACGAACGTCAAGTGTTTTTATCGCTCCGGGCTCGAGTGGGTTTCAAATTACATTTTTTTCGCGGAAGCTCGGGCGTGTCGGATTACATTAGTCGCGAGAGCTGGGCGCTCCAGTGGTTAACGCCATTGATAATAAAAATGACACATGACAGTGACACTTTTCCGCCATGCCAGTTTTTTGTTATGTGTTTGTAGAGTTCACTATATTTGTTAATATTAACACTACACTATATCGGCTCGTTAACGCACACACCACGTCTGACCCGCACAGTGGTTAACACTCGACTGAACTCCCCTCCTAAACTAGAGGGGCTTTTATGTCTTTCTCACATCCCCACTCAGTGCCTGCGTAGTGTGCCCGCTTGAGACGATAAACTTGTCTACCCACAACTTTACACAATTTACCAGTACACTACATCCCTTCCTTTTTAAAGAAAATTTAATTTTTAATTTAAATGTAAATTAATAATCGTTTCTCAAAATAACAAGTATGTAACTATCATAAAATGAATAATGTTCATTAACTGATCTTGTCCGAACTGATGTCCTTTATACATCTTTTTTTTTTTTTTTTTTTTCATAATTATAAGAATATTAATGTCAAAACTAGACATTCATCGTAATTTAATTACCTAGTTAGAAATTTAAGACTATCTACTTCATAATAGCATTTCTGAAATAATATATTTTTTAAATTCTTTACATAGAAGCATTTATTACATTTTATTAAACTAGGTAAGTACCTATTTTATTATATATTCTCAGAGTATCTAAAGCACGTTTCGTTACTCTTGCCAGTGTGGCTTAGTGGAGTGCCCCTGAAATGAGTTTCTACAAAACACCAGGTCCCAGGGGACCTCAAGGATAAGGCTTGTATTGAGAAGGAGTGCGGGGTCACTCGGGGAAGGATATATTGGCCCGCAAGTTGGCGTGCTCTTCAAAGGAAGTTAGAAGCACTCTTAAGCATTTCGCCAGACATTCTAAATGTACCGGCTGTGGTCAACTGCACTCATGGTTGACTCACCGATGCTTGCGTTTAAAGCAATAAATAATATCCTCCGGTCAATCCGGCCAATCTTGTGGGGACAAGACCAGCCATCGACGCGGGAAATAGTTCACCCGCGCGTACACCAATCTTATTCTTTCCCTCACAGCCAACCCTAGCCGACCAGCTTCCTATTCTGACTTTCCAACGGCCTAGGAACTAAAGTCACAAGAGTGTTGATCATAACTATTATATGATTTGATAACACAAGCTAGTAAGACCCTGTGATACGAACCCACAGCACTACATGAAATATCACCAGAGAACATTCCCGGGTAATAAGAAAGTACAGCGGCAACAACAACAAGACTCGTAATATCTGTTGGTCGCATTGGATCTTTACAGTAGATTCACTACCACTGCTCCCCGGATAATTATCGATTATTATGATAGACTCAGTCGATTAAATAGGTAATATTGATAACAATTGTATCCTCCACCGAAAAGTTCAAATAAGACCACCGTATTTCGCTGTCAGTCAGCCACCCGTATCAATGACATCGCTAGCACGTCCATCCTACGAGACACTGCCTCCCCGTGTGTGGATCCATAGAGGAATATACTCATAGCTTTATTTGCTCGGTCAGTCTTGACAGAGTTGATGGACTCTAGTGAAATAAAGCCAAAACTAGGAACTAATTAGACTGTTAACATTAAATGTTGAGATCAAATTCAAATCTGCTTACGACAGCCAATCAGTTCTAACTAACGCATCCGGATCAAGATTACCTACTGATCAGAACCGAGATGCCTAAGCCAACACGCCCTTGCAGTTAACTTCGATGAGAAGAAACCTCCCAACTACTCCGCGAGTCTTGCTGTCGAAACACTTAGTATTGTTCTGAAAATAACTCGAAAAACATAGTATTATTAAATTAAACTTATATAAAATTAACAGAGCAGATTATTAGAACTTCTAGTCACACAAACTTTTCCCCTTAAAGTATCACCCGAGTTCCGAAAGAGGTTCAAGGAAACTGAAGGTTCATTAAAATTTTAGCGATGCATTGACGTACCAAAGGGAGAATCCTCCGACCGAGCGAGGTGTGATGCTCGGTCAGGGCCGAAGCCCCCTACAGTTGATGTCGGGATGTTGTATATATTCTCCACGTTTGAGAAACTTCACTTGCGAGATTCAGGAATCGGAGGTGTCGTCATGTATCGCGTTGTATGTGATGCTGCTTGCTTTTCATCGCATCGCTGTACCACATGTGGCGCCATCCGGTCATGTCGAGTCGCCACATCACTCTCCCCGAAGACTGGAAGTCGATGAACGTCTTCATTTGCTAGCTCGTCCTTGTGTTCCAGTCGCTGTGCCAATACCAGTGGATGCAGTTCCAGTGAGTCGAAGCTGATGCTGCTACGTCTTCAGTGAGTCGAGGTGTGCAGTGGGTATGGCTGACGGCTGCTAGGCGTACCGGTGAGAGGGATGCGCTCTTCTTACAAGGACCGGCCATAGTGCAGGGGTGTTGTGCCATGTTGTGGCCGAAGGTCGACCAGGCTTGCATCCGCAGCCGCAATGCGTTGGTCATCCGATGACGCCGGGATACTGGCTGGCTTGTGACTCGCTGGTTGTTGCAGAAGAGAGCGATAGCGAAGCTGTGCTGTTGTCCGATCCGAAGGCTGCGTCGATGTTCAATGCGGGGTTACCAGTTCAGCCTCATTCTGTGTGATGCTCGTTGGTACCAAAATGTCCTGTGAGTGCACCTACTAGGTGCCTTATTTGTGATCTGTTTAGGTTTAATAATTTAAACCCTCAGTCCCCCCTTGTGCTAGAGAATGTTTTGGAGTGGTTTAGGCCTGACGCTGCCCTCCATTCCTTCATGTGTTCATTTCTAGCATGTGCATATAATGCTTGGTGATATATTCCATATGGAACCCCACAAATGGTTCGGTTGTCTAAGAGCCGGCCTTCGCTAGTCTATCTGCCTTCTCCTTGCCCTTGACGCCTTCGTGTACAGGTACCCAGATAAGGCAGACATTGTTGTCTTCCCAAGTTGTTCAAACCTGTAACACGTTCTTTGACCAGTTTAGAAGCAACTCTGAAGGAATTCAGAGCCTTCAGTACTGCCTGACTGTCGCTGAGAATGCAAATGGTTTTACCTTTTACATTTCTCCTTTGCATTTATTTAATGCTGGCAATTATGGCATAGGTTTCCGCTTGGTATACTTATGAATGCCCCATGCCGTGACCGACACTACAGTCCTTGAACAATCTCTGTCCTACCAGGGTAACCATCAGATCAGGATCAGTAATACTTGATATTGCTACCTCCCGATTGGCCTCCACCATACACTTTATTGTACGGTATTTTGAACTCATTTGAGATTTAATGCAAGGTATATAAACCCTCATTCGCAATTGAATGCCCGTTCACAATCCAATGTGAACCACTTTTCGTACGATATCTAAACCCACCCCTGCGCAATTTAATGCACGTTTGTTAAACCCTCGCAATTGAATGCACGGTATTGAAACCCTCGCAATTTAATGCACGGTATTTAAACCCTCGCAATTTAATGCACGGTATTTAAACCCTCGCAATTTAATGCACGGTCTTTAAACCCTCGCAATTTAATGCACGGTCTTTAAACCCTCGCAATTTAATGCACGGTATTTAAACACCCATTAGAAATTTGACACCGCCCTACATAATTTATTGAATGTCCTTAGCAAAATTTTATATAAGTAAGTAATACCATTTAGGTTAGGTACTGCAAATTAAATACTAGAATCAATAGCACTCAGGTACTTTAAAACAACCCTTACATTACAGATCAGTATAAGGTTTGCTAACCTTCTACACCTACACATTATAACTGAATAATTTCTTCTATTGGGACTAGTTACTTATAAGTAGTATTTCTCGTATAACAATTAGAGAGTGATCATTGAATTTATGTTTCATCTATACCCATTAATCATTCATATATGCAATTACATTTTATTAGGTTCACCTCACAACCTTAAGCAAATTTTGTGGGAAAATCTAATCTGGGATATAATAGCCCCAGGGACATTCATTGTTGATATAATATGCAAGTATATAGAAATTTTATTTAGCGTTTACATTTGTGGTTTAGCTGCGCGTATCAGGACAGGTGCCATTTTTATGAACTTTAGAGGCGTTGTGGACATACTTATAATAAAACCAACTACACGCCTTTAGGTCAGTCAATTATTAGCTATTCTATCTGTCTGGGAAAGCGCATTAAAACGCTTCTTTAAACTGCGGAAAGGGCACTACGATCTGTGGTTAATATATTATTATATATAATATTTCCTCGTTTTTTTTTAAGTCTTTTCGGTATCAAGGTATTTTTATAAAGAAGCCCAGGTTCTGACAACTAAAGTTCTGATATTTTACAGAAAAGATTTTGTGTTTAAACCCGCATACTGTACGTACGCACCTTTGCACGTATTTTTTTTTTTTTTTTTACCAAGCTATTCTAAAGTATTAAGATATTTCTAAATCATCTGTCTGAAGCGAAATATATTATGACAAAATGGTCGCCATCCTTTGACCTCGTTAAGATAGAGGAGACTACTTGAGAATCAAGATAATCATGACTTCACTGTTTTTTTTTTTTTGTAGGTATGTTCACGTTTACATGTAAAAATATAATTTCCAAAAGGTAATCTTTAGACCATGTCAAGATAGAGGCTACTTGAGAATTGAGATAATCGTTTGACTTCACACTTCTGTTTTTTTTTTCCGTTTTTGTTTAATTATGTTCACTTATCACTTAAATATTATTTTTCCAAAAAGTGAAAAGATTTTAATTGTATGTAATTATATGATCAAATATATATTTTGCCACTCAATTCTTCACACACACACATCACTTGAATATTATTTTTCCAAAAAGTGAATAAACTAATTGTATGTATTTATATGATCAAACACTTATTTTGTCACTTTCAATTATTCAAAAATAGTTTATTATGATTAATTTTATTAACTTATCACGTAATAAAGTATTTCGTCCACGCCACTTATTTGTTTTTAATTTAAATTGCACTTTTATTTATCAAAAATATATAATTACTCACGGTTTTCACCTCGTCGCCATGTAGAGTTCACTATATTTGTTAATATTAACACTACACTATATCGGCTCGTTAACGCACACACCACGTCTGACCCGCACAGTGGTTAACACTCGACTGAACTCCCCTCCTAAACTAGAGGGGCTTTTATGTCTTTCTCACATCCCCACTCAGTGCCTGCGTAGTGTGCCCGCTTGAGACGATAAACTTGTCTACCCACAACTTTACACAATTTACCAGTACACTACAGTGTTGCAATTTTAAGTAAAAATTCTTAAGTTTTACTAGCAAATAAAGCCAAATTAAAGTAAATGGATAGTTAAAAACTGTTTTATGTGTGTTTCCCTATTTTAGAGTATAGTGTACAAAGTCCTAGCCCAGGCTCCATACATTTTGGAACATCTCTTTTAGTGAAGGATTATAGAAACTATTCTGAGTTAAGTCTATTATTTTGAGTTAAGTCAATATTAGTTGAGTCAATATTATTTTGAGTTGAGTCAATATTATTCTAAGTTAGGTCAATATTATTTCACAAATAATTGCTACCAACACAACCTTTGACATTAAATCCAAAACATGAGTTTTAAGTTACAAAGCCTTGACATTTTAAAGCTATCCAATTGATAGCTAATACATATATAGATAGTATCTACATATGTATGTATTATACACAAACCTTCTGAAATAAATTTTCTAATGTTCAGAAGTAAGCAAACTAACAGACAGATAGCGATAGCAGGTCTTGTTTTACGCTATTTACATATTGCTTCTGGAACACACCTCCATCTACTGCTATCAGTGCCAAAATAGCATATAATACCTTTTTTTTTCTCTGGTTAATCTGCAATCAGTCTACTCAACTATAATCAGATGAGTTGAAGTCAGTATGGAGATTTGGGGAGTTAGGGCAACTGCCATAATTCTCCTTAGTCATAGAGCACATTGGCTCTTTTCAGATGATTACTTGGTTTCATAGCAGAAGCATACTTGTCAATGGGTTAGGGTGGACTTTTAATCGGTCTGTATATGTTTCTATATTGTACTGTATTGGGCTTCTTCAACAACAGTTTTCAGCCTAGTACAGAGGTCAATGACTTAGGGATATAATACACATGTTTTGACTACATAGTGAAATAATGACACAATTGGTTACTGTTACTGTTATAATTTGTTAATATTGAATGAAACATTGTTTAACAATCAGTATTTTTAACTGATTATTTATCTTATTATTACCTGTTTTTTTTTTATTAAACAAATTAATCAAAGAAAACTAAATATTTTTGTGAAAATAATTATCATAAAAATACCTGCATAAATAGTCCTAATGAAGGTGTTAGCATCCTTGACTCCAATAATATCAGTGATTGGAGAAACATCTAGCTTGGCTGCTACCCGGGGTAGCACAGCCTTGCCAAAAGCAGTAGCTGGTGCTAGGATATGTGTAAATTTGAATTGCTTCTGTGAAGCTAATATGAGTGGTGTTAGAGTTTCAGCTGTAAACCCTTTGAATGCATCACTTTCAGCAACTAGCACTTTGGATACACCTTTTACTTTTGCCAATTTTTCTGCTGCCTGAAACATTAAAAATGGTGTTTAGGTACATACAGAGACCTAGTAAATGTAAACATATCTGATCATCATCACGAGTCGGAATACATCCACTGCTGAACATAGGCCTCTGCCTTTGAATGTCACAGTGAATGAGAATTGGCCACTTATAAACATATCTAAAGATTACAAAAATAAAGCCATTATTCAAAAAATTAAAAAAAGAGTTGCTATTATTCTAGTGTAGTCACAACTGTTTTTCTTCTCCCCATGTTTGTCCTAAAGCAAAGTCTCTCCAGAACTCTACCAAGACCTGGCCTTAGCTACCCTGCGGCAAAATGCTATTGCCTTTATATCAGGAAACCAGCATATTATAGTTCTTACTATATTTCTTATCCCTGTTCTTTGGGTACCAATCCATTAGCATTGCGGTCCTGTCTGATATGATATGCTCAGCCCAAGTCCACTTTAATTTCGATAACCTATCAATTGCATTGAAGTGTTTTGTTTTTCTGTAATATATTTTAAGAAACTGTATAGCTATAACTGTATTTAATATATTGATGGGTCCATTGGTCTAGTGGTTAGGCACCCTTGCTGCTACCTGATGTGTTGTGGGTTCGATTCCCACCAAGTGTCTGGGTGTTATTTATCTATTAAAGTATGTATTTTTAAAAAAAAGTATATAAGTATTAGAATCAGTTGTCTGGTTTCCACAGTACAGGCTCTGCCTAGTTTGGGATTGGATGACTGTGTGTGGATTGTCCCAAGATATTATTATTATTTATTATAAAACAGTTAACTTACAGGGCCACACTTAGTGCCGGCAACCAAAACAGACACATCACCACCAATTTTTTTAGCAGCACTTAATGTGTTCTGTGTGGCTGGTGACAGGACCTCGTTATTGTGTTCTGCCACCACTAAAGTGCTTTGCAGTCGCCTAAGCTGAAAAAACAATGTTATATTTTTATTTGGTAGTTATAAGCAGTTTTTATCGATCTATCAACATGATGACATAATTACTATACTCAGGACATCAGCAGATAATTAAAGTTTATCATGCAGGTTTACAATATAACGCAAGAGTTTAAGATAAAGCCTTAAATATAATGATCAATTAATTATCTCGATTAAGTACAAGAATTTACATCTCATCCACTATTTTTTTTTAATGTGAGCTATTTTATCTTTCGAATGTCTGCAAAATACCCGACACCTATTAAAATTACTGTGACTGGAGAACATATTGATACTAACTACCAAGAGGTTATTGATAAATTCCATTAGTTTTACTAACCTGAGAGGAAATCAGGCTCCTACTGCACGGGGAGAACATTTTGGGTGCAAATAATACTTGATTTAATATGTAAAAAAAATATCAATTACTTAACAATAATTCAGATTTGCAAGTTTTTCAACAAAGTTACAAAGTCCAAATTTCTTTTCCGAAGATCGGTCGGTTTCGTTCGCTTTGCTTTGGTTCGGAATTTCGGATCATTCATTTCACTCACGCATGCACGTCATTCCGGTGACACATGTCACTTTTTTGACATAAATAGCGATGTGCACCACGAAGATATAGGGTCAAAGTGGAGGCAACACTCCCAAATACATGCCTGAGGTCAACGCTATCCCTTTCATGGAGGTCGGATCTCTCGTTCTAAGAGGGTAACCTTGATGTTTCATGAAAAATCAGGACATCATCTTAATTTAGTCGCATACGACTTACTTGGTTTGTTTAAGCTTTAAGTTTAAACCGATTAAATATGTCTAGTTGCTTCCGTTTACCTCTCAAAATACGACGGGACGAAAAACCGACACGACCGTTGAGAGACCAGGCGCAGGACCTACATTTTACATATCTATCTGACGCATGGAGCATCTTACTTTACAGACAATCAAGTAATAAATAAATAATAAGTTAATGGTTGTGAAAATAAAAGCATATGAAGTTATGATAAAAAGAAATTGTATTACAAGATCATTTATTCAGTACGTTTAACGATCTCCAATTAATCACAAGATATTGAATAGCATTTTCCATTATATGCAAACAACTAAAACAGCTTGTAACCCACACATTAGACGATAGAAAAAGCATTTGCAGTAAATTTAGGTTTCCATTGGACCAACTGCAGATCATTGCAGCTTCATAAAATTTCTTTTCGAATGGATAGTCATAATATTCCTTCGCTCAATATCTTTAGGAAATCTACAAGAATATAAAAAAATGAATTAATATTGACCACGGGTAAATAAAACAGTATGTATAGTGACAGATATAGTGACAGGTTAATAAATAGTGACATAAGGAAACGTTGTGGTATGAAAGAAGATGTTGTGACAAAAATTGAGGTATGCTGAGATGGTTTGGTCATGTCGAGAGAATGAATGAGGAACGATTGACGAAAATAGTGTATAAGGCGGGTGTGAATGAAAGTGTTGGAAGGGGTAGACTTAGGCGGACGTTTCAAGACCAAATCAGGGACGTCTTGAAAAAAGGCCAGGTCAAGAGTACCCTAAATCGAAGAGCATGTATGAAGGGAATAATGAAAGTGGACGAAGCGAAACAAGTATGTAAGGATCGTAGCAAGTGGAAAGAAGTGGTCTCTGCCTACCCCTACGGGAAAGAGGCGTGATTATATGTATATTTATAGAATGATATAGGTACTCTCGCCGATACGACCACAGCGGCCAATCTTTCGCAAGATCAGCCATCAGCCAGTGCACAAATGCTTGCGTAGCCACAAGTGCACTCTTTCTTCCTTTTACCTCTCACAATTTAGTGATACGAAAGATCAACACGACCGGGGAGAGGTCAGGCGCAGGAACGAATTTTATATGCCTATCCTATAAATATATTATAATAATATGTTTAAAACTACATACACACTTGAACATACAATATTTTTTCCATATCAATCCTTTGAACTAAATACCTACATCGTATATTTTTTATCATAAAGTGGCGGTAAAAAAATCCCCAAAACGGAAAGTCTTCAAAAAATCTTTACCATGGTTACTCTATGAAAACAATGTAAAATATTTTAAATTAGATAATTCAACTACAAATTAATAGAAAGTTAAACCCAATACTAACAAACGAACTGAAAACGTGTTATGTGCCTATCGAAAGAAGAACTGATCGAAAATATGGTGCATAATCCAAAGGGATCATCGGTAGGTACATTATTGAACAAATCGGACTTACGAGTGATATTCGGTATCATCTAAGGGGTACAACATATTTTTGCAACTAAGTACTACACATTTTATCACCATTCTTATTAGTTTAATTCACTTTATCTTGAAATTATGGTATTTAAATGTTGGATCGATTTAAATGACAGACAGTTTCATGCTGACAATAAGTGCCAGTGTTGCCACAAAATACGAACCCTTAAAATCGGTATTTAAAATTGCATTTGAGTACAATTGGCGAAAACACAATAGAGCATTATTCTAATCGTACTCGCAGAACAATACCAAAAAAAAACATTATTAGACATGATTGTCATCGTATTTTATGTTTTCGGGTGGAAAACAATCTTTTGATGTTGAAGTAGAGCATTTCTATATTAGGGTATCCATTTCTCGGGTAATTTAAATTATTACATGGACCACACATTGGACCACTTAGAAAGAGAGAACCGGCCTCAATGTAAGGGATAGCGTATGCCTCAATCAACTATTTGGAGTTTGGGCTCCACTTTGACCCTATATCTTCGTGATGTGCACCGATGCATGTGCACGCACCACGAATGACCACGATGCTTAACTTGACATTGGCATAATGCTCAAAGCAATTGCCATAAAAAAAAAATGACCACGATGTCTTATTGAGTCTAAGGCTGCGTTCCACTTAGCGTTCACAACGATCACGCTCACGACCGTAGTTTTTCCCATTCCCCTTGCTTGTGAGCGTTAATGTCGTAAAATCAAGTGGAATGGGTTAAAAAACGTTTTGAGCGTGGAGGTAAATAAAACAAACGGCGAGGTAGTAAAGAGAAAGCAAAAGATTTAAGAGGTTAGGTTATATCTGTAAGCCTTAAAAATAAACATAAATAATTATTGTTTACATCGAAATCGATTTAAATTGAATTTTTTTTTTTGTATATTTAATATTAGTGGTGTATTTAATTAATTATCGTTCAAATGTAATTAAAATGTCTATTGCTGCAGAAATATTCACTTTTAATAAAATCTCTTTCAGCATGATACACACCAGCAGGGCTATTGCGTATCTTTAGCCACCCACGTGACTATCAAGCTTCAGTTGTCCACCGAACTTTGATGCCAACCGAAAATGTGATAACATTGGTATTACGTATGGCTTTCAGTGGATATAAATCTACGTTGTGTTACGGTGCTCATCACTTGTCTTTTAGCCATCTCTACTTTTATATCGACATTATGCGATGAATATCCCCCCCAACCCTTATTCAAAGAACATTTAGAGGTACTTTTTAATTTGCAGGTTTTCGCCTAGTGGATACTTGGGAGCATAGACAGCAAAAGTTTAATAATAAAAAAATCTTGTGGTATCGTGGGACACCGGATAGGAACGAAATTCCATAATATAAAAATATTAATTTTAAGTTTATTCGAGGTCTATAGAAAATAATTATTCGGTTCTACATTTGAGGTGAAACTTCTTATGCGACTTCCAAAATGTTCCAAATCTCTTAACGCGTTAAACATTAAGCGTTAAATTAGTTAACCTTATGAAAGCGCTCACGTGACGCAGTCATTCCGTCATAAAAAAAAATCAAAACAGAAATTAAAAAATTAATTAATTAAATTTAAAATAATAATTACAAATCATAAAAAACAAAAACACACACTAAACAAACCGGCACACCTCACACACATACACACACACCACACGCACCACCACACCACACACACTATAGGTCTACCAGAATCTCATGGCAAATGGGGAAATAAGAATTTGTTGTTTGCAATACTAGGGAAATTGGATTAAACGGTCTTGATACTGTTTGATTTTTATTTCTCTTTAGTATTAATGAACATGAAGTATATTAGGTATTTGAATGAAAACTATTGTTATACATCGGGTTCTTAACATAGGAAAAATAAATTAATTTTATATTACTTTATGTGCTAGTTTATTATATATCATTTAAATCATAAGAATAACTTCACACTTCATTCAGAACTAGAAAACGATTCCAAGAACTCCACTTGCATTTCTTGTTCTTCATCAGATGATGAAGATAAAGAGGTATTTACTATAAATCGCTCTTCCAGCATTTCAATTATTCTATGTTACTTGATAAAATCATTTTCAACTTTCTTTACATGTTCACAACATTTTCGCCATTCCTCTGCACCAATTTGTGAGGAAGCTTCATCTGTTAATAATTTAATGTCACTTGCAGGCCTATTTACATTTTTATCAGCAACTTTTTGCTTCATTATACCCCAAATCATTTCTATGGGATTCAAAGTGCAATGATAAGGTGGGAGTCTTAAAACTTCGTGACCGTGCGATTTTAATACTTCATCTATCTCATACCTGGGCGCAGACATGTTTTGTTTCACTACTTCAAGAAGTTGACATTTACGCCAAAGATCATCATAATGTACATCGTTTGCACGAAGCCATTCTTTTATATCAGCGATACGATTAGCTTGTGTGGGCGGTTTGTTCATCCTTACGGAATGATAACTAGCATTATCCATAATAATTAGTGAAGGCCTTGTCTGATTTGGAATTAGCTTCTCTGTCACCCATTTTGTAAAATTCTCCTTATTCATATCGTGGTGATAGTCAGCAGATACACTTTTTGACCTGTACACCAGAGAACAATTTGGTACAAAGCCATTTTCTCCACCAGCGTTAACAATGATCCACCTCGCTCCAAGTGAAATACTTTTAGATGGACCTGCAATATCTTTGCTTTGCCAGCACTTGTTCACAGAACATGAACCGTGAATGTGTCTCATCTAAATAAATCACATCCAATTTATTATGCTCTTCAGCTTCGCGGTTTTCCTTTATCTTTGTAGTTTTATGTCATCTCTCTGTATCAAAATGGTCCTTTTTGATTGGCATTTAACATATTCAAAACCGATCTCCTTAAGGATAAGTCTGTAAAAAAATAGTAAAATATATCATATTACTCAAACGATAACTTAGTCATTCATCATCATCATAATCATCATCGAGTGACAGTTAGAGGGGTTATTACTTAATATTTTTATTACCTCAAAGATTCTCTCCCTCCGTTGAAATCAATATCTTGTCGAAGAATTTGTAACAGTTTAATTAATGTTGGAATTTCCTTCCGAACTGTATAGAATTCATTTACTTTATTTCTAATCAATTCTAAATCGAAATTGTCCAAGTTGATTTTCTTCTTCCCCCCTCTCCTCTTTTTACCAGGCGTGGAAAATACACCATCATTTGATGTGCCCTCACTTACGATTCGCCGTATAGTAGTACTGGAAACCCCTATAAAGAAGCTACAATTATGTAAGAAAAATATAAAATAAACCAAAAGTATCTTAACAACTCAGCCCAACTTACCGGTCAACTCTACGACGCGCTATAAAATCAACGTTTGAGTTTGATTTACGCCTTCTTCTTCCCTTATTTTACGATACACATTGAAAACAATATTTCTCGCATGAGATCGAAGTGGCTTTTTAGACATTTTCACAAAAAGAAACTAATTGTCTTGAAGATATCACAAAATCTTAGCAGCGGTTGACAAATCACGTACTTTGATATGACAGGTGACAATTGACATTGCCATATTAAAATCACATTTTTTTATTATTTTTTTATGCCATGAGATTCTGGTAGACCTATAGTAATAATGATCGGATGGTCACGTTACGGACGTTTTTTCCCGGCTAGGGTACCCCTCCGCATCGTCCCATAAGGAACTTCGTTCCAAAAAACCAAAGATATTGTGGAAAATCCTAAATCTATGAAAAAAACAAAACTCAATGAAAATAAAGTTTTCAAGAAAGTCGAGGTGTTTTAAATATTTTCATGCCATTTGCCCTTAAACGGTCAAAAGTCAGTAACAAGAGAAAGGCAGCATCCGCAATTAATCAAAAATAACTATGTACCTACTTCAGTACATAGCTCAATGTATGATCGCGGACACGAACGCTGTACCAGTTTACAATCAAAAGGTTTGAACGTCGTTACCTATGTGCGCTTACCCCGCCCGCTCGCTTATATCGTCTGGTATGGTCCAAAATGCATATTTTGGACCATGCCAGACGATATAAGCTTGCTCGTGTAAGCTTATATTGTCCTTAACGTGGTACACCGTTGTTCTTACCACGAGAGTACCTACATCACAAAAAAAATATCTCCAACGATTCGTCTAAATCCCAACTTCACAGCTCCCTCACCATAGCCCAAGGATACACTCCAACCAAATACTTTCTATAAGTCACAAAAAAGTTATAATCCTTCGAAAATAGTTGTCACATTTTTATCTACGCTGATAATGCTTTTAATCAACATTTCAAATAGCCGGCTAATAGTGTCGATCACCTTCAACAGTATAAAACACTGTTCTTTATTAGTTGCTTTCACGATAGTCATCGCAACTTGGGTGACAATCAGTTTGATGTACACTTTAGTTACATAATACCAATTATGGGTTATCGATACAGAAACATCTGTCAAATATTGTTTACGGTGATCATCACCGATCGTGACGTCATTTCAGTTGGTCACTCAAATTAGGCAATACCGAATGCATCATTTGACAGTTATTTGATAGCCACTTAGCTTTGGTGATCATCATTTTAGTTGCCAAACGAGATACGCAATAGCCCCGCTGAGGTTCACAACGATGATCACTGATCATCGTTGTGAACCTCAGTTGTGAGTGAACGCTAAGTGGAACGCAACCAGTGATTGACTGAACGACAGAAGTTCACAGAAGTGACAGAGGAGAGCATTGTGCACAGTGTTGCCAGATCGGCCCCTGGGGGGCCGATTCTCGGCCTTTTCGAAACTATGTCGGCCTTTGACTGCCATCGGCCCTTCATCGGCCTTTAAGCCTCCGACAGCCAATCCATCGAAATCATTGATTCGGTTTCTGAGGTTCGGTTGACCAATTCCTATTGTAAAAGCATAGTAAGTACTTTAGTATAAAAAGAAATAGACATAAGTCATACGTTCAAAACAAAATTAAAGATGAAGGATGGGCTCTTGTAAAACAGAAAAACGAAAATTTTGGAAAAGAATATATATTTTACATTGCTTTTTTCCGATTTCTAGTACCGTTTCTGATGGTGAGGGCTCCCCCCTTCCCTCCCAAAAACAAGGGAGGACCCCCTTGGTATTTACGCATATTAATAATTTTAATTCATAAAATTAGGAAAATTTCCTCAAAGTAAAAACTTAAAAATCTCGAAAATGGGGGAGCTCTGCAACTTTTCCTTTTAGAGGGGGTGGGGAGGGGTAGTACACCTCCCCCCGCCTCCCCTAAACCCCTTCCCACCCCTCAATTCGACGGACGTCAAATGGAAAGTCGTACTTTGGCCTTTACTGCCTAAAATCGGCCCCTGCCAGCACTGCTTTCGGCCCTTTCTTAAATTGTCTGCTGGCAACACTGATTGTGCATTTTATCCACAGACTACTCAGTAAGAACTACGATTTTATCTTTTGTAACTAACTACTTGCTGCCAGTTGCTGCTGTGTTGATGTAATGTAAATGTAAGGTTGATGTGATTGAAATCGAATTAATTAAAGCTACGTTTTATTTCATCACACACGGTTTTTTGAAACGTTCTTTGTTTTTTTTTTGTGCACAATCTTGGAAGAATCTCAACCACTCACTGTCCACTGTACCTATCTCATTGTACACAAAGTTACCGAAAGAAAGATTGCGGTAAACTTTTATTGTAATAATATTTTAAGACTGAAGTAGGTAGATACTTTCCAATTTTAATTTCTTGTTATTTTCTAAATAATATGTCTCCACTACCAATAGTGTCTATAACGAGACGAGAAACTTTTAGTTCTTGCCACCGACTCCACAGGTGTGTATTAAAATTTACCTATACTTAGTATGTACATAACATGTAATTTAACTGAATGTAACTTGCAGCACTTTCCTGTGAAAGTGCCATCAAAATCTCAGAATTTCACCATCAAATCAGAATTTTAGTGTGCAATTTCTTAGAATGAAATGATTGATATTATTAAGTATTAATTAGGCAACATTCTTCTTAGGCATAATTCTTAAAGCAGCAAGATATTTGTAAATATTTCATTATTTTTACAGTCCTTTCTTGTCTGATGAAGAAAATAAAAACTTGTATGGAAAATGTAACAACCCGAATGGACACGGACACAACTATGTTGGTAAGCATAATAATCTAGTTTTTACTTTTACAGACCAACTATTGTATTAGCTACTTTACATAATGTTTTATTACATCCATATTAGTTTTTGATAGAGACAAGTTTATAAAGTTTTAAAATCATAAATACAAGTTATCTTAGACTCTCAAATTATCCAGAGAATGCAACTTACTAACATTGTTAACCAAATAACATTATGTATTGATATTAATGTCTAAAAAATATATTTTTTTTTTATATATAAAATATATATAAAACATAAAAAAAACACATAAATATATTCATTACTAAGAATATTGCACAAAATTGGCAGTTACAAAAAAAAACTACATTGGCAGATGACATTCAAATATTTCTAGTAAGTATATACCACGGATTTATATTTACTTGTATATACACACATCAAAAGTGTCTAGGGATCAACATATATTTTTGCAATAACTTTTCTCCTGATTGATATTAATTAAAATTTTCTTTAAGGATTCATCAAATAAAGTGTTTTCGTTTGTCACAGTAACGATAAACCAAGTCACCTTTGCATTAATAAAGAAATTTGCCATTTTCCTAATAAAGGGATTTTTGACATTTGAACCACTAACACAAAAGTTCGAAAAAAAGACTGAAATAACAGTTTTCTTTAAAATTTTATTGGGTAACTTAAACAATTAATAATCCGTGTTTCTACCGCGAACACTAACAACACAAGAACATCGGTTTGGCATACTCAAAATGAGTTCATCCAAATCACGCTGTGGAATGGCCGCCCATGTTCGTTGCAACAACAAAAAAAGGTCTTCTTGCGACTGGATACCCTCCATATTCGGCAGAGCTCTTCTCTGTAGCATATCCCATGCATGCTCAATCGGGTTCAAGTCTGGCGACTGAGCAGGCCAGGGCAGGACATTGATGTCAGCTGCGGCGAGAGTCTGTCTTACAACTCTTGCGGTGTGCGGTCGTGCATTATCATGCATTAACTGAAATAAGGGACCGATAAATTTGAGCGTTGAGGTTGCCTCTGATCCAAATCAACTCAGTTCTTCCGCCGATCCAAATACCCGCCCATACCATGATGGTTCCACCACTATAAGGATGGACTTCCTGGCAGGATTTTAATCGCTGTTGGCGTCCAGGGGTTCTCCAGTGTCGTATACGTCTTGTATCCGGTCTCATACCAAAATGAGACTCATCAGAAAAGCACACGAAACGCCATTGTTCTTCTGCCCAATTTCTGTGTTCAAGAGCCCATTGATATCGAATCCTACGATTGTGCATTGCTATAGGTGGTACCCATAACGCTCAAATTTATGCTGAGACGATTGTATCAGACGTCATCGTTCCTCTACAAGTGCAAATCGGTCCCTTATTTCAGTTAATGCATGATAATGCACGACCGCACACCGCAAGAGTTGTAAGACAGACTCTCGCCGCAGCTGACATCAATGTCCTGCCCTGGCCTGCTCAGTCGCCAGACTTGAACCCGATTGAGCATGCATGGGATATGCTACAGAGAAGAGCTCTGCCGAATATGGAGGGTATCCAGTCGCAAGAAGACCTTTTTTTGTTGTTGCAACGAACATGGGCGGCCATTCCACAGCGTGATTTGGATGAACTCATTTTGAGTATGCCAAACCGATGTTCTTGTGTTGTTAGTGTTCGCGGTAGAAACACGGATTATTAATTGTTTAAGTTACCCAATAAAATTTTAAAGAAAACTGTTATTTCAGTCTTTTTTTCGAACTTTTGTGTTAGTGGTTCAAATGTCAAAAATCCCTTTATTAGGAAAATGGCAAATTTCTTTATTAATGCAAAGGTGACTTGGTTTATCGTTACTGTGACAAACGAAAACACTTTATTTGATGAATCCTTAAAGAAAATTTTAATTAATATCAATCAGGAGAAAAGTTATTGCAAAAATATATGTTGATCCCTAGACACTTTTGATGTGTGTACTTACTAGAAATATTTGAATGTCATCTGCCAATTTTGTGCAATATTCTTAGTAATGAATAGTTGCATTGCAATTCCATTCATTACTGGAGAGCCCACTGTTTTTTTAGCTTTAGTGCCATTCATATTCAAACACATAAGCGTTAACCCACTACTGCTTTGCGGCATAAACTCAAACTATGGTATGTTGTATGGCGCCAGGGACTTAAAACATCATAAATACAAAATCTTCAACAGGATCATCAATATTTGCTACAAACATTTTCCTTAAATTGTAGTAGAATGCAATATTGAATAAAAAAAAAATACAAATACATTTTACATTATTTGTTCAGTATTAGTGACAGTAAAGGGCCCTGTTGACCAGCACACTGGCATGGTTATGAATGTGCATGACCTCAAGCAATACATGCAGTCTGCTATAATGGATCCACTGGACCACAAGAATTTGGATCATGATGTGCCATATTTTAAAGCTGTGGTAATTATACTAATTTATGTAATTAACAATTGTTTATATCTGTGTTAACTATGTAATCGATTCTACCGTTTGTAAAAACTTATGTCAAATGATAGGTCAAGGCTTATCAGTTATCTTATGCCCTATTTTATGTGACTCAATTGATAAAGATTTTTCTTATGAAATCTTATTTTTTATAGGTGAGCACCACTGAAAATCTAGCTATATTTATTTGGGACCAAATGCAAAAGGTTATGGCGAAGCCACAATTGCTACACGAAGTGAAAATATTAGAGACTGAGAAGAACCACGTGGTTTACCGCGGCGGGTCCACCTATCCAAGGAAGAAATTCGACTCATCTACCTTACATCCAAACCATCATCATAATGTGTCCTCTGACTCTGATTAAGTTATACTTTTATATGAATTGTATTTAATGAGATTTCTGTATCATGTTGAATATATAACTATACGTGAAATGTTACCATGCATCAAATCATTTGTAACTTTATTCCAAGGGTTTTTTTAATTGAAAATGCTTAATTATTATTGCATCCATTTATTTTTTATACAAATATACATATATCAAGTTTTCAGATTAAAAATTTTATGCACACCATAATAGATAGATTGTACCTATTGAAGTCATAGCAAATTCAATACATCTATTACAACAATATTATTTAAATTGTTAACATATCTCATTTTATTATAAAGCTTCATTCACAGTTTATGCACAAATTTGTGTATTAAATATGATTTTTGTAGAAAACATACAGTAGGTAGTAGTAGAGCAGCCAGTATCAGTTCAAACGCAATCGGTTACATAAACATCACCTAATAATACAAGCAAGTACAAGTTTACTGATTAAATTAGCATTCTAATCTTTCCTGGTACATTTGTAAAATAACAAAACTGAATCTATAAACCAAGGTGAAAAAACTGGTTTATCTATAATCTATATGAATGCCAAGTAATACAACTAAATAAGACAAACTTGTGGTTTAGTAGCTACAAGGAATACAACATTTTAATTATCTTTCATACCACTTAAGCATTTTAGTTTACCTATCAAAACTCCAAACGTAAGTGGTGGCATATGTGCCTAGGTACTTGAACTTGAAATACACCTTTAGGGATTCATTATATAAAACAGGTTTATTGTCAAAACTAATATTTAACGTCATTATTCAGTTATTAAAGGGTTAAGACACTCGCAGCCAATTAGTACGTACTTTATTCTCTAGCAGTGAGTAGAGATCGTCAGAAATAATTGAATGACTCTGACTTTTTAGTGACGAGATTTAATAGTAATGAAATGTGTACAAAATATTTCTGATTACTTTCTGGGAATATAGTTGTGAAGTCAATAAATGACAAGCAAAATACTAGTCACCATTAATTGCTGATAAATAAAACTATCCGAATGCTTATGAAACAATCACGCAACTCGAACGTTAGAGTAAGCTGCTGCAAATATAAAGTCTATATTATTATCATTTAAACTACTAAACCGATTTCGATGAAACTTGTACTCTTCCATAAGTTCAAACGGCTTCATCGCAAAATGTCCCCTTTGCATAATGTCCCGCTGACTGAACAAAAACTGATAAACATATTTTTGTTATTAAAAATATAAATGATTAACTATATTTTTGGTAATTTACTTAACGTTTCAGTTCATAATGTCTAATACCAATTCAAAAAATCAGGTATATTTTTGATTTCATGACAGTTGGGTTGGATTTATCCATCAATGTAAACAACTATTTCGGTTTGCGCTAGAATCTATACAATAACATAAAAGGGACATTTTACGAAAGGGACTTTATGCGAAGGGGACATTTTGCGAAAGGGTGCTACCAGGGGACATTCTGCGACGAAGCCGTTGAAACATACTAAAACTATTACAGTTATCGGTATTTGTAGTTTCTGAGAAATACGGGGACAAACATAACTATGAGTTATTAACTCATGACATGAAATTTGGTACATTTGTTTAGATGCCCACAAAGACTAACATAATGTGAATATTACGAATTTTTATTATTATTACATACATACGCGTAGAATACAGAACCTCCTTGAATTCGGTTAAAAATACAAAAATGTAAGATACTGTAAAAAACAAAACCAAGCATATTTTTCTTGAGATTCTGAATGAAATGTGTCCGCAATTATTATTATTAACTAACCAAATATGGCCATGTAAAATTTTACCTTATATAATTAAAGTAGAATTATAATTTATAAATGGATTATATTTTGGCGACGGTAAAAAAGTATAAAATAAAAAAAAAGCTTTTCCTTTAAATAAATTATTAATAAATTGTAATTACACAGTCTCACAATAACGAGATATCTGTGTCAGTACAATAAAATATACCTACTTATTTGAACATAGAACACTACTTGTCTAATAATCACAGTCACACTAGATATATCACTTCTCAGTCATTAAACTTTACCTACCACCTAAAAGGAAATATTAACCAATAAGATTTACGTCTTAACTATATATAATTATATGTAGTATCCTCTATAAACCTTGTTATTAAGGTATAATACTTAATACTTTAAAAAATGTATATTGCACTTTTTTTACCTTTTTACCTTTGGCTTGAAGCCACTGTCGGAATCAGTTAAAGACCAACAATAAGTCATTCAAATCAGCATACAACTTCTTTTATAAAAACTGTAAAAAAAAATGTCAGTTTATAAAATGAGCATACAAATTATGCATTCCACCTTCAGTTGTCAATAAAACCCTGGTGGGAGTTTGGTAAGGTGAATACATAAGTCAGCCTTTAAAATTCACGTTATTTTAAAAATAACTAAATTTCGAGGTCTACTTTATATGGATGTTTAATCGTTATGTACGGTACACCAAGTTCGAAATCGTTTCTCGGCCAATATCTAAGCTGAGGTTTTTGTTCTGGCCGTTCTTCTAAGGCGTTGAAATATGCTCCGAGCACAAGTGCGGTGTAACTTGCGATGAAAATGAGCACGTGCCATACACCGTGCAAGTATGGGAAGTCGATGGAGAGCCACGCGTCGCAGAATAGACGGTCCAACACCCAACAGAACATGGCTAACAGGCTTACGGCGACGCACCGTAACCCGAGGCGATAAACCCTAGCGCACTTCGCTCTGCAACAAACAAATAATACAAAAATAGTAGAAATGTAAACGACTAAAATAATCCAGGATTTCAAGAAAATATTGACTTCTATAACTGAGCTAAATGTATTAAAGTGGTTGCTACATGTAGATAGTAAATACAAGAACGAAAATACCTTGAAATGAAACTAATTTTACGGATTAGGGGGCGTCCATTAATCATGTGAGGCTTAAAGGGGGGAGGGGTTCCGAAAAAATCACGAACCAGGGGGGTATAATGGGACATCACGTGTATTTATTTTTCGTTAAATGCACGATTTCTAAACCAAAGCGGCACGTGGCCTTGACTCACCGCTGCCGGCAAGACTTCCCCTTCAACATTTAATCAGTTAGGTACCTGAATTTGAAGATAATATTCCGAAAATTTCAATACACGTGTTGTCTGTTTCAATTGTAAAAAAAATACACGTGATTAGTTTGGTAGTTTAAAACCTCCCCACATATCACCAGGACACGGGGGGGGGAGGGGTTAAAAAGTTGCTAAAAAAACATCACGTGATTAATGGACGACCCCTTATATAAAATTAGTTTCATTTCAAAGTGTCGCGTAAATATCAGAAATCATTATAAGAAAATACCTGTTCAGTTCTTTGTATAAAAATCCAAGTGCAGGAACAGAGAGTGTCATCAAAGCGAAAGCATTAGCTGCCGGATGCATCACGAGGAACCCAGTTGATACGACGGAGAACACAGTTGAAAATAACGCCAAAACTCGTCTGAAAACAAGAGATACAGAACTAAGCTTAGTATAGGTAATCTAATTCGCAGATCCAATATTCAGAAAGTTGTAAAGATAACCATGGCCGTGCGGTCGAAACATAGAGAACCGTGCGGTCACGCAGTTCTCTTAAACGAAGCGTAGTAAAGTTCACATTCTTCTTGCTAATCTACTAAACTATACGATTTCGAAGAAAATGTAGACAATATGTATAAAGCCTTAAATGTTTAGACTTCACGTCCTACACGCTAAATAACTTATCATCAACGAATAACGAACGAACAAGTAAGTAAGTACATAATTTTGCAACTACTATTGCACACCGTATTTGCCGGTCGCGCCGGCTCGAGCCAGACCTTAAGTAGGACATGTTTGAACATTTAGTACCGCGGTTACAAATTCTAACATTCTAATGTTAGCCATTCACTATGCAATATATTCGCATAATAATAATTATGTTATTTTAAGCAATATAAAACAAAGATTATAAATTGAAAAAAGTCGTGCACAATAAACAAATTAGTAATACATAAATAGTTGAACAGAATTTTATCAAACAGCTACGAGCAATCCTAATTAAATTATCAGTATTTAATCCAATTGCTTTAACAGATGTAAATTACCTACTTAATTAAGAAAATGAATAATTATGTCAAGTTTTTTAGGATTCAACTTGAAATTCAGAGTCACAGAAAGGACCAGCCTCAGTTTAACTAAATTGAAAACAAATTGGTTAGAAACTTATCAGAGTTGGCAGTTAATGTGATTGTTTATGATTAGGTACACATATTGTAACTTGAAGCAGAGCTTTCCAAGA
Organism: Furcula furcula; assembly: GCA_911728495.1. NCBI lineage: Eukaryota > Metazoa > Arthropoda > Insecta > Lepidoptera > Notodontidae > Furcula > Furcula furcula. Next base: position 23,578,946 of record OU452244.1, on the reverse strand, counting down.
TAATTATTTGACTTGTACTATTGCAATATTTTTGTGCTAATTGTATTAAAAATAATGTATGGCCAAGCCAAGTTTTAGCCAATAATGTAGACACTCACCTATTACCTCCAAAGAATGTGGGAAAGTAGCGCTTAGGTAGGAACATAGCAAACGCTGCCATAAAAACCCACAGTATTGCTAGCTCATCCAGTAGTTGCCCTAAAAATTTCAATATATTAAATTAGATTGTCACACTGTAATCTTCTTATCCTTTAAACTGTATCTTCTCTTTTGGTGTATAATAAAGAGTATTTGAATTGTATCATGATTGCACAGCACACATATGCTATCATATTATTATTATAATTTGCAACACTAAATGAATATTTTTAAATATCCTCAGACAATTATACAGATCTCAACAAAGCAAACCTAGCATTATATAATATATTAGCATAGACTAGAAGTGGCATGAGTGGTAGATCCCTTAAACAAGGGATCACCCAAGTAGGTACCACTGCAGCTTCAGATATTCTGCAACCAAGCAGTGGTGTGCGAACATTGCTGTTCCAGTATGAAGGGCACTGTAGCTGATGAAGAAGGTGGTGGTGCAGCAGTCTATAGGCAGGCAGTTCACTTATCATAAGGTAAATCTTATTTAGTTAGTTACCTATTTTTTTTTTATATGCTGAGACAATTCACACATGGACATGATGGCTAGGAAACTGTGTAATAGTAACTAGACAACTGATACAAATTCTAAACTACCTGTAGATACAAATACTAAAATACCTATTTGTAAATAGATACATATTATGTATATTCATAAATAATACCTAGACACATATATTACACAAATGTATGTCCTGGGTGAGAATCAAACTCAACCTACTGTAAGCCAGCCAGAGTGACTAACCTGTCAATAAAATTATGTGAACAATGAATCCAATGGATGAAAAAAATAAAAATTCTCTTACCAACTAAACTCAGTGTAGCATGAAAGTATGCAGAGCTTAGACCAACAACCATTAATAAAACCCAAAGAACATTGATGGCTGGATTCACAACTTTTGAATAATCTTGGAAAAGGTGGATCAGCACTGGAGGGAACAAAAAGAACAAAATGTTGCTGATCTGGAAAAATAAATACATTTTACAAGTACAATGATAAGTATATTAGGTGCTGATATTTGTACATTTCATCTTTAACTAATGCAGCCACAAGTTCATTGACCATTTTAGCATGTATGACTCAGCCACATCTTAATTGAAATAGAACAGTTATTTAACAATGATGAATTTGAAATACAAGTAAAAACATGTTACAAACTAGGTATTTTACAAAGAAAGCAATAAGTTGACTGTGTTAGCTTCATAATAATTATTGAACGCACATGAAATTAGTCATACATATTTGCCTTTGTTCAGTATTCGTTTTTTATATATTGTACTTACGGTGTTTACAAATTCAGCGATTACCGGTGAAATAGAATAATTTGATTCGCACCAGTCCACGGGAGAACTACCACGTTCTAAGTGAGACCACATTGTTCTGTTCTTTGTTTACGATTGTTCCAAGTCCTCAAAAGTCGCATTTGATAGGTACACTAAAAAGAGATATTAGTTATTTACTAAGCTATTTTTGAAGCATTACTTTGTTACATAGGTTTTTCTGTTACCAACTTGTTTTCTTTCAATTCTTGTTATATATTTAGTTTTAAAACTACACGAAACAGACACCTGAATACGTTTGAATTACTCCAAAATTAATACAACACAAATCTTGCACAAATCGTTCAAGCAAATTTGCATTTTGCAAAACACAACACCGCCAACAACCAACAAACGTCAACGTCAAACAAACACTCACTGTCAAATTAACGTCAAAAGTTACAGTGAAGTCATATAATTCGTTCAGCAATTTTGTAATAATAATAATATCTTGGGACAATCCACACACGGTCATCCGATCCCAAACTAGGCAGAGCCTGTACTATGGAAACCAGACAACTGATACTAATACTTATATACTTTTTTTTTGTAAATACATACTTAAATAGATAAACAACACCCAGACACTTGGTGGGAATCGAACCTACGACCCATCGGTTAGCAGGCAGGGTGTCTGATCACTAGACCAACGGGCCCGTCTGAAAATGAAAGTGGACGGTGTAGCTCGTGCCTAGTGGTTACTCTGAGCCGATACCAAATTGGTTGTGGTCTCGATTTCCACCATGTGTAGGTATGTATGTTATTCAAATAGGTATGCTAGCTGAGCAGAGTTCCTACGTGGCCACTTTCCGGTTAAATTATTTGACCCTGATCACCATGTTTTTAACAACTATTCGTCGAGACCTATCCAACGAGCCCAAATTCGGTGGGTCTAAGTTTATTAGGTTCAAGATCCTGTGACCACCTTTTTGCTGATCATCATCAGACCCTAATGAAGGTTGCAATTTTCTTTTGTATCAATGTATTTAGTTCTATTCTATTCTATTCTTGGTGGCTATAAATTTGGGCCCGGTATTCCCGGAACGCACTTCGACCCAGTTGGATCCATTGTGCATGCCCTAGCCCTTACTCTGTTGCTGGCGTATCGAAGAGCTCCCTCAGGTACGCAACGATCGCGCCAGCTTGGAGCTGTACATAATCATTTGGTGCAGGATAGGCCACTCCCAGATGATGCAACCTACGTCTCGCAAGAGCGTCGCAGCCACACAATATGTGTCGCATTGACTCTTTTTCATCTTCGCAGAATCTGCAAATGTCACTAGTACTTAGCCTCATTCTTTGTAGATGCTCGTTGGTACCAAAATGTCCCGTAAGTGCACCCATCAGGTGCCTTATTTGTGATCTGTTTAGGTTTAATAATTTGACCCCACAGTCCACCCTTCCGCTAGAGAACGCTTTGGAGTGGTTAAGGCCTGACGCTGCCCTCCATTCCTTCATGTGTTCGTTTCTAGCATGTGCATACAATGCTTGGTGATATGTTCCATACGGAATCCCCACAAATGGTTCGGGGCCAACCAAATGTCTCTGTGAGCCGGCCCTCGCTAATCTATCTGCCTTCTCATTGCCCTCGATGCCTTCATGTCCAGGTACCCAGATAAGGCTGACATTGTTGTGTCTTCCCAGGTTGTTCAAGCCTGTAACACCTTCTTTGACCAGTTTAGAAGCAACTCTGAAGGAATTCAGAGCCTTCAGAGCTGCCTGACTGTCGCTGAGAATGCGAATGGTTTTACCCTTGACATTTCTCCTTTGCATTTCTTTGATGCTGGCAATTATGGCATAGGTTTCCGCTTGGAATACCGATGCATATTGCCCCATGCTGTGACTGATACTACAGTCCTTGGAATAAATCCCTGCCCCTGTACCTGACTCCATTTTGGAACCGTCAGTGTACCATATGAGGTGAGTTCCACCAACCGGTTTGAGTCCCCTCGTCCACTCTTCGCTGGATGGTATATGTACTCGGTACCTCTTGTTAAACATGTACACTGGATTTATCCTATCACAGGGCATGTCCATTAGATCATCCAGTTCTTTCACGGGATCCAATAAAGTATGTTTTGTACAGGGCTTGTTACGATTCCAAACTCCTGCTTTTGCAAGTCTGTATAGCGACTTTCTTGCCTCTATTTGTATGTAAGTGTGAAGTGGGGTTAGTCCCAGTAACCACTCAAGAGCCAGTGTAGGCGTTGTTTTGAAGGCACCTGTAATTGCCATGCAAACTACTCTTTGTACCTTCCTAAGAGAATCCTTGCAGATCCTTAGTTTGGTCCTAGGCCACCATACAGCGCTGCCATATGTGAGAATAGGCCTCACCATCGTAGTATATAACCAATACATTACCTTTGGTTTGAGTCCCCAAGTTTTGCCATACGCAGAACGGCACATATTGAAGACACGTAAGGCCTTTTTTGTTATGTTTTCAACATGACCACGCCACGTTAGTTTACTATCAAGAGTTACCCCAAGATATTTTACTTCCGTAGCCCATTTTAGTTTGGTGCCGTACATTTCTAGGTCTCTAAGGCCCTCTAATCGTCTTTTCCTCGTGAACGGCACTATAACCGTTTTGCTTGGATTTATGGAAAGGTTATTGTCTTTACACCATCTTTCTACCCTAACCAAAGCACCCTGCAGCAAATCCGTTACTACGTTTGGAAATTTGCCATTTACCTGTATGACTATATCATCTGCATAGCCTACAGCTTGAAATGGTCCACTGTTTAGTTCCACTAACAACGAATCCACCACTAGACTCCACAGTAATGGGGATAGTACGCCTCCCTGTGGACATCCTTTAGTTGCCTTTACGGTAACCATATCACCTAATAAACTAGTTTTAATGACACGTTCCTGTAGCATAGTGCTGATCCATTTAACAATTGTCGCATCTATGCCATGATTTTGTGCTGAAGTTCTTATTGAAGCGAAGGTTGTTCGATCGAACGCCCCCTCAATATCCAAAAACGCTCCAGCACAGATTTCTTTTGTCTCCAATGCATGTTCTGCTCGGTTGACCACGTAGTGCAATGCCGTATCCGTGGACTTACCCGGTTGGTACGCGCATTGCATGTCATGGAGCGGTCGACTCCTTAGTGGGCCATCTCTTATATACCTGTCTATCATCTTCTCCAAAGTCTTCAAGAAGAATGAAGTAAGACTGATAGGGCGATAGGATTTGGCATCTTCATAGTTCTCCTTTCCTGGTTTGGGAATGAAGATTACTTTTGCCTGCCTCCAGGCTGATGGGACATGTCCAAAGGCTAGGCATGCCCTGTACAATCTGCACAAGTGAGGTATAAGAATACATTTTCCCTCCTGTAGCAAGATGGGGTATATATCGTCAGGTCCTGGTGATTTATACGGACTGAAACTATCAATTGCCCATCGTACCTTGTCTGCGTCAACTACTTTCTTTGCTGTACGCCAGTCGTCTTTGGAAGTTCTCGCATTTTGTTCTTCCACAGTGATGACATTCCTAGTCACGTCTTGTATCTCTACTGAATCCGGGAAGTGCATTCTTAACATATGCGTCAGAGTTTCCTTCCCAGTTTCAGTGAGCTTACCTTGGTCATTCCGAATAGATGAAAGTGGATTGACCTTAGCAGAGCTCAGCGCTTTACTAAGCCTCATACCCTCCGGGAGACTATTAATGTTATTGCAGTGAGCTCTCCATGATCTACGCTTCGCCTTTCGCACTTCCTTACTGTAGTGCGTAAGAGCCTTGGCATAAACTGCGAAGTCATTGTTCGACTTCGCCCAATTGAAAACCCGTCTGGTCTCCTGCCTTAGATTTTCTAGGGCAGGTGACCACCACGGTTCCTTATGCGTTGCCGCCTCTTTCTCTGGGCAGTTCTTGGTCCAGCTGTCCTTAACTGCCTGGGTAATTCTGTCTGACTCAAACTCTATATCTATGGTTGAGTTCAGTCGCTTCGTAGGATCCCCAAGTTGTTCCTTAAGGTCTCTCCTAAAAGATTCCCAATCAGTTCTTCTTGGGTTCCTCCTTCGTATCTTACCATAGTTATTGGAAGTTACATACCTAAAGCAGATGTAGTTGTGGTCAGATAAACTAACCTCATCCGACACATGCCAGTTGCTAATTGCTTTGCTCGCTCTGTTAGATGCAAGCGTTATATCAATGACCTCCGCTCTGCATTTATTAACAAAGGTTGGTCTATTTCCTTTATTTAAGATTTGTAAGGGTGAGCTTACCAGAAAATCCAGAAGTGCTTCCCCTCTCTTGTTGTTGTTTGTACTGCCCCAGGCAACATGGTGGGCGTTCGCGTCGCATCCTATGATGAGGTCGTCACGAGCGCAGTTGTTAACCAAGTTGTGCAGTAGTGCAGATACCGGGTCTTCATTTTCATATGGTAGGTAGGCGGAGGCTTGAATAGTGTCTTTACTGCCCCCCCCTGTTTCCCCTTTGATCCTCACAGTAGTGAGGTCCCTAGAACAGAAGTCATAAAGAGGCATTGCCATTATGCCATTTCTGGCGAACACACAAGTCCTCATATCATTTGTGGAGCATTTATAGAAAAGTTGACCTCCACGAACATTTAAACCTTTGATGTCACCCTTATACAGATAAGGTTCCTGTATGAGAGCGACATCGTATTTGTTCATATTAAGCGTACGACATAAAACAGCCGTTGCCGCCTTACTATGGTGTAAGTTAATTTGTACACACCTTAAGTTGCCCATTTTTGGTTCTTGAATATTGGGCGCTGTAGCTCGCTTACTAGCGAGCCATATCATCCTCTCCCATCGGGAGATCGTCACCCTCCAGTCCGGCTGGAGAGGAGAGCAGCCCAAGCTCGTCAAAGCCTTGTGCTAGACAATCCGTCCCCATCGAGAAAGGTGATGAGGCCGGATCATCCAACACCGGCGCAGGTCTGCCCAGGCCCCCCCCCCCCTCATCCTTCGAAGGGGCTTCGCTTACAATGGCAGTCTCGGCTGAAGTCGAGGCTGCCGGATCAGAGTCTCCAGTCTGCTCAGGGGGACACACCGGAGCCACACCCTTCCCAGACGTATCGTCCAGGAGCTTGAAGTAGCTCCGGTCTATCCCAGTGCGCAGACTGTAGTCATGCTGTCTGATGTATTCGGCCGAAGCCTTATCCATCAGGATAATGCTGCGGGCGAATCCACCGTCCAGCGCATGGCCAACGACCCTCCACTCGGTCGTATCTAGGCCCCTATTCATACATTGTAGCATGGAGAATTCCTCCGGAATCTTTGCAGACTTCGACGGTCTCCTTCTCCATGCCATCTTTACCGGTCTTGGCAAATCTTTTGCCTCGACCACCCTTAGTTTTAGGCTGCCTACTGAAAGTCCGCCCAGTGACCGAAGCCATAGGGCGGAAGGCTCACCCATGCAGGCCACATGAAAGGCCCCGGATGCGAGGTTGCCCAGAATCATGTCTGGTTTTGGGTCGGGAGATTCGACAGCTCGCCTCCAAATCAGGTCCCGGATGTCTTCGACATGCTCCGACTTGATCATGTCGACTGGGTGGTTGTCAGCGACGATTGCCATCTTGACGCACGCCAGCGCGTCCCTAAAGGACCCGACCTTGGTCCTTTTTGGTACGCTGGCCACGCCCGTGGAATTACCGCTGACTTCCGCCCTCGTCCTTTTCTGTTGACGTGGTTCCGTAGGTGGGGTTTCGACCGGTCCCGCGTCCTGCCTAACGAGTGTCTTTCGCTTCTTCCTAGAGGCTCCGGACTCTCTTTTGCGCTCGTTGGTTCCAGCCCTACCCAGCGGTTTCGCCGTCCCGGATACAGACCCTGATGGGCCACCTCCGGTATCAGCTCTGCCGGCCGAAGTAGGTCCTAAACCTTTCTGTGCAGCTTTGCGCATATGCGCCTCTTTTGTTTCAGCCCTACCCAGCGGCTTCGCCGTCCCGGATACAGACCCTGATGGGCCACCTCCGGTATCAGCTCTGCCGGCCGAAGTAGGTCCTAAACCTTTTTGTACCGGCTCAGTTTTGCCACCTTGGTCCCTTCGGGTCAGAGTTTCGGTCCTATTTCTGGTCCCTCGTACCTCCGACACACCAGGTCCCGCAGCAGCTCCACCGGCCGGCATGTTTATAGAGCGGCCCTTTGAAGGGCCATTCCCGTCATCCCTAGGGACAGTGCGCGGTTTCATATTTGAATCCATGCGAATGTTTTTCCTATCTTCATTTCACTGATTCCCCACCCTCCACGGAGTCCGCACCTTTGGGGATGCTTCTGTAAGCACCAGGGCTATCAGTGAAATATAGTCCTCCCGAGCAAGTTGTCCACGAGTCCACACAACGTTTACCTGTGCGCTACCGCCGCGCCATTGGCTCACATCGCTGACTGCGGACCCCATCACCCAGGAGGACTAGCCGGTTGGTCTGAAGGACCGACCACAGCCGATTGATTGCGACCGGCTCAGTCGCAACCGCCCGTGTTAGAGGAGTCCAGGACCAAAGAGGCGTGTTGCCGCCAGCAGACAACTACCGCAGGCCCACTGAGCAGCTCAACCTCCAGGCCTCCCTTCCCCCCCATTACGGGTCCCCGCGCACGGCAAAAACACGCGGGAGGTCTCCTACTTCCTACCATCTACGGGTCTGTTGAGATGGCAGGACCGCAACGCCCGACCTCATGACGCCGCAGAAAGCAAATAAATAAATACATATATGTAAATATGGTCGTACACATACATATAGGATGGTTGAACCGATAGTTGACCAGGCACCGGTTGTTGACCACTTTCGGCATTAAGTGTCAATATTAAGATTTCCCGCCACTATGTCTTTCATTTTATATTGGCTATATGTTGTCGGTACGAATACAAATCAACCAATCAAATTACGGTTAGAAAGAGATAACTAGTGAACCCTACAATTTCGTTTTATTTTCACCTGTCGCCAGTGTTGCCAGATAGGCCCCTGGGGGGCCGATTCTCGGCCTTTTCGAAACTATGTCGGCCTTTGGCTGCCATCGGCCCTTCTTCGGCCTCCGACAGCCAATCTATCGAAATCATTGGTTCGGTTGACCAATTCCTATTCTAAAAGCATAGCACTTTATATAAAAAGAAATAGACATAAGTCATACGTTATAAACATTAAAGATGAAGGATGGGCTCTTGTAAAATAGAAAAACGAAAATTTTCGATGTTTTTTTTGTTTAAATCTCTTTTTTCCCGTTTTCTAGTACCGTTTCTGATGGAGAGGGCCCCCCCCCCCCTCTTTCCCTTGTTTTTTACACATATTACTAATTATAATTCATAAAATGAGGAAAATTTCCTCAGATTTAAAAATTAAAAAACGCGAAAATGGCGGGGGGCTCCGCAACTTTTCTTTTAAAGGGGGGGGGTAATACACCTCCCCCTGCCTCCCCCAACCCCTTTCCACCCCTCAATTCGACCGACGTCAATGGAAAGTCGTACTTCGGCCTTTACTGCCTAAAATCGGCCCTTGCCAGCACTGTTTTCGGCCCATTCTTAAACTGTCTGCTGGCAACACTGCCTGTCGCTGACAGTGTAATAGTGTTCTGTGGCAGGGCTGCCAGATTAGGCGATTTATCGCCATTTAGGCTACCTTAGGGGGTCAAATGGCGACCAAAAAATCCAATCGGCTACCAGTAGCCATTTAGGCTACCTAGGAAAAAAGGAACGGGCGTTTTAGGCTACTTCAGGATTACCTCAAAATTAAATAATTTCTTTTTAATTGTATGCTTAAACGAAACGTAATATGCAGATCCAACGTTCTTTCGTCACTGAGGAAAGAAGTCTGAGGAATCCTCAGGTTCTTTCCATACTACTTGCTATCTTCTATGCAATTGACAGGCCTGTTGGTCTAGTGGTTAGACAGCCTGGCCGCTAGCCAATAGGTCATGGGTTTGATTCCCACCAAGTGTCTGGGTATTTTATTTATGTAAGTATGTATTTACAAAAATAAAGTAAGTATTATAGTTAATCAGTTATCTGGTTTCCATAGTACAGGCTCTGCCTAGTTTGAGATTAGATGACCGTGTGTGGATTGTTCTTAAAAAAACCTATCCTTAATGTTGTCTTTTACTTACGCGAATATTACACATTGAAATTAAACTACTTTTACGGATTTTATCGCGGTTGCAAAGCATTCGAAACGTCGGGATAGTAAAATCAATAAATAAACCGCGATAAAATCCGTAAAAGTAGTTTAATTTCAAAACCTATCCTTGCCTAGAACTGCCATATTCACAAACCTCGGAAACGTTCCGATCCCGAAAATATCTACTACCCGGTCGAGTTATCTTGCACCTTTAGGCGAACACGTTCTAAACTAGCGAGGTGTAAAGTTCCCGAAAAGCTCTAAAAAGCGAGCTTATGTGTCAATTTAAGTTACTCATTCCAACTCGCTGTATGACAGAGACGGTTACATTTTTTTTTTCAGTGTGCTCTCTATTTTCGGCTAAATATACTATACAAAATTTTAGGCGAATTAGGCTATTTGTCAAGAAAAAATATATTGGGCGATTTAGGCTACTTGGTAGGCAAAATTAGGCGAATTGAGTTAGTAGATATCTGGCAACCCTGTTCTGTGGTTGCCATTCGGTAGCCATTGCAATAAAGAACGTGTTTTGACAGGTAAGAATATTTTACATTTATTTCTTATTGTTTTTGAATTAACTTTGCTCTGAAGATGGATTTTGGCAACGATTTTATGTTTATTTTAGGGATTTCAATGAATTTGAGGTATTAATAATATATTTAATGAGTTATTTAACTGGTTAATAAAAGGTACATAAATTGATTAGGTGTTCCTATGGTTGACCAGTTGGTCAACGACTAGCTCACTGGAGAACTATTTTTTTTTTAGTTATTTTTCTATCTGTTTCATATCTATGATATGAGTTGTAACTCAACAGTCAATTTTTATGGAGTAAATTGCGTTGTTTCCATTAGTTGACCAGTGGTTTGTCATTGGTACTACATACAAAATATATGCTCCTATAATTGACCAAGCTCTAAATAAGTATGAGCTTTTATTTTTTGCTTGTTTTAGATTCAATATGCCACCAAAAAAGAAATTCTTTCGGTACAGTGAGGACGATATTTATGAAGCGCTTAAAGAAATACAATCAGGAAACAAAATCAGAGAAACGTGCCGCAAATATAATATCCCCCATTCTACAATGATTAATAAAATAAAAATGAAACATCCCATTCAACGAAAAATGGGCCCACCAACAATTTTGACGCCTGATGAGGAACGATTGCTATGTCGGTGGATAAACGCAATGGCAAAAAAGGGAATCCCTATTAAAAAAGAGCAGCTGATAGAGACAGTCACTAAAATAATTAAAACCGACAATCGACCGACACCATTTAAGGAAGGAATTCCAGGAAGGAAATGGTTCGATAATTTCATGAAGAGAAATCCAGATATTGCTAAGCGACATGCAGAAGCCATTAACTCTGCAAGAAGTACAGTAACCGAGACAGGGATAAGAAAATGGCATACAGAATTAAAGAAGTTTCTAAAATCTGAAAACGCTGAAGATATTTTAGACGATCCTGATAGGATATTAAACGCTGACGAATCTGGTTTTCAGGTATGTCCTTCCTCGGGCATTGTACTGGGACCTAGAGGCATGGTAAATCTTTATGAGATTAAAGATAAGGAGAAAGAAAGTATAACAGTTTTAGGAACTTTCACTGCATCTGGTAAAGTTATGCCGGTGATGATCATTTACCCCTATGAGAGAATACCAGCAGAAATTGCAAGAAATGTTCCCGAAGACTGGTGCCTTGGTAAGTCATCTAAGGGATGGATGACATCTCGTGTATTTTATGGTTATATAGGCAATTCATTGCTGCCAGCTTTACGTAAGGAAAACGTTAAATTTCCTGTACTACTATTAATCGACGGCCACAAATCACACATTACATACGAAGTGAGCCAGCTGTGCATTGAGAACCAAATTATTTTGTATGCCCTTCATCCCAATGCGACACACATTATACAACCGGCCGATGTCTCTGTGTTTCGACCACTTAAAAATTCATGGAAAAAGATAGTTCAGAATTGGAAAGTAACTACTGGAAATAGAGTGGTCACAAGAGCTCAATTTGCACCTCTTTTAAAATCAGCTATAGGGTCTGCTACTAAAGAAATAATTAAAAATGGATTTCGTAGGTGTGTTCTGTTTCCTTTTGATGCTAATGCCATTGATTACACCAAATGTATGAATCATGAAAGCAGACATACTGTTGTTGATAAACCAACAGAAATAAGGGACTAAAAACTTCAACTAACTCGACAGCATTACCCTGTTTAACGTCTCGGAGTTCCGTTAATGAAAATCCCCTAAAGGAAGTAGTGAATAATACGATTTTAACTCCTGGTTCTCCAAAAATTAGCATTGTTCCAAACTCTGAATTAATTCGCCAGTCAGCACTTAATTTATCCACAACATTATTCAACGAAGTACAACTACCAAGTCAAACTTCACGAAGTTTTGTTATAGATGATTGCAATAGTAAAGATCGGGAAGCAACGCCTACTAAATCTGTTACAATCATAGTTTCAGAACAAAAAACACCTGAACCAGGATCATCCAACAAACTGAATGACCAAGAAAAGACACCTACTAAATCTTCAAAGGCTAGAGATCCTTTAGATCAAACTACAACCGGTTACTCTAAAATAACAGTCAGCCCTGCTTTTGCATCTTCTTTAGTTTGGCCTACAGAATCACCATTGAAAAAAGGTTGTAAGAAGAAGGTAAGAAAGCGATTGCCGGATGCAGTTACATCAGTAGAGTGGATGCAGTATTGGAATGAAAAAAACAGGGAACAGGAAGAAAAAGAAAATAGGAGAATAGCAAGAGAAGAAAAAAAGAAGTCACAAGAGTTGGACAAAATTGAGAAACCTAAAGCAAAACGAATAAAAAAGAGAGTACAAAATAGAATAGATTCTGATTCAGAAGAGGATAATTTACCATTGGTCAAATACAATAAGAAAGGTAGATCAGACGACGGAATAGAATTAGGAGCATACGTAATAGTAAACTACGAGGGAGAGTATTTTCCTGGGATTGTCAAAAATATTGACAAAGAGAGTAAAGAAGTTAGTACGATGGTGCTATCAACTCCAAATACTTTTAAATGGCCTGATAAAGAGGATAAAATTTGGTATGCTAATGACAGTATAGTCGAAAAAATAAATGCTCCTGTGTCAATTAATAGTAGAGGTTCATACAAAGTGCCAGAGATGGCCAAATATCTTTTTTGGATCTGATTCCTATCATCTGCAGTTTTTACTATCAAGTCATTTCGTAACTAATAATGTTAGAAATGTTATTTATGTTTGATATTTGATATTAATTATGATTAAACCACTAAAAGTAGGTTGCTTGCAGAGTTGGAGTTTGACTGAATAGTTATTAAATATTTGTTATTTTTATGTGATGTGCCATTTTTATGTGTTTTGAAAATGTGCCATTTAGATTTAAGAATTCCTATTGTGATTGTTAAGACTGAAAATAGTAATTTACTTGTTCGTCTCTAGTAAGTAGCTCAAAGAACAACATTTAATAAAGTTTATTATAAAAAACATCTCCTTTTGTGGAATGTAGATTTTATTTCACGTTGTTTTTATATGGTCAACCTCTGGTACAAAACCTATCAACAACTGGGGCCTGCTGGTCAAAGTAGGGTACACCCCAGATATATACGGATTATGTTAAATAATAAAAAAAAACAAAAGGAATTAAGTGTTTTCCCTTTCACATATAACTTTTGAATAGATAACGTACAATAAATAAAATAAACTAGCAATCAATATCGCAATTTGGTTAAATAACAAAATTTTTAAGTCATTTTTGTTCCTTAAATGGTTTGAGACTGGTACATCCATCCTATATGTATTTAGTTAGATATGTGTGTATGTACTAAATTTCAGATCTTCCGGACTAATGGCTGTAATGAAAAACGTACATTGTAGGTATACTTAGTATCCCTCACCTCGACTCTTAAAAGAGCTGATGGTATTCAAAGGGCTGAACCGAATTCCATGAATCATAGCGAAGAACCATCTCGATTGACCCACCTACCTACAATACTCACAACGGATCTTTGTTTAACTGAAGTTGGGTTTGGCGACCGATTGCGCAACTACGGTCTTACGTTGTCAATACAAAAACACAAAAATAGCTACTGCGCAGAGTCTTGCAGCCAACTTCAGACATACAAAGATCCGTTGTGACCACAGGACACTGTGACTACTGTACCTACTTTATTTAACTTTTTATTCTACCTATCCTTCACTTGCTCTCACACTTTAATCTCCTTTTCCTCTACCGCTCTGGGGTTTGCTGTTAGAAAACTCAATTATGAGTTAAGCTCGCCTTTGTACTTCTTGTATTTTATGTATTTCTTGTGTGTATGTGTACAATAAAGAATTAAGAAACTAGCTTTCAAATAATAAAACACTTGGAGCGCTGCGATGCCACAGAGACATACAGACAGGCAGTGAGCTAATAACAGCTCACTGCCTGTCTCACTACTACTACTGTGTCTGGTTTCCATAGTACAGGCTCTGCCTAGTTTGGGATCGGATGACCGTGTGTGGATTGTCCCAAGATATTATTATTACACTGCCTGTGTCACTGCAGTAATAATACTACAGCTCACTGCATACAGGCAGACTTCCAGGTATACACCTCTCGTTATAAGTTTGGTCCGGGGTTAAAAATTAAATATGTTAGATTATTTCAAATCGTAGCTTCATAGATTTCCAATAAAAACTTCCACAACGTTCAAAATTCCGGTTAACCGATAAAACATATTACATTTAATTACAAATCAGTTCATTTAGCACATCTGCATCAACCTTTTGAATATAAAATGTTAAGTTTTCATCCAACCTCGGGTAAGAAGTTAAGTACTTTGGACATGTGAACATTTTAGATAAAGTAAATTACTTAATATAGGTTAGTTAAACCAGTAGGTAGGTACTATAGGACCAGCCTCTTATCGCAAATATTCTGAACTGCATTTACAGATTTTGGTAATAGACTATTATGCCTAGAACAACATCAACCATCTCCATCAGCAATAAATCGGAGTCATATAACAGTTGAGTACGAAATTACCCGGGGAAAAAAGTTGCGTACCGAAAAGCCAGCACACCGACGAAAACCTGAATGTGATGTTGTAAATCTTAAGATGAACAAATCATATTGCGATGATTTATACCGAAACCGTAGGTAGGTGAAAATAGCACTCACTCATGTCCCGAAATTAGTGGTGTGTTCCTCACTCATGAGTCGCCTCATTCGAGGTACTCGTGAGGACAAATTGAAAGAGTTCCTCATTTTTCAACGATGAACCACCTCATTTTATCTTTCATTCCTCGTTCACGCTCGCGAGATTGAGGTTTGAGGCCGCACGCGTTTACCTCGCCTCGTCGTGCGAGCGAAAGGCGAGCGAGTGAGGATTACTGAATGAGTGAGCGAACAAATCGACCAAATGAGTGAGGACGATCTGTGTGAGCGTGGTGACTCTGACTGGTGAGGCGTGAGTTACAATTTTGCGAGTTAGGTTTGTATTTAGATAATCGTATCGTACTAATATTATAAATGTAAAAATTTGTGAGGATATATGGATGATTGACGATGACCTCAGTAGTTTAAACTTTATTTAAATCAGGAATTGAAATATCAATATTAATTTCGTGATCTTAATCTCCTAGATTATTATCTATTTATTTAGTGATGATTGAGTGTTTTTTGTTTATTTTGGACTAAAACACTGAGCGAAAGAAAATGATGTGTGTGAGAGAAATAGCAATAGAGAAGCACGCTGCAGCTGCGACGGTCCGGCGTCCTCCTCGCTTCCTCGTTTGTGGCGCGTAACTCGCATGAGTGAGGCCACGAATTGATATCCTCACCTCAAAAGAGGTGTACCTCGCGAGTACCTCACGAACGAAAATGATGTACTCCCTCATCCTCATTTTAAATTTACGAGTTACCCATTACTACCCGAAATGAATGCTTACATAATTTGATATAGGTAGTGCTTAGTCGTGTGTAGTTCACGAATGAATCCTTCAATTGGACTACTTCAGTTGGTTTACTTCCTTCGTTCTTTAGTTCAGTTACAATTCATCTACTTCATAGTTCAGTTGTTTAGTCCACCGGCCGCGAACGATCCGATCCGAAACACGAACGATACGCACTCCCCGACAACCGTATGCTACACTAGCTATCAGACACCGGTCTCGCCGGCGAGGCCGAAGGGTCGTACGTATGCGACCGCAACGACGTGCATCACCCCACTGAGTTTCTTGCCGGTTCTTCTCAGTGGGGGCGCGTTGTGAACCGGTGGTAAACTCAGCCCTCTCTTAAGCGACAGCCCAAGCCGAGGCCGTGCCTCCCTGAGGTGCCCTTGTGCTCGTCGCTACTTCTGCCGTAAAGGCTAGAGCGCTTCAAGCGCTCGCCTCCTATTGTCCGGTGAAGCTGCAATAGCCATCTGCGGTTAACAGCGTCTATCATTCCCAAAAAAAAAAAAAAAAAAAAAAAAAAAAAAAAAAAAAAAAAAAAAAAAAAAAAAAAAAAAAAAAAAAAAAAAAAAAACGAACGATACGCAGTGCGGATAGATAATGCTGTCTCGCTCTGTTGTAGGTACTGAAGTGATTTTTCTATTTCACTCAAACTTTGACTCGGCTATGTAATACAATCGTTCGAGAACGATATTAGGCGTGCTCTTACTTTAGCGTACATTGCTTGTTATTTAGAAAAGCTGATATTGAACTACCAAGCAAAATGGCAATGTACAGTTTATAAACACATTTGCACGAGCTTGAATATAAAATGTAGCAATCATAAAAGCGCATTGTTTTCATTCGTAAGTATCTGAGTAGTTATGAGAACTGTAAAGTTTTTAGAGTATTTTGAGCTTTATGACATGATGTTACGAGAGTACGGGACACTTTAGTATAATTGTTACAGTTTACTGTTCATCGGAAATGAGTTGTGTGCATTGAGATATAATGTACCAATTGTGTGAGATTACGTTTCCAAATGGCTTAATTTTTTACTTTACAAAAACAGAAAATTAACAGAAGTTATATACTCATGTCTCAACTCAGCTCGATAGCTGCGATAAGCTGGTTAAAAAGTGTACCGATAATTAATATATCAACCATTTCAATATCTCTCAATGAACTAAGAACGACAACCGAGCAACAGACTAAATCATTTCTGTTGAGCTACTGGACTAGACTGAACTATTGAACTAAAAGATAGATATACTTCACAGTAGTGAAAAGATATGTATATATCTTTTCATTCAAGTGACACATTCTGCGCAAGGCTAGTAGTGCTGTCTACCTAGGGTGCAATGGCCAACCCATTGCACCCGGACGAGTACGAGGTACGTTGCCGGGGCCCGCCACCGTGGGGTTTTAGTCGGTAAGAGTCAGACATAACCCGCACTGCTACCCCAGTTGCGGTGCGGGTATCCATGAGGATTTTCTCCAAGTAAAAAAATGGTGCAATGGGTGCGTTCGGCTTGGCGACATCGCGTCTAGTACGAGTTCCGATAGTTTACGAGCTCTATCAAACTGTCCGTTTTCTCCATACATTTCACACCGGCGCCCCTAGCGGTAACTATCAAAAACAAGTAAAACAACGGGAAAAAACTGTCAGTTTGATCGAGCTCGTAAACTATCGAATCTCGAACTAGACCCTCATATGGGAAAATTAAGATGGGATCCTAGATGTGAATAAGTACTAAAGCAGATGGGGCGGCGCGGCGCGGCGGGCGGCGCCTAGCGCTTACATGCGAGTGCTACTCAGTCAGTCTACAGGCGACGCTACCTAATAGACACTTAAATAGGCATAACATGTGTTTTTATTTATTTTGAATTGCGGGCCGAGCCATTGCAGAAAAATTAAATGATATTTTTGAAGGTGACTGTACCAGATTGTACCAATTTTATTCCTTGTGGGGACATAATCTCGTTTCAGGATAAACCCACCGGTGAAGTACAAAAAGATTAATCCATACTCCCTTGGATACAAAGCGTCACCCTTAAGTTTTTCAAATCTACAAGCATCCAAATCAATAGGTCTCAATCGTCCACCAAAAGTAAAATTACGAAGAAAATGTCCAATGAGGATAGCCGAACTGGCAATCCCCACTAAGCGGAAATGTATTGATACTTGGAGGAACAAATCATATTTATTACCTGCACTTATGGTATGTAGAAACATCATTATTACTTTTCTTTCTCGACCTGCATCTCGTTACCGACAACCGCCGATGGCCGAGAAGGGTAGCTCACCCATATAGCGCTTTTTGGTAGCCGTTACGAAACAAGTCGACACTTTTGTGTCGACACTGATTGATTCTAGTAACATTTTCTGGTCGCCGAGTCGACTTTGTTCCGTCGCTACGACTAAAAATCACTTCTCAGAAATCATTCGTTCTTTCATGGTTCTTTCATTCACTTTTTGTTTAGCGAAGTGAAGTTTTAAATGAAAAAAATAATAAGAAGAAAAAGTTATCGGCCATCATTGTTTTGTCAACATAAGTTTTTATTACTAAATTACTTGGTTTTTATCGTTCAAATAGAGGTGGGAAAGGAAATTCATTGTGTAATTTGTTGAAATAGTTTGAAATTTATCAACGCGCCATCATATTAATGTAATTTCACCTGTGTAGTACAATGTAAACAATATTTTTACTGACAAATCTTTACATTCCCAGAGCTTGGAAGCTTTTGCTTTAATAGATTAATCTCTTTTAATACTTAATATATATTATGGAACCAAGAATATAACCATAAAGTTGGTAAATAATTGGATAAAACATTTGTATTTAAAGAAAATATTTAAGTCACAACTGGTCACTAAGTTACGAGACTGTGTCGACATATGTCGACGCAAAATCAGAAGTAGTTATAAAGTTACCGAATTTACAAAATGGTATATTGTTTCCAGCAATTCTCAAACTTTTGGAGGCCATACAAATAAAATGACGACTACAAGCAAATGTGGTGGCAAGTGTGGCAAGTGGTGATCAGGATCTAATCGATTTCTAAATGAATCATCAGTACGTAAAGGCATGTCCGTTCTGGGAAAACTCATATGCCGACCTCTTCTATCGTATTCTCCGATTACTGTACATTTCATGCATCCGTGGTAACTGTTAAACCCCACAGTACCTGAAATAAAAAATATCACGAAATACTTATATATTACATTATTTAAAACGCACCGTACCTCCACTCCGGTACACTACTTATATATTTAATTTTGCATTCACCTTTTATAAAGCACCTCGCAGGTGTATCACATATAAAGCAACGAATTTTGATGGTAACTATTTGCTTTTGAACCAGTAATCTATCATGAAGTAACTTTAAGAGCTAAAAATATGTACTTACTTGGAGGTAGATTTTCTGGAACCATTAATTTGTTTACTTTTCTGTAGAAAGTTGATGTGAGACGTGTGAGTTTCAGATTTTTACTCATTTTTAACTACACTTGTAGGAACAGTTTGAAAAACAGTGTCTTATGACGACTTATTTATTTACATTTTAGCAATATATTGTTCAGTAACAATGTCGTAACGTTACAACACTTCGTGTAAGTATATATTTTAAATTACTATTCTAGTAACATAGTTACCACACCGTTACTACACATAAACACATTGCGTTTAAAAATAAGTCGACACAAATGTTTACGTTACGTGTGAACACAAAGACTACACATAGTAGTAATGGGTAACTCGTAAATTTAAAATGAGGATGAGGGAGTACATCATTTTCGTTCGTGAGGTACTCGCGAGGTACACCTCTTTTGAGGTGAGGATATCAATTCGTGGCCTCACTCATGCGAGTTACGCGCCACAAACGAGGAAGCGAGGAGGACGCCGGACCGTCGCAGCTGCAGCGTGCTTCTCTATTGCTATTTCTCTCACACACATCATTTTCTTTCGCTCAGTGTTTTAGTCCAAAATAAACAAAAAACACTCAATCATCACTAAATAAATAGATAATAATCTAGGAGATTAAGATCACGAAATTAATATTGATATTTCAATTCCTGATTTAAATAAAGTTTAAACTACTGAGGTCATCGTCAATCATCCATATATCCTCACAAATTTTTACATTTATAATATTAGTACGATACGATTATCTAAATACAAACCTAACTCGCAAAATTGTAACTCACGCCTCACCAGTCAGAGTCACCACGCTCACACAGATCGTCCTCACTCATTTGGTCGATTTGTTCGCTCACTCATTCAGTAATCCTCACTCGCTCGCCTTTCGCTCGCACGACGAGGCGAGGTAAACGCGTGCGGCCTCAAACCTCAA
Organism: Furcula furcula; assembly: GCA_911728495.1. Classification (NCBI taxonomy): domain Eukaryota; kingdom Metazoa; phylum Arthropoda; class Insecta; order Lepidoptera; family Notodontidae; genus Furcula; species Furcula furcula. The sequence continues at coordinate 23,559,114 of OU452244.1, read as the reverse complement.
TCTCGCGAGCGTGAACGAGGAATGAAAGATAAAATGAGGTGGTTCATCGTTGAAAAATGAGGAACTCTTTCAATTTGTCCTCACGAGTACCTCGAATGAGGCGACTCATGAGTGAGGAACACACCACTAACACATAGTAACTAAAAATTTTCTGGTCACATTGTGTGGGAACTGTTACCACACATAGAGACCAAACCCCACACAGTAACTATGTTTCGTAACAGTTACGAAACTATGCGACGTGTTACTGCTTTTATGATTCTGTGACCGAAAAGTGCTATATGGGCAATGTAATTAATAAACAAATCATTGCGTACAATCAGCGACACATCAACGTATACATTTACACTACATAAATGGCAGTTACTGCGCCGGAATAAGAGCTGTCCCAGTCATAGTACGTTGACGTGTTGCCGTGTGTACATAAATGGTGCATAAGAAACTTATAAGTTAATGCACTGTTTCAGGTTGACAGGCTAAAACAAAATGTGATGGATCAGCGGCCAATTGTGCAAATACAAGATGCATTATATTGTTTTCAAAGACGTAAACCTCCATCTACAAAAAAGTAAATACAAAAAAAGAAAATTATTCATTACATCATCTGTCTATCATGTCCACTACTTACCACAAACTCGATTCAGACTCATTTACTTTACCTGGGGTCTAGTACGAGTTCTGATAATTAACGAGCTCGATCAAACTGCCACACCTATAAATATTATTTCAGGAACTACTGATGCTATCCATTTGAATAGAATTTGAACTTATAAAAGTTTTAGATCTTATTTACTTACCCAACCTCATCGCAAATTATTTTTTTCAATGGGGGTTGAAATGAGCCGTAAAAATTTCAAAGTGAGACTACTATATCGAGTCATCATATGAAAGGGCGTCATTTGCACATTTTAAAACAGATTTTTAGTCTATGTCACGTACTTTTTGGCTTATAATCAAAGAACTACCGTTCCGTCCCTTATCTCCGAAGTTTGTGGAGGGAAAAATTGAAATAATTATTGATAATAAATGTTCATCTATATTTTTCAGGAAAAATAAAATGATCTTTCTAAGTAGCAAGTAGTTTTTTGGTAATCTTAAAAAAGCCTCGACAAAAAACTTATTTTGCAGTTTTTTTTTTCTTGCTATATGATAATAGATCTATAATACGTCCAAAGATGGTATGGAACTCACGGTGCCTGAGTCCGACTCGCACATGACCGTATGTAGTGTGCACAGCACATGGATTAGGTACTTAGTTATATGCAGCGAATTATATATTCTAAATGTTCCTTATTAGTTATTTTTTCATTAAGTGCTTTTCGCTCTTAGAGCAGATATTCCGCCCTAAACTAGAGCTTTGTTTAATTTCATTTACGCGGTACATCGGGTTACAAGATATTGGTCCAGTTTTTAACCGACTTCAAAAAAGCAGGAAGTTCTCAATTCGTCTGTATATAAGTATATATTTTTTTTCTATGTATGTTCGCGCATAACTCTGGCAATTATGAACCGATTTGAAAAAATCTTTATTCCATTTATTCTTTAATCCGTTAATTTCAGATCCGTTAATTTTTTTATGGGACCCAAGTCCCATAAAAAAATTATTGCTTACGAATAAGTAGTTCCTGAAAAAACAAGAATGGTGACTGCGCAGGAGAACTGCAGGAATGCCTATATAGATAACTTTATGTCACTTTTTACGGACAAAAATGGTCATAACTCTGGCAAATATTTACCAATTTCAATGATTATTTTTTTATTCGAAAGATTGAACCACTGTAATGAATCTGTATGAATTTTATCACAAACGGCTAAGAACTTACTGCAGGACCATGAACGATGTGGGGGAATTTATCTGGTAAAAACCATAAAACTGATGTTCTCGCATTACATTACTCTGACAAATATAAACCGATTTCGATGATTCGTTTTTTATTCGAGAGAGTAAACTAGTATGATGATTCCATGCAAATTTCATTACGACCGGATATTTTTTCTGAAGAAACATGAATTACACACATCAAAAGTGTCTAGGGATCAAGCATTTTTGGGCAAAAAAATGGGCAGAAGAACAATGGCGTTTCGTGTGCTTTTCTGATGAGTCTCGTTTTGGTATGAGACCGGATACAAGACGTATACGACACTGGAGAACCCCTGGACGCCAACAGCGATTAAAATCCTGCCAGGAAGTCCATCCTTATAGTGGTGGAACCATCATGGTATGGGCGGGTATTTGGATCGGCGGAAGAACTGAGTTGATTTGGATCAGAGGCAACCTCAACGCTCAAATTTATGCTGAGACGATTGTATCAGACGTCATCGTTCCTCTACAAGTGCAAATCGGTCCCTTATTTCAGTTAATGCATGATAATGCACGACCGCACACCGCAAGAGTTGTAAGACAGACTCTCGCCGCAGCTAACATCAATGTCCTGCCCTGGCCTGCTCAGTCGCCAGACTTGAACCCGATTGAGCATGCATGGGATATGCTACAGAGAAGAGCTCTGCCGAATATGGAGGGTATCCAGTCGCAAGAAGACCTTTTTTTGTTGTTGCAACGAACATGGGCGGCCATTCCACAGCGTGATTTGGATGAACTCATTTTGAGTATGCCAAACCGATGTTCTTGTGTTGTTAGTGTTCGCGGTAGAAACACGGATTATTAATTGTTTAAGTTACCCAATAAAATTTTAAAGAAAACTGTTATTTCAGTCTTTTTTTCGAACTTTTGTGTTAGTGGTTCAAATGTCAAAAATCCCTTTATTAGGAAAATGGCAAATTTCTTTATTAATGCAAAGGTGACTTGGTTTATCGTTACTGTGACAAACGAAAACACTTTATTTGATGAATCCTTAAAGAAAATTTTAATTAATATCAATCAGGAGAAAAGTTATTGCAAAAATATATGTTGATCCCTAGACACTTTTGATGTGTGTATGTAAAACTATGTAGACGATAATGTGATCATAACCTACCTAGATCATTTTACCGTCTTCGATGGTTCAATAATTATTTAAGAAAATATCACTAAAAAGAATAAAATAAAATCTTTTAAAAAAAAAATTGAACCGTCTTCAATATCACTGAAAAGTATAAAATAATTTAAATATTATTGAAGTTGATGCCAATTATACACAGCAGGTACGCTAAAACCAACTTCTATAATATTTAAATTATTTTATACTTTTCAGTGATATTGAAGTCGGTTCAATTTTTTTTTAAAAGATTTTATATAAGTATTAGTCAAATCGAGAATTCGTCAACATTGAGTAAGCCCGCGAATCCTAGTCAGGTACGTTTATTGCCAATTATACAAAGATGTTAACTATACAAAGGCGCGGAGCTTAGGTACGTACTACCACAAAATATGATTTTGTGGTACCTACTACCTTATTAGGTAGGTACTGCGTGTAGGTAGTAGGTAGGTACTTACAAGAATGTTTGGCGCTTACCCCCCTTACATCAGTATCCAGTAGTACAATATGTGTAATACAGTTCAGTAGTAGTATGTGGATAACCACATTGATGATGGATGCAGCTGCTGAGCACTTTAAATCTACCTCGTTTACGGTTTGAACCCTGAAAGAATCTTAATTCCAATAATCCGATTTTCTTATATCGTATTAAAGATCATCATTTCATCGAAATCTTTCAACTATGTACTTACTTACTAATATGTTGTCGTTGTATGAATTCATGGACCTTGTCGCTTTTTCAGGTCTTCAAAAAAGAAGCCTTGTAAATGTAAGACAATAACAAGACCATTGTGCGCGATGGAAGCGCAAACTTTATGTGCTATTTTTGGACATAAAGTAGCAGAAGTCATGATAAATCGGTTAAATTTATCACTAGGATCGGAGTACGTATTGCTATATTTATACCTACCCAACGCTTTTTATAGGTACCTAGGATAAAAGGTGAAAATTGCTGGAAGAAAACTCATTTAATCAGTTAAGCCCGCCCAATGTAATACCTTTACTTTCATAACTGTTTTGTATGTGTTTCTGTCCTACAATAAAGAATAAATAAATAAAATTCTAAATGCGTAATACATGGATGGAGGGGGCGTAACTCTTAAGGCAAGTCGCGCCACTGGATTATTTCATTTCTTTCATAGTGCACCACCAAGGTTCCAGCCCAAGCGGAGGTCGTGCCTCCCTGAGGTGCCCTTGAACTCGTCCCTCCTTCATGCCCTTAAGGCTAGACTGCTATAAGCGCTCGTCTCGTATTGTCCGGTGAAACTGTAATGGCCATATGCAGCCATTACAGTCATAATTTAAAAAAAAAAGATCCGTTCCGAAAGATCTCCATCACCGCCGTACCAACTGCCTCCCATGAAAAGGGCAGAAAAGGACATGGAGAAAACTCCACCCAGCCTGGACATGCCACTCCTAGACACGTCGCTAGCAGATACCGCAACCATCACGGCGCCGCCAGCGCCCTCTACCTCCAAGAGGACTGCTGTGACCGCCCTTAACACCTTGCTGCCAACTACCGACACCGAGCGTGGCGAAAAGAAAGCCACCGCGGCTACTGCGTCCCACACCACTGCAAAAAAACGAGTTCCCTCCCCGCTGATAGTGGAGGTGTTTCCTGATTGGGCGGCCCATTTCCGGGAGCTGAAGAAGCGTCTCGGTCACACCCCTAGCACACGATACTTCGGAAAAGGGGTGCGCTTATAGCCAAGTCGGATGGAGAACACCGTGTCATTCAACGGTACCTCTCCGACTTGGAGAAGAAGACCAACCTATCCTGGTTCTCATACTCACTGCCTTCGGCGCGCAGCCTGAAGGTAGCGATTCGAGGACTGCCAGCAAACTCCGAAGCCGCAGAGATTGAGGCAGAGCTGCGTGAGCTCGGCTTTACGCCTGAGTACGTCCGCCCAATCAACGCAAGACACGGAAGAATCTTCTTCGCACAGATGCAGAAGACTCCAAATCTAACCCCGGGCATATACGAAGTCACCGAGCTTCTGTGTATGCCCGGAGTACAGATAGAAGGACGGAGGACCCGGTCCCCATAATCCTCAGAAACCTGGCCAAGCTAGTAACCGCCGGCTGACCAACACCCAATGAGACAAGTCCGGCACTGGCATATTGATCGCCCGTAGGGTCTCCCTCCGCAAGGGGACGGACCCGGCGGGCTAGATCTCGCCAGCGCCGAGAACAACACAGGCTAAGACCTCTGGCCCTCGGGCCCCTGTGACACGCCTGCCTCAGCAGGCGGCGAGTGAAACCACTGCAAGGGACAATAGTCCCGTTTAGTTGCCCCAGACTCCCACCTAGGGGAAGTCGCGAGAAGAACCACGTCGGGTCGGGTCATTAACTTTTGAGTTATCGACCTGCAAACAACTGAATCGGGAAGAAGTTAGCCCCTATGTATGAAGAAAATTGAACACCGCGCGGTTATAAAGTTTCTGACTAAGCAAGGAAACTGCGCTCAGATGATTTTTCAAGAGCTGTTGGGGCTGGAGGTTACGGGGACTCTACCCCTGGTGAGACCATGGTTTACAAGTGGCATGGTCTCTTCAAACAAGGAAAAGAGTAAATTGAAGACGACTGTCTCGTTACCTTTTATTTGTTACACTCTTAATGAAGTTTTTGGAAGACAAAAAAAAACATTCAAATATTAAATAAAATATAGACTTAAGTATAGCCTGTCACTATTCCAAGGTCCCACAACCAAGTTGTATCTAACGACATAATAATATCGTAAGTCAAAATCTATCAAACCGGCTGTAGGCCCAACAGAATAGACATACATACAAAATACTCTTTAAAAGTACTTATAGTCCTCCTTCTGGGACAGTTGGGCAAAAATTAGAGATAGTAATATCCTGGGACAATCCACACAGTCATTTGATCCCCAAACTAGGCAGAGCCTGTACCAGACAACCTGATACAAGATTTTTTTTTGCAAATACATATATAGATAAATAACACCGAGAGACTTGGTGGGAATCGAACCCACGACTATTGGGTAGCGGCCAGGGTATCTAACCACTGAACCAACAGACCTGATTTAGAGATATATGTACCATGTCCTTCTGACCATATTTCACAAGCTTATGTGTAACACTTTAATTTCAGTTTCAAAGATTTATATGAGTTTGTCGCCAAAGACATTTTCTATATCATGTACGGCCAAAATAATGCAACCAAAGAAAATTTGATGAATACAGCTATTCATAAAGAAATGTCGAGTAAAGTAAGTTGTTCGCACATGTTGAAGATGCATTTTTCCTATACCTAATAAATAATAATAATAAAACCAGCCCTTGTTTTTGTCCCACTGGGCAGGGGCCTCCCCTTAAGATGAAGGGGCTTAGGCCATAGTCCACCAAGCTGGCCAAGTGCTAGTTGGCGGACTTTACACGTCATTCTAATGCTAGTTAGGCTTTCTCAAACATGCAGGTTTCCTTACGATATTTTCCTTCACCGAGAGCTACGTACCCACGGTGGGGCACTTACCCCACACCCTCCATTCACCATGACTTGCCAACTAAATATTCATAAGGACCTAACACAAATATTCATTAAGTATAGATTTGTAAAACAAATGCTTGCTTCCTTTGCTTCTTAATTCACTTGCAAAGCCCTGCAAAACATTCACATTATTCAGAACCTATTAAAGGCAGAATATTAACTTATGTCAACAATAACGGTCGTAGTAGCCGTAAGTGTACCTACATACGAAAGGGGTGGTGGAAGCATTTTTAAAACTAAATATAAAGAGATTTTGCCAGTAACTGCGCTTGCTTATCTTTTCCCATGCATATGGCATATGCCTATCTGCCAAACAATACCCATTCGTCAATACTTTGTCAATTTCTTTTTTAGGTCACTATTTGGATACTCGATATTCTCGAAGATGCATCGTACAAGCTTCTTGAAGACGAATTAAGAGGTTAGAATATTTTTATTTTTCTAATGTCGATTTTTGTGACTGAAGTTCTCTCATTTTACTAGTGAAGTAAAAGTCAAATAGTCGTAAGTTCTTTTAAATTCTGCTTGAAGTATCTAGGGGTCTAGTACGGGCAGACTAAGGCCTCGTTTACGGAGGCGCGGGGCGTCACGCATCGCGATGGACTGCGCGGCCCGCACTGAGTTAAAACATAATTATGGCGTTTTGTAGAGTGAGACCTCGTTTAAGGAGGCGCGGGGCGTCACGCGTCGCGATGTGCGGCGCGGCCCGCACTGTGTTAAAACATATGGCGTTGTAGGAGTGAGAGAGATGCGAGATGTCACGCTACACGCGACGCGCGACGCTCCGCGCCTCCGTAAATGAAGCCTGAGAGAGAGATGCGAGACGCCACGCCACACGCGATGCGCGACGCTCCGCGCCTCCGTAAATGAGGCCTAACGAGGCAGTGAGCGGGCAGAATGAGTTTTTTAAAGTACATTACTAATAAGATATTTTGACTTTAATGTGCTCTGCTCTGACTATTTAAGTATTTAATTACACTGCTGCTCCCCACCCAAGTGATCTTTTAGGTTAGGTCTATAATTATAATTTCGAGTTTCTAATCATTGTACCTACGTTTGGTTTATTTTATAGATTTAGAAGAAGAAGAAGGGCCTGTATTAGATTTCATTGATGACTTAATTGATAACGTTGTGGTAAGTAAATGTGATTTTCTGTTATACTAGCGACCCGCCGGAGTCGGCGTATGTTAAGTGGCACTTGGCTTTCCTTAGTAGAATTATTAAATTACTTACCAATTTGCGGATGATACTTGCCTTGTTGCTGCTGGAAGAAATATACAGAATGTATTGGGAAAACTGCAAGAAGATTTCGATGTACTGACGAAATGGGCCCATGACGTTGGTTTAGTAATTAACCGTACTAAAACCAAAGTAATGTATATCAGTACAACCCAGAATAGGAGTTCATTTATGCCAAAACTAATAGCACACAACCACACATGCCTTCATAGACTTACACAACAGCAGCCATGCGATTGCGACTCTATTGAAATGGTAAGTAAACAGAAGTATCTTGGCCTCGTTATAGATAGTCGAATTACTTGGAAAGATCATATAAAGTCAGTTTGTGATAAACTCAGAACTATCCTAGCAAAATTCTTCCTAATCAAATATAAAATTCCTTATCAAACACGTCTAATGTTATATAAATCGTTAGCAGAATCGGTAATATCCTATGGCCTTTCTAGCTATGGTAGGACCTCAAAGACGCACCTTGATCAAATATACGCACTACAGCTACGTTTCTTAAAGAATTTGGTACCACGGAATATTAAAAATAAATATAAAGATGACTACAGCAAACTATTTGCTTTTTGTAAAATTATGCCAATACATCAAGAAATTAAATTCACGTTTCTCAACGAACAATTTTTCAACAGTAGCCTAAAAATAATTAAAGATCTTAACCCATGTCATATGATAACACGAAGTATCTTTAACGCTAAACGTTTGATGCCAAAATATTCTAACTTGTATGGTAGAAAAACGATGAATTACTGATACCTCACCTTATAAACCAATTACCTATCAAATTAAGAGATGAACTAACAAATAAAAATATAAAGTACATGTTAAATGAGTTTTTCTTAAACAGCTTACACAGCTAAATAAAATCACGAACAGATATTATACGCACATACAATCATATACATTTATACTTTTCACTTTTCCATACACATATTTATATATATTTAAATATAGCATGCAAACAAATGCTATCATCCTATGTATGGGGCGCTTGCTTCAAATTGATATTTATTTTTAAACATACATGGAAAATGTATTTCCTTTTCGGTTATATGCACAGAGTACTTTTGTGTATTATTAGAAAGTTGGTTGTTTTTTATGACGGCATAATATAATATTTTGTTGTGTGAACTTAGCTAATAATTAGATAATAATTTCGACGTTACTGGTGTACGGTAAAACTCGAATGAGTTTATGATGCACCTTTAGTCCATATCATGGATAAATGAACTAAAGGATAAACAACCTCCATAGAAAACAGCGTACCACGTTTTTTAGTTCTCAATTTGTGCATAGATGGCACTAAGAGTCTCAATTTTATAGAATTTACACAAATTTTACATTTATATTGGAAAATCAGCGCCATCTAGTACATTTATTTACAAATAACTAAAATACTAATTGACTAAAACTTGAGATCGAGTTTGCGGAACTATTCATAATCTTGTAAAATTATATACATATGTATTTAATTTAATGTTTCTGATACTTGAAAAAACCGTTTTGTGTCCGTAAAAGGTGACTAAGGGAATATAAGAAAATGGGCAGCAGCGTCTTTATATTAGATTACCTACCACCTATACTGCGATCCCCAAGCTGCCTGCAAAGCGTGGGGATTATGACAACCCCTCCCTTCTAAGGGCGAGGCCTTTGTGCTAAACAAAGGTCTCGCCTCGTGGAAGTTTCGGCTGCTGATGATGATGATGAACTAGATAAAACACCCAGACATATGGTGGTCGGTAATCGAACCCAAGACCTATCGGTAGCAGCCAGGGTGACCAACCACTAGACCAAGAGGCCCGCCAAATTAAAACTAAGCGGCTGTCGCATCGGCACATGACTGCCCGGCCACGAACATTTCGCTACGAGCGAAGCGCTCCGGACCAATGGAACAAATGTACAAACAAAAATGTATGAAGCATGTCACGATCTGCCTGCCACTCACAGCGGAAATGCGGGTGAATTTCGCCGGGCGACCGGCGACGCGACCGACGGCGGCGGCCGGCCGGCGGTGCGTACAGAAGGCAAGCTCATACCTCGTTATACCAGTACCTCGCTTTTCATACCTGCGCTCGGCGGTCGCGCTATATTTTCTTATGGGTGAGTGAGTGACCTAGTGGTCCATCGATATACTATCTAAACGTTTAGATAGTATATCGATGTAGTGTGGTTACTCTTTTCCGACTCGAGGTAGGGATATTTTGTATACAATAGACATTTTCCATTACTTCTATTAGTCCGAGAGATCTGAAATTTAGAACATAATTTGTAAATCCGATGATACTAAAAAAAATGGTAACCTTCACCAGGGTCTGATGATGATCAGTAAGAAGGTGGTAACAGGATCTCGGCCCCGATAAACGTAGACCCGTCGAGTTTGGGCTCGTTGAATAGGTCTTGACGATGAGTTGCTAAAAAAATGGTGATCAGGGTCTGATGATGGAGTAAGAAGGTGGTCACGGGATCTTTTCACCAATAAAGGTAGACCCACCGAGTTTGGGCTTGATAGGTAGGTCTCGATGAGCAGTTGCTAGAAAAATGGTGATCAGGGTCTGATTATGGAGCAGGAAGGTGGTAACAGGATCTCCACCCCGATAAACGTAGACCCGTCGAGTTTGGGCTCGTTGAATAGGTCTTGACGAGTAGTTGCTAAAAAAATGGTGATCAGGGTCTGATGATGGAGTAAGAAGGTGGTCACGGGATCTCTTCACCAATAAAGGTAGGCCCACCGAGTTTGGGCTTGATAGGTAGGTCTCGATGAGTAGTTGCTAGAAAAATGGTGACACTGAACGACACTGATCGACACTGATCGACACTGATGGACACTGATCGACACTGATCGACACTGATCGACACTGATCGACAATGATCGACACTGATCGACACTGATCGACACTGATCGACACTGATCGACACTGATCGACACGAAGTCAACGAAGTCAACGAAGTCAACGAATCAACACGAAGTCAACACGAAGTCAACACGAAGTCAACACGAAGTCAACACGAAGTCAACACGAAGTCAACACGAAGTCAACACGAAGTCAACGAAGAATCACACCGAACCACAACGAACCACACCGAACCACACGTCTAACGCGTTAAGTGATAACATTTTTGGAAGTCGCCTAAGAAGTTTCACTTCAAAAAAATACATTCGAAAAAATATGATACATTAGAAAAATATGATAAATTAGAATTTCCAAAAATCCTTTCTGGAGTCCATACATCATAACTGGAATCTACTGTCCAAATTTCATGTTTCTCGGTTCAGCCGTTTGGCCTGTGCGTTTATAGACGTAGGTATGACTGATAAGTCCACCCGATGTACTCTCCACTCGCGCGCAAATGATGCGCGTATATCCGCCGATTGAGTGTTTGATTACAAGTACATTTTATATGATGTGACCTTGGGTGTAAACGCTATTTTTAAAATATCGCCATCTATTGTTAATCTTGATAAAACTGGTATTCTTTATAATTTATCTGCTATACTAGCGCTTGCGGAAATTATGGGCAAATTCTAAGGATCAGTGCACAGTGGCGCACCCTGAATCTAAGGATTTTTTTTGCAAAACTTCGAGGTACGCTCGAATGTATAGAGGTTGTTTATCCTTTAGTTCATTTATCCATGGTCCATATTGATGTTTGTACTTTTTTCTTGAATAAATAAATAAATAATAATTTGCTAATCATATTTTACCTGCTTAGGAAAAAAAAACATTCATGAGTAAACCTATAATTGTCTCTAATACTCCATCAGATTTGGAAGGACTATAGCAATCCGGAATAATATTTAAGCTCATACTCATATGGGCTAACGCTCACCATAATTTATTTACATTAGGACTAAAATATCTCCGCGTAATAGGGTAATATACCTTCACCCATCCCTTGGGATGACAAGCGATACAGATATGTTTATGTGTTAACAGTATTTTACTTTATTGTTAAGATTAATACTTACCTGAATGTGAATAAATATATATTAATTCTTTGTTTAAACATACCTTTCTTTTTAGACTGCCTGTGAGCCAGTTACCTTAAAGTACGATACGTCTGAATCTTCTACCACTACCTCCACATCCACCTCCTCTGATTCTTCATCATGTGATGATTGTTATTTCACTGAACGGCGTGAAATAGTTGAAACACAAGACTATCATGCTATTTTAGAAGAGGACGATAACGAGTTAACTGATGAAGAATATTTTAAAAAATATATTATAGTTATCATAACGAACTTAGACATAATATCAGAGGACGAACAAGATGACAGAAATATTGATGAAATCACAGAAAATCTTACCGATTATAAAGTGGATGTCAATATAACTAGCGAAGATCATAATAATATAAGTATAGCAGGCAATGAAGACGAATTACTTCCATCCAATGAACTAACCTCAGATTTGAACGATATTGATCCGAATGAAATAAATACAGCAAAAGAAAACGTAGATCACAGCGAAATTAGTGATTCTGCTTTGGAAGATATCGATCAGAATGAAATAAATATGGCACAAGAGATTAAAGATCAAAGTGTAATAAGTAACACTTTTTTGGAGGAGATTAATCACAATGAAATAAATATGGCACAGGAAAATGAAAATCACAAAACGAATATAACTACTTGGGAGAATATTGACCAGAATGAAATAAGTATAATAAAAGAAAATGTAGATCACAGCGAAATAAGCGAAGCTGTTTTAGAGAATATTGATCAAAATGAAATCAATGTAGCACAAGAAAATGTAAATCAAAGCGAAATTAGTAACGATATTACGGAGAATATTGACCAGAATGAAATAAATATAACAAAAGAAAATGTCGATCACGGCGAAATAAGCGAAGCTGTTTTAGAGAATGTTGATCACAATGAAATTAATGTAGCACAAGAAAATGTAAATGAAAGCGAAATTAGTAACAGTATTACGGAGAATATTGATCAGAATGAAGTAAACATAGTTCACGAAAATGAAGATGAGAACGAAAACAACAACGCTGTTTTGGAGGACATTGATCAGAATAAAATAAATATAGCACAGGAAAATGTAGATGGCAACGAAATTAACGATTCAAACGTGAGTCGAGTATTTGAACTATTTTCTGAAGAATTACTACATGATGACAAGAATAAAAAAGCTAAAGTTTCCTTTATAAATATGGGTAATTCTTTATTTATTTTTTTAATGACTAATGTTTTATTTACTGCATCAGGGCACCTTATATTTACATTACAATTAATTTTTAAACTTTTGTAATACTAGTGTAATTCTAGTGTTTTTCTTGCATTTCAGTAAATCAAGGATCAAAGCTGTTACCCGAAGCCAGGTATAGTTCCCGGATCTTGTAAATTTAGTACCAAAGGAATATAATTATATTGAACGTACTTGATTGCTGAAATATTTCAGCATTTCGCACACAGTAAATGTAGAATCTATACAAATAAAACTGTAACAGGTCCAATTCCGTACATTGAAGATATTTTAAAAATTATTGTTTTGCTAATTTTTTTTTCTGTTTTGTCTGTCTGTATCATATCCGCGGATCCCGCAATAACTACTGAATGGTGACCGTTTAATGCCATTTGAACCATGCGTCTCCGAGCTTGGGAGGGCAAGTAAAAAGTGTGTTCTGGTATTTAACAGACTTCATAAAAGAAGGGTATGTATGTATGTATTCGACGCGTATAATCGAATACTTTAAAAATGCGTAATGTTCACATAAATTTAGGTCTATGTAGTATAGAGATATAGGGCATCTAACCAAATGTAAGTACATAATGTTGCAACTAGTTGCGATGACGGACGAAAGGATTTCTGGAGTGTATGCATGTAGGTTTGTTCACGTATTTCTTAAAAACATTGATTTATTATCTTAAAAACTTCAAATCCGATTGCGGTAATTCTTGTTGTAATTGTTTTCGTATGTTTCAACTTAGGGAAGAGTATAAGTTACATAGGGGGAAAGAGGAAAAAGAGAAATGTATATATATTGACAGAGGGAGAGAGTATTAAAGCAGACATAGTGAAGAATGGAGACAAGAGATATAGAGGTAGAGAGAGAGCAGCGAGATAGGGAGGGAAAGAGAGACGACAGAGAGTTAAAGAGAAAGGGAAAGAAAAAAGGATTATTATAAATATTTGACCGGAAATTGGAGTGTTAACGTAAAAAGAGCGCGCGCGGATTTGGGCGGGTCAACTAGTAATTAATAAACATATTTTTTTGTTATTGCCCTAAAATTAACGGTAAATACGCTTACATCACTCACCTCTTGTCAAACGAGTACAAAAGTCAATATACATTTGAAATAATTTTTTATATGTATTTACAATATTAGATTTGTATTTTATTTACTTAATGTAAGTTAGTAGTGTACAGTTTATGTATTCATGTATTTTTCTTGTTAAAGTCATATGCTAGCAGATCAATCCGAAGAAAATTTAAAACAGGAGCAAATATGGTCAAAACATTTTAGTGATCCGAAACTAAACATAATTTATGCGGAACCTAATGAAAATTTACTCAGTAAGTTGAAAATTAATCGTAGTATTTACTTAACTGCTGTTCAAATTAATATTGAGAATAATTTTATAGGTGATGTAGATGAATTATGGCCCAGTGATTTGACTATTCCCACTCTGAAAGCTAGCAAAAGCGTAATTCAATCAATTAAATCGTTAGGAAACATAACAGAATATGACGAAAAAAACATAAACATAACACCACTTGAAAATGAAAACATAGGAGCCACAGTAAAGATAAGTGTAACAACGAATGAAAAGAACGACAGTTCTACCGAAGATTTAGTTTCAGTGTATACAAATCTAGGAAATACCGAACACAATTTGGAATGCACATCTGATAAATCAATCGGTTCAAGTATAACTAAAAAGGCGATAAAAGAAGAAGTCCCGATATTGATTGACATGCAAGTTTATGACGAGTTTAAATATAAAACTGTACCAATTCAAGACACGTGTTATAAAGAAAATGAAAACGATGACTTACAAGCGACCTTTAGAAAAAAAGAAGGCAGCAAATTTGAAAATATTGTACCTGATGTTTCGCCAGTTAGTGCCACTACAAAACATGATCAAGATAAGATTGCTAAAGGACTTGAGACCACAGAACATGATGGATGGAGTAAGTACTGTTTTATAACACATATTACTTGAAAAGAATGCTGTTGCTGACTTGAAACGCAATTATACAAAAAGTAGAAATTTTGAGATGGCAATGATTTTGACAAGGCAGGTCCTTTTAACTGTACATCCTATTCTATATTTCATCATCATCATCAGCCGGAAGACGTCCACTGCTGAACAAAGGCCTCCCCCTTCGACCGCCACAATGAACGACAATTTGCCATTTGCATCCACCGGTTGCCTGCGACGCGAACAATGTCGTCGGTCCACCTAGTGGGGCCAGCCTACGCTGCGTCTTCCGGTTCGTGGTCGCCACTAGAGAACCTTTCTTCCCCAACGGTTATCGGTTCTTCGAGCGATGTGGCCTGCCCACTGCCACTTCAACTTGCATATTTTTCGAGCTCTCTCAATATCTCCGGTTTCGATGAGATGACACTGCCATCGTCGATCTTCAGCCTAGTCATTTGGCTGCGCCCAATAGACGAATTCTTTGCGAACACTTTAGAGCCTTGGTTCCGCTCAATTGCGTCGTATTCGTCCGTCAATTCTATATTTACATCTGTTAAATTATCAATCCAGCCTGAATCTGTATTTTTTTTAATGTTCTTCTTGGTTATTTCACGGTAGAACAGAGAATCCATATACACAATATAAATTGTTTTTGGCCATTGAGATATAATGTACTATAGTTTTGGCATAATTTTATTGTGCTTCATCGTGTTACAGACTCAGCCATGATTACACTAAGTCATGGCGAAATTCGTAAATGGGCTAAGGATTTAGAAAATAGCTACGTCAATTTAGAACTGTGGATCAATTGGATGGAAAAGTCATGTAGAAATATTATAAATATAAGTAATGGAAAAGGTATTGTTATTTTTAGTCATTTAACTTTATTATCATCTTCATCATCATTATCAGCCTACATCAGTCTACTGCTGGACATAGGCCTCCCCCAATACACGGCATTGAGCCCGGTCTTCGGCTCTCCTCATCCAGTCACTGCCAACTGCTTTGCGTAAATCGTCACTCCACCGGGTCACAGGGCGTCCTACGCTACGTTTTCCAGTTCGTGGCCTCCACTCCAGAACCAGTCTTCCCCACCGGTCATCGGTTCTGCGGCAAATATGACCAGCTCACTGCCACTTCAGCTTGCTAATCCGTTGAGCTATGTCAGTAACTTTAGTTCTCTGGCGAATTACTTCGTTTCTTAATCGATCCCTCAGAGAAATGCCGAGCATAGCTCTCTCCATAGCTCGCTGAGCGACCTTAAATTGGTGGACTAGTCGTACCCTAAGTGGCCACGTCTCAGCACCGTACGTCATTACGGGTAGGACGCACTGATCAAAGACCTTAGTCTTCAGACATTGCGGTATCGGTGACGAGAAGACCTGACGAAGTTTTCCGAATGCTGACTAGCCCAGCTGTATTCTTCTTTTGATTTCCTTCTCAAAGTTGTCCTTACCTAGTTGGAGCGTCTGTCCTAGGTACACATAATAAATAAAATAAAATAGCCTTTATTCACTGACCAAGTTACATAGATAATGATATAAAACAAAATCATTTGCTATTTTCTACTGTTTTCCTCAGCTGGTTCAGGTTGTCTATTGACAAAGGCCTCCTCCTTGTCCTGCCACTGCCTACGATCAAGACAATTCCTCCGCCAGTTTTTTGGGAAGTCATCCTCCCATCGCTTTTTCTGACGTCCTCTTTTTCTTTTCCCGTCACGAGGATACCATACTGTTGTGTCGTATGACCATTTTTTTATCTTTGACCTCATCATATGTCCAGTCCATCTCCATTTTAGCTGTCGAATTTTCATGGTGATATCACTAACCTTTGTTAAATGTCTTATGTCAGTAAGCCTTATCCGATCTTTTAGTTTAAGGTTTAACATGCTTCTTTCCATTTTATGTTGGCATACTTCTAATCTTTGATTATTCAGTTTAGTGAGCGACCATGTCTGGCAGCCATATGTGAGGACTGGGAGCAAGCATGAGTGAAATAATCTTCTTTTGACCGCAATGGGCATCCTATCATTTTTTAAAATTTCCTTGAGTGACCAGTAGCGAGACCAACCGTTAGCTATTCTTCTTTCTAACCTTTGACATAAGGTTGTTTGGTGCAATCAGTTGGCCCAAGTACACATATTCTTCCACGTAATCTATTACTTGATCTCTTACTTTAATAGTGGTCTTGTTACAATTTGTCATCACTTTAGTTTTGGAGGAGTTCATAGTAAGCCCCACCTTCTCGCTTTCCCATGCTAGCTGTGCTAACATAATTTGTAAGGACTCTGCATCTTCAGCGAATAGTACTAAATCATCAGCAAATCTAAGATGAGTCAACTTACTCCCGTTTACATTTAAGCCATAATGATCCCACTCTATGTTTCTAAATACCTGTTCTAGCACTGCCGAAAATAATTTTGGAGAAAGTGGGTCACCTTGCCTGACTCCTTTCTGAACTTTAAACTCTTCTCCAACTTTTTCCAATTTCACTTTGGCTGTGCACTTACTGTAAATTTGTTTGATTAAGTTTATGTATTTTGCCTGTACTCCTTGGTTGCATAGAGCTTCGTAGATTGAGTTATGTAGCAAGGAGTCAAAGGCCTTATTGTAGTCTACAAATGCAATATAATAGTGCTTTCCGAACTCATTATATTTTTCGAGAATCTGCTTAAGACAGTGTATATGGTCAATGGTTGAGAAGTCTTTACGGAACCCTGCCTGCTCCCTTGGTTGTTCTTCGTCAAGGCGTATCGCAAGTCTATTGAGAATTATTTTCGAGAATATTTTATACACATTCGACATTATGCTGATTGGTCTGTAGTTGTCTATTTTGTTTTTATCCCTTTTCTTATGGATCAATGTTATTGTGGAGGTTGTCCATTGTGATGGTATTGTTTCATCATTCAGGATTCTATTGAACAAATGCGTTAATGGTTCTAGTAACACATTCATTGTACCTTTAAGTAACTCATTTGATATTTGGTCTTCGCCTGTTGCTTTGCCACATTTTTGCGATACTATTGCTTTCTTAACTTCGCAACATAGGATAGATGGCGCATCTTCAGTTCCACAAGAGCTAATTTTGTCTTCAAGTAGCGTTTTATGGCTTTCCGTGCTTGTTACTGATGTTTCGTCTAATGTGTAAAGAGATCGATAGAAATTAGTGGCGATGCTACTTATTAAAGGTCTTTGTGATGTTTTGTATTCCTTTCCTATTTTGTCTGCACCTTTCATAGTTGGAATCCAATTTTTATGGTCTTGTAGTTGCTTCAGTGCTTTATTGATTCCACCTGTACGCTCGATTTCATACCTTAATAGCTTAAACCTGGCATTCTTTTTATGCTTTCTTATAGCTATATTAATTTTCTTACTGAGTGCTTCTATCTTCTTTTTATTTATTTTCCTATTTGAGAAAATTTCTTTTCTTTCTTTTATTAATTTCAGTGCATCAGAACCCAATTTATCTTCTTGATTTTTCTTCTCATTGTCCGATAGGTCTTTGGCCAAGTCTCTTAGCACCTTTTCAATCTGATTGTAGTGTTCTTGTATTGTACCTGAAGTATTAATCTTTTCCAATCTACTCTCTAATGTTTCCAGGGTTTCATCATTGAGAGGCAGTAGCAGGGGCTTTAACTTAGTTGGTTGCATGTATTTACGAGATTTTGTGGGTGTTGTTTTTATTGTTCCTCTTACCATCCTGTGGTCTGTATTAAAGTTGAGCTTGTTTATTACCTCAATGTTGCTGAATACTTTGGGGCGGTTTGACAGAATATAATCAATTTCGTTATAGTGTTTCCCGTCCGGTGAGACCCAGGTCCATTTTTTTGATTCCTTCTTGTTAAATATACTGTTAATGAAAGTCAGATTGTTTTCCATTGCGAAATCAAGAAGCAACTGTCCATTCTCATTTGTAGTTCTAGTTTTGTATTTTTCTGTTTTACTTTTACTTTCTACTTGACCATTAAAATCACCCATTACGATTTTATTTTTGCGGGATTCTTGTATTGTCTCATTCAAAAGCGAATAAAAGGAGATTTTCTCTCCATTGCTTGCTTGCTCTGTTGGGCCGTATACTTGAATGATGGACCAGGGATCGTTATATCCGGGCAACCATATATTTAGTGTGGCTATTCTGTCTGACTTGCTATTAAACTGAATAATGTTGTTTTTCAGATGTATGTTTACTATGGATCCAACTCCGTAGTGCCCCTGCTTTTCTCCTTTGTAGTATAATATATAATTCCGATACTCCCTGATCTCTTCTCCCATTCTTCTTACTTCTCCAAGTCCTATTATGTCCCACTTAATCATTCTTATAGCTTCTTCGAATTCTGCTAGTCTTTCATTCGTTCTTAGAGTTCTTGTATTAAGTGTGGCGAGATATATTGACGAGTTTTTAATTTTTGGGGGTATTGTCGAAGTTTGGTTAGTGGCTGGGAATGGCACTGGAGGGGTGCGGTCGTATTTCCCCACGGTGACCGCCAACCGGCTTGGGGAAGTGGATTTGATACTATTGACATTTTCCTTATTGTATTTATTGTTGTTAGACTTCCGGGGGGCGCACGTTAGTTGCTATTGTTTGCTCGGCCCAGCTCGTGGGAGCGTGTAGTGCCCTCGGGAACGGTTCATATACTCAAATGCGTTAGTTTTGCTTAATTTGTTTGGCGCCTTTTTCATTGTGGCGTCGTTTAAGTTTGATTGGGTGGGCGTTTTTGATGGTGATCTCTTCCGTTTTTCATTTCCTTGGGACTCGGTTTTTTTTCTTTTTTACAATAAGCTTATCATACTGGATGACTGCGATATTCCCCTTCTTAATCTCTTCCAGCTGTTTGGTTCTCAGTTCTTTCCTGAGTTCTAAGACTTCCTTAGGAAAGTCTTCTGTGGCATAGATATATTCCGGGAATTTTTTATTTCTTTTTAATATATCTACTTTCCTCCATGTTAACGTTAATTTTACTAGTATAGGTCTTATTTTACTGTCGCTCTTTACCCCTAATCTATGAACCTCACTGATTTCCCATTTATCAAAATTTTCGGTTTCTCCCTTGGTTGCTTCGTTAAGAATATCTAATACCATCTCAAAGAGTTGTGCATTATTTTCTTCTGTTTCCTGAATTCTATGGAGGATTATGTTATTCTTCCTTACTTGTTTCTCAAGATTATAGACTTTGTTCTTTAATGTTGTTACTTCATTGTTAAGTTTTTGATTCTCCTCGATCAGTGGTTTTAATTTTTCCTCCATTGTTATTGCCAAGTTTTTAGACAGACTTTCTGTTAACGCCAATGTTTGTTTTTCAAATTCCACCTTAATTTCATTCATTTTCTCATCCATATTTTCTTTCATTTTTTCCATCAATATTTCAAAATGTTTTTCCATTTTTAATTCAATGGGTAAGTATAATTTGTAACAGCAACCCTGGTTGTAAGGGGGCAACACTTTTCTACTCTTGTTTGTTTTTGTGCTCTGGTAACACAACACTCGTATGTCGTTGTCGTTTCCGCTGTCACTTGACAGTTGTTATGTCATACACATCAGTTACCATCGGATTTGAAATTGAAGCCGGGTAGCTAGCTATGGATATGTATATAGATTCACGACAATTTGAGCACTTTTTGTTCCAATTACACTGTGTTTTTGCACTAATTATTGTTTATCACTATTTTCAGGATAGTGTTAATGAGATAACACAAGTTTTACTGGAAAAATGTATGATTTCCACTGTTATTTTATTTGTTTTTCACAATGACACTATAGACGTTCTTTACTTGACAGCTGCCGAACCGGAAGTCCGGAAACAAGGTACACATACTCCTGGACAACTTCAAGAGGTATCCCATTTACGGCAACCAGTCCCGGAACAACATGCTTGTTCAGCATTACTTTTGTTTTATCTAAATTCATCCGGAGACCGATGCGATGAGAAGAGTCAGCTAGGCCATTCAGCATTCGTTGCAAGTCTTCCAGCGTTTCGGCCATAATGACGATATCATCCGCGAATCGCAAGTGAGAAATGTACTTGCCGTTGATATTGATGCCGCACTTTTCCCAGTCCAGCGTCCTCAACAAATCTTCTAAGACGTTACAAAACAATTTCGGGGATATGACATCCCCTTGTCTCACTCCTCGACGCAAATAGATATGTTCAGTTTGCCGGTTCCGTACTTGCACGGTCATCGTCGCGGCATTATATAGACATCTCATCACTTCAATGTATCGCCAGTCCACTTGGCAGCACTGCAAGGCCTCCAGAACAGACCAAGTCTCGATGAGTCAAAAGCCTTCTCATAGTCCACAAATGCTAAGCACAGGGGCCGATTGTACTCTTCAGTCATCTGTACAATCTGCCTTACCGTTAACTTTATTATCGTTAGACAAGAAATCTGACTTACCTAACAATGTTTTTTTAGAACTCTATTGTGGTAAATGTTTATGTTTGAAAAGAAAACTTTCTCCAAATTGGGAAACAATAGTAAATAATATATACAAAAATGTGGCGCTATGGAGAAACGTGTACCAAAGTAACCAAGGAAAAAATAAAATATTTAGAAGGCTTTACTGTAATAACAAAATTAAGGTAGTTACATATTAAGGATTTTTTTATTTGTCAATACCTATATTAGTTTACCGCCTGAATATATATAACCTAATAATTTAAATTTTAGGTGACTTCTATAGCATGTTGTCCGTGTCAATGTGCATGTAAAAATTGGAAATAAGGAAAATACAACTTTAGCTATCCTGGCAGCGTAAGTTTATTTCAATTTCAAATGATCTCGCAACATAACACAAACAATAGTCAAAAACAATGCAGATAGAGATCAAACAACTTCAGCGTCACGAGAAGCCACAAGGGGGACTTAACTTACTTACTCCCACTAGTATTTTAATTTCAACTTTTGTTATAGGTACCTAGTGTAATATTATCATATTGCTCTAGGTACCTATGGCCAAATTCTTAGTGATTCCCGTATTGTTAGTCGGTTTTACCAAAATCTAAAAACTTACATAAGTAAACTGATCTTACAAGCTAAAATCACAAAATTATGGTCATTTAAAATGAACATTGATTTGATTGAAATCATACTTTCTTACATTAGAGTCGCGGCATCCTGCAAACACCCATTTACCATTAAATGATATATCTCTGATACCGTCACAATCAGATCCTGTTAACTGAACTCTTAGAGCCTTGTGTGTTTCCAATAGAGATAAAACAGTACAAGTCCCATCTTGCCGACCCACCACAAACATTCGATTTGGTAAACTTGCTAGACTAAGAATAGGGCTAGCCGATTCGTGCCATTCTTTTTCGATACTCCCATCTTGGACATTCATTAAAACCATCTGAAACAAAGAATAGAGATGACTGAGAACATCCTTCTCTTTTGAAGTCGGTTAAAAATTAAGGATCGCGAAAAAGGCAGATAAAATAATAGTTACAACTTTTTACTGGATATTGTATTACCAGGATAGTTGACCGTAAGAAAAAAATATAGATTTTTTTCTATCATCTAATTAATATACTAATTATGGCAATTGACCTCGGCCTTTTACAATAGCCCAGTGTTTAGTTCAACAAATACCTACTAAAAAAAAACTAGAAATCTTTCCACATAGATAGATAGACAATTCTTTATTGCGCACAAACAAACAGATACAAAAAGAATAAGACACAAATTAATAAAAAATGCAACAATGGGCGGCCTTATCGCTAAAAGCGATCTCTTCCAGGCAACCTTTGGATGGAGAGGAAAATAAAGAAGTTACAAAGAGCAGAGGGTGCGCGCACTCGACATGAATAGGTAACATTAACACAAAGACACATAAAAACACATATGTTGTAAACTATAATAATATATATTCATATGAGTATAATATATAAACATACATCAAACAATACTATTATAAACATACATAAATCAGTACGTACTAATATAACAATAAAATTACACAAATACCGATTAACTTATTCCGCCAAATAAAACTTCTTCACTAGAACTTTGAAAATTGGCAGTGACGAAGCACGCCTTATAGAAACGGGCAAGGAATTCCACAGGCGAACCGCCTGCACCGTGAAGGATTTGTCATAGAAGGAACTGCTATGTAAGGGCATCGTAAGACAAAGGTTTTCCGAGGACCTAAGACTATAGGTGCTAGAATTCGACAAATAATCGAAACGTTCCCTAAGATAAGAGGGGGTGGACGGGTTAAACAATATATTATAGAGAAGAGATAAAATGTGAAGATTTCGTCGGAGACGAATGGGTAACCATTTGAGTTTTGCACGGAATTGGGAAATATGGTCAAATTTACGCAAGCCAAATATAAACCTAATGGACAAATTTTGCAATCGCTCTAGCTTATTCAATTGATCCTCTGTCACGTCCAGATAACAAACGTCAGCATAATCTAGTATAGGGAGAAGAAGTGATTGTGCAAGCGCAACTTTAGTGGCAGTGGGTAGAAAATTACGAAGCCTTTTTAAAGAGGCTGCCGAAGCAAACATTCTGCGACTAACGGCATCCAACTGTGGGCCCCAATTAAAACACCGGTCCATTATAACACCAAGATTCTTGACGGAATCACTATAAGGAATAGCAATACCGCCAAAATTAATTTGCGGAAGTGTCTGGTATTTCACCTTACAGATCATCCGAGAGCTACCTATAATAATGACTTGCGTTTTAACTGGGTTAACTTTTAGTCCATAAGATTTGCTCCAATTAGCAATACGACACAGATCAAGATTTACAGCTTCTATAGCTATATCCAAATTAGTAAGTGAGGCCTGGGAATAAATTTGAAGATCGTCTGCATATATGTGGTAGGAAGAAATAAGATGCTGAGATATGGTGTTTATGAAAATTGCAAGTAATAAGGGAGATAAAACGCCGCCTTGTGGAACGCCAAACTTCTAATTGTCCCTACACCTGCCAGAGTCAACTGCTGTTTATATCTTATTTCCAGCAGTTGATCCTGACAGGTGTGTTTTATGTCATTATTCCCTTCTAACAGGCCTCTACGTGTTGGACTCATCCCCACGCGAGCTTTTTAAAAGGTCCGAATATGAAAGCCGGAGAAAAAATAAAATAATAATATTCTGGGACAATTCACACACGGTCATCTGATCTCAAACTAGGCAGAGCCTGTACTATGGTAACCAGACAACTGATACAAACTACAACTTGAATACTTTTTTGTCAATACATACTTAAATAGATAAATTACACCCAGACAATTAGTGTACCTCGAACCCACGACCTGTTAAGTAGCGGCCAGGGTTTTATTTAGTAATCTGTGCCAGGGTGTAGACATCCTATAGCACTAGACCAACAGGCCCGTCAAAAAATTTAAATTTGTTAGTGTGAACAATTAATTAATGTCACGTTTATTGATTTGATAAAATAGACTATGAGGTATAATCTTAACCGGTTTTTAAAGAACAGTCAATTATCCTATTCCAAGATCTTGTAATGTTCTAAGATCTAATAATAATGTCCTCCTGGCCGATACGACCTTTTTTACGGGCCAATCTATTTTACGGGATCAGCTATCTACGCGGGAGATATTATAGTGCACAAGTGCTTGCGTAGACACAAGTGCACTCTCTTCCTTTTACTCTCTCTCAATCCGATGAGACGTAAGACCTACACGACCGGTGAGAGGTCAGACGCAGTACCGAGATTTTACATGCCCATCCGACGCATGGATTATCTTACATTCCAGACAATCAAGTGATCGGCCTGCATGCCTTAACCAGTAAAGAACAACTACTCAAAGTCGTTGATCCCAGCGCGATTTGACCCGCGTCCTCCCGCGTTTGTAAAGCAAGCGGTTTTCCGCCACATCACGGAGGCTACGAAAGATCTTTGTAATTTTCTTTACCTTTCCGTTACTACATCCAATTATGATTGTCTGATCAATAGTAATAATGGCGTTGCAAGCTGAATCTAACTGCTTAGTGAACACTTGCTGCCTCTTGGCTACATGAGCGCACACAACGAGCCCACTCTCACATCCAGCTACCAGCAGCTTATCACCTGTGCCAATCTGAAAAAAAATCACAGGTGTGTTATTTTTCTTATCTCTACAGCAAAGGATCATCATCATCATCATCACCAGCCGGAAGACGTCCACTGTGAACAAATGCCTCCCCCTTAGACCGCCACAATGAACGACAATTTGCTATTTGCATCCACCGGTTGCCTGCGACGCGAACAATGTCGTCGGTCCACCTAGTGGGAGGCCTGCCTACGCTGCGTCTTCCGGTTCGTGGTCGCCACTCGAGAACCTTTCTTCCCCAACGGTTATCGGTTCTTCGAGCGATGTGGCCTGCCCACTGCCACTTCAACTTGCATATTCTACGAGCTATGTTGGTAACCTTGGTTCTTCGGCGAATCGGCTCTCTCCATAGCTCCATAGCAAAGGATACCGTATTTTAATTTTATAATGCCGAATGCGGTCGTTAGATCGTCGGTCGGTCCCGTTAAACATATTATATGTAGTTTTGTTAGTTCTATAATAGTTAAAAAACTTAGGTTATTAGAAATAATGTCTTTTAAAGTTAAAGAGACTAATCTGGGTCTTGTAAATCTAAGCGCTATGACAACGCGTAGATGACTATTTAGTTTGAATGTTTTACAAAGTGCTGAATAGTTCGCGTGGGTACCGGGCGGTCATGAAACCTAACCTTAATCATATTACCTCTCGTTCATTTTCAACGTCAACTTGCTCACTAGTGGTTGTTATAGTACAACAGTTGATTTGACCCTGTCCTTCAATAACGTTATCCAAGCAGTTTGATTCTCCAACATCCCATAGTTTTGCAGAACCATCCCTAATAAACAAAGACAAGACCATAAGATTAGTAGATATACGGTCACCGTGGCCAATCTTTCACAAGTTTAGCCATCTACTCGGGCAGGGGCGTAGCTACCGCCGTATCAAAGATACGGGGCCCCGGGGCTACAGAGGCCCCGAATGTGTAAGCAAAAATTCATAAAATCCACAATCTCACTTCATCTCTTAGGCTGTACCTTCATTTGGGCCCCCCATTTTTTTTATACATGGCCCATCTAAGGCAAGCTACGCCACTGTACTCGGGAGATATTATAGTGCACAACTGCTTGCGCATACAAACTGCACTTCTCTTTTATCTCACAAGACCTTCACGACCAGGGAGAAATCAGGTGCAGGACTTTTTACTTTTACACGCATGAGTAGTCTTACTTTCCAGACAATCAGGTGATCGGTCTGTATTGTTGTGTCCAGTAAGGAACAACTAAGTAAACAAAATTGTTGTTCCTCGCAGTATTTGAACCCGCGACCTCCGGTTTGCAAAGCAAGCGGTTTTCCACTATGCAACAGAAACTACATTAACAGAATACTTGTCGTACTCGTACTACTAATACTTTTGCATAGTAAAATGTACAACCGCGTCTGTGACTTTTTTCATACATTTCCCAAGCCGAGGTTGGGATATTACATATTCGATGGACATTTTTCATTACTTCCATTCCGATAGGGGATCTCTGGTGGGATCTGCATAATAACCCCGCAGTGCCTTGCCTTTGAGCCCGCCGCCGGAGGGCGCATTATATCCCAGGGTTACGACCCCCGTCCTCGTGAGCACCGTGATGGCACCCGGGGACTACAATGCGTCCCCAGGCGGTGGGCTCAAAGGCAAGGCACTGAGAGGCTCCTAGCGCAGATACCACCGGAGGGCCCAGGTTCGCCCCTTTACATGTGCCGATGCGACAGCCGCGGGGGTTTTAGTGAGTAAGAATCCCACATACCCCGGTCGAGCCCCCTAGCTCCCGGGGACCTTTTGGATTTTCCCCGCGTCAAAAAAAAGGACCCTCATCCCAAAACGTCCAGCGGATAGAACTTCGCCCAGTCATAGGATCCTCACTTTATCAGCGCCGCTCAACGTCACGTGTGGGTACAAAATTAAAAATTGGAATATCTCACTTGCTAACTGATATCACATTCCTTCCTTTGTCAACAATACCGACATCGCAGACAGCCATAGTATGACCTTTTAGTGTAACAGGATTTATTCCAGTTTCAGCTGACCACACCCTGCAAGAACCATCAGCACCGGCGGATATCACAACTATGCCTGAAGGGAAGAACCTGCATTTATACACTGGCCCGCCGTGACCTTTTAAGTCCAAGCTCACTTCATCTGGAATAAAAAATACAGTAGTACTTTATACCTTCTATGTATATATTAGTTATGATTATAACTAGGAATACGTACAAGGTATAATGCATGATTACCCCATACAGACTTAGACTTTTCTTAGCAAACATTACTTGTACTGTGAATAAATGCATTTTACCTTATCATAGGAGTTCATAATTGGTTAAAACAACAATACTTCACAATTTATTGGCAGTTAAATATACAGATAGCCGTGAGTGTAATGTATAGTGGAACTGCTTTTTTTTCCAGAGGAAACCTTCAAAAGGTCTTTGGGAGCTGTGGGGCTTGATCCGGGTATGTGGGATTCTTACCCACCCATCGGCTTATGTGAGGGGACCCCCAGGCTCTCCGGTGGGATCTGCACAAGGAGCCCTTTAGTGCTTCCCTTGAGAGCCTTTCGCCGGAGGACGTATTGTAGCCCCCAGGGAACCTGTCACGGTGCTCACGTGGATGGGCGGCCCTCAACCCCGCCGCCATCCTGTTCGGAGTCTCTCTCAACGAACAAACTCAATTGACCTAACGTTTCAAATAAAAGATTGGCATTAGATGAAAATATTTAATTTTCTACCCCACTCCGCGGCGGAGCTACCGCTGTATCAATGATACGGGGCCCCCGCTCTACAGGGGCCCCGTAACGTGTGTAAGCAAAAATTCGTAAGATGTTATCCACAACCTCACTTAAACTCTTAGGCTATACCTTCATTTAGGCCCCCCCAAACAAATTTTGATACAGGGTCCATCTAAGGCAAGTTGCGCCACTGCATCTCACCAACCCAGTCTGCTTGTGACCATGGCTGGTACAAGCCAGCTGAACAGTCAATCCAAATTATAAGGTAAATCTCACAATTAAAAAAAATTCCTTTATGAGATGAAGATAAACAAGCTATTATAATTTTTAAATTTTATGGTTGGAACTCACCTGTTCTACTGTCCCAAACTAAGAGTTTATCTCCTTCACATGATGATACAGCCAG
Source organism: Furcula furcula (assembly GCA_911728495.1). Lineage (NCBI taxonomy): Eukaryota > Metazoa > Arthropoda > Insecta > Lepidoptera > Notodontidae > Furcula > Furcula furcula. Next base: position 23,531,036 of record OU452244.1, on the reverse strand, counting down.
TGCATTTTCTGCTACAGACACTGACAGAACAGCTTTATCATGAACTTTATGAACTTTTGTTGGTGCAACAAAAGCAACTTTCAGACCAGAATCAACATGTTTCACGACTAAACTTAGCGGTCCTTGTGATATAAACTGGTAGTTATCTGAGAAATTGATTTTTATTTTCCCACCGATTAGGCTGGTTGAAATCTTGTCATGTACACTGAGTTCATTCAGTTTTTTTGATGATATCCATGCTTCAGATTTAGGCAATCTATGATAAATCAATATATTAATTAATAATTACATTTTACTTATGCTTTAATGTAAACTATGTAGCACCAAATAAAATCTTCATGTAAGTTTAATTCATCATTATATAATTGCTGTGAAAACTGGAAGATATCCTATGGTAAACATGTACTAATGCAGAAATACCAGTATTGAAATATGAAATCATTGCATACATTTGTTGATCATTATATACAATGTTATTTGATGATTAGTAGAACAAACAGATAAACCATACAAAGACATACATATTGGCCTCTGTTAAATTATGTTTTAATATCATCTAGGTACACTAATACTATGAAAAGGAAAGATATTTTTGTAACGAATAAATTCAAAAACTACTGGACCGATTTCAAAATCTCTCACCATTAGAATGCTACAGTATCCTCGAATAATATAGGCTATATTTATTACTAGAAAAAAAAAAACACCCGTGCGATGCCGGGATAGGCAGCTATTATAGGTATAAGACTCGCAATCGCATGCCTGAAGGCAAAACTTAAAGTATAGATAAATATTACAAAAAAAGAAAGATACAAAGAACAGTAGTTAGGCACACAGACCTACCTTAGGGCATCGTTCCAATCGCATTGAATTGTGATTACCGGCACAATTAGATCAGTCATTTCTTGTAAAAGAAAGAAAGAAAAGTTATGATCTCTTTAAAATCTGCAGTCTGATCTTGTACAAAATTCACCTAGTCATCTAGAGCAAATAAAATTAACACTTTGATTAACACCCAGCACTGACTTACTATTTTGTCAGTGGCACTCAGAGAAAATATTAGTAGGAGTGTTCGCAACGGCTGTATATTAAAAACGCGTTATAACGATATGCTACTTATAAAACGCATGTTATTTTTTACGCTTTAATATATCAGTTAGCTTCCTAACGTCGCGTTTGGATTATCGTCGCGCCGTTCGTTAAACGTTTTTTAATAGCTATGTGGACTTAAGAATAACAATATGTTCGAGCTGCGGCTGCTATTCGAGCGATTAGCGGGCAGTATTTTTTTTAGTAAAGAATATTATATTCTAGCCCCACTTCTAACCACTAATATCGTCATAAACTTACCGGTTTCATTAACATTCCTGATGCTATCTCTGCAAATTTCTTCATAAATAATTAAATGTTTTTGTTTTAAATGATTTTTTAAATTAGAAATTGTGGTTTTAAATGAAAGAATCTTTTTACAATAATTACACTCCGCCTTTTTAGTATTATCGTCCACCACAGAAAAATAGTTCCACATTTGTCCTCTTCGTGACATTTTAACTATAACTACAAAAAACTTTTTACAAAAATTGCCTAACCTATTATTATTTATATTATAAACACTTAACTAAAACTAACTTTAATGTACAGTTTTAATACAGTAAACAAACCTACACGATGCCTTATTTGAAAAAAAAAACACAAATCGGAATCGCTTACAAACACGACAGACGATAATCGCGTACGTAAATAAATACGTCATACAAGGTCAAGCCAGTAAGCCGCACTGATAGATTCAACGAAACGAAAATAAATTATCGAACGTTATTATAATTATGATACGAACAAATAAAATAAATATCGTTGGAAATCATCTAACGTGCAAACGTTTGATATTACTGGACACTGATTTAAATATAGTTCTTAAGCAGTTGTATTAAAGTATTATTTGGCATGCAACTCGTGACAAAATATTATACGGCAAAGTGAAATTGACCTTGGTCCTTGAGTCGTGGCCCACGATGACGAGTCACGTGCCAATTAATACTCTAAGACAATTACTTAAGAACTATATTTGAATCAGTGTCCAGTAATGAAATGAATAAAATAGTTTTTACGATATTTCGTTAGTATCGTCGCCGCGTCGTGGCAGGCGGCTGTGGTCATGCGGCGTGCGTGCAATACCTATGTGATTTAAATAACGCTTGCCTAAGATATCAAATAATAAGCGATTTGATTATTTATAAATAGTGGATTATTATATCAGTTAGATAATATAACGAACACTCCTAAATATTAGTAGTTAATCAATTACCTACCTACTCAAGCAAGTCTTCGATCTATTTTGCTGTTTTATATTATAAACTCACAGAATTTGTTTGTTTTGTTCCTAATCATTTGCCTTATTTGACCTTTGACAGCAAGCAAAGAGTATTTTAATATTTTGTTTGGGAATTGGTTTGACACTTTGACACAGTAATCTGTGGACAAGATCACAAGACACTACCTAGCAGGGCTGCCAATTATTTTATAATTTTCTTCCAAATCGGTGACGCAATCGAGGAAAAGTTTATTTTTTTTTTGGGAATGATAGACGCTGTTGGCCGCAGATGGCCATTACAGCTTCACCGGACAATAGGAGGCGAGCGCTTAAAGCGCTCTAGCCTTTACGGCAGAAGTAGCGACGAGCTCAAGGGCACCTCAGGGAGGCACGGCCTCGGCTTGGGCTGTCGCTTAAGAGAGGGCTGCGTTTACCACCGGTTCACAACGCGCCCCCACGGAGTAGAACCGGCAAGAAACTCAGTGGGGTGATGCACGTCGTTGAGGTCGCATCAGGGGCTGGAAAGTTGCTTACATATGATAATGTAGTTTTGGACAGTGCCATCTTTTACCTTTTCACCTGCACTAAGCGTAATAGTTCGTCTGAGGTGGCGTCACTGGCGTCAGCGCAGCGTCAGTCAGAGTCTGATTGCAAATGGCTGACATTTGTGTTTTTCGGATTACTTTCTGTTTTCTCACGATAGTTCTGTTGCAAGTACATTGAGTCGAGTAATTTCTTCTCCGTCTTCTCATATAATTATCGATTTCGGTCTGTGTTTTCGTCGAGTTGTTTTTAACTTCGCGCTTGACGATCGGCACCGTGCCGGCCGGCCTTTTGTGAATTTGCGATACAGACGCTATTAGTTAAGTTTAGATAAGTTTTTACATATTTATGTTATCAGTAAGTTTGAAACAAAATAAAATACTGAAATTCAAAGGTTAATGTGGTTTTAGTTTACCTATATAATGCTCGTCGTAGTTATGTATATATACCTAGTGAATTATGGGTATATGTATAGCTACCTATAGCAGCACGCTCTACGATAGTACTTAGTTTGAGGTGAACGTCTAATAGATGGCACAGGTTCGTGTACAATCACTTTCGTACTTTTTGCAGATTTTCATAGATTATGACGATTTAATATAGGAAAACTAAATGATGTGTCAAAAAAGTGTTATTCGGTTATGAAAAAAAAAAATATTTACAGCAACCTCCGTATTTGCTTTATACGAAGGGTAAAAATTCCTTTACGTGGCAACTCCAAATTTAGTTTCTACTTATTTTTCTGTCCAATGAGTATTTATGTATGTTTCTGTCCTTTCCTTATCGGCGGCACGCTTGGTAGACGTCACAGAGTACATTATTATATACTGGTAGACGTCTTGTTATATTCTGTCTACGCTTTATGGTTACCTCATAGTAGAATTATTGTAATACCTTAATGGACCTTTTTGTGGCACAATAATTTTGCTGTAGAGTGTTTTATGTGTTTCTGTCTTGTATGTGTCACAAATAAACGTTTTTATTCTTATTATAATAGACACGTTATTCATTGTTCTTTTGACATTTTAAGTCATAAATTCAGTTACGAAAATTGGCCGGTCGCGTCCGGACGGACTAAAGATTGTGGTCAGGGAATGTTAGTTTTAAATCGTATTCTTTTATATCAGGTGAAATGTTTTATTTTTTGTTATAACGTAATAATAAAGCTGTGTAGAGGGTAGTTAGTGCGTATTTTGTCAAAATATTGGATATTTTCGTACTGAACAAACAAAAAAATCAGCATGGGTGATTTTTTTGTTCTGTGGTATCTCCTCTAAGGTGAAAAGTGGCGAGTGTTTCCTTTAACCCTTCAGGCCCGGGTGATACGTATTTGTATCATGACATAACGCACCGCAATGACTCCCTCAGGCCCGGGTGATACGTATTTGTATCATCCGCCGTTGACGGAATTCACAATTTTTTTTCATGGTAGAAATTTAATTTTTGTATGGGAACCCTATGCTTTATGGTTACATCATAGTATCATCTTTAAAATGTAGGGATGTGAGATTAATGGAAAAGAATCGATTAAATAAAAATCGATTTTTCTATATTTAAAATTAATCGATTTTCCAAAAATCGATTTTAATAAAAATAAATAATCGATTTCTGCGAAAAAATCGATTATTAAAAGGTACAATAAAATACAATACAAATACACTTTATTGCACACCATAACAAAAATACATTAAAAGGTACATGCAAAATGCAAAAAATCTGGATGTTATTCATCTATTTAATAACATAAATAGAAATTGGATTTATATTTACTTACGTGTTTTGAGCAACTATTCAAATAAAACCCTGTTAATTATTGTTTAACCCTTAAACCGCCGTCAGGCGACATACCAATAGAAAAATCCACTGCGTACTTGGCATTCTTTGTGTTAACTACCTTATTCTGTTAAATTTCTGCTGAAGTTCATTAGATTCTGCTAAAATTTTCTATTCTGCGACATAATCGGCTAAACCCTAAAATGAGGGTTCAATTCTGCTAAAATAGCAGAATTCTGCTAAATCTGGTCACACTGCACTGAAACTGCTTTACACGCATATATACCTACATACATACAGATGGCGCCGTTTTTATATATTGAACATATACGTATGAACTTAATTCGAGATTTTTCACCCAACGCATAGATGGCCCTGTTTATAAAATTGAAACTTACTGCAAGATTTTTTCATCGGTCGCATAGATACGAGCTGTTTCTAAAAATCGATTTAAAAACTTAATTTATATAATCGATTTACTAAAAATCGATTAATATTATTATAAAAATCAACAATAAAAAATCGTTTATTAGAAAATAATAATCAATTAAAATAAAAATCGATTATTTTTTAACATCCCTACTAACCGGACATCTGCAAGTTCGCACCGTACTAGTACAATTCGTGCGAAGTACTAGTACAGTGCTATTAGTACAGTTTTAATAGAACTTGTTAGCATGAACAGTACTGTAATGTTTAAGTTAATAATTTCTTTAATGAACAGTACTGAAATGAGAAGTAATCTAAAAATTTACATTTAAAGGTCATGTTTTAATGTATAATTAAAAAATATTAACATGATCAGTAAACTTTTACCAGGATTTGGTTCCACACAATTTTCCAATTTTCGATTTCCCGATAAACATGATAATTATTATGATTTATTTTTCAATTGCTCCGAGTATTTAACTACTTACTTGACATTGGCGAAAACGTCAAATATTTAGAAATTTTTGACTTACCCCGTGGGTGTCCGGGTAAGAATAGCACCCTCCCATCTCTTCCCGTTGGGTGTCCGTCAGAGGCGACTAAGGGAAAACAAGAAGAGGGGCAACAGCGTCCTTCTATTGGATTATTTACCACCTATACTGCGATCCCCAAGATATAAACCATATATATACCAATAGTGGAGATTATGGTAACCCCTCCCTTCTAAAGGGGAGGCCTTTGTTCAGCAGTGGACGTCTTTTGGCTGCTGCTGATGATGATTGAAGCAATATTTTGTAAAAGAAGAACTTTTAACCATAATATTTTATTTTCCTGCATACTTTAACAGGCTTAGGAATGGCATTCTAGATTTAAAAATACCTACGTTATAATATGTAAATACAAAAACAAAACTCAATGACAAAGCGCATGGCCGAAATGTTTACGGCGCAACGCCACTCATTATTCAAATCTATGCCACGCTAAAACAATCATTATTGCAAATGCAAAGAACTTAAACCTAAACTAATTATTATTATTATAAATTCTTGTTCCGTGGCGGAAAAGTGTACTATTGTGCGAAATGTCCGATGTCTTACGGAAACATTACTTTTAGTACAGTGCGCCGTACTAGTACCTAATCGTACATCGTACGCGTACTACCCAAGACTATTAGACGCATATTCCGTTAATTTCGAACTTTAAAAGTTCAAAGTTGATTTGTGTAGGGTATAGAGAGATTAGAATTGCTATTATTAAATAAAACTATTTAATTTTTTTTTTTTGGAAATGATAGACGCTGTTGGCCGCAGATGGCCATTACAGCTTCACCGGACAATAAGAGGCGAGCGCTTGAAGCGCTCTAGCCTTTACGACAGAAGTAGCGACGAGCTCAAGGGCACCTCAGGGAGGCACGGCCTCGGCTTGGGCTGTCGCTTAAGAGAGGGCTGAGTTTACCACCGGTTCACAACGCGCCCCCACTGAGAAGAACCGGCAAGAAACTCAGTGGGGTGATGCACGTCGTTGCGGTCGCATACGTACGACCCTTCGGCCTCGCCGGCGAGACCGGTGTCTGATAGCTAGTGTAGCATACGGTTGTTGGGGAGGGTTCGGTGCATCCCGGTCCAATAGGACCGTCATGGGGTCAGGAGGGTCGAGCAGTACGTGCCGTGGTCTGCGGCGCGAGTCAGAAGGACTAGGGGCGTAATCGGCGGCGGCGCGGATTAAACTGTTCGCGTGACGGGACGCGGATTCAAAGTAGCGTTTCGACGATTCTTTGAGGAACTTACGAAGGGGATCAAACTTGAAATCGGAATGCAGATCTATGTTCCGCATGTACCACGGGGCACCGACGGCACGTCAGAGGAAACGATTCTGGATAACCTGGAGGCTATCGATATGGGTGCGGGCGGCGTGCGCGAAAACTACACTCGCGTAAGCCATAATTGGGCAACTATTTTCAATAGCAACCCGTGCGGTACCCGGGTAAGAAAAGCACCCACCCATCTCTCATCGTTGGGACTTGGGTATAGGGATGTGTGATGAATGGAAAAGAATCGATTAAATAAAAATCGATAAATTTTTCATTTTTCTTTATTCAAAATTAATCGATTTGTCAAAAATCGATTTTAATAAAAATAAATAATCGAATACCGCGAAAAAAATCGATTTTTTTGTAGTATTTATAGTACATGCTAAATGAAAAAAATCTAGATGTTATTCATCTATTTAAGTACATATCCATTTTCAGAAACAAGTTTATAAATATTAGTACCTATCAGTTTTATTTATAAATTAGATAGGTATTAGCCCATGATATATAGCCATAAATCAGGTTTACTCGTAATCGTACTGGCTAAAGTTGAATATAAAACAAGAAATTGAGGAAAGCGCAGTTTTAGATTAACACAAAGTTTCATAAAAAAAAATTGAACACATACGTTGTAGGAATGTTGTGATTTCTGGCCTTTGTCTAGCATCTTGAGATAAAGAATAATCCGACGTAAATAGAAATTGGATTTATATTTAATTACGTGTTTTGAGCTACTATTCAAGTAAAACCCTATTAATTATTGTTTAACTACCGTATTCTGTTAAATTTCTGCTGAAGTTCATTAGATTCTGGTAAAATTTTCTATTCTGCGACATAATCTACTAAACCCTAAAATGAGGGATTTTTTCCTCCGTCGCATAGATACGAGCTGTATCTAAAAATCGATTTAAACATGTAATTTATATAATCGATTTACTAAAAATCGATTAATATTATTATAAAAATCGATAGTAAAAAATCGATTATAAGAAAATAATAATCGATTTAAATAAAAATCGATTATTTTTTAACATCCCTAAAATAGACCCGTTATTCATTAGTTCTTTTGACATTTTAAGTCATAAATTCAGTTACGAACTTGTAGCAGGGGGGTGCAACTCCCTATGGGCGATCGTAGACACCTACGGGGGCAAACCTAACTTGTTGCTAGTTTTAAAATTACACGAATAAATGTTTTATAAATATTGCAACACCACGCAATCAATCGATTATGAAGTTGCCTTGATATCACTCGATTACAAGTACTTATTAATCATTTATGTTAGTAATTTAGTCGCATCATTTCTTTGAAATTATTCCTAAAAGGTCTAAAACAAGTTGCATGAGTACAATTTCTGCTTTTTACCCAATGTTTACCGCTCTGTTGTTTTACGAGAGGTCAACAGACATTTCGAAAAGAATATTCGAATATGGTGGCTCTACAAAGTAAGACATAATTCGCTAAGCATTAATTCCAACCAAAAAAATATATAAATAAAAAATTGAACCGACACAATAACACTGAAAAGTTTAAAATAATTTAAATATTATAGAAGTTTGTGTTAGCGTACCTGCTGTGGCACTAACTTCAATAATATTTAAATTATTTTATACTTTTCTGTGTTATTGAAGTAGGTTCAATTTTTTTTACATATTTTATTTTATACTTTTTTTTTATGATCACATTCTCGTGAATATAGTTCTTCATGCATGGAATCATCATAGTAGTTTACTCTCTCGATTAAAAAAAAGAATCATCGAAGACGGTTCATATTTGTCAGAGTAGTGTAATGGAGAACATCAGTTTTATGGTTTCTAATAGATAAATTCCTCCACATCGTTCATGGTCCTCCAGGAAGTTCTTATCCGGTTGTGATAAAATTCATACAGTGGATGAATTTTTATATGATAGATTTAATACAGTGGTTTCTTCTTTCGAATAAAAAAAAACATTGAAATTGGTAAATATTTGCCAGAGTTACGACCATTTTTGACCTTAAAAAGCGACAAAAATGTCATCTTTTAAGCATTCCCACAGGATTCCTGCAGTCGCCATTCTTGTTTTTACAGGAACTACTTATTCGTAAGCAATATTTTTTTTATGGGACCCAATCAATGGATTCAAGAAAGGATGGAAGAAAGATTTTTCAAATCGGTTCATAATTGCCAGAGTTATGCGCGAGCATACATAATATATATATATACAAACGAGAACCTCCTCCTTTTTTGTAGTCGGTTAAAAATTTTATTCAATTAAGCATAAAATAAATTATCATAATGAAAATAAATTTATTATTCAGTTTCATAATCGATTTGAGTATTCGAATGCGACTATTACTCGCGATGAGTAAGGCCAATGCCTGCCATTCAACTTAAAAAAAAAAAGTAAAAATGGCCGGATCGTTTGTTTGTTTATTTCGTAAAAAATAGTTTTAATCCATTTTCTTTGTGTTATTAGAATTAGAATCGTTGATATTTGCCTACTACAAACGTTAAAGTGTCTGTTTCTCCGTTTATGCATGTGTAATGTGTAGAAAGTTGGCATGTGTTTGCGTAAACACAGTTTGTTACATTGACTTGTAAATCTTCGGTGTACTCTTAAGTTCAGTGTTTTATACATTTGTTTTATAAAACAAAAGGATTGCAATGACTTGCGGTTATTCTGTAGTGCATATCTTAAACAATTAAAGCGGCTTTATGTATAAATTAGTTAACTGCAATATTAAAATTAATGTATCGTATTTGCTTGTTTTATTTCAACATCTATATTTCCCATCTTGTGGTATTTTTACATAAAATGTATTTTGGTGTTATTTTCACTTGTAAGAAAACTGAATTTCCATTCAGTTTTCTTACAATTGAAAATACCACCAAAATACTTAATTGACTTTTGAGGATGTTCCCCCTGCCCCGCGCCGCTGCTCGTGTAGTTCGTAGGGGTTGAGAAGAGATGGCGCTAGTGAGAACTGTCTCCATACTTTTTGTATGAAGTTGAGTTTCTTCTTGTAGTATTGTTCTGTGGTTTTAAATCGTAAGTATTCTTTTATTTCAGGTGAAATGTTTTATTTTTTTATTTTAACGTAATAATAAAGCTGTGTAGAGGGTAGTTAGTGCGTATTTTATGAAAATATTGTATATTTTCGAACTGAAAAAACAAAAAAAAATCACCATAGTGATTTTTTTGTTTGTTTGTTTACTTTTGGTATAATTCCGTTATTATTTGTAATGTACTTGTTGTAAATACATCGTAATTACATCATAACGATAATAACTCAAAGATAAAGTCATAAAATCTAATCTAACTATCGAAAATTTTGCATACCATGACGTCATATCGCGCAGTGACGTCATTTTTTTTAAAAATTGAGTTCATTTCGATTTTTTGGTAGTGTTTTGTTTAAAACTTGTAAAAAAGGAGTTTGGATGCAAAGAATGGATCTTTCTTAGTGCCTGAGTCAATATTCTACCCTCAAAATCGAATTAAAAAATAGGTAAAATCAGCTTTGCCAAAAAATCACCTATTTTAGACTTTCCCTTTAAAAAATCGATATTTATAACTCTAAAAAAGCATATACTGGATAGCTTATACTTGTCTCAGTAGAACTCTGTTTACAGAACGCAAATCGGTTAAGTGGTTGTGTTTATATAACGTTCGTAAGTTGAAACCACGGCGGGCCGCCGAATAACATAAACAATTACGTCATCACAAAACGTGCGCGCGCGAAAAGCGGCCGGGCCTTACCGGGCCCGAAGGGTAAATTGAATGGAGCGGGGTGGAGCTGAGCTCCGTTAAGTCCAATTCGGGGCCTCCTCGTATTCATATATTTTATTTGAAAGTCCTGAAAGCTGTAGAAGCCATCTGAGGACAACAGCATACTTTTTTGCCCATGGTCCTTTACACTTTTTATAATAAATCCATAGTAATTTTAAGTATTCGCATACGAAGGTAAAGAAAACCTACGCAGTCATTTTACTCCCTTAAATCTAGGGGAATCTCCCTATGTTTGGAACCCTGCTTATGTTTTGACATTTAGCGAAGAGATTAAAATGTTTTTGACATTCGGTAAACGTCAGTGTTCTCTCTCTCTGGCTGGCATTTGTAAAAGAAAATACAAACAAAAGTGGGCGAATAGATTACCTACCTGCTGTATTTGTATCAAGAAAAGAAACTTGTATCACTGTAATTTCAAGATTTGCTGTTTGGATTGCATCTCAAAGTTCTAATACATCCAATAGTAGGGGATGAAAAACATCCATTGTATCAGCGAAGATGCATTTTTCAATTCCTGACCTGCAACAATTTCAAGATGATAATGGGATCTCCTACACGGTATCTATTTCATATGCAGTTTATTATTGTAATAATATTATCTTATGTAGTTTCTGGTGATGGAGACGTCATGATGTGTAACACCCAGTATTCTTTTTAATTTGATTGTTTATCCATAACAAGGCCTACAACATACACATCGATGGAGTCTTCCACTGCACAGCGCGTTACAAGCAGCTCCTTAGTCTTCATGAGCAGCTCCAGGCTCTAAACCCATACGTAAAACTGCCACAGTTCCCACCCAAGAAGTTCTCCATATTCCTAACCAGTTCACAATTGGAAGAAAGAAGAATACTATTGGAAAAATACATGCAACTAGGTATGTACATTATAAACCATCTGTTTTATATTTAGAGGTGTAGACATTATTCTAGTTTTTATGATTCTTGAAACAAGATAATTGTTTAACCCTTAGACTGCCGTCAGGCATCATACCAATACAAAAATCCATTGTGTGTCAGGCATTTGGCTTTCAATGTGTCTGTGTTTAAGGCTCGAAATGTTAAATAATTCTTTGTTGCAGTGGGTCAAAATCCTGAGTTGGCAAATTCTGATCTTCTTATAACATTCCTGTTTTCGGCTCAACAAGAAACACATAGTGTCAAAATGCATGAAGTAGATATAGAAATATCTTTAATGAATGGATACAGAATACCACTGTCTGTGTCCTCCATTGACTCTTCCTCTACCATATTAGACATAGCATGCAATTACATCAATCTCCCAAAAGAGTTGGTGAAATATTTTTCATTATACCTTTTTAATTGGAGCTGTGCTAAAGATGGCCAGCCTGCAATGAAGAAGTTGGAAGAATATGAATCTCCATACATATCACAAAAGTATGTCCGGCCCGATGATAAAATTGTGTTAAGGAAAAGGTATAATTTCATCCATTATTGTATAGTTTTGCATATTTATGTAAAACAACAATTCACATTACATTTACAATATTTTAGCTACTGGGACCCATGTTATGATGTTGATCTCATGATAGACAGGGTGTCTTTGGATTTACTGTATTTACAAATAATAGAGGACCTGGACTTGGGATGGATTACTGCTGAGCCACAAACTAGGGATATTCTATCATCACATGAAACTAAAAAACAAAAGAGAGAGGTAAGCCAATTCTTTCTTCTTCAAATATGTAAAAGTCTTGTTTCACTGTGTTTGTGGTTGCAGTCCAACAATAGGGCTCTACCAATTTTTATGAAGTTTTTTATGTATATTTCGTAGGTCTGAGAATAGGTAGTAAAGTATATTTCACAGCGTTAGGTGCTATTGGAGCATTTTTAATGAAGAAAGAGCAGGCAGAGCTGCACGGGTCAGCTAGTAATTAATAAAATTGCAACAATTGCAAACATGTTCAAGTACACACATCAAAAGTGTCTAGGGATCAACATATTTTTTTGCAATAACTTTTCTCCTGATTGATATTAATTAAAATTTTCTTTAAGGATTCATCAAATAAAGTGTTTTCGTTTCTCACAGTAACGATAAACCAAGTCACCTTTGCATTAATAAAGAAATTTGCCATTTTCCTAATAAAGGGATTTTTGACATTTGAACCACTAACACAAAAGTTCGAAAAAAAGACTGAAATAACAGTTTTCTTTAAAATTTTATTGGGTAACTTAAACAATTAATAATCCGTGTTTCTACCGCGAACACTAACAACACAAGAACATCGGTTTGGCATACTCAAAATGAGTTCATCCAAATCACGCTGTGGAATGGCCGCCCATGTTCGTTGCAACAACAAAAAAAGGTCTTCTTGCGACTGGATACCCTCCATATTCGGCAGAGCTCTTCTCTGTAGCATATCCCATGCATGCTCAATCGGGTTCAAGTCTGGCGACTGAGCAGGCCAGGGCAGGACATTGATGTTAGCTGCGGCGAGAGTCTGTCTTACAACTCTTGCGGTGTGCGGTCGTGCATTATCATGCATTAACTGAAATAAGGGACCGATTTGCACTTGTAGAGGAACGATGACGTCTGATACAATCGTCTCAGCATAAATTTGAGCGTTGAGGTTGCCTCTGATCCAAATCAACTCAGTTCTTCCGCCGATCCAAATACCCGCCCATACCATGATGGTTCCACCACTATAAGGATGGACTTCCTGGCAGGATTTTAATCGCTGTTGGCGTCCAGGGGTTCTCCAGTGTCGTATACGTCTTGTATCCGGTCTCATACCAAAACGAGACTCATCAGAAAAGCACACGAAACGCCATTGTTCTTCTGCCCAATTTCTGTGTTCAAGAGCCCATTGATATCGAATCCTACGATTGTGCATTGCTATAGGTGGTACCCGTAGCGGTCTTCGGGAATGAAGGTTCACTTCATGCAAGCGGTTTCTGACTGTTTGGTCGCTAATTAAGTTCCCTGAAGAGTGATGAAGCCTCACGGCTAACATCATGGCAGTTATTGTTGGAGCTCTTCGAGTTAAGATTTGAATATATCGGTCTTGTCTCCGTGTGGTGCAGCGATACCGTCCTCCATGGCGCTCAGCCACGGTACCAGTGCTTCGGTAACGTGTCCAAAGTCGACTGATAACACTCTGACTTGTATTCAGAGCTAAAGCCACAGTACGTTGCCGGGAACCAGCTTCTATCATTCCCACGGCTCTGAGCATTTCTTCCCTGCTTAAATGACGTCGCCGCTCCATAATAACGTTGGTTTTAATCAGTAGTAGGGAAACAGTAGCACTAATAATGTCTTCAATGCGTTGTATGTTTTTATAGGGAAAATATTGACAGCTGATTTTCATCTTTTACTCGAATTTGATTCACAGTTCCTGATTCAAATTATGAAATGCACCAAAAAGGATCCATATAAATTTATAAAATCATAAATTTATTACAAAGCCACATCTCAATCTCAAGAAATCCGCTTAAAAATGCTTGATCCCTAGACACTTTTGATGTGTGTATTTAACATTATAACATATTTATGTGCATATGTTATTAGTGTTGTTTTTAGCTGGTATTTGAAATGTTCAAGAATCAAATGTGGTGTGTGTGTTCTTACTGTCATGTTTGTATGGAATGTCTAAAGATTCTTGCTCCCAGTGATAAGGAAAACCTTTAGTAATAATTTTGTTTAATAGTGCTCTGACCACCCATTGATAAAGAGCTGTTTATTACAAACAAAATGTATGTGGATGTTATCTGTAGTGCCTACTTAATATATCGTGCGTGATCCTTATCTACCACATTAATTAATAAAACCTATGTTAGTTTGAGATGTACAGCCAGCCAGACATTAAAGCATATAATTATACATAGGACTAGACCGACCCTAATCAAACCAATGAAAATATATTTTATTTATCTCGCAGGCAATTTTGTATCTCTAAAACAGATATGTGGTTATGTTGGTGCAGTATTTGGGCATTGTAGACTTAATAACTAATATTTCGGGTTATGAGCGGTGGCCGGCGGTGCAGTGTATGTAATGTAGCGGTCTATAGTGAGGCGTGTATATCAGGTGACGCTTTGCCTCGTCACAATGTTACATAATGAAGTAGTAATTGTAAACTTTTTACACACACATTCAAATCTTTCGAGCAAAACCTTCAGATCAAAAGTGTTTAAAAGGGTACACACAAGAGTACGTGTCTACACATTATAACTACAAGCATGGCTCACCCGGCCTCATGAGATGGAACAACTGTAATGTTTGAGGCACTTTTTTTATTTGGTATAAGATAAAAGAAATCCGTGGCTTCAATTTAATCTATTATTTAATTTTATAATGATTTGTTTTTAGTATGTGGAGCTAGCGCGAACGTTGAGACATTATGGTCGAGTACCGGCGGGAGAGGCGGTGATGGAAGTGGGCGGTTCCGTTGACGGCGCATGTCGGGTGCGCGTGTCGCTTGCTTCCAAGGAATTGGCGCTTTTGAGCCTCACACAACCTCCTCGCGAACAACGCTACAAAGTCACGAGGATGAGATGTTGGAGGATCACTACATTGCACGCAGTATGTGAAACGAAATTGCTTGATCAATTATTAGATAACTAATTGTTATTAAAATACCCCTGACACCACCAATGTGAACGAAGCGCCAATCATTGACAACATCAGACTATTAGACAGTAAACATGATGCAATTTCTTCCTTTACTTTCCACAATCCTATCGAACGTAACGCCGACACGATAGCACAGGAAAATATTACAAAAAAAATTGCTTCTTTTTTCTTCCCTTGTTTGTACCAGTAAGGAACAATTACACAAAGTTGTTACTCCCACTAGGATCTGAACGTGCGGCCCCTGACTTGTACAGCAAGCGCTTGCCACTGCGCCACGAAGACTACCTCTTTATATACATAGGTATCATAATGGTTCTGATTACTTTTAATTGGTACCATGCCATGATGTACAATCAATATAAACGATTAAGTTAAAGTTCGTTTTTCTGGCTATAATTAACTGTCCACAGGAAAATTAAATAATGAAAATCCATATGCTGAAAAAAGAAAATGGGCATTTGCTTTATCCTTAAAGTCCAGGCATTAATTAAAATAACCATTAAAATTAGTTAAAAAAACTTCCACGTTTCATTGACGTGCGTTTAGTAACCATGTTTAATCAACTAATGGTTTCCAAACTCCGGTTTCCTTAACCGCCGAAGGGAGATATTTAGGTATCTTTGTTTGCCAGTCTATTTACGAAGAAACTAGAGTTGTAATAATAATATCCTCTTGACCGATACCGATAAAATCAGCCATCACTGTGGGATATATTTTAGTGCACACTTCCTTTGCTCTTACAATCCGATGAGACAGAAGACCGAAACTATCGGGGTAGTCAGGCGCATGACAAGATTTACATGCCCACCGTACTTTCCAGACAATCAGGTGATAGGTATGTTTTTGACCTCATTGAGTACGGCGGCGACTCTGAAGAGGACGGCGGAGGAGTTGCGACCCCCGTCCTCGTGGGCATCGTGACAGTTCCCGGTGGGCTATAATAATGGGACCTCCGGCGGCGGGCTCAAAGGCCATGAGATCCCATCGGATAACCCAGGGTTTTAGTGGGTCCCAGGGAATCCCCCCGATTGACAGGTCCCGGGGACTTATTGAAGATTCCCCTGCGACTACTAAAAGTTATTACACTAAGTTATTGCTCCCGCAGGATAAACCCGCGACCTTCGGTTTGCAAAGCAAGCGGTTTCCTGCTATGCCACGGAGGCTACATTACTCGATTCGTGAAATTTTTCGTGATATGTTGGTGTTTATTTATTTTAAAATTACGTAATTATATTACAGGTCGAAAGGTCACAAACTCAAAACGGTCACGGATCTCTGCTTGAAGATTCAAGCAAAAACTTTGAGCTGTCATTTGAATATCTTGTTAGCAAAGATAATTTGAAATGGATAACCTTGAGAACGGAGCATGCAACCTTTATTAGCGTTTGTTTGCAGGTAACTTGCATATTCTTATTAAGTTATAGTATAGTTTGTGTCTAGTCAAGTATTGGTCTGAAAACCTAGACGATTGAGACAAGCTATAATTTTCTATAGTCATACGTATGGCCATTATAATTTGCCGGAACTCGCGTGGCGAGTCCTCAACCGTACGAATGTTGATGACGGATCCAAATACATATATGCTCATTTGAAGGTGGATTTAGATGAATAAGTTGTATTTACAAGTAAAAGCGACTCAAAACATGTAGTTGAAGAAACGCGATATATAGGACTCGCGTGGCGAGTTCTAGACCTCCAGTATGTAATTCTAATGAACTAGCGGCGCGAGTCCTTGGCAACGAATGTGTTAAGATATAAAAATTGTACAAGAGGCCTGTCCAGCTTCGAAGTCTACAATCGCATTCGCAAGACAGATGCGGTAATATTATGATGATTCATACAATAAACAAAGGTCATAAGTCGATTTTTATAAGTGTTGATTGCGTGATGGATTTGCAGATTGACTGCATTCTGCGTTGGGTGAGACACAGAGGTCAAATATTTTAAATCGGAAGTATTATTACGTGCGTCTAGAAATTCATAAATGTAGTTAGTTCTAGTATTTTTTATATCAATGTTTCATTTTAGTACTATTGATCTATTATTGCCTATTCTATATCTATTATTAAAACAAGAAGACGGGCAGCAGCGTCTTTCTATTGGATTACCTACTGTGATCCCCAAGACGCCTGCCAAGCGTGGGGATCATGGCAACCCCTCTCTTCTCAGTGGGAGGTTCTTGTTCAGCAGTGGACGTGTTTCGGCCGTTGATGATGATGATCTATTATAATAATAATAAATAAACATAAAAAAAAACCTTTGCAGAAAACGATCTCTTAAAAATTTTGCGTACTGCTTGTAGATAATATTGATCATCGCGCGTCCAAGGATTCTTAAAAATGCTGGTTGCTTGATGAAGGTGCATTATTTCCGTATACTTCAGAATACAGCCACTTTGTCAAATGTTGTCCAGATCGCAGTTATATCTTCGGAGTCCGTTATCACAAGCTTAAGAGTTGGTTCTCGCTTGTCCTGTTGTGTGTTCTAAATTATAATTTTGGCCTCAAGAGACCAAAATAACAACTCACCGATCTATTGTTTATACTGGATTAAGTGTGATAAGGGGTCGTCCATTAATCACGTGGTGTTTTTTAGCAACTTTTTAACCCCTCCCCCCCTCCTGGTGATATGTGGTGAGGTTTTAAACTACCCCCCCCCCCCCATATCCAAAATCACGTGTATTTTTTGTACAAAATTTCAATATATATAGTTTATATTGAAATTTTCGGAATATTATCTTTATATACAGGTACTTAACTCATTAAATGTTGAAGGGGAAGGCGTTGCCGGCAACGGTGAGTCAAGGCCACGTGCCGCTATTAGGTTTAGAAATCGTGCATTCAACGAAAAATAAATACACGTGATGTCTCATTATACCCCTCCCCCCTCCTGGTGATATTTCGAGATTTTTTCGGAACCCCTCCCCCCCCCCCCCTTTCGAGCCTCACGTGATTAATGGACGACCCCTAACCAGAAAAACGGTTACAAAATATCAGCACAAATCCGGTCCGGACCGGTCGTTAGTGTGTCCCATAGATAAGGTGCGTTCTACACTGCGATACCGGAAGCATTTTAATGCGATACAATGAAGCGATAGATCAGTGAACGACTTTGAGCTGGTTCCCACTTGTCGGGTCTCGGATCCGTGTATTAATCGGAGGTTCCAGTGGCAGTGAATTTATGCATAAAATCGGTTTCCGATAAGTGTGAATAGCTTCATATGAAATGTTCTGCCACTGGAAGCTCCGATTAATATACGGATCCGAGACCCGACAAGTGGGAACCAGCTCTAACTGCCGGTCCCAATATCCTAACGATCCCTTACTATAAGTTAAAATAGTTACCATCGATAGTTATAATGACATATTTCCGTTTCAATAATAACATATTAGCAACCTACTGTTGGTTGTTCAAATGACAGTCTGTCAAGGTTTTAGTTATCGCTCCATTTCGGAGGTTTATCCATAGACATATTTAGTACGTCTATGGGTTTATCGCGGGATATCGATGACTTGATCGATGATTTTAACTGATAGTTGGATTTTAACAGATAGAATATTGGGAACGGCAGTAAGTCGTTCACTGATCTATCGCTTCATTGTATCGCGTTAAGATGCTTCCGGTATCGCAGTGTAGAACACACCTTGTCTATGGGACACACTAACGGCCGGTCCGGACCGGATTTGTGCTGATATTTTTTAACCGTTTTCTGGTTATCACACTTAATCCAGTATAAACAATAGATCGGTGAGTTGTTATTTTGGTCTCTTGAGGCCAAAATTATAAGTTAGAACAGTAACTGCCTCGGAAAAACTTGATCAAAGAACAACGTTAACCATTACTTTTAAACAATCAAAGTATAACATTTTTCAGTCAATAGTAGACGAGCTGATGCGTCAGAAGGCGGCCAAGGGCCCCACGTCGCCGCGCTGCGCGCCTCGCGCCACCATAACATACGTGCGGCGTGACGGCTCAAGCCAACTCATCACGCCTTCCTCCTCTAGCGACACTCTCAGCTCAGCTGTAAGTTCCCGCCTCCCCTACACACAACTTAAAATAAAATACAAAATATTTTTGTTACTTATCTCATTATAATAATAATACCAGCCCTTGTTTATGTCCCACTGTTTGGCACGGACCTCCCCTCAAGATGATGGGGCTTACGCCGTAGTCTACCACGCTGACCAAGTGCGAGTTGGCGGACTTCACACGTCATGCGAAAGCTATAATTATAATTATAGTTAGGCTTTCTCAGACATGCAAGTGTTGTGCTCACGATGTTTTCCTTTACCAAAACCTAGTAACAATCGCACAAGATCGATTTGCACATGATTAATTGATTTCTTTAATCAGAGGTGCGAGCCGGGGTTCGAACCTGCGCACCTTGTTTCCATGGCAAGCGCTCGCCCACAGCTGTTTCCGCATAATTGCATCTAAATTTCATCGCGGCAACGCCTTGTCTTTTTTGTTTTTAAAGTTAATTCTTCCTGTATGCTTTATATGAATACATTATTATATTTCAGAATGGAGATTCATTTAATTCGGGTAGTTCAAGAGAAATATTTTCAGTACAGAAGTTAACGGAAAAATTCTCTTCAGTCTCATTTAAATCTGGCCGGGACTGTGTAGAAAACAACGCTTTTGAAGCAATCGGAGATGAGGAACTATAAGAAATTAATTCAAACTATTGTGAAATATTTGAACAAATTTTCCAAAGAAAAATATTTAATGGAAATCACGTTGCCAATATTGTACAGATGTAAAAATGATTAGATGTCTATTCCACTTTCGAATTTGTACAGAATATTTTTATCGAATTATTTAGATAAGTTATAATATTAAGGGCTATGATAAAATATTGTTTTATATCAAAATGTAATATATCATATCAGTAAGTACATAACTATGTAATTTACTCTACTTGCCATATTATATATATGTGTATATTCTAGTAACTGAATAATGACAGTAAACTTGCTCATAATATTATCAGGTTATTTGTAAGTTTAAGACGCATTCTCTATTTTCTACTGGTCGCCAAACTAGGCGTTAATCAGTTGCGTTATTAAAGCTCGCACGTGCGATGTATCTTGGTCACTGTGTACTTAGCGCCAGGTGGTATGGTATCTAATTACACATTGCTCGGAAAGCCTGTTTTCAGGTCGGCTACATTGTGCAGGCTATACAGTTCACCTACAATTTACATTCTCTTCTAAAATTTGAATTTAAAATATCCAAATTGGACAGGAAATCCTACTTGGGATAATGCTATCTGGCGACAGTCCTTTTACCAACTAAAATAAGCAGATTCATTTTTGTTCTTAGGCTGAATTTCAGTCTATGCAGGTTTTTTTTGTGTTTATTATTTACATATAAAAATTTACATTATTTACTAAGTGCAATTGTTATATTGGTTTTCCAAATAACTATTCATTCATTGTAAATGACAGATAGGCGTATTTTAATAGTGGAACCTCTTAGCAAATATTGAGTGACCTGTGTCTTAAGTTGTATGATTTTCCATACATAATAACTTACCAAGGACCAAAAACAATGTAATAAAGTCTCACCTAAATATAAGTGTACCCTAATAATATTTATATTATGTGATTGATTGATACCTTTAAACAATACAGCCCCTGCTGTGTTAGAATAATTACGTAATTTCCTTGCAAATTTTATTGCTTTATGAAATAAGTGTATTATTTAATAAAGAATATATATATATATATACTATGCGTTTCAACTAACAATGTGTCCGCCATGTAGCCATTTCAGGTATATAATTATTAAAATGATGATTTAACAAAAATAGATAGCAAAATAAGACATTACAATAAATACACACACAGACAGCCAGATATTACAATAAATAATAAAAACCGGGCCGAATTTTTCGTTTTGTGTTTACTGTGCTGGCGGTACAAAATTCGTAAACAACGAGTGAAGTTGCCGCAGTCGCGATCATCATGGCGGACACATTCTTAGTTGAAACGCATAGTACAGTTGAATTGAAATCCTCCTTTTTTGAAGTCTGGTATAAATACACCTATCTCTTATTTATTAAAATATATTTAATTTATACTTATTTAATAATATTAATATTCTCAATCCCAATTTGGCTACAGTGGCCAATTTTTGATAAAACGACCTACTTTTTCAGTAGATATTAAGTGAGTATTTGTGCAGACAGGTATTTTCCTTTTCTATGGTATCAAAGACCGACACGATCGAGAAGAGATCAGGCGCAGAAACGACTTTATAGTTGCCCATCTGATGCATGGAACATCTTATGTTTCAATCAGGTGATCAGCCTGTACAGTTCTAACCAGTAAGGAACTACACAATGCTGTTGCTATAGGGAGCAACCTGCAACCTAGTTTGCACAATAAGCAGTTTTCTGCTGCATCACTGCAGCTAAAAATTATATTTTTCTACTTAACATCCCTAAACAAGATCTGACACCATCCCACTTTTTTTTAATACTCAAACTTTTGACATTCCTTTTAAGAACCATAGTATTAGTTCATCATTATTTATTTGAAGGGAGTTTACCTTATCAAATATAATGTTGTCAATGTGAAAGGTGCTAGTGAACTTACCAGGTACAAGATACTTATTACTTTGTGTTGGGTGACAAGCAGAGTGCAACAGAATATGGGCTATTGTATTGTATACCAACAGGTGAACCTCTTGCTTATTTTGTCACAAGGTTAATTAAAAGATTTAAAGTTCCGAAAGTAATTTAAATATGTATTGTGATATAATTTATTTTTAATTTTGGTATCAACTATACCTAATTTTTTTTAATTCATATAATTACAGGTGTACTCTAATATAAATTATTGCAATAGTATTGTGTATGTTTAATGTATATCATATAATTTATTGTTGTTATGAAATTCTTGTTACTTTTCAAGGGACCATTACATCTGTTAAGTACTTTGGCATTTTTCTAAAAAAAAAATTAAAAACAAACCACTTAATGCCATACATTTTTTATAACTTTTGTTTAAATTCTATACTTATTTTCCTTTTTTATTATTATAATTATAAGTTCAATAAAACTCTTTTTTTTAAATAATTGTTTTATTAATATTGTAACATTTCATTGAATACATGGTAGATTTTTTTAATCCAATGCCTTAAATGAATAACACTGATAAATAAATAATATGGAAAAGCAATGATCTCACAAAACCCTAAAAGTGATGTATCCTCGAAATGAAACATTATTTACAATTGGAACTTGCTAATTTTATTTAAATTAAATAACATACCAAACTGAAATTAATAATTCTTCTCCCAGTTCTCTCGTTCTTCTCTCTCCTTCTTTACTTGTTCTACAATTGGTGTAAGGTACAGTTTGTCTTCTTCATATTTAGTCCACTCTTCCTTAGGCAGGATAGTTTTAGTTAAAGATAGTTGAATAGCACGAATCATTCGGAAATTACGTTCATCCACAACGTGGGCAGGGAGCCGGCGTAGAGCTTCTTTTACATCGGGGGTCTCATGGAGGCAGTCATCACGAAGCAGGCCTGGAGTGATATACATTACACTGTAGTTACATAAACCATGTAGTCTTTGTGAAATAAGTCCAGCTTTTTTATGACCATTGACTAGTTCTAGGGTATTTTACCTTGTACCCTTCAGTACCAAAGAGAAACAATTTTCCTTGACGGGCCTGTTGGTCTACTGGTTAGTGACCCTATCTGCTACCCAACAGGTTGATTCCCACCAAGTGTTTGGGTGTTTCATCTAAATAAGTATGCATTTACAAAAAAAAAGTATATATGTATTAGTATCAGTTGTCTGGTGTCATAGTACAAGCTCTGCCTAGTTTGGGATCAGATGACTGTGTGTGAATTGTCCCAGGATATTATTCCTGTACCACTTAAGGGCTCCCACACGTAACTGCGATGCGGCGTGAAACAAATGAATTTTCGATACAAGTTGCAGGAACTATGTGTGGGAGCCCTTAGGCAGAGAAATAAGTACTTATTCTAAACTAATGTAGGGCCAATTTAATAGATCAAATTTGACATCTGTTAGTTTCTTTATTCTGTCTGTTTCTTTTGTCATTTGTCGTAGTTGAAAAAAGTTGCAAGCTATTGTGCAGCCCTAACTTAGAAAAAAATAAACATATTTTATGCCCGTTGTTACATGGTTAGGTTGTTAAATTTTGATGAAGTGTCAAATGTGATCTATTAAAGTGGCCCTAATTTATAATCATTACGTACTGAAATTCATGAAACAGTTTCTAATCTAAAGAGGTATAGGTTAACAAGAGGATAAGGTTTTCGTTTCGATTTTAGGAATTGGGCTTATGTTTTATATGACAGGCGTATCTGTTATTTAGAGATTCATATACAACATACCGTATTTATTAAATCCGGAAAGATTGTACGCCCATTTTCTCATATTGTCTGAAAATAAATGTACAAGGTTATGTAACAATAGGAAACCATATAGGTACGGCGATCTAAAAGGTTTGTACTCACTGCAAGCAACGGCCGTAGTTCTAAAAGCCATTTTTATAAACGGTAGAACTCAATTCAACAATCCCAATGTAATTTGTTTCGAACAAATTAAAGTTTTTACAAAAAGTTCACTTCCACGGGAATCAATAATAATGGTGAAATGTGAAATAATATAGTGACAGTGTCAGCCAGCTGTCAGTTATCAAACGCAACTGCTGTCAAATCTGTTTTTCTTTTACAAAATTATGGCCAATGTTACCAGTTTATTTTTTTCTCGAATCGCTCTACACCGGAGCTCGCGTGTAGTCAAGTCAAAAGTCAAAATATCTTTATTATGTATAGGCCCCACGGAGGCACTTACACAAAAATCATTTTTACAAACTACCACCGGATCGTAACGCGGCCGCTACTGAGAAGATCCGGCAAGAAACTCAGCGGGCTTGTCTTTTTTTGTCATTTTTTTAAAAAAATAGTTTTACAAATTTTACTTATGTCAGCCTTAAACTTCTAAGCTTGCATGAGTTGAGCAGTTCAAGCCCACGCAGCTTTATCCTCCAGGTAATCCGAGATTTTATAAGCCTTTTTTGACAAACGGCTTTTTATCAAAGGTTTAAATTTCTTTATTGGAAGATCTCGGATATCCTGTGGCAGTTTGTTATAAAAGCGTATACTTTGGCCCATAAACGATTTGCCTGTTCTGTGGAGACGCGTGGCATGTACAATAAGATCGTGTTTGTTCCGGGTATTAATATTATGTGTATCACTATACTTTTTAAAAGAACTGATATTTTTTTTAACATAAACTAAATTTTCAAATATGTATTGTGACACAACCGTTAGAATATCTATCTCTTTGAATTTCTCTCTAAGTGAATCAATAGGAGCCAGATTGTAAATGGCTCTCACAGCTCTTTTCTGCAGAATAAAAATAGTATTAAGTTCTGCAGAAGATCCCCACAGTAATATGCCATATGACATAACACTGTGAAAATAGCTGAAATAAACAATTCTAGCGGTTTCAACATCAGTTAAACGTCTAATTTTCTTGACTGCATAGTCTCGCGATAAGTAGCTATTACACTATCCTAAATATCGGTCTCTGAATTCGGAGACCGATTTAGAAGGTTCTGATTACACTGTCACAAAGTCAGTGACTGAATCAGTTACCCGATCAATGAGTATATAATCACTACGTTATAAGAGACCCCACTCCATACATTGTTCCGAGCTAAAGCAAAGCGGCACGGCATTTCATTGCCAACTATGAAATAGTTCATATCATTGCTACCAACCAACTAAGGGGCAATTCTTTTTAAATTGTAGGTTATAGATTGAAACATAGGCCTTTAAGCCAGTCTTTTTTATACTTTTAGTGATGTACCATCGATAGTATTTTATCGAAAATATATCGTTAAATGCGTAGGGATGGCCGCGGAGTACATATGAATGAGTACTTATCCTTTTTATTTGAGCGTTTCGTCACATTTTTCGAGATCGTAAATGACAAAACACTCAAATAAATCATATTTTTACCGGACTATTGGTAAATAAAACACACACTGGTTATTATTGTATTTATTTAATTATGTGACACAAAAAAGAAGGTTCTCCTTAATACAAAACACGTGAAAAAATTGGTATTATTACGGTCTTCATCAGAACCCAGAAGAGTCTTCATTGGCATAGACCCAACTAACCTCTGCAGCCACCTCCTCCTTCGTCCTATTGTTTTTAAGCTTTCCAATGATCAGAAGCTGTAAAAAATTAATCAATTAAAGTAACTAGACACTAAATATTAATTTGAAAAAATGTTAAAGATGCATATTCGGTCCAAGGTCCCCATGCTTTTTTTTATAATAATTTTGATGAAAAATATATAAGTTGCCTATGTCAATTCCACAAATGGACTGAAGCCCGTTCCAGTGAAATAGACATACATACATACTCGCAAAAAGAACATGACTGCAAAGGCATTAACTCAAATTTGATTACATATATTACATTATATCATGAGTTTTATATTTGAACTTAGCCTTTTAGACAGACAGACATGTGATACCCTTAATGATATTTTATTTTGTAAATATACCCCAAAATGGAGATAGACCACCTCTCCCTATTGCTACTGCTTCCTATTAGATTTTGAAAATAACCTATACCTCTACTCAATCCCACAACAAAGACTTATATAACGATATATCATGGTATGATCAATCAAGCCGTTTGGGTATGGGGCAGTGCCAAAGAAATAGTCATACATACAAGATAGTAAAACCATGATGGGTTGCTAGTATATGAGTAAAAAAAACAAGTTGGGTTCTATGGGCTCTACCAACCACAATGTAAAAAGGTGACTAACATTATAATAATAATATCCTGGGACAATCTACACATTCATCCAATTCCAAATTAGGCAGAACCTGTACTATGGTAACCAGACCACTGATATACATAATTTTTTGTAAATACATGTTTGTATGCACAACACCCAGATGCAAGATGGGAATCAAACCCGTAACCTGCAACCCGTCAAAAGTAGTGGCCAGAGTGTAACGACCAAACCAACAGGTCCATCATTATTAGGTGTAATAGTATAATAAATAATATAGTTAAGACTATTCAATATAACTTACCGATGATCATGCATCCTGTTATTTGCTTGTGCTGTTTGACAACGAATTGCTAAATCTGAGTTAATGATATCTTGTAATACATCTAAAACAAAAGGACATTATTTGAGTTATAGATAGATAGATAGAGAACTCTTTATTGCACATCAAAAAGTACAGAAAATAAATAAGTACAAAGAAAATATACAATGGTATACATTGGGTGGTCTTATCGCAAGTTGCGATATCTTCCAGACAACCTTAGAGTTATATATATCATGTTAAACAAACTAGACATAGCATGAGCA